>JAQSVV010000032.1:1200000-1871626 GCA_036375495.1 Agrotis segetum
CTGCATCTTGCTTTCAAGCCTGGATTTGTCTTATACTTATACACATGTTTAAAAGGCACATATCTTCATAAACCCGATACTATAATTGTTAGAATGTTTAGTTTAAAAGAGTGATTAATTATTATTTTATAAATCGAAAGACTTACCAATCTATAAAATGTGACTATACTACAAATGCCATGTAGGGTGTGGACTGTATTATTCTATTTGTTTCCCTTCTTCGATAGCTCAGTTTGACTTTACTTCAAGGGTTTACTTGGAATCAAAACACTTCGACGATTTTAACACTTTATTACACTGGTTTCCACATAAAACTAACTTTATACACTAGACACACAATAATAACAACGACTTAGGGCACATGGGACTCACAGTATACCTAAAACCTAAAACATACTTGAAAACATAAGAGAAAATAAAGACTAAAATATAAAAACTTGTAGAAAATTGTAGACAACTATAGACAACTGAACTGGAATTCTCTTCCCGGTTATACTTATGTCAAAACACCACATCGCAAGCTGTGGAGGGACCTGTTTGTATAAGTGGCCCTCTAGCCAATCATAGGCCTGTATTTCTCTTATCTTTAATATGCGTCAGGCGGACAGGTTTCGACCTGTCGGAGGCCCCGCCCACAACGAGCGATGAGGTGCTTTCGTGACCTTATTTGGTCATGACCTTGTCAAAACATGAAGACGACATTTTCGCTTCCTTATATGGTAACAAAATGGTATTATACGAATGTTTGTTACTTTTTCCGCCTTGTGCGGGCCTAACATCTTTTTATTAATTGACATACATAATTTACTGACGATTAACAATAATTACATGATTTATGCTAATTTTAACTTAGTGTTTCTAAGGGTTCGTCGTCTGCAACATCTCTCCCCCCGGCGTAGCCTGCGCAGCCTCCTCTTCACGATGCAGCACGACGAGCTTGCTGACGGGACGCTTGAAGATGCCGGTCCTCGTGCGCACGTCGACCACCCTGATGCCGCCGTCAGGTCCCGGGTAGGTCTTCTCGATGACTCCTAGTGGCCACACGTTCCGTGGCAGTGTGCTGTCGACGACGATTACGACGTCGCCGATCCTCGGCGGACGTCGGCTGCTCTGTGGCTCGCCGCGGGGTACCAGGGTAGGAAGGTACTCCCGCAGCCAGCGTCGCCAGAAGTGGTCGGCGAGGGCCTGGCTGGCCCGCCAAGCACGTCGGTCGGCCTCGTCACAAGGCCCGGTTGAGGGTAGGCCCGTGGAGGACCCCAACAGGAAATGGTTGGGAGTGAGGGCCTCTGGATCCGTAGGGCTCACGCTGACGTGAGTTAGGGGGCGCGCGTTGATGGCGAACTCCGCCTAGCGAGCAGAGTCCGCAGCACCTCCTCTGCAGGTGCCCGTTCGCGCAGAGTTGCAGCGAGGGCGGTCTTTACGGAGCGCACCAGCCGCTCCCACGCACCGCCTTGGTTGGGCGCGCCAGGTGGGATGAAGCGCCACTCCATCCTGTGCAGCAGCCCCTCTTCTTGGAGCGCCGGCGCCCATTCTTCATACGCCGCTCGCAGCTCTTGGTCGGCTCCCCTGAAGTTGGTCCCGTTGTCTGAATACATGAGTCGCGGCCAACCGCGGCGCGCAGCCATCCTTCTCAGCGCCATGATTGCTGAGTCTGTAGACAGTGATGCGACGAGCTCGAGGTGCACGGCGCGGGAGGTGAGGCACGTGAACAGTGCGCCCCATCGCTTTTCGCGGCGCCGGCCCACCTTCACCATCATGGGCCCGAAGTAGTCCACGCCACAGTTGGTGAACGGGCGGTGGAAGGGGTCCAGGCGGGCGCGCGGCAGGTCTCCCGTAGCCGGCGGCTGTGGCGTCGCTCGTAGCTTGCGGCAGTACGCGCAGGCCTTCTCGATGGCCCGCACCGTGGGCCGCAGGTGGATGATCCAGTAGCGCTGTCGTAGGTCGTTCGTCACTCGTTCCCTGTTGGCATGACCAGCGGCGCAATGCTCGCGCATTACTATTAATCTACTTACGTGATGTCGACCATCCAGGATGATAGGTCGCTTGGCCTCCACTGGCGCGTTTGAGGCTTCAATTCGTCCTCGCACGCGCAATAGGCCGTCTTCCAGTACTGGGTCCAGTCTGTACAGGCGACTCCCCCGGCTGATGGGGCGAGCAGACCGGATCTTGTCTATTTCTTCGGCGAAGCTGTCCCGCTGGGTTTTCAGCAGGAGCTCCTTCTCGGCGCGTTCGATGTGCCGATGTTCAAGTCGAGTCGAGACGCGGCGGCACGCGTCTATAAAGGCCAGTACGCGCGCAGCTGCGCGCACCAGCGTCTCGTACTTCGAGAAGCGGGCAGGATCGGGAAGCCAGCTGTCTCGTTCAGGGCCCGGCGCGATGTGCAGAACCTCTTCTTGCGTGTCTTCTGTTGCCGGTTTCCCGGGCCAGTCTTCCTCCGGTAGGCACAGGAAGCTCGGCCCACGGAACCAGCGGTCGGTCGCGCTGATCGGCGCGTCGGTGAGTCGGGTGGCGTCATCCGCCACGTTGTGCTCCGTCGGTAGCCAGCGCCATTCTTCCTTGCTGGTGAGCTCGGCGATCTCTCCCAGGCGATGCGCGACGAACGGTGTGTACCTCTTCATATCGTGCTGGATCCAGTGAACCACCGTCGAGGAGTCTGTCCAGTAGACTGTCCTGTCGATCTCGAGGCGGTGCTCCCTTTTGATGGTGTCGGCGAGTCGGGCCCCTATTACCGCTGCCTGCAGCTCCAATCGCGGTATAGTTTGAGTTCGCCGCGGTGCCACCTTCGCTTTGGCCGCGACCAGCACGAGTTCACCGTCCTCCAATAGGCCACTGTTGCGTACGCCTGTTCGCTGGCGTCGCACAGCACGTGCAGTTCCATGCGCTTCGTTTTCCCTCTGAGGTAGCACCTGGGCAGCCGTAGTCTGTCCACCTCCCGTAGTTGACCCAGCCAGGCCGCGAAGAGCTCGTTCTCCTCCTCCGGGATGGGCGCGTCCCACGTGGTTTGCAAACGCCACAGGCTTTGGAGTATTATCTTCGCTCGCACTGTAAAATTGCTCAAAAGACCCAGCGGGTCGTAAATCGACATTACGGCGCTCAGTGCCTCCCTCTTTGTGGGCGCACGGATTCTTTCTCTCACCTCATATGGCACTCGGTTCATGGACGTGTTAAATCCGAGTTCGTCTCGTTCGGCGTTCCAGTACAGCCCGAGGATCTTGCTCTCAGGCTGCTCCCCTCCCAGCTGCGTCGGGGCGGTGGCGTGGAGCGTCTGGGGCACGTCGCGCAGGACCGTCGCGTCGCTGGAGCTCCAACCTCGCAGCGTGAAGCCGGCGGCCGCGTGCACCTTCCTTGTCTCTTCTACTGCCTTCCACGCCTCCTCTGGATCGCTGTAACTCACCACCAGATCGTCCATATAGTGACCCTTGGTTATGGCCTCCAGGGCCCTGGGATACTCACCGCCGTGTACTTCCGCATTGTAGTCCCTGACGTAGTGAGCCATGTATGGGGAACTTGCCGCTCCGAATATCATGCTGGTCATTTTGTAGTGGCGCGGAGGCGACGTCCTGTCTTGTCCTCTCCACAGGAACTGCTGAGCCGGTTGGTCCTCCCGTCGTATCTTCACCCGCAGGAACATTTCCTGTATATCCGCGGTGACCGCTACCGCCCGCTCTCTAAATCGGAAGACTATCCCCGGTAGGGACAGCAGCAGGTCCGGACCTTCCAGCAGTTCATCATTCAGACATCTTCCATGACTCGATGCCGCTGCGTCGAAGACCAGTCGATGTTTCCCAGGCTTGTTCGGATTCTGCACGGCGAAATGAGGTAAGTACCAGCAGACGTTACTTTCTGACTCTGTCCCGTCGCATGGCACGGCGTATCCTTTTTCTAGTAGGTTGTTCACTTGCGTGGTGTACTGCGCTGCGAAGTCCGGCGACGCGTCCATCTTCTGCTCGATTTTCTTGAGCCTCCTGAGCGCTGCTCCATAACTAGGTGGCATGATCACGTTGTCCGTGCGCCACGGTAGCCCCACTTCGTAGCCTCCATCTATTTTCTTGATTGTGCTCTTCACAATATTTTCCGCCCTTTGGTTTGCTTCACTTACCCGGGGCTTTCTGGTGACTCCCAATGCTTCTATTCTGAAGTGTGCTTCAACTAGGTCATGAAGTTGCTCGTCTCCTTTTTTGGACTCGATGACGTGCAGCACGTTCTCTTCGTCAGCAACGATAGTTCGTGGCGCCGTTCCGTGCACCACCCATCCCAACGTCGTCCTTGAGGCAGCTGGCTGATTGGGGCCGCCGACTCGGAGTTCCCTGGTCACGATACACTCCCAGTGGTCTGTCCCCACCAGGAGTCCGGGGCGGGCCTGCCCGTAACAAACCTCTTCTCTCGGCAGGTCTCGCAGGTGTTTGTGATCCAGCAGGGTCTCTGGGATGGACTGCTGATGGAGCTTCAAGTTTTTAATGGTCCTCGCTTGAAGCTCGTGCGACTGGCCGTCTTCCTGGATGCCTCTGACTTGCACCCGTACCGCTTTGCTCTCCTGCTCTTCTGACGCCATGTTCACGCCGCGTATACGCAGCGGGCGTGACGTACCCTCCGCTCCGATGCTGGTCGCCAGGTCTTCATCGATGAGGGTGACGGTTGCTCCTTCGTCGAACAATGCATACGTCCTTACCTCCCCCCGTGACCCGGTGACTATGATGGGGCACATTTCAGCAGTACTTCCTGCGGGCCGGCGGCGGACTTGGTTGCCACCGACAGTACTGCCTCCTCCTTGCTGGATTCTGCGGTAGATTTCGCGGTCGTCGTCTCTTCCTTGCTCGCCGCCCTCTCCTGGTGGAGGGAGGCGTGATGAGGTCGGCGGCATTGGTTCACGCCGCACAACCTGGCCTTACAGTTCAATCGCCTGTGTTTCCTCTCGGCGCACCGGAAGCATATGCCGTTGGTCTTCAGGTACTCCCACCGCTGGTCGACACTCATATTCTTGTACTTGGGACACTTTGGTAGCACGTGATCTAAATTACAATTAGGGCACTGACCTTTTTCCTCTTGGTTTTCGACAGCTGTGTAGACGGGGCTGGCCTTCTTCTTTGTAGTCACTGGCTGCCTGGTCTCCTTCTTCTGGCTGGCGGGTGCGGCGCTGGTGGGCGGGGCATACGTGTATCGCAACGCCCGGTCCGCTTCCCGCATCAGAAAGCGAGACAGCATGACTATCTCCGGCTCCGTTGTGTCGTCGTTGTCGTAGGCAAAGTCGCACCATCTTGCTCGTATGTGCGGGCTCAATTTCTCCAGTACCTCACGTGTCAGCAGCGGGTTGTATAAGTATCCTCTTCGGTCGACTGTCTTGATTACGCTCACCGTGTTCTGCACCTTGATCGCGAAAGTGTTCAGGTCCGCGGCTGATGCAGTGGGCTTCGCCATCCTCTTCAGCTCGTCGATGGCGCGGTCGATGAGTACCTCTGGTCGGCCGAAACACTGTTCGAGTGTCTTCATGATGACCTCCGGATCGGTAGCGGTGTGTAGTAGAGCTGACACCGCTTCTCTTGCTTCTCCCTTGAGGCAGCTCCTTAGTCGCTGTATGTTCTCAGCAGGCGAAATGTTGTACATGTTCGTGGTGTCCCGTACGGCCGCATTAAATGGTAGCCACTCGTTGACACCACCGGAGAACACCGGTAGATCCGTATGCCGTAGTCGGGGTCTTGCCATCCTTTCTAAGGTCGCTGCTAAGTTGTCGATGCTGTTCCTGTGCTTCGTCGGTGTCGGCGACCTCCCCCGTGGCATGTCGAATTTGATGTGTCTTGGGTCCTCCTGGGGGGCTCCCGTGCCCCCCTCCCCCCGTGCTCTTAGGGGATTCGTTTGAAGCCATTCGTCCACTCTGCTGTGGTGGCCTTCCTCCTGCGGAGCGAGGGGCTCGTCCCGCAGGCTCTCCTGTTCGTCCTGTATAACGGACACTTCGGCGGCTAGCCTCTTCTTGACTAGGTCTGCTTCTAGATCAAGAGACTTCTTTTGTAAGGCTGCTAGCTTTTCTGCCGCCTCCAACTCTGCTAGCCTTATGCGCGTTATCATGCTATTCGTTGACCTTTGTGACCTCTGTGACCTCTCTGACCTTGCGGGTGACCTCCTCCTTTGTCCATGGTCCTCACTCAGTAGAAGACCTGATGATGGTCCCGCTGTGGCCGTGTCCACCGTCGTAGGAGGCGCGGTAATTAGTCGTGAATTAATAGTACTTTGGTCACCTGTGATAGCTGGTGACGCTGGCGGGTCCAGTGAAATCCTCCGTAGTCTTTCCCTTCGAATCCGTTCCGCTTCCTGGCGAGCTGCTTCCCTTTGCTCCTCTGCCCTCTTCTGTAGGGCCCGCCTCTGGTCCTCTGCCTCTGCAGCATCACCTTGGCTACGGGTGATGACCATCTTCCTCACTGATGGTAAATTGCACTGACTTTAAGCGGGGAGCACGACACACAACACACGACAGTTCGTACCCGGTTTGGACTTGTCCAGATCCGTACACTACGACGTTACACTTTACGCGCACTTTCGATACTTTACTATATTCACGACTAGCCCTATTTACCGCGACGGCACTATATACTTCCGACGGACGACGCGGCGCGCACTATATTACAGCGCGCGCTTATGTACGACGCGTATTTACTTTTATTATTACGCGACGGTCACTTCGTTTAAACGAGACGCGAACTCACTATATTTCGCTACGCGGTCACTCCCGACGTTCGTACAACGATATGTACATAGTACATAATTATAACGCGCACAGAGTCTTATTTTCACTTATTATTTTACTGTGAGTCCCACGGTTCTGCCGGTCACTTTAACGCGCACTATAATCGCGATATTCGACACTTGAGAACACACTTTGCCCTAGCATCGACACTTTATTCACTTATGTACACGATACAGTTATACATACACTTAGTTCAGTTATTATTGTTCAGTACTTACAGTTTTATGTATCCGTTCACAACACTTATTTACGCGTTTATGTATTATACCGGCACTTATCACTTAATCCGGCGTAGTAGGACCAGACTGTAGGGTGTGGACTGTATTATTCTATTTGTTTCCCTTCTTCGATAGCTCAGTTTGACTTTACTTCAAGGGTTTACTTGGAATCAAAACACTTCGACGATTTTAACACTTTATTACACTGGTTTCCACATAAAACTAACTTTATACACTAGACACACAATAATAACAACGACTTAGGGCACATGGGACTCACAGTATACCTAAAACCTAAAACATACTTGAAAACATAAGAGAAAATAAAGACTAAAATATAAAAACTTGTAGAAAATTGTAGACAACTATAGACAACTGAACTGGAATTCTCTTCCCGGTTATACTTATGTCAAAACACCACATCGCAAGCTGTGGAGGGACCTGTTTGTATAAGTGGCCCTCTAGCCAATCATAGGCCTGTATTTCTCTTATCTTTAATATGCGTCAGGCGGACAGGTTTCGACCTGTCGGAGGCCCCGCCCACAACGAGCGATGAGGTGCTTTCGTGACCTTATTTGGTCATGACCTTGTCAAAACATGAAGACGACATTTTCGCTTCCTTATATGGTAACAAAATGGTATTATACGAATGTTTGTTACTTTTTCCGCCTTGTGCGGGCCTAACATCTTTTTATTAATTGACATACATAATTTACTGACGATTAACAATAATTACATGATTTTATGCTAATTTTAACTTAGTGTTTCTAAGGGTTCGTCGTCTGCAACATGCCATATGTATAGAACATTAAAGAGATTATGTGACATAGGCAATACGATATTTTTTTAGGCTTCAAAGTCCACATCGCATTTATCTGGAAACTGACGTTAAAAAACGGCATAAAAAATCTTTGACCTAATTAAGACCTATCCTTTTAGTCACGCTAAATATCACATGGACTAGTCTAGAGATTTATCTAAAAGGAGACAAACCGTTTGTCCCACGTCTCAAATGTTTCGACCCGAAACTTAATTACTTATCCGTTTATACTTCCATAAAACACATTTTGTAATTTGTTACCAAAAATAACATCGCAAAACTCATTCTATATATCTTAACATCTAACCCGATGTTTTTGGAAGTAATTCCCCAACTATAAGTTTACATAACAAGGATAATTTCCCGGAAACCCAAGAGGGAAAACCGTACAGAAAAGGAATAAACATTTATTAAATCATGCCGTATGTGTGAGTTAGAAATGAGTGTTTTATTACCGACCCAAGTTTTTGGCCACGAAACATGCGACTAGAATTTTTATTAAACCCTTTTTTATGTTGTTTTTTTCCTCACACTTGCAATTGCTCCTGTGAAGTGTGTGGGTTTACAAACATGGACACTCACATCCACAAATGGTTAGACCCGGAACAAATTCTTGTATATTTATTTTGTGCAGGAATTGAACCCGCGACACGCTACACAGCAGACCAATGAAATGGAGTTGATGGAATCATAATGGGTTGGGAACTTAATAATCCTTTAGATTGCAGTTGCATTATATTGCATTGCATTATTAAAGTGTTTTACGATCATTTCTGTTGGTTTAATAGCTGCTTTTATAATTCCTCGGTGTTTAAACATTTACTTACGGATTTCATAACACAATTAAAAATGTTAATGTAGTTGTGGAATGAGCGCAGGCTTTAGGTAAAAGTAATTCACAAACTATAAATCTAGTTACATTTTTGAATACGGTTAAAAAAAAAACAGTTAGGTACCGCTTATTTAATGGCTCAACATGGCATTATGAGCGACGGCTGTCGTAAAACGACAAAACAATATTAACACGGAAAGTGCTTACATGACGTCTTTTACGAGCGTCAAGCTTAGAGCGAGTATATACCAGCAGTACACGTCTTGATAATTAGCTCGGTATTAACATAAACACCTTATTTATTTTACCTTGCGTGATTTCGCGGTTAAACAGGTGTGGTTGTCGAAAAAACGACTCTATTTATATTGAGCTAAGGTCACTTCGTTTTGTTTACGCCTGATTATATTCGATTCAATCGTTGAGGTAAATACTGCTTGTTAGTTGTATGAAAAACCTTTCACGTAATACTGTAAATGCCGAATTATTGCCAAATAAGGAATCCTCTTACTAATATTAAACATCCTTATTTTGCTTTCATACGAAAGTTGCACGTAAGCCGGCGTGCCGACATCGTAAAACTCGTTAAAAATCAATACCTAGCGGCAATGTTTACACGTAGTCATAGCGAACGAGCCGTATTGGATGTCGGCCAATAGCGACGGATATTTGTCGAAAGCCATGACAACCGTGGATACGCACCTGCGCTTCGAATATTTGGTCAATAAGCACAACAAACATTCAGAAAAACGTGAACCATGAATCAAGACGCTAAAAAAATCGCGAGCTGTCTCTACGGACGAGTCACCGCGCCGGCTGTCGAAAGATGCCGAGTTAACTTTTGCACGGACTTAGAAAAGTCAGTTTTGATGAGCAACTTCGAGAGGCGGGGATGGAGCCAAGTTGGGCCCGACGATGAATGGAACTTCTACTGGGCCTCCACGCAGACGTGCCGGAACTTATTCAGCGTCGAGAGCGGATACCGGATGAATGACAACCAAATAATAAATCACTTTCCGAACCACTACGAACTGTCGCGGAAGGACTTGCTCGTGAAAAATATAAAGCGCTATAGAAAGGAGCTTGAAAGGGAAGGCAACCCTTTGGCGGAGAAAGCCGAGGTCGCTTTACACGGAGGTCAAGTGGTAACTCGGTACGTTCATCTAGACTTTGTACCTGTTACGTTTGTGCTGCCTGCCGACTATAACATGTTTGTCGAGGAGTACCGTAAATCACCGCAAAGCACCTGGATCATGAAACCGTGCGGAAAATCTCAAGGAACGGGAATTTTTCTCATAAACAAGCTATCTAAACTGAAGAAATGGTCTCGTGAAGCAAAAACGCCTTTCCACCCGCAGTTGACAAAAGAAAGTTACGTTATTTCACGTTATATAGACAATCCCTTACTAATAGGGGGCAAAAAGTTTGACCTGCGACTTTACGTGTTGGTTACTTCTTTCCGACCTCTGAAGGCTTATCTGTTTCAACTCGGCTTTTGTAGGTTTTGCACGGTGAAGTACGACACAAGTGTAACGGAGTTGGATAATATGTACGTACATCTTACGAACGTTAGCGTGCAGAAACACGGCGGGGATTATAATAATATACATGGCGGGAAGATGACGGTGCAAAATCTACGCTTGTATTTAGAGGGAACGCAAGGCCGAGCGGTTACTGAGAAGCTATTTGCAGCAATGCAGTGGTTGATAGTGCATTCTTTGAAGGCTGTGTCATCGGTAATGGCTAACGACAGACATTGTTTCGAGTGTTACGGTTATGACATAATAATTGACAATCAATTAAAGCCGTGGTTAGTGGAAGTGAATGCGTCTCCTTCATTAACGTCTACGACTGTGAACGATAGGATATTGAAGTACAAATTGATAGATAACATGTTATCAGTGGTTCTTCCACCAGATGGTGTACCGGACGTGCGTTGGAATAAAATACCGAGTGCTGATGCTTTGGGGAACTTCGACTTGTTAATTGACGAAGAGTTGTTGGAAAAGGACGAACCTTCTACACACAGTCGTGCTGTGAAAACTAAATATAAGTGAAAACAACTTTATTGTGAGTGTATCTACGTAGATAAAACTTAGTTCGCTTTATAGTTACTGATATCGTTTTAGTACCGACACGATCCTGAAACATTTACAATAGCGATACAAACTTGTAACCTATAAAATTCAAATGTTCTAGAAAATTGAAGCGAGCGAGCGAAAATGCTATCAGTACTACGGCTAATTGGTAGTAACAGTTAGCATAATCAAAGACAGTGAAAATGTTAGATCTTTTAGGAAATGTAAGAACTATAGTAGCATCTACTATCTATTGTGTTCCAAAACAAATCAAATAATTTATTTTAAGTAGACCATTTACAGGCACTTTTGAGTTGTCAATGACAAAAAAAATATAAATAATATACTACAAAATTATGGTGCTCCAATCCCAGTCACAAAACATAAAAACTGTGAAAGTACCGTAGATGCCCATTCCAAGGAGTAGATCTCTATGGAAAAGAACGGGCAAGAAACTCTATGTACACTCTTTTTAGATTGTTTACGGTATAAGTTATATATCCATTGTAATAAAAGAATAAAAATTCGTATAACTAATTTAAAGATCTAATACTGATACTGTGGAAAAACCGTAGCATGTGTTTCTGGCTACCCTAATTTAAAAACGGCGTAATGCATGTAACTAGTGCTACCATGCTCCTTATTAAAAACATTTAAGTTGCTATCACATGTTGCGATCTCGTAAAACTGCCACAAGGAGAGTGCAAAATTAGAGACTGGTAACGTCAAAAGAAGCCGCCGTGCATACGTTGAGATTTGCATTTTAAAGTTTGTGGTGGAAAAATAACACCGTCGGGCCATTCTATATGCTAAATAGTGAAGAACTTCCGGGTAGTAAATGTTGTACAAGTTTATATCTGCCGCGACCGCCACAACTTGGCTTTTGAAGCAAACTTTATAATTTGGCGCTCAACGTTCTCTTTGGGAATTTGCGAAGTTCTTTTTTTAATTATAAGGCTTGTGTGGATGCTTTGTATGTGGTTTCGGGTAGGAAGGTTTAAAAAATGTTTTTTGTTTTTAGGTTGTGGAATATAAGGCAGTATGCATATTTAACGCGAACAGTTTTGTTGTCTGTGGAGGGACAAGTCTGTCTAATAGGACATTTACACGGGACGATATTTCTGGAGTTTACCTGGTGCCTAAACAATTCTTTTTTTTTTGTTGTTATAGTCATCAAAATAATGAGTCTCCACCCAGGGCGGGACGGGAGGGACTGTCAGACTTGTACTGACTAAAATCAACGGTGTCTTTCAATAGCCTTTTACGAACTTAAGCCACGGTTACCTGATAATGCAGAGTCCTGCGACGCCGCGCCAGCAGACTTTGGCCCTGGGCAAGGTCCATGATCGGACAGCGGGTCACCCATTCCGCGCCGTTCGCATGCTCAAAATATGATTGTCATTTTTTTTCATCGTGGTAAAATCATCAAATGAGTCCTCCCGCCCAGGGTGGTACGGGAGGGACTGTCAGACTTGACTGACTAAATTTCACGGTGATCCTTTTATAGCCTTTAACGAACCGGGGCCACGGTCACCAGGTGAGACAGTCCCGCGACCCCGGTAGGCTTTAGCCCTCTTAGGGGGACCCGTCACATTGCTGACAGCTCTTTGAGGCGAGAGTGGAACACAACGCGCCGTCGGCCCGGACATGGTCCATGATCCATTAAATAAAAAAATACATAAATAAATAAATAAACAAATAAATAAATTACGGCGTTCCGTAGTCAAAAGGAACCTTTTAATACGGTTTCGCCACGGCGGGTCACCCTTTACGCGTCCGTTCGCACGCGTCCCGTCCTCTGACATTAAGTGAAAATTATTTCAAATTGCCTATGATTGAAAATTATTTCAAATTGTTCAGTAAATCACGTCACTCGGTGCCTATAATATGTGCGTTCACGAGCTTCAATGACCACCCCGTGCGTAATACCGCTATTATGGGCACCGCACTGAATGGGTTAATGACCAAGTCGGTTTCGTAAAAATAAATTATGTGATAGTGTACATGTGAATGTGTTTTAGAAAATTATTTTCAGGTGGTATAGTAAATTGTGCAAAATATTATGATTCTTTTAGATAAAACCGGCCAAGTGCGTGTCGGGCCACGCACAGTGTAGGGTTCCGTAGTTGCCCATCAAAATACTTATGCGAACTAACGAAACTGATTCGCTGAATTTTTATAATTTTAAAAAGAAGAATTTTCAAAATCGGTCCAGGAGTCTTTGAGAAATCGGGGAAAATACATAAGAAAAAAGATTACAACGAATTTAGAACCTGTTACTGTTTTTTGAATTTAGTTAAAAATAGTTGATGATAAAAACCAACCTATCCCCAAAAACATACCTATAAAAGCTGTAAAAATACAGTTGACAAAACTTACATTTGCAGTTGTCTCCGATACATTTTGTTTAAGAAAATATGATATCAAGTACATTTTATAAGTTGGTCGACTTTTACTCGTAAAGTTGTAAAGCCTACTTAGTCATGATAATTTTCTTTTAAACTTCGTTATATATACTACTATTGTGAATTTTTTCACATCATAGTGCTATACAATCCAAACATAGCCGTTTAGCTGGTAGAGGGGGGGGACTCTCGAATCGAGCAAAATTTAGCACTTTAAAGCTTATATTTCCACGAATTTTTTTATCAAAAAATTGTTAATGGAAACTGAAAAAACCGTCATTATTTTTTAAAGGCCTATTTAATGATACCCCACACTAAACTAGTGTCCGCGATAAAAAAAAAATCTATCACTTTACGTGTAAGTACTGGAGTGCAAAATTACCCTAAAAAAAAGCCGCCGTTTTACGAGATTTGCATTTTACCACTTTGTTTGGCAAAAAATCCGTCGGGCAACATTTACACCAAATTACAGCTCTGAAGTACTGTGCGTCTCTGAGCTAAAGTTTATGCTGACAGACGCCACAACGGACGGACTTTTGACGGACGGACATGGCGAAACTATAAGGGTTCCTTGTTGACTACGGAACCCTAAAAATGATTAAATCTTAATCCCTAACAACGTTTACATGTAAACAAAATATAATATATGTTTCGCTAATTATAAGGTTTTGAAATTTTGTAATTATTTTAGGACAAACCTACCTAGTATTACAATTATTTTAGGTAACTAGGTAAATTGTTATAATTTAACAAGAATTTTTGAATAACACGATCGTCAACTATTCTAATCACAATAGACTTGTAATTTATATTTTCGAGCCATGTATCGTAAACAAAAACCAGAAAAAAAAAAACAAAGCCAATAGAAAACAATCACAAGAGTAAAACGAGTTTTTATTTACTCTCCCCGCAACGGAAAATGCCTTTACAAAAATATTCGTAAGTAGCGTAAACATATCTGAAATGAAGTTATAAGCACATCAAAAGGAGGTAAATACCGTAAAATGATGGATTGGTACAAAAATACGACGTGTACGTGACGTTGAAAACATTAAAATTTGCACTCAAAGGAGATAATGTAGGATCAAAATAATACGAAAAATGTAAAAGCAAATTCAATATTATAACAGGGCAGTCTAAAAAGTCTGTTTTCGCTGAATCTTAAAATGAATTGCGATTAAATTATTCTTTTTCTACTTCTATGGCTTGAACAATAGAGTACAATATTCCATTTTAAGAGTATTTTCGTGATCGCAGGGCTGTCTGTCTTAACAGGTTACCGTGACCATGGAACGTAAAGGGATTTTACATTCCATTGGTCAACGTGGATTTTAGTTATTTTACCTCTGTAAAAAATAGTAAAAACCGGCCAAGTGCGTGTCGGGCCACGCACAGTGTAGGGTTCCGTAGTTGCCCATCAAAATACTTAGGCAAACTGATGCGCTGAATTTAATTTTAAAAAGAAGAATTTTCAAAATCGGTCCAGGAGTTTTTGAGAAATCGGGGAAAATACATTAAAAAAAAGATTACGACGAATTTAGAACCTCCTCATTTTTTGAATTTAGTCAAAAATAGTTGACGATAAAAACCTACACTATTTTTAAAAAACAGTACCTATGAAATTTCTGTAAAAATAAAGTTGACAAACTTCACATTTGCAGTTGTCTACCGATACATTTTGCTGTTAAGAAAATATGATATCAAGTACATTTTATAAGTTGGTCGACGATTACTCGTAAAGTTGTAAAGCCTAACTTAAAAAAATGATAATTTTCTTTTAAACTTCGTTATATATACTACTATTTTGAATTTTTTCACACCCCCAAACATAACCGTTTAGCTTGGTAGAGGGGGGGGGACACTCAAATCGAGCAAAATTTAGCACTTAAAAGCTTAACTATTTCACAAACGAATTTTTTTATCAAAAAATTGTTAATGGAAACTATCATTATTTTTTAAAGGCCTATTTAATGATACCACACAGTAAGGGGTACGCGAGAAAAAAAATTAATCCTCACTTTACGTGTAAGTACTAGGTACCCTTATAAAAACTTTTTTTTTTTTTACGAGATTTTATTAAAATTATCCACTTTTTCGGCACAACAAACTGTATATTTACTGACTAAAATTACAGCTCTCTATGTACTGTGCGTTCTGAGCTAAACTGCGGTTACAGACGGACGGACGGACGGACATGGCGAAACTATAAGGGTTCCTTCGGACGGCGGAACCCTTGATTCCTTTTTAGGGTTCCGTAGTCAACAAGGAACCCTTATAGTTTCGCCATGTCCGTTCGTCCGTCCGTCCGTGCCGTCCGTCCGTCCGTCCGGCCCGTCCGTCCGTCTGTCCGCAGTTTAGCTCAGAGACGCACAGTACTAGAGAGCTGTAATTTGGTGTAACTTTATATAGCGGATTTGTTTTGTGCCGAAAAAGTGGTAAAATAAAATCTCGAAAAATATTCTTTTTTAGGGTAACCTCCAGTACTTACACGTAAAGTCAGGATTTTTTTTTTTCTCGCGTACAGCCATTCTTAGGTGTGGGGTAAATCATTAACAATAGGCCGTAAACAAAATAATGATAGTTTCCATTAACAATTTTTTGATAAAAAAATTCGTTTGTACAAATATTAAGCTTTAAAGTAATATAATTTTGCTTAATTCGAGTGTCCCCCCCTTATACCAGCTAAACGGTAATGTTTGGGGGTGTGAAAAAATTCACTATAGTAGGTAACGAAGTTTAATTTAAAAGCAAATTATCATGACTAAGTAGGCTTTACAACTTTACGAGTAATAGTCGACCAACTTATAAAATGTAGTTGATATCAATTTCTTAAACGAAAATGTATCGGAGAAAACTGCAAATCGTAAGTAGCGTAAACATATCTGAAATGAAATTATAAGCACATCAAAAGGAGGTAAATACCGTAAAATGATGGATTGGTACAAAAATACGACGTGTACGTGACGTTGAAAACATTAAAATTTGCACTCAAAGGAGATAATGTAGGATCAAAATAATACGAGAAATGTAAAAGCAAATTCAATATTATAACAGGGGAGTCTAAAAAGTCTGTTTTCGCTGATTCGTAAAATGAATTGCGATTCAATTATCTACTTCTATGGCTTGAGCAATCTTCTTTATCTACTTCTATGGCTTGAGCAATAGAGTACAATATTCCATTTTAAGAGTATTTTAGTGATCGCAGGACTGTTTGTCTTAACAGGTTACCTACCGTGACCAAGAATGTAAAGGGCTGTCACCGTCGATTTTAGTAATTTCACCGCTGTAAAAATAATAAAAAAGATTCTTATCGCAATTCACATTGTGATTCAAGTAAAGTGGCATGTTTAGATTCCGAGGATAAGGAAAAAAGGTTTTGTAGGTAAGTACGTCACATTATTATTTTTCTATTCCCCTTGAAAAATGTTATCAATATAAAAAAGTTATTAAAATATAATATCATTTATTCGTATTGTATTCCTTAAAAAATATAGTAGATCAGAAGAATGAATGTTGATACAATATTTTTTTGCTTTTGTATGTGATTTTATTCTTTTACGATTCTGCTTTTTTTAAGCTTTTGTCCGCGATTTCATCCGCGTAGCGAATTTTCAAACTATACTCACTCCAAAAATATCCCTAAAGGGGTCGAATTTTAGCATAATCTCGTCTTAGAGAGTACTTACGTCTAAAAATAAATCCCGCGTAAAATTATAAACTCCTACCATATTTAGTTTTCGAGATTTCGTAAGGAGTGAGTGAGTGGTCGCGGGACTTATTTCCTTACCGTGACCCCAGAACATAAAGGGCTGTTGAAGGACACCGTGGATTTTAGTCGGTACAAGTCTGACAGTCCCTCCCGCCCTGCCCGGGGTGGGAGGACTCATTTGATGATTTTACCACGCTAAAAAAAAAAGGAGTGTGTTAGTGACGTTTTACTATAAATAAAAGCATCCACAAAACAGGAAAAAATATAATTGTGAAATAAAGTTTTTTTATTAAAACAAACAGATGACAAGGAATCGGATTATGGCAGTTTAAGGAACAAAAAAATTGTGTTAGATGGTATCACATCGGTCGTAAGTGTAGGTACTCTTTGTTTCACCTGAAGGCTAGTTTACAGCAAAGACGTTGGACTAGCGTGGCAAAAAAACTATTCCAAATGACGTTTTATGAAATAAAATGAATAGTTTTCCAAACATATTTTATTAAAAAATGTTTGTTATTTGACCGGATACCATTTACTAAGCATTGAACTTGCGTGGTGAGGTTTCCATTCTGTCGTGGACTTGTATCTAATACATAATTATTTAAAAGGTAGATTTTTGATGTTTTAGTCAAAATGTGATAATGTACAGACACCAGCACATCAACCTACCTTAATCTGTCAAATTTATTTAATGGAGTTCCAACCTTATCACAATTACTGGAAGGTTAATGTCGTTTGGTATTAACAGATTCGTGTAGTTTGACTTTTTGGCGTCTGTACTGTATATACGAGTAGGTACATTGAATATTATTAAATCTACAAGAGACTATATTATAATCATCTCTTTAAACAGCCCGAAGTTCAAAGCAACGCATATTTTATTGAAATTATACCGTTACATCGCTGTCGTCTTTGCAGCGTCTCAAGCGCTCTCGTCATATAAACTTAGCCTCACCGTCTAATATATACGACAGCGCTTTACACCGCGACGCGCTTCCTAATGCATACTTTTCCCTGTCACATATCGCAAGGTACTGCCACATAATAATTGGAAACAGAAGGTTTCTGACAAATGTACTGAGTGCAACACACTTTAAGGCTCCATAGTACTTCAATATAATCTTACTCGCTCGCACTTGCACGTACCACGCACTTGCTTGCTCTTTCTTTTAGTTGTCTAAACGCAAATCGATTTATTTTACGGCGAAAACAAACTACTTGCAGATCGTACAAATATTGGAACCGTGTGGGGATCGAACCCGCGCGACACAACGCGCTGCAGTCGATCGCTTAGTCTGGTCAATTGTGGTTCTGTTTTGATCATTTCTGTGCCCCTCCAGGGTCTGCGCCCCGTACCTAGGCACCGTTGGTTCACCCCTATTTACGGTATTGGTCAGTGTGGGCGCGGCCGGAATTCACTCGATGTATGGAGTTAGCCTTCTGTTCTTGTGCCTTTGCAGTTTGTGGTACCGCTATGTCCGCATTACTTATGTAGTACACTCTACGACTTAAAGGAACGCTTAGTTGAAATCCTGGGCAAATTGTAACAAGTGTTGCCAAGCTTTGAGATTTGTACTGTATTCTTTAATATTTAATAGGTTTTGGCTGTTGTTTGACATTGTTTGGGCTACGTCTCTTTGTAAGGGCTTTGTAAATACTGTTAAAGAATCCACAGGTAAATGTTGCCTTTCCTTTTGTATTTTGTTGAACATAAACGGAGCAAAAGAATAAAAATGTGTGCTCATTTAAAAATCATCTTAGCTCTTTATTCCAAAAAAAGTTAATTAACTTAGACCCAGGTGAACTTGGCTTAAAAATAAATTAACTCAGCCTAACCGAGCGACTAGAGCACATTAGTAAAACATACCGGCGCAAAACAGGCCAAACTTTTCAGCCACCAGAGAGGTAAAAAAACGGGTAAAAAGTTGGGGATGCCAGTGAGCGCCGGGGTATTTTTTCGATCGATAGCATGCCAGTAGGACGGCCTCCTGCATATTTTAATGTCACGTTTTTGCCCCGGCTTAGAGTGCGAGCTAACTTCGATTGAAAAATCTGTGAAGTGCCTCGTCACTACCAAAGTTATTAATCACATTGCGGCGAAACCGCTGAACAAAAATGTACTATCAAAAATGTAGAATTGACATTTTCCATCTGGTAATAGTCACTGTGATTTATGAGTTGGGTAAGAGTTAACTTAGTTGATATCGAACAATTCAAGTGAAAATTTAAGGAAAATTTAAACGCCACACGAAGCCACTCGTACTCGTACATAGTTGTATCTCTAAATAAATCTTTTATCTATCTGTTTTTGGAAAGTAGAACAAAGCATTCTATAATAACATCAGGTTACTGTTGTGCTAATTAATTAGCACAGAAATTAGCTAATAGACTATGAAATTCATGTTAACAGCTGGCTAGAATCACAGCTGTTCGCTATGACCTAGATTGTCTAGTTAGGTGATTATCATGTTAATTAATTAGTCTTTCAAGTATTGGGTCTAAGATTAGTACTTAATAAAATATGTATAGTACCCGGGAAGTGTTGAAAGTTATTCGATTTCATGCAATTTTCTTGATGAAATATTAGTGGTGAAAGTTGACCATAGAAACTTCCCTAAAGCATATAGATTCTTGGAGGTATTAATTAATGGGAAATTATTATTACAGAAATTTATTTAATTGTTGTTTTTAGGTATTTGTTGCCTGCTCATTTTCCTCCTCCTCATTAGATCACAAAATGTGGTTAAAACTAACCTAAAACGTAGGTATAAACTTGCCGCGATATATTTTTCCAATAACTATGTATGAGCCATATTTTTCTTGTAGATAATTATGTTGTCCCGTTCTGGGTGAAACGGAAGGTACTGTCAGACTTGACCGAGTAAAACCTACAATTTTATAATTGCATCTGCTACGAACCGCCTAACGCACAGTTGTGTCCTGTCAAAATCTTCGTCTGTTCACTTTTACCTTAAAAAATATATACTAATGCAAAGCTAAGTACAAACATACGGTTCTATTCGACCAAATATGTATGTGTAGAGTAAAAACCACGGCACGGGCCACACATTTCGTCCACACATTCTGCATTCATCTATCGAGTTCCGCGCGGCATTCAGTATTCACCTACTCGAACGAGCTCGTTTCAAGTAGGTGCGAAGGAAATTACTTTTATTTAATTCCATCAAGCTCAATGCGAGTTGTGAGTTTTGCGGTCCACATGTCGATTTTTACTCATAAAACAATCGAATGAAACCGAATGTGAGTCTACGGGTTTACGATATACGGTATACCATTAGTCTGACATTCACCTTGTCACGAATATTTCTATGACAGCCCTAAACTACGTGTTCCGTCATTCCAACGGTGAACGGTGGAGGGGAATTGGCGGAAATTGCACTCAATTGAAGGCATCGTCCCGAGCCTACAAATTACGAATATGCTGCAAGTTGGGAGTTCTGACTAGGGATGTGCCCCCGTACGTGATCAGGGGAATCAAATCCGCTATTCATGGCTTGTCTTGTTGTTGACTGCGGGCTTTTTCAGTGATTGGCACCGAGATTCTACTGTAACTTTGTATTTTTTTCTGTTGCAATTTATCAAGTTTCTGATTCATTGAAGAGTTCGGGTTTGAAGGTTCCGTAACTCAAATGAAAAATAGAATACTTATGGGACGAATGGATAGGTATACGGATAATGAACAGATCTTTTTTCTCAAGAACGCGTGGAGGTATCAAGCTGAAATTAATAGGTACCAAATAACTGAGTCTAAAATCTCTTGGAGCAGAGAAAAATCAAATTCCTCCTGCATAGATAAGGTTTACTCTTCTTTTTTTGCGGAAGCTCTTCAATTTTGCTAAAAGTTAAGTTAAGCAGTCATCATCATCACCATCATCATCAGCCGGAGGACGTCCATTGCTGAACATAGGCCTCCCCCTTAGACCGCCACGTGCCACCGACAATTCGCCACTTGTATCCATTGGTTGCCCGCGACCCTCACGATGTCGTCGATCCACGTAGTGGGAGACCTGCCTACGCTGCGTTTTCCGGTCCGTGGTCGCCACTCCAGAACTTTTCTTCCCCATCGGTTGTCAGTTCTACGAGCGAGTTAAGCAGTAAGTTGTGTGAATTGTCATCAAGTTACCACCGGAACCGAATTCGCACTTATCAGGCAGTGTTAATTACGGATTCATAAACATGTTGCCTATGAACCAGCCAGTGAAAGAACCTATCGGAACTTATCTTGCAGGTTCCTTTTTCCTTTACAGAACGTTTCTGAACAACTATAAATTAAACAAACAATTCTC
Organism: Agrotis segetum; assembly: GCA_036375495.1. NCBI lineage: Eukaryota > Metazoa > Arthropoda > Insecta > Lepidoptera > Noctuidae > Agrotis > Agrotis segetum. The sequence continues at coordinate 1,221,103 of JAQSVV010000032.1, forward strand.
ATCCTCCATAATTGGTCGCGGGACTTATCTCATTACCGTGACCCCGAAACGTACAGAGCTATTGAAGGACACCGTGGATTTTTGTCAGTACAAGTCTGACAGTCCCTCCCGCCCTGCCCGGGGTGGGAGGACTCATTTGATGATTTCACCACGCTAAAAAAAAAAGTCCTCTATAATTATCCAAACCCCGTTATTAAAATCTAGTAATAGTTTTCGAGAACATTCTTAAGCTCAATCTTAGAGCGAGTCGTTGAAGCTAACTTATAGCATTTCCGAACTTTCAAACAGTTATCAAAGTTCATGTTTAATATGCCCTAGGAACTACTTAGTATCACGAGCCGGGGAGGGTTTAATGAGCTCTTTGGAACAGAAAGCGGTTAAATTTATGAGTGTACTGCAACTATAAATTGCGGTTGTGCCTGTTTACTGGTTATGGCTTATAATATTTTTAATCAGAGTATCAGTATATTTTAAAGGCTACTCTTTGGGATAACAACGCACGCGGTGAAAAGTATCGCTAAGTGACGCGGATGGTCCGCATGAATAAGCGGTACTGGGGTTATTCTCTTAGTCCGTTAACGAAAATACGGAAATCAACTCGAAACTTGAATAAAGCCACTGGGACATTAAAACAACTGACCAATCATGCTGTCACAATTTTTTTGTCGTATCTGTAACTAATCTTAGTAAGTAAGTGGTAAACAAGTAATAACAAACACCCGCTGATAGTAATACTCTAGTACGGTTAGCGGAATCTGACCAAACTATGGTCAAATATACTGTATATATGTACATTATAATAAAAATCCTCATGAATTGCACAATGATCCTTGTGAAAAGAAAAAATCTCAACCAATATCTCAACACATCGATTCTAAATTATTTAATTGCTCATCAGCGCATAATTAAAAACGTTGTTATATTCGCATTTCATAAATAATAAATGCAAAAATAAACCTTAAATATAAATAAATGGGCTTACATTAATTCAAATTTAATCAACAAGCAAAAATATTTCAGTTCAAGCCAGACGGTCACATGAGCGAAACCGAGGTTAATGGCTAGTGCAATAAATTTCCCACCCAATTTAATTACGGCCATTTAAAATACTACGAAATACGTTTACGACCTACGAGCGACGATATTACGAGCCGCACACAACGTTAACATAAAAAAATGAATGAATCAAGTTAAAACGAAATGTTCATAATGAATGTTGTACACTACACAACGCATGGCAATTACGTCGCGTGTACATTTGCCGCGTAGCAACCGCTACGTCGTAGGCATTCGTAGCAGAAGTAGTGTAGCCATAACTACGCGGCTACATTACGCTACGCAGTCGAATCGTTTCGGTGAAATATTTGTATTACTTTGGGCACCTTTCACTCTGCCTTTATAGGTATTTTGGGCTAACATAACATCACGCTAATGATGCGTAAAGGGGTAAGCAAAATAAGTACCTACCTAATCTCCTTTGATATAAAATAAAGCGGTTGGATATAATTACCGTGTAGCTACCTACAAGAGCTGTGCCATTGTTTCCTTTAGTTAATAATTCAACAATAGCCGTTTCCTATTGTCATCATTTACGACTCGCGGGACGATAGGCTGGTTTACGTATTTTGTTGATGTTTTCCTGAAACTTGAGGACAACTTGAGAGTTTCAAAATTAAACGACCTTTTAGTATTGAGCTGGTTGATAAACGACGACAACCGGTTTAGCTGAGGTAACTCAATAGAACTTCCGATAAAATGGCAACTCTTTGAATTATTTAAGTAAGGAAGTTAGACAAAGTAATCATTGACTTTGGCGAGGGGTATCTACGCATAATAAATGCAATTTGAATATTTCATCCTTTTGTTTTGAATTTTGTGTAATAGTATCAGTCTTTTAATGGGGGTTCATATAAATTACTCGGGTGTTACAAACAATGGACGTGCTCACTGTTTGTGACATGATGATTAATAATAAATTATAATTAAGAATAGTCACCGTAAAAAAATCTGTAGTGTAAAGTTGTATGATTCGCTGAGTAGGTATTTCACGGGTTCGTTTCCATTTGCAATTTAACGTAAGATACTCAAGGTTAACGTCCTATCAGTGAAAGATTTTGGGCACAGATTAACTCTGGATGTTTAATTAAGCAACTGAGAGCATTTCACCTTAAGTAGACCTTAAGTGGAACCTCCACCAGCAATGCTTATACAATAATAGCTCCAAAATACACAACTGGTGAAACATAACAGTATCTGCAACCGATATAACCGTTTCTACAGTCATAAACCGGTTTGCAGTCAGTCTGTCCGTAATTCATGTCGCACGTGCCGCCGCGGCAAATGCAATTTGGTGGCAGATATACAAGTCTACACGATTAGTGGTCGCAATTTGTGGACTGTGCGCTACGTATGCTCGAAGTGGGTATGTATGAAAAGTTTTTTCTTTTTTCTTCTTTCAATAATTTATCTATACTTACCTACACATAAATAAAATTGGATCGTCTGTTTGTACTGTAAGTTTATACAGTTTTATACTACAAGCATATGAATATATATTATATACGTTCTGTCTGTCTGTCTGTTTGTAATGGCTAATCTCTGAAATAGCTGGGTCGAATTCGACAGGACTTCTATTGGCAGGTAGCTGATGTAATAAGGAGTAGCTTAGGCTACTTTTAATAACATTTAGAAAAAATCATTTGTTGAAAAAAAAAAATATTGTTGAGTTCCGACATCCACGCGAACGAAGTTGCGGGCACAACTAGTTGGATATAAAACGTAGCTAAGAGATAGCAGTGGGGGTTGGTTTGGTTGGTAAAACTATTTTTTCAGTCTACACAGTAGACGGGACATGGGCAGCAGGGTGGATGAAGACCAATTCGAATTGCTCCAGAGTCATACAATTTATCCCATTTAGCCCGTTGACGGGGCAAGGCCAACTGGCCGGATGAACCAACCCAGAAGTTGTGATCAATTATTTCTTCTTTTTAGGGTTCCGTAGTCAACAAGGAACCCTTATAGTTTCGCCATGTCCGTCCGTCCGTACGTCCGTCCGTCCGTCCGTCCGTCCGTCTGTCCGCAGTTTAGCTCAGAGACGCACAGTACTAGAGAGCTGTAATTTGGTGTAAATATACGGATTTGTTGTGCCGAAAAAGTGGTAAAATAAAATCTCGTAAAATATTTTTTTTTAGGGTACCTCCAGTACTTACACGTAAAGTGAGGTTTTTTTTTTCTCGCGTACCCCTTAGTGTGGGGTATCATTAAATAGGCCTTTAAAAAATAATGATAGTATCCATTTACAATTTTTTGATAAAAAAATTAGTTAGTGAAATATTATGCTTTAAAGTGCTAAATTTTGCTCGATTCGAGTGTCCCCCCCCTCTACCAGCTAAACGGTTATGTTTGGGGGTGTGAAAAAATTCACAATAGTAGTACATATAACGAAGTTTAAAAGAAAATTATCATGACTAAGTAGGCTTTACAACTTTACGAGTAATAGTCGACCAACTTATAAAATGTACTTGATATCATATTTTCTTAAACAAAATGTATCGGAGACAACTGCAAATGTAAGTTTGTCAACTTTATTTTTACAGCTTTTATAGGTATGTTTTTTGGGGATAGGTAGGTTTTTATCGTCAACTATTTTTAACTAAATTCAAAAAAAGGAGGAGGTTCTAAATTCGTTGTAATCTTTTTTCTTATGTATTTTCCCCGATTTCTCAAAGACTCCTCGACCAATTTTGAAAATTCTTCTTTTTAAAATTAAAATCGGCGAATCAGTTTAGTTAGTTCGCATAAGTATTTTGATGGGCAACTACGGAACCCTACACTGTGCGTGGCCCGACACGCACTTGGCCGGTTTTTTAATATAAATAATACTGCTAGCGCATTAGAACAGAAGAGTATGCTTTATTTAAGAGTTAGTTGTTACAAACGAGGCAAAAAAATTCAACATAGTACGTTTATTTTTGTTGCATCCATTTCAGTAAGATTTTCAGAAAGGCAAATGATTTTTTTTTCTTATCTATTTATGAATACACACAAAAAATATACAGGTATGTGTCAGTCTCTTACAGTAAGTGCTCGTGTAGGTATTGTACAATAAAGTGAAATATTTTCGGTAAACAAAACACTTGACACCGTAAACGCACCACCCCAATAACTGTAACACGGCTTGAGTAAATTCACGAAACAATTTGAAACACAGCACGAGTTTATCAGCAAAAATTGCTTTTATCGCTCACCCGAGCGAACTCCGGAGTCTGTTCGTTGGTGTTCGGTAATAACTTCACAAACAGAGTTACCCGTCACGATCCAGCCCTTATTCACTCACTATACACTGTATTATGAAATTCTCCATTTACAGACATAAAACTCGTCGGGTGCGACATAAACTTTTATTTTTACTACACTTCCGTGCGTTTTCATAAATGTTGAGTGCGGGTGTGAGAGGTCGCGTTTACGTTTGCCTTGATGAATTTTCTTAATGAAAATCTTTTTGTGGGCGCGTCCTTATTACAGTTACGCATGGACTCTACGCTTTAGGCGATAAAGATAAAAGGTAGCAAATTGTGAAGGTCGTAAACATTTTTGGTTGGAAATTCTGACTTGAAAAGGGAATACAAAACGTTGAGTATCTCTGCGCGTCTGGCAGAGATATTCAATTGAGCGTCAATCATTCTGAAGTGAAGCCCGACACTTGATGGTTTCACGTTACGCTTGAATAGTTCATGCCTCGTGTGATAGATGGCGCTGTCGCCGTTCTTGGCCATCATATGTTAGGCTTCACAGGACACACGAGAGTGGTTCGGTTTTTACTCCATTTTCTTTCGTACGCCACATCAATCAAATTGGAATTCGTTTGTGTTTTGGTATTCGAGATGGGTAACGTAAAATGATTGGATTCTTATCCAATCTTAAAACATAATTATATTATATTGTTTCAAGCCTATCTAAAAACTTTCATAAAAAAAAAACGGTTCTTTAACTACAAAAGAAATAAAACAAAAATGTCATCCTCTAAAAATTGCTGATCAAAATGATTCTCTATAAAAATATAAAACGATACGTTAACAATATAAATCGAACACAAACCTCAGTTTGATAGCCTCATCCAAAAACGAATTTATCTGCTGATAGTTAACGATTTAATCTAACCAATCCCACCGTACGAGCCACTTAACCGTGTTAGACCAAGTCAAGTAGTAAAAAAGTCGTTTCTGAACAGCCATATAGTAAAATAATGAACCTATATGCACCTCGGTTGCCTTTGTTTTACGGCAGTGAGGGAAGAGGTGGTAAAATGAGGCATACCAACCAGTACTTACTTACTCGTTCTTACCCACATGTAAAGTGAATGCGGAAATGTAAAAGTAATGACAGATTTCTGTTCTTTTACTGCCTCTTAAAAGCTTTCAACTTTAACGTGCTACTAAGTAACTTTATTCCTTGTTCTTTACGTTTTTCGACAAGTAAGTGAGCAATGGTATTTTATGTCATCATACAAAAAAAGTCTAGCAACTGTCCTCAGATGTACTTGCAATTAGATTAGTTGGAACTACAAGTCAGTTTTTTTAACTGCAATCAGTCGCCACACTTTTATCAGCTATGTTGTGGGATTGTAAAGATTCTATGAGCTACAGGCCTTGCTCTAATTCAGAGTATGTGGTTTTTTAATAGTCTCCTCATAACTTCAGCGTTGACTAGTAATCAAGGAGCAAGTGGATTGGGGTGTCAACATTATGCTCTTATTTTCCGTGTATGTTAGGGTTGGCTTACATTGTAACCTTTTCGAATGCAGCTGAACACAAGCTGAGTTATTCTGTATAAGAAATCTCATCGCTGGACTACGATATGCATGGTCTAAGTAGAGACGTCTTTGAGATCTTCCGATCGTGCAGCTTGGGCAGTAAGGGCTAGTGTAGCTGTCAGTTGTAGCATGCCCCCTTATTAACAAACGTGGACTAAAGTTACAACCAGGATAATCCTCGGATTAACCATACATTTCTTAAGGATTAACCTTGGCGTAACTTTAGTCCACGTTTATTGATAGGGGGGTTAGTGATTAGCAAACTTTAGTCCCAGCGTGGCGTATGTGCTGCGGCCATGCTGACACAAGGCTACGTTTATAAAAAACAGCACTAAAATACTTTACACGGAACGACTGCTTGTTAAATCATCAAAATATAATATAAACTATTGAAATTAATCTCGTGATCGCAAAAAAAGGTTTAAAATTAACATTCAGATTTCAATATCCAATTTCAGAGAGTCAAAGTCAATACGCGTAATCCAATTAGGCGACGGAAAAATAAAACCGTTACATAGGAACGAGTGTCAATTATAGAGAAGTATCTATTTCCGAGGGAACTCGATTGGTAAATGAACGATATTTTAATCAAATCTGTATCGAGTCGCGTTCGTAATTGCGACCGCTCAAAGTTTTCGATGTTTGCCCGATAGCTTTGGGTATGTAATATAATATTTGCATGACCCTATTAATTGGTATCCTAATTTGTATTGTGTTTGTTTACGTAGTTTTGGGATTTCCGATATAGGGATTCGATTAAATTGTTAATTAATATAGATGACATAATAAAGTTTTTCTGGATTTCTGAGAGTAATGTAATATTTTGCACGTTAAGACCTTCGTGGCAGTGCACGAACTTTTTGCTGACATAGGGAGGTGTACCACCGGCGGCACCTCATACTTATCTTAGAAATTCGCCCCGCTTTGAGTAAAAGTGTTGTAAAAATATCAATTAGTTAAGGGAAACTAAGAGCACCTCTCCCGGCTAGACTTTTGGGTAATAAGGCAGTGATGTACCCCCGTCGCGTCGGCCATATAAAGATTTGCGCCGTAGTATAGCAAGAACCAACTCATGAGTTCCGGTCCGAACGTGTAAATTGGCGAAAGGAAACCATTTTCTAAATCAGTCCATGATCTTTCATAGAATTATAACAAACTAACTGAAACCAAAATTATATTTCATTGTTTCGACGTAAGTGTTTAAATCCTACTAATATTTTAAATGCGAAAGTTTGTGAGGATATATGTATGTGTAAAAACCACTGAACGGATTTGCCTAAACTTTGGTACGCAGATAGTTTATAACCTGGATTAACACATAGGATAGTTTTTATCCCGATTTTATGTTATTCCCGTGGGACTATTTTCGAGTTGTAGCGGGTGAAGCCGCTGGCAACAGCTAGTATTAAAATTAGTCAACAATACAATCAGAAACTGTATAAAAATAAAGACATCGAACTCTTCAGTGCCGAATACAAATCTATAATTTACACTGCAATCAACACAACAGGCGAGTAGGGAAATATTCCTGGAAACAAAGTGAGACAAAAATAGTTCCTTTTGAACGGTATTGCTTTAAATTGCCTTAATGTATAAAGGATTCCCCGTATATCGAGCCTTTACTTGGCATAAGTGTCACGTTTCTGTCCACCCTTTAATCAAGGGGCTTCCTTTGATTTAATATACCAGCAGACTGTTATTTAGTTGTTCTTATACAGGTTTATCGACATAAAAGATACGATATTTTCTATGGAAGAATACACCTGTCACGGCAAGCTTATCCGTATTAGGTATATTGTGTGATAGTGAGACGAACTTATCGCCATTATTGGGCAAAGTTCCAATATTGGATACTACCATTCTTTGCGACTCGACTGTATTTTTCGGGATGTATTTTTTATACCAATTCTGATATCAATTGTTGACGACACATGCCAGATGTTTGCGATGTTGTGATATAAGCAGTTGGAATAAAAGCAATTATTATTATTTTACAGCACGGTTGGCGGAGTGGCTGAGCGATCGACTGCTGCGAAGCGTGTCGCGGATTCGATCCCTGCACGGAATAAATATTTGAATGACCTTCAAGTAGTTGAGCCACACGCACACAGGACAAAACTGGAGAAAAAAAGAAAAAATAAACAAATTGGTGTATCAAGCACGCAATAAAAGAACAATCGTATGACCGTGCACGAATCTGGAAGATGCAAATAAAATGTCAGAACGACGTTAAGTTTACAAATAGAAGAAACGTGACGTTTAAAAAAAAACGTTTTTTACTACGTCACGCACAACATGAAAAAAAAAACACGTCTCGCACCTTTTATTTGCATGCGTGAAAGTGCAGACAAGCGAATGAAACAACACTCCATTTGCTGCCTCGCAATCACGAGGGCCCTCCACAAGTCCCACGTTCCATTAGACATTGCCCCAATTTGTAAAGACTTCCATCTCACTCCACCTTTAGAAAAAAGTAGAGAAAAAGATGGAAATGTATTTATTATTTTGCCGGGGTCAAGAATTTGAGATTATACCGGGACTTTTTGTAGACTCCGTAATGAACGAGATGTGAAAGCTTACCTGGGAGAAAAACTGAATAGAAAGAAACTCCTTTTATGTAAGTTTTGGTTCGTTAACGTAGGTATTTCATGAGTTTTAGAATTTTTGAGTTGTAATTATGAGGTTTGTTATTTTTTTTCTTTATAAGACTAACGAAGTGTTTCACAGAATTTTTCTGGGGCATTTCAGTGGAATATTTAAACTTTTGATTTGGCCTTTTGTACCTAATATTAATGTCACCTGAAGAGAATTTTGTGAATCAGACAAATAATTTTTGAACGAGAACTATATACATCATGAAATCTCAAACTAACCCATTATACGTAAATTTTAACGTTAGTAAATCTTACGTTCTCGTTAGAGTTTACAAAAATAAAGTGGTAGCCGGGATTTGCTAAAAATCACAAAGCTTAATTTAAACCAAAACTGGAACGGTAGACTGCCGAGTTGTTTTTTTTATTATACAAGTTAAAAAGTATTTTAGGAAGCGCTTCAAACTTAAATTGGCATTTATAGACTGGTTTTCAGTCCAGTTTGTACGCCCTTACTTATATTATTTTTTTGCATTATGATTAGGAATATCATGATAACAAAAAAGAGGCACTATAATTGGACAGTTTCACCAAAATTCTCAAGTTATTAACATTTCTAACAGAAAAAGACAACAAAGTAGATTGTTTACCAAAGAGCAAACAACTATTTAAAAGGTGAGAGTGTTTTTTCGAGTTGTTTCACTAAAGGAGATATTTATTTTTATTTAAAAAAGCTTATATATTTCAGTGAATAACTTTGAGCGTCATTAAAGCGCATTTCACACAGAGAGCAGGCGCGATCATGTATGGAAAATGAAAAAGCGTGAAAAGTGTAGTGTTCGAACGAGGAACTATTTTTTTCCATCAACTTGACGCTCAAGTTCACGTCACTACACCAAGTCATGCCCCTAAAATATGAAAAAAAAAACACACATGGGAAATACACTGGTTGAAACAAATCGCCGTGTGATAAGAGCCAGTTTTAAAGAAAGTGTGTTGAAAATTAAATGGAAAACTTCTAAAAGATACGCAAAACAAATTCACACGTTGACATGTATCTCGGACCTCTTAAGTGCTTCACACACAGCAGCTATAATGTAAAGATGTACATTATAGCACGATACATCTCATTACATCTTTCCATAGAGATTCGAAGATGTAAAAATATACATTATAGCTGTCGTGTGTGGTCTCCTGACGATGTCTATGGAAAGATGTAATGAGATGTATCGTGCTATAATGTACAATCGACAAAGTTAAATCATGACCCACCATAAGCTTATTTTCCTACAGACATTCAATCACAATTAGGTCCACATTCGCGTAATAACATATCCGTGGTAACGACTTTTATCTGTGTCAATTTTGACGTATTCAAACGATTTTTTGTCAAAATGGGTCATGATTCAACTTTGTCAACTGTACATCTTTACATTATAGCTGCTGTGTGTGAAGCACTTTAGTAGTTATACAAAAACCGAATGCGAAGACGAATGTATACGAAATTGGCCGAACATTTACATAAGGAAGATTTACAAGGAGGTTCTCCTTCATTACAGAACTGTCAGACCTTCTGATGCCGATCTTTTGATTGCGTTCGTGTGACATGGGAGGACAGTGTGGCAAGTGGGAAAAATAATAGGCTTTGCCGACAATTTTTGAAATAGAAAGGAGGAAATTGTTTTTCTTTTTTCATGTCATTTTTTTTACTTTGCTGTTTGCACCTTTACTTGTCACCCTGTATGCTTGTATTTGGTTTTCAATTTAATTCTTTTTTTTCATTTAGGTACCTAAAATAACAACAATTAAGGGACTGAAAAAAACCCTTAACACTCATTTAACCGCACTTTACTCTTTATATCTTGTATGTTTAAGGGCGATTTTGGTGTAAGGTTAATACGTATTTATAGTTACAGAGATTCATAGAAACTACCAGCCCCGGTTTCATTGGGGAGCTATAGAGCTAAATATTTTTTTATGATCATGAACTGTTGAATTACCTTTAAATATTACTCAATTATAACTACATTAGAATACCGTGTTGTACAAAAGTCTTTTGTACAAAATTTTATAAACGACAGCTACCTAGTGAAAACTGCATCAAAATCTGTTGCTTAGTTTAAAAGATATTATGCGTAAAGATTTCCTGAAAAACCCTATGTTTTTTATTAGGCAAAGAAGGTAATTTCTCTTTTGTATCTACCTTTTTTATTAATGTGGTAAAAAGGAATTATCAAAGGATCTCGTCCAGAATGGAGTGAAAAGGAGGGTAGGTACGGTGTTCCTTCCCTTTACGTTCCAGGATTACGGATAATCGATGAGACAGTTCCACGACTCCTGTTTTTTGCACCAACATTTACACTTTATAAAAGGTGTTACTATTTTCGTTTAAAAACATGCAGGTAAAATACACAAGGACAATCAACAATCTTGACACTTCTTGTTTCCCTTTTCATATTTTGAGTGGGAATTATAACAAAGAAAAAAAAAAACATCATCAAGTTTACTCCCTTGCGGCGTAAGCAGAGATTGAGTGTCGGACGTGATGGATGATAGGTACTTGAATACAGTGCCTTTGTGGACGCAAAAATATTTTTAAAAAAAGGTAACGGTAGTCCCGTTACCTTTTTTTAATAATTGGGTTTCCGCATTTTGGTACAATTTAACATTAAAGACTCTTGCCTTTTTTAGGGTTCCGTAGTCAACAAGGAACCCTTATAGTTTCGCCAATTGTCCGTCAATCGTGCCGTCCGTCATTCGTCCGTCCGTCTGCATCCGCAGTTTAGCTCAGAGACGCACAGCCCCTAGAGAGACTGTAACGCCGGTGTACAATATACGGATTTGTTTGTGCCCGAAAAAGTGGCAGGAAATGAAATCTCGTAAAATATTTTTTTTTAGGGTACCTCAGGAAAGTACTTACACGTCCAAAGTGAGGAGTTTTTTTTTTCTCGCGTCCCCTTAGTGTGGGGTATCATTAAATCTAGGCCTTAGTAAAAAAATAATGAAAGTTTCCAAAAACCCATTGTTTTTACTATCAAAAAAAATTCGTTTGTGAAATTTATCTTTAAAGTGCTAAATATTTAATATTCGACTGTCCCAACGCCCTCTACCAAGCTAAACAGAGCTTATGTTTGGGTGTAGACAACTGATAAACATATTCACAATAGTTCTAAATATAACAAGTTTAAAGAAAATTACACCCATCATGAACTAAGATAGGCTTATACAAACTTTACTGAGTAAATCGACCAACTTATAAAATGTACTTGATATCATATTTTCTTAAACAAAATGTATCCGGAGACAACTGCAAATGTAAGTTTGTCAGACTTTATTGACTACAGCTTCTACGGTGTGCTTTTTTGGGGATAGGTAGGTTTCGATGATCGTCAGACTCCTATTTTTAATTAAATTTCAAAAAAAGGTGTTACTAAATTCGTTGTAATCATTCTTATGTATTTCCCCGATTTCTCAAAGACTCCTGGACCGATTTTGAAAATTCCCTTCATATTTTAAAATTAACAAAGAAATAAAAAAGCGATCATCAGTTTAGTTAGTTCGCATAAGTATTTTGATGGGCAACTACGGAACCCTACACTGTGCGTGGCCCGACACGCACTTGGCCGGTTTTAAACTAAACCTATCTGACGTCCGCCATTTATTTTAAAATGGCCACGCCAGCAACTTGTTATCGACCTGGAGTTAAGAATACTTTAATTATAATTGCCTAAACTTATACCTACGTATTAGGTGTTAAATACACCGCGAGCTTTTAAATATATGCGGCAAAAAAAAAAGTGGCCATGTCTTTTGATTGGATTAATTTAGACTTTTGTTTTTTATCTCTGCTACAAGGGAATGCGAATGTACTACTTTATATTAATATCAGCTTTATGCTTATACGCGTTCTTCAGAAAAGGATCTTTTGTCAGACGGGCAGTCGGACAACAAAGTCTTTATTCCATTCCAGGGTCCCACTTTTTTATACTAGAACTATATCTATTTATTTTACGCCTAGTCGAAACCTTATCAGTAAGAGCAAATACAAACATAAAAACCAGCCAGATATTTTTTTTCGCTTTTCCCCGTACGTATTCGGCTAAAAACATTGGTTCACGCTCAGACCAAACTTTGTATATTGCGTAGCGCTATCGAATACCCGTCCAATATCCCGACTAGGGGCCTATCACGGCAAAATATTTCAGAACAAGATAAACAAATTGGCCGTAAACAATAGCTTATAGACCATATCACTATTTCCCTTTGTTTATCCAAGCTTACTCTGCGAAAGGAGAAAAAAACAGGTATTTTTGTACCGTCAAATTCGGGTACAGATAGGATCTAAATAATAAATCGTGTGTACCAAATATGTTACTCGTGCCTCAGTTTTAGTTCCCTCAAACATAAATAATCCTTTGAACTTCCGCTATCCTTGTGACGTAAAAAAAGTTCACATCCACGATATGAAAAGGCAGATTATCGCAGTGTAGTTTAGAAAATGATACAAACAAACGAAAGAAGAGAAAATATTGAGCGAGATTTCCTCGGGGAATTGGAGTCGCCTCCACTAAAATTGGATGGTGAACTGAAGATACAATGGCTTTTATTCTTTTTACCTTGCCGCTAGGGGAGCGCGCGAAAAGAGGCCTGGCCCACTGCAAAAATATTTGATCGCCTGCCATCAATCAATGTTGATATTTTTAATTTGCCGCTAAAAGCATGGCCCACTTCACTTCAGATTATTAACACAACGCTGAAAATTAATTACTCTACCACAACCACAAAGCAGCCTACATACTCTTTTAAATATCAACGTGATCGTAAAAGCTTTGTTAAAAAAATTAAAAGCAAAATTGACAGTGACAAATCAAATCCATTGCCGAGCATTTTATTTTATTTTTGTTGATACTATATTTTTATTTTTGTAACAATGCCTACAATTTAGAATTGTTAGTACGTAATGACACTAGAACCGAAAAAAGTATCACCGGCAGTATACGGTAAAGTCCCACCGCCAGTAATGGAGAAAGGTAGGGTGACGTATTGTACCGACTTGGAGAAATCCGTGATAATGAGCAACTTCGAGCGTCGCGGTTGGACCCAAGTGGGGCCCGACGATGAATGGAACTTTTACTGGTCCTTCACGCAAAATTGCCGAACAATTTTCAGCATCGAGAGCGGCTACCGAATGAACGATAACCAAATGATAAATCACTTCCCTAACCATTACGAACTGTCACGTAAAGATTTATTGGTAAAAAACATCAAGAGATATAGAAAGGAGCTCGAGAGGGAAGGTAATCCCCTGGCTGAAAAAACAGAAATTCAATTACCAAATGGCCAATTGATTAGTCGCTATTTACACTTAGATTTTATACCAGTGACGTACGTACTGCCCGCTGACTACAATATGTTTGTAGAAGAATATAGGAAGTCTCCACAGAGCACTTGGATTATGAAGCCATGTGGAAAGTCACAGGGGGCAGGGATATTTCTTATAAATAGACTATCGAAACTGAAAAAGTGGTCTCGTGAAGCGAAAACTCCATTTCATCCCCAATTGACCAGTAAGGAATGTTATGTAATATCGCGTTACATCGATAACCCGCTCCTAATTGGCGGGAAGAAATTCGACCTCCGTCTGTACGTGTTAGTGACGTCATTCCGCCCTCTAAAGGCGTATCTATTCCAACATGGCTTCTGTAGATTCTGTACTGTGAAATATGACACGAGTGTCACTGAGCTCGATAACATGTACGTGCACCTGACTAACGTAAGCGTTCAGAAGCATGGCGGTGATTACAATAGTTTGCACGGTGGGAAAATGAGTATCCAGAATTTCCGTCTGTATTTGGAAGGCACGAGGGGGCGTTCTGTCACCGATAGATTGTTTGCAGAAATGCAGTGGCTTATTGTTCACTCGTTGAAAGCTGTTGCCCCCGTTATGGCCAACGATCGTCATTCCTTTGAGTGTTACGGATATGATATTATAATAGACAACACTCTCAAGCCTTGGCTTGTAGAGGTGAACGCGTCACCATCTTTACAGTCCACCACTCATAATGATAGAATTTTAAAGTATAAATTAATTGATAACATTGTGTCTGTGGTTGTACCACCTGATGGTATTCCTGATGCGAGATGGAACAAAATCCCCTCCACCGAGGCTCTCGGTGACTTTGAACTGTTGATAGATGAGGAACTCATAGAAAAAGAAGACGCTAATTCGCGCTACTACAAGATGCTCCATCGTATGAGGCCATGACTTAGTAGCAGTTTTCTAATGTCTATTTTTTAGTAATTTAATAAAAATCAAACTCAGTCTAAATGTTTTATTCAAAACACAATCCAGTTAAAATACACATAATACATTTTAGTTTTTGCGAGCTCTCTCGCGTTGATCCACCTCCCCCTTGTACATGGAATCTTCGTCGATGAGTATTTGAAAATCCCCTAAAGCCTCGGCGGTAGGCGTTTTGTTCCAGCGTGAGTCGGGGACCCCTCCCGGAGGCAGAACTACCGATAAAAGATTATCCAGGAGCTTGTACTTGAGTATCCTGTCGTTAACCGTCGTGGCCGTCATCGATGGGGAGGCGTTCACCTCTATAAGCCACGGCTTTAAGTTATCGTCTATGATTATGTCGTAACCGTAACACTCGAAGCAATGGCGGTCATTCGACATAACGTGCGCCACGGCCTTTAACGAGTGTACTATCAACCACTGTATACTCTCGAACAGACGGTCGGTCACTTCACGACCCCGGGTTCCTTCCAAATAGAGCTTTAAATTATGTATGCCCAGCTTCCCCCCGTGCTCACTATTGTAGTCGCCGCCGTGTTTTTGTACGCTGACGTTCGTTAGGTGTACATACATGTTGTCGAGCTCAGCGACGCTTGTGTCGTATTTCATTGTGCAAAATCTACAAAATCCATTTCGAAACATGTAAGCTTTTAAAGGGCGGAACGAAGTAACGAGGACGTAAATCCTCAAATCGAATTTCTTCCCTCCGATAAGAAGCGGATTATCTATATAGCGAGATATGACATAAGTATCTTTACTCGTGAGATGATGCTGTAAGTATTTCTTAGATTCCCGAGACCACTTTTTCAGTTTCGATAGTTTGTTTATAAGGAAAATGCCCGCGCCCTGTGATTTGCCACAAGGTTTTAAAATCCAGGTTTGTTGTGGATATTTTCGGTACTCTTCAACAAACATGCTGTAGTCGGAAGGCAGCACGAACGTTACCGGAATGAAATCTAAATATAAATAGCGAGTGATGACTTGCCCGCTCGGGAGTTTCACTTCAGTTTTTTCCGCAAGGGAATTACTGTCTTTTTCCAAATCTTTTCTGTATCTCTTTATATTTTTTACGAGTAAATCTTTACGTACTAGTTCGTAGTGGTTGGGGAAATGGTTGATCAATTGATTGTCTCCGAGACGTAGGCCGCTCTCTATACTGAATATAGTTCTACAGTTCACTGTATTTGCCCAGTAAATGTTCCAGTTTTCTTCTGGCATCACTTGTTTCCATCCTCGTCTCTTGAAGGTGTTAATCACTATTGATTTTTCAAAATCTGTGCAGAAATGCATGTGTTTACCTTCGTGCGGCGTACTTGTAAGCCGGTAAATATTAGCTACCGATTTCTTGCTGTGCGTCGGCACTTGCCGCGCGGGCCGCATCTCTGACATTGAAGATAACACAAAACAATTTGTTTGTGCAGTGATAAAATTAATAATATTCTATTCTGTCTTATGCTAAAATAAATTAAAACAAACCATGACCAACTGTTTTGACACAAGCAAAGTCGTAGTAAACACCGTTGTCATAGAAACGTTAACTTGTTTTTTTTTTTTTTGTTGCAGAGAGGGAAGGAAACAATATTACTAATCTTTCACCATGGAGATTGCAAACCTCAAAAGAGTCGAAAAATATTGACAAGTGCTTTTGCGACGAATGCCTAAACCATACGGGAAAAGCCAATATAACAGCATTTCTAATAGTTAGTGTAATGTGGCGCCTGCATAAAGTTACAATTAATGGCGACTACAAAGATTTTGAAAAGTCCTATTGACGAACAGTTTTCTTCTGAAATAATATCGCACCATCGTAAATATAAGGTTCATTTTATCCGCAAGCTTTCTATAACCACTTTCTCAAGCTTCTACAGGTAGTATCAGAAAGCTTTTCCTTCGTTATTTCAATTTTCAAGCATGAAAAGCAGTCAGTTCTCTTGAATCTAAGAGGCTATACTTTTACAAAATAGACTTTGAACAACGGCTTATCCGAAGTAAAGAGAGACTTTATAACATCCTGGCGCAAACATCTTATATCTTAAAGCTGAAGTTTTCAGGTTAGGAATTTCCCGATACTACGGACGGACGCTTCGATACTTTGCTCGTCCGTCAAATGCAGGGACAAAAGTATTGGAGATTGTTTACTTAAAATATGAACGGTGTTAGTGAGCTTGGGATAAGTAGATATTATTCGTTAATAATCGTTTCACTCGTTAATGCGTACCTACAAATATTTTTAAAAAGACGAATGCATATCGGGCATATCCAATACAACATTGATGTAGCTATACGGGTCGGTGCAGACCGATACGCGAAGCGACGACGCGACGATACGTGAAGAGGCCTGTGGTTTCGCGCTGCTTCGCGCTGCACCGTGCTGCGCCGTTATAAGATATAATATTATTATGTTACTTTATTTCTAACAGCTGTTTCCCAGCCCCAATCAAAATACTTTCACTTTAATAAATAACAGCGTAAGCTAATCGAAATTGCATTCGTAATCAGCGTCATAAATTAATGGCCCTTCCAAATGGCCGACAACTGGCGAAACGTGGCATATGCAAATTCCACTTGAGCTTAATGCCCATAAATTCATTTATAATTCAAACGTTTCGCCCACTTATCTTGCTTTCCCGCTAATTCCGGATAGGCTGTGTGTTGAATACGTCATTGTTGATCGGGAAAAGTAGGATTATAGCTTAGAATTTTCAGTAAAGACTGATTTAAATTGATCCAATACTTGATTGTTATTAGAATAATGTCTAGGGAATGTATACATTTTAGAATCTATTTAGGAACTGTTTTAAGTGTTGACACGTTCAGGTAGAAGGAGCCCCGCTGACGAGGCTCCTTTATCGTGTGCAAGGTTTAAAAGAAACTAAACCAAACCATACCTCGGGGTGCCCAAGAGTTGTTGGCGTCATTAAAAGTAGGCGCCGAGGCACCCCGGAGTTTTGTTTGGTTAGGTTTCACACATTTCAGGGCGATTATATAGGAATTACACACATTTCCTAGGAATTGTATACAATGACGGATTACATACGTTTCATCGCTACTTGAATCCGCCTCTTGAGAACATTGCTGTTGTGCCCTCAGGTGACTGGCATAGCTATTGTTTGTCGTGAAAGTGCGTCCACTCACTACAAGTCAGCTCCCCACGATGTAATTTATATTGCATGGACGCGGATGGTCAGACTATAAGCTGGAATAATGTAAACGTGTTTTTTCATCCATAACATTGTGCAATATCCAGTATTGGATCGGAGTAACTCACTTTTCTTTTTACAATCCAGTGACGTTGGATTCAGCTACTGGATCAATGTAAGGCAGCCATAGAATCAGACTTTTCTTTGAAGTAATCGAATGTCATCAAACAATACTTGTATCACGTTACACTCGATTCTACGAGTACATTAATAATAAAAGAAATAAGCAAAAACTCGATAGCAATCACCAGCAATCAACAGCAATCACCAGCAATCATTATCACCGTAAACGTTAAATATCAGCAACAAGCACTAGCATGGTAAACGCCACTTGCCCATAAATTCATTTATTATTAAACATTACGGCCATTTATGGCCACTTATATCCCTCTCCACTAATTCACGCCGATAGGCTGTGCGTTCGGCCGTTATTTGTTACTCAATGTGCGTCTTCGTATGAATAATTCAATCAACTGGAGAGGGAATGAGCTCAGGATATTAATGTTGGTGCTTTTGTCTTATCTAAGGTAGTGTGAAGAGTACCACAGCGTAATTTGCGCCGGAAAAAATGATTCACCGATATTACGTAACGATATATGTAATAACATTTTCGGCGAATTTGTTTTCGCGCTTAAAACTACTTACTAGTTTTTTATAAGTCTGC
Source organism: Agrotis segetum (assembly GCA_036375495.1). NCBI lineage: Eukaryota > Metazoa > Arthropoda > Insecta > Lepidoptera > Noctuidae > Agrotis > Agrotis segetum. The sequence continues at coordinate 1,239,671 of JAQSVV010000032.1, forward strand.
TACAATTATTAGTAGCTACACTTGATAATCCAAATTCGACAAATTCACAATTCATTAAAAAAAAAGAAAAACAAGTTTGAAAATTGTCGCAATAGAGTACTTCGCTAGTGCGACAAACGGAAACGTGCGATGAAAGCTTGTACGACCAAACTGTACTTCGACACACTATAGTTCGAATGCACGCTTGTGCGATACACTGAAGGTCGACATCACGCCGCCGGTGCGACATATGATTTGTTCTGTCCCCAGTAATAAAACAAAATAATTATCAATATCACGCGTTTCGATTTACGGCAATGAAAAGTACCTAGCAGAAAAATGTATTGTGATTGGTTTGGAAACGTGCAATGGGAACCTAACCAAACAAAAAAAAACAACACAAAATAGGAGCGCCGGAATTGTATACATTTCCGGTAAAATATATATTTTTTGCATCCACGTTTTAGACAATATGTGGGTGAAAAAAAAAAACATAATAACAGTACTATCAGACAATTTGTCTGTCGCACCTATTGTAGTGTCGTACTACAATCACACAATCGTTTGTCACACCAGCGTGATGTCGACCTTCAGTGTGTCGCACAACCGTGCATTCAAACTGGTGTGTCGTAACTCGTAGTACAGTTTTGTCGCACAAGCAATCATCGCAATTCCGTGTGTCGCATTATCGCAATAAGAAGGCCCTTGTTTTGGATTGTGATGCTATTACAGTATAAGTGCCGATGGTAGTCAAAATAAATACCACCAACAGCAAAAACAGGCCAAAATTGATGTAGTGAACGACACGTAAATGTGACCCTTACAAGTGTGATATTCTTCACTGACGTAGAGTTTCATTTGCCGTAACTATATTGGGTCGTATTCATAAATTATTTTCGCAGAAACGTGAGAGCGTTGACACGATACAGATACAACGCAGTGATAGGGAAATACAATTTTCATTCTAGCGAAATACTGACGACACATGAGTACATAATATTGAAAGTGGAGCGATATCGTATATAATAGGTGTATCCATGTAAAAGTGATGCAGCGAATTTATTTTCACATGATATGCAAGAGCTTTTCATACCGTGAAAACTATTTTGTTTAAAGAATATATAATTGTCAAGTTTTTTGTTTTGCTGTTTGCCGTTTTTCAGGACAGATTATAAAAAAATAAGTACGTTGTTTTTATAACATTGCTTGTTATGGAACTGTTCACAAGAGTATTAACTCTGTTGCCTTCCAAACAAGATAGCAACAAGGTAAGTATCAATTTCAGTAAATTAGACGATGTTATTTTTAGCGTGATAAAATCATCAAATGTGTCCTCCCCGCACCCTGGGCAGGGTGGGAGGGACTATCAGACTTGTACTGACTAAAATCCGCGGTGTTCTTCAATAGCCCTTTATGTACCGGGGTGACGGTAAAGAAATACCTAAGTCCCGCGACCTCGGCAGGCTTTGGCCCTTTGAGAGGGGGCCCCCGTCATTTTGCTGACATATTAGACGTGATAACCAATATTTCACACCTACTAGTCCAGTCATTAAAGCCCAAACCCGAAAATAATTAGTAACTTGCTGAAATTTTAGGGGGTTCTTAAGGAAGGTAAAATAACATACCGGGTGATTTTGCAGCGTTCTGGGGTGTACGGAAAGGGTTGAAAAGGGATGAAAAGGTGTTTTTTGCTAATAACATTGCCAAAAAAAATAGTAACACGCTGCAAATTTGGAATAAGGTTGTTCTTACGGTTTTGTAACGTGTATTAAATTTGCAGCGTTTTGCAACATACGGAACATTGTTTTTTTTTTAAACAGTGCAATTAGTTAAAAACAGGGGTAAGAAAATTAGTAACACGCTGCAAATTTGGAATTAGGTTGTTCTTACCGGTTTGTAACGTGTATCAAATTTGCAGTGCATTTGGCAATGTTATTAGCAAAAAACACTTTTCACCCCTTTTCAACCCTTTCCGTACACCCCAGAACGGTGCAAAATCACCCGGTATCTTATTTTACCTTCCTTAAAGACCCCTTAAAATTTCAGGAAGTTACTAATTATTTTCGGGTTTAGGCTTTAATGACTGGACTATACGTTTTCCTGACGATGTCGTCAATTTTGACACCTACGTAAAACCTTAACCTGTCTAGAAAGGGGATTAATTTCTTACAAAAAAAAAAATAAAGACACTTTTGTGAACCGATTCTCATCAACTAAACAATTTTTAGAGCCGTTTGGGAGATTAGTGAAAATAGACGCACAGACAAAAATGTCAAAATTAATTTCTGGTTCTTCTATTGATCGCCTCGGCTCAATTTAGGATCAAAATATTCTAAGTACTAAACTACTAATATTACCGTTCTGTAACTCGCGTTTTACTCTTTTGTTATATACCTATTTACTTAATGGATATTTTTACATGTTATTAGATTAGCCCTTTTCTGACCACAGAGTATCCCTCATTTCTATTTGGCTACAGCCTTCCACAATTATAATACTAAAAACTTTCCTCAGCAGTATTAAACTAAAAACCTGATATTAATCATTTTTTGTTCCAGAAGCTTCTGTACTATCTTTTTAAAATTGGAACACATGTTAAAATAAATCGTTGGAAAACGTGTGAGGAAGCAAATAGAATCACTTAAACTGCTGTGCGGAAGTTGGTCAGGATTTATTGCTTTCAAGGAACAGTTAGCACTGTACTATTCTTCTGAACACGTGTTTTAAAAGCTGCAATGAATTAAATAAAAAATAGACTTTTTGTAGCATAATATCTTGTAGGAATCAACCCAAGAGGGCTCACAGTTTTTCTTGATTTGAGTGTTTGAGGATTGCTATTATTAAGGACTCATTAAAATAAAAAAATATCATACCCGAGAAAATATGATTGTCTCTCTTGGGATGGTTTTAAATAAATATTTCAGTTTATTTATATACATTCGAGGCGTACGCGGCGCGTCCAGCGATGTGTCTTCAGGAGCGTCGGGCGGTCTGTGCTGTGCGGTGTCAATTTATTGTTTTCTCATGATGTCCGTGGCGTTTAATGCGGCGTCGTCGTCTGCCAGAAATCCGCTTCTCCTTGAACGCTCCTGTACAATCGGCAAAGTGGAATCATGACCCATTTTGACAATAAATCGTTTGAGATCAAAATCGTCACCATGGATATGTATGTTTACGCGAATGGATGGTGGACCTAATTGTATTTGAATTTCTGTAGAAAAATAAGCATAAGGTGGGTCATAATTCCAGTTTGCCGATTGTACATCGTCGTAAGTTTGTGTTTCGGGCAGCCCGCTCTTCATGACGCACCGCGTTTCCGTGAACGAGGCCTTTTAGGCAACGCATGAATAAAGGACCATCCAATAGACACCCAGTTTCCTTCGTGGCTCGAAAGGCAAGTTCAACTGTAAGTCCCGCTTTACCTTCTTATTTCTTCTTTGTAGGGACTGAATAACACACAATGCAGAAACCAGCTGTCGAACCATAACATTGTCAGTCACCATGGCGTCAAATCACTGACCCGGTGCTTCCGATTGCGATTGTGCTGCGTCAATAGGGTGCAGGTTGAGATGCCACGCTTCATGGAGCATGGACATCGATACGGTCGGTGCATCAGCGGTTGCGCCCTCTAATAGAATATAGGGGTAGGATAAAATATTATATTTTTCTATATGTGTATTTACTACTAATATTATAAACAAGATGTTGCTCGGTTCCTACTGGTCAAAGCGTGATTTTATACAAGCCTACAACCTTCCTTGATATGGCCTACCCAACCCAAAAAGTTTAAAACCCCTTCTACACGATTCAAACCGACCGACCGCCGACAGAGTTGAAAGTCAACCGTCTGGAACGCTGTCCGCCGACGGTTAGGGCCGGCCACGGACGCAGCCTGTCGGGAGGGATGCGCTCCCGACCAAGGTCATCCAAAGGTCGCTTGACTCCGCCCATATCTGGTCGGCCGACCAACGTCTACACGGTAGGTTTTCACTCTAACTTTGATTTCTTCAATTTGAACAATTTGTTCCTGAGATAAGCGCGTTGAACCATACAAACTCTTCAGATTAATAAAACTAGTATAGATGTGATATTTGTGGAGTAGGATGTTATGGATGTTTGTTTTTTTGTTTTTAGCAAAGGACAATGGGCAAAAATGTATGGAACTTGGTCCAAGATCCTCCACTGATGACACATATGGGAAATGAAACTATATGGTTGTGACATCATTCTGGCAAGAGATTATCAAAATCCGTCCGGGAGTTCTTTTTTTATGTCCATTTAAGTGACTACTAACCTAACCTAACCTTGCCTATCCAAACCTAACGTAACCTAACTTGTTTTGTTAAGCTGTAAATGATGCCCGACGCACACTGAAACATCTGGGAAGGCGGTTAGCTTATGCATGCCTTAGACCCACTAAAAATACCAACGAGACCTTAAATAGCTAACCTAACCTAACTTTTTTAATTCAGTTGTAAATGATGCCCGACGCATACTGAACCATCTGGGAAGGCGGTTGGCGTATGTTTGAACAACACCAACTAAAAATACCAACGAGACCTTAAATAGCTAACCTAACCTAACTTTTTTTGTTCAGCTAAAATTGATACCCGACGTATACTGAACCACCTGGGAAGGCGGTTGGCTTATGTGTGACTTCGATCCCCTAAAAATACCAACGAGACCTTAAATAGCTACCCTAATCTAACTTTTTTGGTCAACTAAAAATGATGCCCGACGCACACTGAACCATCTGGGAAGTCGGTTTGCTTATGTGTCCTAATTAGGTTAGGTTAGCTATTTAAGGTCTCATTGGTATTTTTAGTCGGTTTAAGTCAAACATACGCCAACCGCCTTCCCAGATGGTTCAGTATGCAACGGGCATCATTTACAGATGAATTAAAAAAGTTAGGTTAGGTTAGCTATTTAAGATTTCGTTGGTATTTTTAGTGGGTCCAAGTCACACATAAGCCAACCGCCTTCCCAGATGGTTCAGTATACGTTGGGCATCATTTTTAGCTGAAAAAAAAAGTTAGGTTAGGTTAGCTATTTAAGGTCTCATTGGTATTTTTAGTCGGTGTAAGTCAAACATAAGCCAACCGCCTTCCCAGATGGTTCAGTATGCGTCGGGCATCATTGACAGCTGATTGAAAAAAGTTAGGTTAGGTTAGAAAGTGACTGCCTAAGTCACTTTTAAACGGAAATAAAAAAAGAACCCCAGGACAGATTTCGATAACCTTTTGCCAGAATGATGTCACAACTATGTTCTTTCATTTCCCATAAGTGTCATAAGTGGAGGATCTTGGACCGCTTTTGCCCATTGTCATTTGTATAAAACATTCACCTAAAATTCATCAAAATACAAAACGTCGGCGTCGCGAGCTCTACGTATTTCTAAAACTTATGCAAATCTAAACCATTTAAACTTTTCCTTTTGACTTTCATGTTTCAATGTTTCAAAATCGACGCTAGTGTTGTTAGTTGTATGTTAACTTTTAGCTCTAAAACCGTTCTAAAACATAGAGGATAGACTTTTCCCACCGCACATAGCCCGCATAGCCACAGTTAAAGTATTGGGCTGAAAGCTTTTGGTTCGCCCCGATTTGTGGTATGTTTTATTTGTAAAATTTTTGATATTTTTTCTAACTTTGTCATCAATTTTTTTATGAAAGGCGTATTTTTTTTTGAGAGAAAAATAAAACATTATGATCGCATTACTTTTTATTGACACTCTGTTACGCACACATTAAAGATATTTTGGAGATTTATACACCGTAACTTTTTAGTTGTCTTACAAAAGCAACCCAGTTCATGTATCCAATGACTAGAACACGTATAATAAAAAAATAGGTATTTAAGAGATATGAATTTTTTAAAAATACTTTTTTAATTCAACAAGACACAAGGCGTAGTTAGAAACACCCTTGTCTCATAGAAAATGGAGATGGGATGATCTGCCCTCAACCTAGTTCTTCTGCTTCATAACATTATAGGTAGTGTAGGTGTAATAAAATGGTTTTTCTTTTCTTAATTTTCAGGATTTAATTTTATCATTTACATGTAAAATAGCAAAATCACTCGAAACCTCGATTAAATATATTATATTTCATAAAGTTTAATATGTAATAAGTTAATGTAATAAGTTAATGCTATTCAGTAAATTCCAAAAATTAATGTTTCAATAAAAGTTACGAACAATTTTATTATCATAATAGTTACGAAACTTTCTTCTACAAACTTTCATTTTCTAATTACGAATAGAATTGGTGGCGTCTTTCAAATATTATTTCAATTTCTAAAATTGAAGAAAATTTTGTAATGAAAAAGTCACTCAATAATTTGAATAGAAATAGTCGTCTTAACTGTGTAACTTAATTAATACTGAAAAGCGAAAGACTTGGATCTAGGGGTATGTCCTATAGCTAGCGATTAGCGTGTAAAACTAACAAGCTACAAGAGTTGGCGAGTAATAAACGACTGTGCGGCAACAAACCAGGGGCTCGTTTCGTTATAGAATTTCGTTATTAACGACATTTTTGAACAGTAAAATTATTCATGGCAGATTTCATTTATATATTTACATAAAACTATTATTTATTAGTCTTTTAAGCAATCTGAAATAGTAAGAATTTCATAAATAGCAAATACATTGCGCGGGCATGCGGGCGGCGAGTAAAGGGCAACTCGCTGTCCGACCATGGACCATGCCCGGGTCGACGGTGCGTTGTGTTCCACGCGCGCCTCAAAGAGCGTCAGCAAAATGACGGGGCCCCTCTCAGAGAGCCAAGGCCTGCCGGAGTTGCGGGACTTATTTCCTTACCGTGACCCCGGAACATAAAGGGCTATTGAAGAACACTGTGGATTTTAGTCAGTACAAGTCTGACAGTCCCTCCCGCCCTGCCCGGGGTGGGAGGACTCATTTGATGACTTTACCACGCTAAAAAAAAAATAGCAAAAACATTTGTACGAGTAAGAGATTACCATTCTATGTTATTTCTTTTATTTTTTCTATCAATGGTTGATCACTCAGATCTTTCTTTGATCGAGGTTGATCATTTGAAAGTCATAACGGTGCTATTATACTAGTAGATTACCACACTTATTAAAATATGAAATCAATAATAGTCCATTCTGACACTTTTGTGATTACAGCCTTGAGGCCCAGTTTCTGTTATTTTTATCCCTATAAAATATGGCACTTATTTCGACGAAAACAGCACATAACTTCACTGACTTGCAAGTGCAATTAATTGGCTTGTTAATAAGCAGTTGATGTTCGGTAATTACATTTCCATAATTGCTTTTCAGGCTCCATTTGCGAGGCAAGGATCGTTGGCGTTCATACGCCTGATTGCGCACATTCTTCCGATAATACCTACTGATTCTCAGCACTGTTCATTTTATGAATGCAGGGGATCTAAAATGGTCAACTTTGCAACGTTACTAATTTCAATGCTGCTATAAATTGATTTTTATCAATTATCTACACTATTAATTGAGTTTCAGAAAATAATATTAGTGTGTTTTTTACACATTTTCGTAACATGTTATTTGATAGAGAATTATGATAATAGAACATTTTTAACAACGTTGCTAAGGTGGCCCTTTAACCCCACAAACACCCACAGATATGATATTTATTGTGAGTAAACTACTCATGACATCCAGGGCAGATGCAAAAACAGGGGGGGTATTACAACGTCTTAAAACCAGGCTTGTTCCAGTGAGTGAACGAGATAGCGCTAGACGACCTGTATAGCTCTGTCACTTTCACTCGCCTGAATTTGCCTAGTTTTAAGATGTTGTAATACCCCCCCAGGACAGCTAGCTAAAACATTTATATAATAACTAGTGTTTGCCCGCGGCTTCGCTTGCGATAATATAGAATTTGAGAAACAATACGGATCGTGTAAGTGGCGCCATCTGGAATACGAACGTAATTGTTTTCTCGCTGCGTGAAAAGGTAAAAACAAACATACTTATATTTTTATTATTAGTTTGATCAATAATGATATATATACAACATGTAACATAATTAACGCACATCCTGAAATTAGTTTGTTCAGAATCGTTTACTGAATCGATTTCTACCATTTTTAATATAGGTATTTTTTTTTTTTCAAAAATAATTAAAATTACGGAAATTCCGCCTACACCTCTGTACAGTCAAAACAAACTAAGATAGACCGTAAATCAAGGCAACAAGACTTAAAAGTGCAATTTTATTTGTATTTATACAATTTCCGTCATTCAATACAAAATTAAAGAAAAATAAACTTTTCTGCAAAATAACTAATTTAGTTGATAACAATGCATTTACATGTTAAATTAAAAATTCAATATATGTATTATTATTATAACATGATATTCTAATTGGGCTGTCTGAGGATGTGCGTTAATTACGTTACATGTTGTATATATAAGTACCTAGTACTTAGTTTGCATAGGACACGTCCTTATTTCATCATCAGCCTATAACGTTCCCACTGATGGGACACAGGCCTCCTCTCAGTGAGAGGGAGTGGGCCATATTCCACCACGTGGGCCCAGTGCGGGTTGGTAGATGTCACATGTCTTCGAATTTTTTGGTTCTCTAACATGCCGGTTTCCTCACGATGTTTTCCTTCACCGTTTTGAGAGCAGTGGTGATAAAATAAATTACACAAAGTAATGCGCCTGGCGGGGTTCGAACCCACGACCTACAACTCGTAAGTCGGGACTGATACCACTGGGCCTTATTTGATCGACATTAATTTCAAAGAACCGTGTTTATCTTAAACATTACCTAGACTATAATTTTTTGGTCGATTTACAGTACCGCTGCAAATTGAACGTACGATAGCATTGCTCTTCTCCCTTTATAGTAGGCATACACCATCCTGCCTATGTGAACGATAGATGTGACGCTTGCAATTGTTTCAAATCGGCAGTTCGTCCATAGACACCATACACCATACTGCCTATCGTAAAGATTGATTTGACACAACGTCAAATCTGCATCAGTGATGCCTACTCATAACGCAACAGTGGCTAATTCTACATATATAAATAAGTGGAATTCTGAATCAATAGTTCAGTTTTGGGTTGAAGTAAAAAAAATGAAATTCTTCCGGTGGAATAATAAAAAAATTGGAATCGACTTCGTTTTTGATACCGAGTACGCCCACGAAATGCCTGCGGTTCATTTTTTAACACCTTTACCCTTAGCACGAATTATTTTATAAACGCAACCAAGTACTTTCAATGTGTTGAATCTGTGCAAAACTGAATTTAAAACAGGATTTCTACTAACAGAAAACCACCAACTTTATGTATGCCAAGAAGCAAACTACTACAGTTATCAGCTTGGACTTGCTATAGTTATAAGGTAGGAATGACCAAAGATTATTAACCATACCTACTACTACTATAATAAGTTTATGCAGGATGTGATGATACATACGTACATCAACTATTAAATGCAAAACCATCACTAACAAATTCATATAATGTAATCAACAATTTGATTACGTTTATTGGTTTAAACTGTCTCACAACCCATTTCTACCCCTTAATAGGTATTGGTAGATTAAAAACATACCTATTAGTGTGCACTTTTGTCCGAATCTGTCACACTAATATAAATTAACTGAACTACAATATTCACAAGCAAGGGCCATCACTGAGCCAGCATCTTCGCTGTATCATTTTAGTAACAAGTTTTTTACACTAGAAAAATGGGTTAATTTAATGGTAATTTCTTCATGTTTACAGATTATTTTATCTTTGGACAGTAACTCTACTGAGAGCAAGGATTGCCTATTCTCAATTTCGCTGCTGCTCTGTGAATCATGCAAGAAAAACACACTGAATTACATGATAAAATATGTGGTAGTTTACCTAATATTATAGGTATATATAGTGTTTTAACCTTTTATTATTAAAATAAATACTTAGGGAAATATTAATAGTTATATTTTATTTACAAATCTTATGATTCGTCGTCTCATCGTTCTCCTGCCCTTATTCTAATTCATCAAATCTTCTATTTTTCTCTACTCATTATGTCAGTACTCACCTTTTTAGTAAAATCATGCAAAAATAATTATATTTTATATATTTGCTCTGTCAGAGCTGCTTAGCTTTGCTTGAAATGCTTTAATTAAAATCATATCAAAATGAAAGTCGTTGGTTTTACTTTACTTACTTTACTTTTACCTATATTATTAACATTCTGTAAGTTATAACAGCATAGGAAAAATACAATTATTGTAATTTAAACACAATCACTAAATAACTATTACTAACAACAATAAGGAATATGATATTTCACTTCACTGAGATGTAAATCCATTGTACATTTTTTGTTAATCGAAGTACCTAAATCCATGATAAAGAATTACACATTGATCCAATGGCTCTCAACTTTCTGTATCAAATTGTTTGCATGAAATAATTAGGAAACATTTTGATCATACTCGTACAATACCTAGCGGTTTCACACTAGGTATATCACTGTGTCAGCTGGTTTTATCTTCCACCTTATTCATGTCTGAAGAATGGCAGGTTCTGCGATTATTTTGTGCTGATCCTCTTAGCATGTCGATGGCAATCAAAATTGAGTCGGGTCAGAATTGGACCACGCGTTTTCCATATAATTTTTCCAGAGCAAAGTCGTCGATAATGATGATGATCTCCCTTAGGTAGGTAGGTATTTTAAACGCTTCTCGATTTTATTGAAACGAACCACAAAATTTAATTTATTGAATTTCCTGACGTATTTTTGTTTGATGTTTGTTACTTAGATACACATCGATTGTTTTATTTGAATATTCGTTGTCATAGTAACCATATTGTCAGCCTCTGATTTCAGTTTTGCCCGTATTTTAATATTACTAAAAAGGTATTAAAATTAAAAATAAAATGATATTACAATTTTATCCTAACTTATTCGTGTAGTATAAATGCACTTGTTCGTTATGCTTTCACGCCTAAACCGCTGAACTATTTTGATGATATTGGTTCGTAGACCCATCTGAAAAAAAAGTCATAATGACTACTCATTAATCGTAGTAATAGTTCCTGCAGGCAGTTGCTGGTTTTTTTAATCCTACCTAGACTTTTTAAGACGCCATTCGCGCGAAAAGTTTTTTTTTTCTGCTGGCGTTAAAAAACCGCCGATATAGAACAAATGCATTCCCTTGTATAATAATAATAATATTCCACAACTATCACACAACGCCATTTAGTCCCAAGCTAAGCAGGGCTTGTGTTATGGGTACTAGAAACTGAAAACATACTTATATATTTTTAAATACATACTTAACTATAGATAAATTACACCCAGACACAGAACAAATGATCATGCTCATCACACAAAGATTTGTCCTGGGTGGGAATCGAACCCACGACCCCCGGCATAGCAATCAGGGTCACTAACTACTAGACCAACAGGCCAGTCAAAATCTGTTCACACGTCAGCGTTTATTTGAAAAATATTTTTGAATAGCTTTTAAAGTGCCAGCAAAAGAAAACGCTCGTTTGAGTCGGGGCTTACCCGTAAGTATAATAAATACTTAGTTTTAACTTACCTACCTGTTCCGACACCTTTTTTTAACCTACTTCAAAAAAAGGAGGAGGTTCTCAGTTCGGAATATTTTTTATTTTTATGTATGTTCCCCGATTTCTCGAAGACGCCTGGACTGATTTGGAAAAAAAATCTCAGGTCAGGTTCTGGTGATAGGATCCCAGGGAAAGCGAGGGTTCCTTCAAATTTTATAGGCAGATAGTACCAATTATATATATTTTCTAAAGCTGTTCGAGTATTTGCATCTGATAATCATCATTTCAGGTGGATGAGCTGATGATGGAAGGTACAACTCCTTAACAGTAAGGAGTAGGCATCGATTGATTTAGTTTGTGTTCGCATATCTCCGGAATTTGAGTCCGATTTAAGTAATGCTTTTTTTTGGTGTGCGAGGTATCATTTAACTTAGGGAACACTGCAAGTTTCATCAGAATCGGTAGAAATCGGTCAGTAATTTTTGAGATATGGAATTTTATTAGCTTATTGTGTACATGAGCGATGTAATTACCGGTGCGAAGGATTACAAAATTCTAGTGCACATGTAAGAGAATGATGTTCTTGACAAGAATTCGGGTTGAATATTTAAACTAAAAAGAGTTAAAAAATTTTTTTTTTCAAAAAACTGTAACCGCCTTCAAAAACAACCACAATCTACAAAATTACTTTTCATTCGGAAGTCGGTGGCTAAAAGACAATGAAAAGAAAAAAAAAACAAAGGCACCGACAACCGAAAGAAAAGTTATTTTGTAGATTATTTTACAATTTTTTGTGGTTGTTTTAGAAGGCGGTTACATTTTTCTTGAAAAAGTTTTTTTTATTATCACCTTTTCAATACACGATTATTTTGACATTGAAAAATTTTGCCTTTTTTTTAATTGAAGTCGAAAATAAAAATTATAATAATGCAGAGAAGTGTTGCTTTTTATTATTTAGCTATTAGCCTCCTAGAGGGTTACACGAGCACAAAGCATGAAGGTTGGTTTTTGGGTAGTTAATTTCATAAAGACCTTCATATATTTATTTATTTTACAATTTTTTCGCTTAAAAAATGACCAACATTTGAAAGGACCCGAAGGAGGGTAGGGGTACCCTAAATAAAGGGAAAATATTTATAAAGTGGGAACACTGTCTTATATTGCGTACGCATCACAGACTAGATAGGTACGCATGCTAGACGTGGTGCGTTCGAAAACGTTTGTCTAGTAAATTAAATGTAAAATGAAATGCGGAGAATATTTGTTTTTTTTTTTAGTCAATTCTATTATATATTATTAACGTTTTTGTACAATTATTTTCTTATTTAGTCACTGAATTTGGATTAGTACTGGTTATTTTTAAATAAAAATAAATATTTGTCAAAAAGTCGGGTTTCAGAACGATCCCATATGCAGGACTCTGGGCTGCGTTTATATCCTTTATCCAGTTTAAATTTATACTGCCTAAATGTCAAACACCCCGTTTAAGTACACCGCGACGTGAAAAATGAAGCTAACTAAAATTTAATCTGCCCCGTTTACGGTCATTCGCTGGGATAAGTTTTTACTAAATGGAATTTACTGATAAAATATTGCGACCTTTTTACCTCGCAATATTTTATCCTGCTGTCAGACTGACATTACGTTTTGTTGTTTTGCTCGATACCCGCAGTAAAAACGAATATTATTTTTATTTTAGAGAGTAAATATTATTTGTGGATTATGGATTTGCATTAAACCGGCAAATTGATTATTTGTTCAATAAACTGAGCTGTCAATTGAATTTGACAACTAACATTGACAGAAACTTATGACTCCGTTCAGCGAACCTTCGCTAGTTTAATTTTTTCCGGCGAAATACCGCCGGAAGATTTAAACGCACCCCAGCCCTGGCCACCACTCCTTGACCTTTAGACATGGCGCTAGTGTCTATTTCATTACATCAAATGCATTAAAAAATTAGTACCTAGAAATTTCCGAAAGTCATGAGTGGTGGGTCGGATTTTAGTGACTTCTCAGTGATGTCGGCTGACAATAATCCCTGTATTTGTTACAGAGATTTTGCAGTATTTTACTCTACAGAGTCTGCCATTAAGTTTACAGCAAAGTCCCAGTTTACTTAAGAGTGAAAATTCATGTTCAGGGTATCTTGTATATTTAAATATATTTTGCCACCGGAAGAATTTCATTTCTTTTTTATTTCCACCCGAAACTGAACTATTTCTTCAGAATGCCACTTATTTATATGTAGAATGAGCCACTGTTGCATTATCTTGTCTTTTGACTCGGGACACTACTTGACTAATTTTGAAAGTCTCAATGTCATGATGAATTGAAATGGTGTTAGAAAAGTAGCTAAAAAGTTTAGCCACAAGTTACACTTTTTAGCTTTTTTTCTAGCACCTTTATAAAACTATCTATGAAGTTGCTAAGATGGCATCACTGCTGCCGATTTTACGTTGTGTCAAAAACGATTTGATGACCTATCAAAATTGGCATGTCATGCCATCAAATTGGCATTCCACCCCCATACACGTTCAATTCTATTTGAGCAAATTGGCAGTTTTATGCCGAATTGACAAATAGGCATTATGGTGTATGGCTACCATTAGCATACCGCGTGATACCTAAAAAATAACTAATTATCTGCGATGAGTACAACTTGTCGTCGTTTAAAACAGAATCTATGTACTGGTTTGAGCACCAATTCAAAACATAAATAAACACAAATTATAGAAACCCTGATTTTATTCTAATCTTTAAAATTCCTACAACTCGAAACAACTACAATTTAAAAAAACATCCAACTTACTACTTACTTACAATTTAAATCAGTGTAATTTTATATCCTAGAGAACTATTGAAAAAAAAATTGTAATAATTTAAAATTGCGAATAAAATTGAAATAAAAGTAGCACATTTTTTTATTAATATTTGAAACTCTCGGGACAAATAAAAACAAAACACAAAAAGACAAAAAGAAAACTGCAAGATTTGATCCAGAGACCCCTTGCACGTAAGTCAAGCAGGTTACCAACCAGACTGGCTAGTACGCTGACAGAGGTTTTCAAATAGCGGTTCTTATACAAATGTCAACAATGACTGAAAATCAACATATTATTTTAAAATTGCAAATCCCCCAATGAGGATAGCGTATTTATACATATCCTATTAATTGAAGAGCAGTTTAAGGAATATTTGAGGAAAAATTTACTACATAATATCCAGTGGTTTAGCTTCCAACTATCAACAAACATTTGAAAATAACAAAAATCAAAATTGCTTATCTCCCAGGAAAAATATCGTAATAATACATAGCCTATTAACAGAAGCATATTATTAGGAATATTTGAGGAAAATTTGATCGACAACTTTACAGTAGTTTAAGAGATAGATCAAATCAAAAAAACATAAAAAAATTCGAAAAAGAAAGAAAGCTGATTTGGCATCAGAATCGATCCCTTATCCCGAAAAAAATACAAAAAGAAAAAAATATTCAATGTACAGGAATGACAGCTCTACGATTTTATTATATGTAAAGATTTTATTATATGTAAAGATATCTACACTATTGCATGAGGTTTACAAAATAATACCTATTGCATGTTTTACACATTTTCGTAACATGTTATTTAATAGAGAATATGATAATAGAACATTTTTAACAACGTTGCTAAGGTGGCCCTTTAGCCCCACAAACACCCACAGATATGATATTTATTGTGAGTAAACTACTCATGACATCCAGGGCAGATGCAAAAACAGGGGGGGTATTACAACGTCTTAAAACCAGGCTTGTTCCAGTGAGTGAACGAGATAGCGTTAGACGACTTGTATAGCTCTGTCACTTTCACTCGCCTGAATTTGCCTAGTTTTAAGATGGTGTAATACCCCCCCAGGACAGCTAGCTAAAACATTTATATAATAATGTCTCGCGAAAGGCATTCTTGTTATACTTGAATTTCAAATAATAATTAAAACGTTCAGAAACAGAACACTTTCGTGGAACTAATGTTGTTTGCGAAATTCATTAAATGCTTTGTTGTCTCAGTTGTACACCGTGGACCCTGGAAACTAGAAGTATGAGAGGATAAGAGCACTATGAATGCATAATTTAAAAAAAAAAAAAAATTCAGGCACTAAATATTTTAAATATCTCGGTTAGCAAATTAAAAAGTTAAAATCTTTGCCAAAAACTGGTCATCTTTCAAAAATGAGCAATATCGTTGAGAAGATTATATATTATTAAAAAATATGAGTATTAATTTTTTTTTTATATTCGTCAGGGGATATAACTTTGAAGGTATTTCTATTGCAGTAGAAATACACAGTAAGCTGCAAAGAAAAGGCACCCGCTTTGGTATGTCATTCAAAAAGTATTTTCAATTCATACCATTCATAAACTTGTATACAAAATGTGCAAAATTTTATTTGATAAACGTTTTTTTCTGCACAATGCGACATCAAGTCACGAGATACTTTATAAAATTCAAATGGTTCAAGATAATTGCGTTTCCAGTAAAGGAAAACAAGACTATTTCGTCCGTTCGCGTTTGGTTTTGTCCCTCGACCCACCGCGTAGCATTCCATAGCCCGCTTCTGGTTATAGCTTTAGGTAGACAAAAATTGCTCGGCCAGTGTTTACTTGTCATCAGTCGTAGTAGTTGATTCGCGGTTGACCCGTTCGGAGGTCA
Source organism: Agrotis segetum (assembly GCA_036375495.1). Taxonomy (NCBI): domain Eukaryota; kingdom Metazoa; phylum Arthropoda; class Insecta; order Lepidoptera; family Noctuidae; genus Agrotis; species Agrotis segetum. The sequence continues at coordinate 1,255,885 of JAQSVV010000032.1, forward strand.
TGCCCTTTTTTTTTTCTGGCTTGGTAAAATCATTAAATCAGCGGTGTTCTTCAATAGCCCTTTAAAGGAATACCTAAGTCCCGCGACCCCTGAAGGCTTTGTCCCCCTGAGGCGGGGGCCCCGTCATTTTGCTAACGCTCTTTGAGGCGCGCGTGGAACACGACGTCGTCGGACAGCGAATTGCCATGTACTCGCTGTCCACATGAGGTCATTCACAGATTTAAGCAAATTATTTTTATAATAGGTTTATATTAGGGTCATTTGTCAACCCGCACTGGGCCCTTCGTGATGGATTATGGGCCACTACCTCTCACAGAGAGGAGGCCTGTGTCCCAGCAGTGGGATCATTAAAGCCTGATGATGATGGTGATGAGGGTCATTTGTAAAACAAATCAAAACATGAAAGAAACTTTTAAATCACTAAGTTTAGATTTCTGAAATATTACTCCCATTTTCGAGTTCCTTGGCCGAAAATACGGAACCAGTTTAGTTTTCAAGTGTCAACACCTTTTAAATAACGTACAGCATTGCTTGTTCATATCGATTGTCAGGAAACTCGTTTATCGCAAGAAAAATGGAGTCGCCTTCGCGTATTCTTATTTCAATTGAAGTTATTCACAAGCAGCATTTCAAGCTGCACAATTCAGCTTGAATTTATAGCTGGAAGTTATTTCGGCCGCAGCGCTTTTGTCGAGTCAGCTATTGGAGCTGTACCGAATGGCCCTGGTAAAAATATTAACGAGTTTAAAAATAGTTTTTTCCGTTTCTTTTTAGAATTATTTTTGTATTATTTTTGTACCACTTATTCTGTGGTTTTACGTTGTAAATTAAACAGATTTACTAAACATTGTTTGTTTAAATTTTGTTGTGAAAGTTTATAATTATCTTTTACCTAAGCTTTCATTGTTATAAATATTTTCCGTTGTATTCACAGATATTTAAGCGACAAAGAGATTATCTGGGCTGGACAGGAATAACTTGATCAAGGGATGAAGAGAGGGAGAAAAATACAACACTGGCCTCTGGGATAATGAGCTATTAATTAACGTTAATGACGCACATGAGTGGGCACAAATTGATACATCGTAAAACAACACTGGCAGGCAGAAATAAAGCCCGTTTGCAATAAGGACGAGTTGTTTGATCACAGTTAAACTGAATTTGTTTTCTTTCTTTTTTTCCTTTCTTTTCTCTTCTTTTTATGACCTGCTTTGAACCGTAGTTTTTAACCGACTTCAAAAAAGGAGGAGGTTCTCAATTCGTCGGAATCTTTAACTTAGGGAATACTGCAAGTTTCATTAAAATCGGTTCAGTAGTTTTTGGGAAGGTTTGAATGAAAGAGAATAATTTATGTTAACGATGTTATTACCGGTGCTACGGATTGAAAAATTCTAGTGCACATGTAAGAAAATGATGTATTTGACAAGAATTGTGGTAAAATATTGAAACTAAAAAGAGTAAAATAAAAATTTTTCAAAAAAAAAATGTAACCACCTTCAAAAACAACCACAAAAAAGAGTAAAATAACCTACAAAAGTTTTCATTGGGAAGTCGGTGGCAAAAAAACACCAATGAAATGAATAATAAAAAAAGTCACCGACTTCTGAAAGAAAAGTTTTGTAGGTTATTTTACTCTTTTTTGTGGTTGTTTTTGAAGGCGGTTACATTTTTTTTTGTTTACCAGAAACTATGTTACATACATCCCCATACATAAAAAAAAATCATCTTTATTATGTAAATCGTGTTTTCGGATTATTCGGATATTCGGATGTAGGGAACAGCTGATTTATTATTGCGATTTCAGGGTTGATCCAGTAGTAAACGTTGTCCATAATAATGAGTTCAGCCGCACCGCTAGGAACATCAAACGCACGACCCCCGATTTTCTCCCGTGTCCCTTTAGATTAGGCATTGTTAAGCACCAGGTGCCTGAAATATTCGTCGGACCTCCAATGACTTGCCGGGATAAGACCCAATGAATCATGGTGACAGTGACCTTTATCTGTCAATTGTAAATTAAATAACGTAGAAAACAGTTTGTGCAAACAACTTTTTAATAGTGTATTTATGTTTATTGCCTTGTACGAGTTATTTTCATATGACAAATGTTTATTGAAAACGTGCATTAAAAAAGCGTGTACCACGTCACAATATGGCGTCAATAGATCTTCTTTCCTATTTGAACCGCATTATAATTAATGTATCGGTTCATCTGGCTTCCACATCAACGAGATAGGTGGTTTTCTGCTCCTCGGCAATTAATAGAACCATAGCACTTCGGTTGTATGGCACTATATCAATATCCTGTTGTTCTTGCACTCTCAAAATTCAAAAGCCAGATAATCTCATCGAAATGCGACGTCACCCTACTAATTTACATTTAATCCATGTTTATTTTAATAATACACTCGGTTCCAAAAATAACGGGTCAGTCACATAAACCCGAATATCTCCCGAACTACGTATGCCATCCTAATGAAACGAAGACTGTTCAATTGAGAATTTAATTATACAGATAAAAAATAAAATAAAACTTAGTTACACCCACAATATCAATCTCTAAATTAAAAAAAAAACTAAAGTAGTCATATTTTTCTTAAGATTACATTTTTTTATGATTGTTTTTTTGGTGTTTTTCATCACTTTCTTCATATTTTAATACTTTGTATTGCCTCCACGAGCTCTTCTGACAGCTTCCAGGCGATTAGGCATGCTGTACACCAAATTTCGGAGCCGGTGCTGAGGAATACCTTCCCATTCCTCCACCAGTGCTTGTTTGAGCTCGGGAAGCGTGATTGGTGGGGGGTTTCGACCTTTCACGCATCTCTGAAGCTCGTCCCAGGCGTGCTCGATGGGGTTTAAGTCCGGGCTTCGCGCTGGCCACTGCATGAGTTCGATACCGACCTCTTCAAGGTAGTCATGTACAATTCTGGCGGTATGGGGACGCGCATTATCATGCATTAATATGCCATGCCGGTCCATCCTGGCCATGAAAGGACCTACATGTTCATTGAGGATCTCTTCCACGTACCTCTCTGCATTTAGAGTTCCATTTTGAATGAGTACCAGCTCGGTGCGGGCCTCAGCAGAAATCCCAGCCCAAACTTGTACGGAGCCCCCACCGTACGCCACTTTTTACTCCACACACGCTTGATGGAAGCGCTCCCCTGGTCTTCTGTACACTAACTGCTTACCATCATGCTTATAAAGCATGAATTTAGACTCGTCCGTGAACATTACCCTAGACCAATCGTCTAGTGTCCAGTTTAGGTGCTCGCGCACGTATCTCTGTCTTGCAATTCGATGTCCCCGTTCCAGTTTGAGGCCATTTGCGGGCCTCAATGGTTTCAAATTTGCTTCAGCAAGACGTCTTCTTACTGTTTCAGCGCTTAAATTGCCACCTCCAAAGCGAATAAAGTGAGTTTTTAGACCAACAGCAGTTTGAAAACGATTTCGGAGCATTGTAGCCACCAGTTGTCTATCTTCCCTACAGCATGCCTAATCGCCTGGAAGCTGTCAGAAGAGCTCGTGGAGGCAATGCAAGGTATTAAAAATGAAGAAAGTGATGAAAAAAAGCAAAAAAACAATCATAAAAAAAATGTAATCTTAAGAAAAATATGACTACTTTAGTTTTTTTTAAATTTAGAGATTGATATTGTGGGTGCAACTAAGTTTTATTTTATTTTTTATCTGTATAATTAAATTCTCAATTAAACAGTCTTCGTTTCATTAAGATGGCATACGTAGTTCGGGAGATATTCGGGTTTGTGTGACTGACCCGTTATTTTTGGAACCGAGTGTAATTGGATATAATCATAAACATAGTTTATGCAAATACCTACATATGGTTTATGTACATAGGTGACATTATTGCTTGCGTTGCTAATTTACACAAGGTGTATCGAGGTAGACAGTAATTGATCATTATCAGTTGATTTAAGTGGGTGGTCTATTGGCTATTGTTATTATTATACCTACATAACGTAGATGAGATAATGATAATAATATTATCACATTTAAGTCCCACTCCAAGACGTAGAAGGAATCCTCCCGGTATTAGAGGATTGAGTGTGGGATTCGAAAATAACAAGGTAATTTTCTTTGGAATGTTTCGTCGGAAAATTTCCAGAGCTTGATTTCTGTAGATAAAGTTTTCCATAACAAAATTAATTATTATTGTTATAATTGTTTACTCAATTTTAACAATATCCCAAATGGTTAACATTACGTGATATTATATGCAATTGATGCTAAGATTTTGAAGCGATGTTTCCTAAATAATGCCTAAAATAAAATAAAAAATCCTTTTGAACTTCATCTTGACTTCATATGAAAATTTTATAGTTCTTGTTAATAAAGCAGTCAAAAATACTCACATAATATTCAAAACATTTTAGTACTAAAACAACAGAATCTTTATTATAATAACCTACTTATTGCTTTCACCCACTTATATGCCAACGTCTGCCCATTGAGAGTGGGCGGTATTTAGAAACCTGACCTTTCTAAAAGACATTTTCACAAGGTCAGCATATTGTGTCCTTCAACGAGGTTATCGCCTCTAGAGTTTCCATTAGCTATTGTGTTTGGACAAAATAAATAGAAAATATGAGAATAGGAGGTCCAGAATAGAGCACAATTTTGAACAGGTATTTTTAATCGAACCATAAAAAAGTATACATCAAAAGAAAGTGTATTCGGAAATTGTTTTATTCAAATTGGTTTTATTAATTCAATTATAGTTTCACGTGCCAGTACTGACTATGAATTCTGTTGATTTTATTCTTTATTAGAACTCCTTTAAAAACAACAATCGAAATTATTATTGTGTTCTGGTTTAGCGCTTTTTTGTCAATATTAAAAGTGGAAAATTTTCACAATATTTCTAGCGATCGCTCTAGTATTTTTTTTCTTCATGAAAAGGTTTGACTTGACAGTCAGAGAAGTTAGCTAGCTCAAAATGCCATACGCCAGACGCTTTATGCCACACTAGCTGTTGCAAGCGGCTCTGCTTCCTCCTCCATGTCCTAGCTAAAACCCGCCTAAAGCTGATTTCAGAATACGCTATACTATTGTGCTATCAAGTAAAGCAAAGAAGGACCTAGTGTTAGCAAGCACATAATATATAGTACAGTTCAATGTGAACGTGTCCATAACAGTGTTTGGAGCGCGATATTGTTGTGCTATGAGCTATATATTATGTGCTATTATATTATAGCGCAGTCTGAAAATCTGAATTCAACTTAAGGAATGATAACAAGAGTAATATTGCTACCAAAAATAAGCTGTGAAATAAATATTGCTACCCATTTTGTCGTAATAAATCTTATCATTACAAAAATTAGTAAAGCTGCTTACTAGCTAATGACATTATGTCGATGTATCGCAAATCTATCTCAGATAATTAAATTTTGCTTCGATTTCAACGAAGGAACATCATTACAGTCCAAAATAAACTTTATCATTCACAAGGTATTGATCGTGACTTTGCCCGAGTAGAATTCGTAACTTATTCCACAGGAATCGTACCTCTTAGCAGTCCAACCCCAGCTGAGGTACCACAGGCTACTTGTTATCTTTTTTATCGAGGTAAAATCGTCAAAATAATGAGTCCTTCCAATCAGGACGGGAGGGAGAGACTGTCAGAATTGTACTGACTAAAATTCACAATGATCCTTTATAGCCCTTTACGTTCCGGTCACAGTTACCTGATGAGACAGTTCCGCGACCCCGGGGCTGTGTAACCTGCGGTAACCTGAGCGATCCTACTTGCAGTGGAAGGCAGCATCAGGGCCGCCTGGCTGGCGACCCCTATCCTGTGAAAGACCAGCGCCAAATACTTTTTACTGTGTTCCGTCGGTGCGCAGGAGTTTTTACAATTCTTCTTTACTGAGCTCGATATTAGGTCTCATCTTTGCTTTTGGGCTAGAATGAGACCAAGAAGAAACCATCCATTCAACCCATTATATAAAAGTTTTCCATGTCTGTTAGGATAACCTGGGATATCAGGTTCTGGTCTGTTCGTGCGATCGCAGATTCAGAACAAATATATGTATGGCCTTCACATAGCTAAATGTTTGTAAACACATCCATAATACATAAGAAATTCGTAGTGTAGTACAAGAAAGTTTTCAGACAGACAAAATATTTGTCTGTCTTTGGCATGCCATAATAATATTTAGTATGAATTTCGGTGGTTCACAAATGAAGCTCCACAATCAATTCTTAAGTAAAATGAGGTGAATTTCAAAGGATTTCGCTTAATTGGAAAATGAGATCTCGTGATAGTCAATTTGATAAGTAAAGTCGGTTGGAATTGAATCAATATTTTAGACTTGATCCTTGGGTGCGGGGAAACACGATGTATTTTGAAATATAATAATTAAATAATTATTTATGCTTTGAGTCAGTTAGTCTTGATTGCCCTGAAGTTAAGACTTTGCCTCTCATTCAAAAGATTCAAATACGGTCGAGTCTCAGTAATGTGTTTTTCAATGCATAAGGTTTAGGACATCACTGGCAATGATGAAGGAAAACATCGTGAGGAATCCTGGACTTTCATAAACAAAAGAGTCAGAGGCCCTGTGTGGCATTCCCAGAAAGTGGTCAGGTCACATCCTCATACCAAATAGACAGAAGTAACCTGGTGTAAGTTTTACAGTTAGGAAATTCTTTTGGAAAAGAATAATGTGAAGTGCTTTCATGAAATGATTTCTGTAGTAAATATCAGCCTCTAAATTACAGTTTTTATTTTGCTATAATTTAAGGCGGAATTTTTCTGCACAGTCTGTTCTTATTTTACTTAGAAGGTAGTAGAAAATACAGCTGTTTATGTTAAACTTGAATTTCATAAGTACTTTTTTCATTCAATCAATACAATACAGGAACAAAAATATTTTCTTGTGGTCGTCTCGCCTTGTCGTCATCTCGAGTCTTTGCCATTATGAAAATAAATGTAACGTAGTTATTTATTTCACGATTTTGCGATTCAATTTAATATGATTATGATCAATTCAAAGCGCCAGATATCTTTTAAATCACATAAAAGTAGCTGAAATCATAGTCCTTAAGAATTTTTTTGTAAAGTCTCTATAATATTACAATAATTATGCTTGGCTGCTTGACGAATTTACATAAATAGATTTCTAAAGTTGCCTTTTTTATGTTGATTTTTCTTTAACAGAATCAAATATAAGCGCTTGACTTTGATATGTACATTCCTTTTAACAAGTAATAATCCTGATTTTGTAAATATTTTCTTTGATGCTTTATAAAGGTAGTGTGAATGTTTCGCTTAATTCAATTTATTCACACGTCTTTGACTGGTATGGTTTCCTTGAAACGAGCTCAAAATGAGTCCATTTATGTATATTATTTTGTATTGCATACCCATTTAATAAGTTACATTTGCCTAAACACGTAAAGATATGGATTCCGTGAAAGCTTTTTTAAGCTTTTACGTGTGTTATAAGTGTTATAAGTCTCTTTCATTTAATTTTACAAAAGCGTTTCAATGGTATACACAAAACCAATGTGCTAGAAATAAGACTACCCTAACATAGTTTTTCCGTCATTATTTAGAAAATTCCGGTAAGCACAATTTGATTAAGGTAAAGTATTAAGTAAGTAATCTTGCTCTTTTACGATCTATAAAAAAAATCTCTTTAGAAAAATAAAATTGTATATGGGAACTTATAAACTTAAACTCACGCCTTTTTCTTAAAGGTGCTGATTAACATGAGCATCCACCAAGCTGACTGTTAAGTTTGACCTGACATCTGCATGAAGAAATAAAGGGTGACGACCATCAACTACTAGAGCGTGCGATAGAAATACCTTAAAAATAAATTAATATTCGCAGCGATGTTTGACGTTATGCTCGGCTCTGTTGGATGCCAGTTCAGAAATATTAAAAAACGCCGAATGCTCGATGTTCTGTTACAAGTGAATGCTCAAGTCTATCAACACCTTCGGTTGGTATAAACCATAGCACGTCACCTGTGTAAACAGGTATACACATCAGTACCCTCAGCACGACTTTTCAGTATTTGATACGTAAAGTACTCGTAAACTGGAACTTTGACAATTTCAAATTGTCAATTTTCTAGGACAAAATTAGTTCTTTCTTCGCACACCAGAGGCGCTGTTCCATTTTTTCATACAAAAACGCTGTAAATACTGGAAAGACGCTGTAAAGTAAAAAAGTGAAAATTCGTGCTAAGGCTACTGGTCTATTGTCACCCAGGAAAAAAATGATAACTAGATGACTAACAACTTGACAAAAATCTTGCAAATGTATTGCAAAATACCTAGAGTATTTCATGATAAATGACGCAGTTAAATTCCTAGCGAGATCTAAGTAGGTAGCACCTAACCAGGTCAGGAAAAGCGTTATTTGCTTTTTCTTTTTTATGAGTTCTTAGTTTGAAAATGCTTCTTGTGTTGAGATGTAGGTAGTACTAGTTTGAAACCAGCCTTCTCCTTGTCATCTTATCTAATTTATTAACAGTGTGACGTCCAGAGATATAAGTTAATCACGATTTTGTCATGACAGACAATACATTTAATTCTAAATTTAAAATAATATTAAACATAAGAATTTAAATTCATACAAATTCATAAAACTTAACTAAGTGAAAATTGTTCATAAACACTCATGTTTTATCTTAATAGACAATAATAAATGTGTTGCTAGGGCGTTTGTTTTGACAATTATTTCCAGCCAGAACGGTAGGACGTGGCGAAGGGTGGGGCCTTGGGGGGACCGTCTCATACATTGGCCTCCTGTTAGGACCGGTATCCACCAAAGCGGAGAGGAGAGGAGATGTGTTTGAATAACCAATCAGACTGTCCACATCTCCTCTCCGATCAGCTTCAGTTGACATCTGATTGGTTATTCAAACACATCTCCTCTCCTCTCCGTTTTGGTGGATTCCGGGCCTAATTGTTGCTCCTAAATCTAGACAAAAATATAAAAATCTAGAAAACTAAAAACCTCCCTATTACATTACAAACAGTCACTAAAGACATTAGAGTTTTTGCTCACACTCATATTTGTCTCAGAATAACAGAGAAAAGACGTACTTTTATTACGACAAATATTAATTTCACCCTTGAGGAATGCTTCTAAGTACGTTCGTACTTGGTTACTGAGAAAAATTGGACTACATTATGTACAATAAGGCGCTGACAAGTATTTTAGATGATAGTGTTACTCTCTAGTGAGTAATAAACATGTTCTAGAAAGTTCTAAGGAAGATGAATCGTTCTGCTGGGAGTTTAAGGTAACATACACTGTTTATTATTCAGAGTAAATTGAAATTGTCTGGCCAGGTTTGTAAAAAAACAAGTAAGTATAGAGTCGGATTCGCACGCGAGAGGTTCTGTACCACCACCGTAAGTCTCAATAGCAATATTCCACATAGCAATATTCCCAATGATTCACTTCGTAAATCTCCATCAAATGTCATTGGAAGTGAATCTTAAGGTCAAGTCTTGGGCCCGCAGCTGTAGTAAACCATCAGCTCAATAAGTTAAATGTGTCACATTGAGCGCTCCAGTTAACCGATTTTGAATAAAAAAAGCCGTTATTTCGCAATATTTTTTTCTCAGAGTAATATATTCTCAACTTTTTGATCATTATTACTTGGTTGACGGCTTGGTAGTGGGTCCTTTTTAAACACAATAACACCAGCAAAATGCAAGGAAAGTAAAAAAGGAATTGAAGAGGCATTGATTTGTTCAGCAGTGGGCGCAGATAAACAATGATTAACCATATACCTTTTGGTCTTTGACAGACTTTTGGAGAGACTTAGAGTCACTTAACGAGCAATGAAAAAAGCTATGCTCGGAGTTACTTTGCGGGATAAAACCGGAACAAGGATATTCGGCAAAGAACCAGAGTCACCGACATAACTCATATTTGCCAGTTGAAGTGGCAATGGGTAGGCCACATCGCTCGTAGAACTGATAACCGATGGGGAAGAAATAAGTTCTCGAGTGGCGACCACGGACCGGAAGACACAGCGTAGGCAGGCCACACTAGGTGGACCGACGACATCGTGAGGGTCGCGGGCAACCGATGGATGGAAATGGCAAATTGTCATTCGGCGTGGCGGTGTAAGGGGGAGGCCTATGTTCAGCAGTGGACGTCTTTCGGATCATGATGAACCATACTTTTTAAAAAGCACTGAAACAAAATCCAACAATTTATGTATTACTTCAACAAATATAAAGCTAGTTCTACATATTCTAGAATGTAGACTCAACTAGGCTCACATTTACAATGTTATGTACACATTTCCTTTGCCTGCTCACTGTCGGGTATCGCAATATCTCGTGAGGCATACTCGTGCACTCAAATATAACGTCGCCTTGGAGGCCAATGGAGCTAAGCCACAAATTTTGCGAAATGGAGTTAAGTGCATTAACGTACTCACAAAGAGACATACTTTATACTAGTAAAGACATCTAATAGATATTTTAATTGTAAGCAGGTTATTTTTAAATTTGCCAATAAATGTAAGAGTAGTTTTAATAGGAGTCAAAAAATGTATGCAGCTTAGATTCATTGTGATTACAAGTCATAGAAAATAATTTTTGAGAATTATTGAGTGGTCAACAGTTCTAAGAGCTCATGATTGTATTCTAGAACTTAAACTGTATTCTATAAAACTGTATTCTAGTCTTTTCTGTCGATATTATTTGGGAACATGTAACTGGTAGAGAAAAAACGTGTTTTTCCTGTTTATCAATCCGCATTCTTCATTCAATTTTGACGAGTTCATGCGTGCAACATGCATTATTTAGTTTGGTTCCAGTTGAGGGAGAGTTTTGGGAGTGACGGTGGTCGCTGATTTTTGTGAACTAAACGGCAATAGGATTTATCTAATTCTTCATCACCACTTCAATACATAGTATAAAGCAAAATCGCCTCCCGCTTCCTGTCCCTATGTATGCTTGCTTAGATCTTTAAAACTAAGCAATGGAGTTTAATGCGGTTTTTAAAAAGATAGAGTGGTTCAAGAGGAAGGTTTTTATGCATAATTCATCCTATCCTACTAATATTATAAATGCGAAAGTTAGTGAAGATGTATGTGTGTATGGAGGTATTATGTTTGTTACTCTTTCACGCAAAAACCACTGAATGGATTTGGCAAAAAAAAAATGCGGCGGAACACTATAACATTTATTTTATAGGAATTCGTCTTAGCAAGACTTGTTCGTTCAGCCTGATGAGCACTCCCTGTTGACGTATAAAAGTTGAAGATCTGGAACACCTGTTGTGGAATTCCAAGCGCCCAGCGACACTATAGTACATAACCCAGTGCAGGGCGAGAGAGACTGTAAGACTCATGCCCGCATGCCCACATCTACGGTAGCCGGAGATCCGACATCCGTCGCCGTGGGAGTCCACCACTGCGGCTAGGGTGGAAGGAGGACGCTGTCCTTTCCCTCACGCAGCCCGTCTCCTCCTTTGCGAGCATGACTGCTTCGCAGAAGGGAGCGACCGATTCCCGTTCCGTCTTCCCCGCAGCATGGCCTCGACAAATGTCGGGCGCGAGAGGTCTCCGCCTACCACCGCCATGAGGACACGGCGGTGTTCTGCCCAAGTGGGGCAATCTTGCACCGTATACTACACCGTGTCCTCCGGCGATCCTCGCAGTGGTGACACCCAGGCTTTACTTCCCTCTTATCAGACACAGATACCCCCCGAAACTTTCGTGTCCGGTGAGAACCTGCGTCACACGGTATGTCAGGACGCCCGTGACACCTATCCAGCCACTCCTCAAAGAGGGGTCTAATCGCCGCGATTGTGGCGTGCCCGGACTTCTCTCGACTCTTTCCTCGGATTCGCCCCCACGCGCCTCTCATAAACGCGCTGGAGGGGCAGTCACCTTCAGATCCCAGGGCAGCAATCCGGCAAGTAGGTTGGCCGATTCGCCGGCGATCGTGCGGTATCCTCGGATCATCCGGATAACCATGACCCTTTGGCATGCGACTAACTTTAGAAGTCGCGTTCGGATGCTCAGGGCCCACACGAGGGCCCCGTAGAGGGATATCATAGACCGCACGACACCGGCGTATAGCCTCCGGCAGGATCCGTTTGGCCCGCTGAGATTGGGCAGGAGTCGTCTGAAGGCGGCTGCTGCCTGGTTCAGCTTTAAGGTCAATCTCAGGAAATCTCCCTGAAGTTCCACCGGCTGTCGAGAACGAGTCCCAGGTACTTCATCTTCCACACAACGCCGATACGAACCCCTCCCACCGTTATGTGGGAATCTGAACGTGGTGCGTTTGGACGGTCATGAAAATACAATGGCCTCTGTTTTGTGCAGCGCCACGTCGTGCCCCAACTGCCGGACCTTATCAACAACCGTCGCAACCGCTTGCGTCGCCAGGTCAGCCAGCTGGTGCAACTCTCCCTTCGCCAGGACGAGCGTGTCGTCGTCGTCATTATTGTAAATCAACAGGAATTTCTCAGTTCCAGATCTTAATCTGGAACTTCTTGAATCGTCTCGTGCATCCCATTGTTGTCCAGTTCCCGGGCTCTTAGAATTCGACATCAGACGTTTCAGATATTCAATTTTGACGACCTTATTGCTGCTGGCTTATGCAACAAGACCCGCGTACGAAGTCGCGGGCAGAAGCTAATGAAAAATAAATGAAAAAGTAATTAATTTGTAATTTTTTTCAAATATTATACTTCGCTTACGCCTTTTTATCTAATTCGTTTATGATTATCATAAGACAAAAAAGTCAACAAGACAAGAGAGTTAAGCGACTTACACCCCGTACTACGAGTATTAGATTATTCATAAAATAGTAGCCAATGGGCCTAAACCACATAACTTAAAAACCATGATGTTTTGGTAATTTATAATTATAGCATTCAATAGCCACACGCTTTAATAGTCTAGGGTAAAAATTTCAATCCTCTACTGCAATATGACACTGGTTTATTTCCAAATAACTGTTTTTACCTGCATCCTTTATTTTTCAAACGTCCTTAACTCAGAAGTGTAGTTCTGTGGAATAGCTCTATTGGACTCCAAGGCGACGATAATATTTGTCTTTGGCATATTTATTTTCCAACTTTATTGAGGGTGAGCTCGTTTTCTTATAAAAGTCGTGTGTTCTGAGAGAAAATAAATGTCAAGGCAATAAATGTAAGGTAGGAAGTTTAAAGTGATTTTGATAGCAAAATAATATTTTTGTCGACACAGCGCAGTTTTTCTTTTTCTGTATAAGGCAGTTTAATGTTAATTAAATTAAGGGGTTTTACCCTAAATTTAAAACGAGATCGCTGTCTGCCGTCTTCAAAAATAGGTTAGTAAAGACTTTTTTAATCAAAAATTCTAAGAAATAATTTCTCCAAATAAATACGTATGATGAATAAATGCTAATTATTTTTGAGCTTCTTTGAAATTAATTAATAATTCTCATCAACAAATCTGTGTGTGTGTCATTTAATTAGTGTATAAAAACACATTTAGTGAGTTATGAGCAAGCGAGCCTTATAATATACTATGTGTGAATTATATACCTACTGAGTTGTACAGATATAAATCTCATATACCTAGCGATGGTAGGAGATACTTTTAAAACTAGAAATGAAAAAGGTTTTGTGAGTTTTTAGGTTGAATTCATATTTCTTTATGTGCTAACATTTTAAGGATGTAAGCTGATATCATATTGACGAGTCTTTTTGATGTTTTACAGTACTTTCTCAAGTTTTCCTTATTTCATCCTAAGCTTATTAACTTATGATGAAATAATTTACTTTTACTCGTGAATAAGCCTATAAACTTCTTATTTATCAAGAAAAGGCTGGCGAAGTGCGTGTCGTACCACGCACAACAGAATTCCGTAGTTGTTAATAATTTAGTTACATTTGCGAGCGTGTGCACTAATAATATATGTTACGAAACCAAGTAAACATTTAATTTGTAATGGTTTCTTACTATATGACCACCATATTTTAGACTTATTCCTTTATTTGTACTGAAAAACTACTTCCCCATGATTCTTAGTCAACGGGAAGGTGGGTTTTGATTACATCGCGAGCGTCAAAATATTCGGCAAAACGGAGCATAAACAGCCGAATCTTTTGACTTAGACGTTCCATTTTTCCCTAATACATCTGAATATTTGAAAATGACGTTTATTTCTGCAAGTAGGTTATGGCAACAATTTTACACGTCTTTTCACAGAGAGGCCAGTGTTTCATACCTGACTACTGTGAGAAGAAATAAAGATTCATTGATACCTCCACGGTCCACGCATTTCTAAGAAAAATGATTTTGATCCTATTAGGCTTCCGTTTATCTTTTGAGGTGCGGAACCCTAAAAAAGCTTATCTTATTACCGACTTCTCCTAACAATTTTTTTTTTATAAAACCCAAAACAAATTCGTGTTGCCAACTCTCAAAAAAGAAATAGTCGTAGAGACATTCAATAACGTGTAAAAAGAAATAAAGATGGACATTACCAAACCTTCGTAATGATAGTTCTTGTGTTCGGAACTTGGGAAAAGGACCGCAAAGCGATATTAATACTTTTTTTATCTGCAATAAGCCTACGTTAATATTGGTGTAAGGATCTCGAATGTTCGTCCAATCGTCGTAAGGGAATCTTGGCCAATCAGAAAACAATTTCCTTGGGATGTTGGTACATGTGGGGGTGGTATAAAAAGCGTGAGATTGGTATGTGAATTCTAGCGAGATAAAATAGGGGATGAAATTTTGTATGAAATTTTGACAATTTCATAAAAAAATACAAAATGTTGAGATTTTGAATCGTTGGTCTTACGGTGTTGATGTTTTAACTGCTGATATTTTGATTGTTGAGTGAGGTTACGTATGTATCCCATTGTTAAGGGCTTCACACACAGCAGCTATAATGTAAAGATGTACATTATAGCACGACATATCTCATACTATTTCCATTAAGATTTGAAGATGTAAAAATATACATTATAGGAGTAGCTGTCGTGTGTGGTCTCCTGACGATTTCTATGGAAAGATGTAATGAAATGTATCGTGCTATAATGTACATCTTTACATTATAGCTGCTGTGTGTGAAGCCCTTTAAGTTCCGACATCCACGCGAAGGAAGTCGCGGGCACAGCTAGTATTATAAAATGGAGCGATATTATATCTCGTTAAAAGCAAAGGTGAAAGGGGAGTATATAATCTATCTGCTACCGCGTTAAATAGTTTCCTTGGGATGGCACATTCGATTTCCGGCTTTCACTCAAGCTTTCACTTAAGTTCCGCTGTAGTTATTATCTTCGCTGTGTTTTGAAACGGTAGACGTAGATTATAATGGAAGAGCTTTTAATTACATATTATACGTAATTATGAATATGGAATGGCGTCACTTTTTATTCTGAAACCTCATTAATAAATAAGCTGAAGTGGCAATAGGTCGGGTATATTGGTCGTAGAAACGATGACTGCTGGGGTAGACGTGTTCTCGAGTGGAGACCACGCATCAGTAAATGTAAGGTGTGATACCCACAGCCAAAGTGAAGAAGAAGATCTTTGCAAGGTGGCCGTTGGAGGAAGTGAAAGGTAGCGGTGCGAGAAGAATGGCCGCGGATTGTGAAGCGAGCCAGCGAGAAAAGCGACTAAGACACAAACACCCAGACCTGGGACAATTAGGTACTTGTAGATAACATAATTATGCGTGAAAAAGAGTCCTCCTTTCGATTTGAAGGAATAGACAACAATATATTTTTAAAGGCAGCTGTTGAAATACAAAATCAAAATATTATTTCATGAAGGCCTCAATGGGCTCTTACAAATGTCGAAATATGGGCACAGTTTGGACATATTATTGGTCGTTTCCATAGAAAAGAACCCGGCATGAAATACATGAGTACGTACAGACAAAACTGCCTATAAGAAACCAAAGAATTAACGTACCAATAAAAAATAAACATTGAATCTCTGCTTATTTGAATACCAAAAAAAAACTCTTGACTTTATATACAAATTGATTCTACGAACATTGACTTTTAAGATTCCCGAGTCAATTTCTTTTTTTTTTCCGTGATCATTGACGTTAGGAAAACATCGAAAGAATAGCTTTGACAAATAAAATCAATCGTTTGAAGTCAATTTTCCATCTGTGTTGAGATAAAAGGCTTTAGGCATGTTGTGTCATGTTCCGTTTGACTGGGCTTTTAACTGAACATGGATCCGTCACGTGTGTCGACTATTTGTGTTAGACTTTGAATGTTCAATGTTGCCAGTTGCCTTTATATTTTAGTTCTTTATATAATTGGTGTTTTGTTGCAATTTAAAGAATTTGAACAATTGATGGATATTTTTTCTTTTTCAATGGAATCTTCATCATAAAAATTATTAACATTAATTTTCAAAATATTTATTAACGAATGCAAAAAAAATGTTCATAAGCACAATAACAATGTCGTGAGGAAATATTGGGAGAAAAGTAGAAAATGACAAATAAACAATACATGTATGTATGTATGTAAATTAAATACCAACTTTTGATAATTCATCTTAAAAACATTGACTGGCTGCCAATTGCGATTGCCTCTTGTCAATTTCACTCAACTTTTCAAATAGGTACCTTTTCAAGTTTTCAAAAGAGAGAGCTATTTTACATAAAAGGAAGTTCGTCCTAAAAAGCCTGAATTGATCTTTGTCGGTTTCGGTACCTGGTTTCAAAGAATTCCTGGCTTTTTGTCGGTTGCATTCGACTTTCCCGAAACGCTGAAACAATTTTGTTTAGGTCCTTTTTCACCATTTCGAGTAGCCTGTAATTGCCTTTACCTCTTTCTGTGTAAAATGAAATACTTAAAGGTCTTTATTTATACTATTTTCCATTAGCACCTTAATCTGGCAACTGTCACTATTGAAAATTACGTTTAGGAATAAAATACATTATGAAAATAATTATTTTAAAATGTATTAATTCTCTTGTTATTTTATTTTATTGTCTTGTTATTTTTTTTAAGATATTTAGGGCGACTTTCACCAACGGTTAAACGGTATGTTCCCTTTACGTCGAGTCCCGTTACGTCGACTCGAAAACCTTGCTTCGCTTCTATAAGCCTCGTCCCGTTTCTATTCCCTTTACGTCGAGTTAATCTTAGCATTTTTTAGAAGTACAGTCACGTCCAATGAAATGTAGATATATGTTACGGTTAAAGCCCGAAGTGCGGTTGTCGAACCTTGGGACTTGCTGGCACCCCGACTCGGACAATTTAGGTTAGAAGAGGATGGCGGGGTCTGAAAGACCCCGCCATCCTCTTCGTGGTTATTTTTTTTTTTAACCACGCAGAAGTAGGAGCCCCGCGAGCCCCGCGTATCGGGGCTCCGTCGACTTGCTCCTGTGATCCTGTGATATACGAAAAAAGTAATAGAACAATATAATAAAACAATGTTTTGATGCCATTGGCTTTTAATTTACATCCCTGACTGTACTTCTTCACCAAACTCGACACAAAGGCACTTTGTAGAACAATAGACTTCCAGACTCGACGTAACGGGACTCGACGTAAAGGGAATATATCGGTTAAACATGTTTAATATATTATTTAAGCACAAAATTCAATAGAATTTTGACATTAATTAAAATTTTAAACATGTTTAACCGTTGGTAAAAGTCGCCCTTATTCTCTATTTGAAAGCTTGCAAGTATAAAAACGATGCATGACGTCATAAGATGGCGTCAGCAAACATTCCTTCATAGTTGAACTGCTGGTGTGATTACTTTATAACTCAATCAGAAGTATAGACAGCAAAGCTTTTAATTTAAAACAATGTTTACCAACTATAATTTAGAAACAACACAAACAGATCCAGTGATAAAAGCCGGTTAACCAATAAAGTTGCTTGTTAACTATTACTGTATATTATTTGCGAGGAAGTTTGAAACTTGCGCTGGATCCATTTAATGGGCTCAGTCGTCTAATTGGATGTAGTTCTGACGTTAACCGCTGTGTGTTCGTTATACTAAAGTTTTTCTACTATTTTTTTTAATACCCACCTCAATTTCAGCCCGAAGTATTCTAATTGCTTCGGCCAAATTATTTGTTGTAATTAGTTTGGTAATGGCGGACGAGTATTCTCAATTTAAAATTTGTTTTTTAATTTTTTTTCGTGGAATTCGTGGTTTGGCTCGAGTTAATTTTTAAAAATAGAAAAGTTCTTGCTGGCCATGTATTTTTTTTCTGTTGCTCGGCGATATTCGTTCTCTTTGGTCGATATTGTGTAAGGCCAATCATGTTCTTTTATGTACAATCGACCAAGCGGAATTATGACCCACCATAAGCTTATTTTCCCAGAGACTTTCAAATACAATTAGGTCCACATTCGCGTAAACATACATATCCATGGTAACAACTTTGATCTTTGTCAATTTGACAGATTCAAACGATTTATTGTCAAAATGGGTCATGATTCCACTTTGTCGACTGTACTAATAGTGCAACAGCTGTGTTGCATTCATTAATAATAATAGCCTGAATTGTGAATCGTAAAGGATATTGAGGAAGGTAAAATATTCTAATCTTATACGTCACCAAAAGACGTTGGAGAATGGAATGAAAGATCCGACCTTGCCGAGTAGAACTAAGCAACAGCCTACTGGTAAAGCGTCTCTAAATATTTATCTGGATAAATATTTACGAGACGAGAAGTTTTATTTCTATTTCTACTAAATAGCTGTATTTCACGCTAGTAGGTAATACACGAAAAAAATGAAAGGGGTCTTTTGCACATATATATTATTTAAAATGTGCAAAGAAACAATAAAATACCTATCTTTCTTTAAGAAGTTAATTCCAACCAATAAAAAATATTTGGTACCCGATTCCGACACTAAACAATCAAGAAATTTCTAATTGTCCTTAAGCGCTTAGTGATTTATGAGTAACAACCAATACTTACAGCTTGACATAAAAATGTAGAAAACCGGAAGTCGCCACTGTCTTCGCGCTACCAGCACTTTGAATGATTTTGTTTTATTTTTTTTCCACTTATTTCGTTATTTTTATGGCACAATATTAAATCTAACAAACCTGCGGTCTTTGTTTAAATCAAATATCAAAGATTTTAAAACCCTGTCAGAAATAAATTTAGTTCCGTTTCAACCCGTTCTGGCCAAGCTGTAAAACTATAAATAGATAATAGACCACCCTTATTCACTAATAGACCAATGATAGTTCTCTACCCAACACAGTTATTACGACCCAATAGCCCAGTTCAAGCACTAAGTGCGACAAATGAACCCAATACGTGTAATGAAACCTCCTAATTGGATTGTTTGATCGTTTATGTACGTAGAACATTCAGTTGAATAGAATATTTGTAATCTATTAGTGAGTTTGCTGTTTGAAATTAGTTGGTGAAGTAATAACCCATTAAAAACATAAATTGGCGGAAACAAAGGATGAGGGGCTATCTACAAAATCACTAGCTTTCAAGGAAGTGTTGAGATTTCATAAAAACAGGGTGTAGGTTTCTTTATTTCATCATTAGCCTATAATGTTCCCACTGCTGGGACACAGGCCTCCTCTCTGTGAGAGGGAGTGGGCCCTAATCCACCACGTGGGCCCAGTGCGGGTTGGTAGATGTCACATGTCTTCGATTTTTGGTTCTAGGACATGTCGGTTTCCTCACGATGTTTTCCTTCACCGTTTTGAGAGCTGTGCTGATGAAATAAATATAACACAAATATAATGCGCCTGGCGGTGTTCTTCTCCATGGATTCGACCAACTCGAACCGAACACCTGTTGTCGACGTTTTATAAGTGCCTTATTGGTCCTACAAATATGTGAAATAAAAACATTAGATTACTTTATTTTGATATTTTTAGTAACTAACCTAAAATGGGACATGTTTTTCATATAATAAGTGCCTACCAATACATATTAATTAATGTTTATTCCAACCAAAAGCGCCATTAATTAATTTGTTCAATAATTTTAAGCTAAAAATGGCTATCACCGTGCTGGTACATGTAATTAACATATGGCATGATGGTTTCAGATATAATTAAACAACAACTATTATGAAAATAGTTGTTTTATTGTATTATTCTCATTAAATATTAGCTGGAACATTTCATAATTTTTCTTAGGAAAGGAAAAATTCGATCCGTGGGCAGGATTCGGACACACTCCTTCCATTTTTAACGTCTCATGGAGACGTTAGAAATGGAAGGAAGAATTCGCCGTGGCAGGTAAGATCCTCGGTGGCTCGGTTGGAAATGAGCGTCGGATGTACTGAATCCGAAGATCGTGGGTTCGAATCCTGCCCGCGGATCGAATTTTTCCTTTCCTAAGAAAAATCTTTGAAATTCGCTACGCATGCGTTAATGCGCTTAATATTTAAAAATATTAACATTTCGTAATGTTCCTATTATGTGTTGATTTTGGTTTCTTCTTAAGTTCTAATCCAGGAGGACGCAGAAACTGTTTAGTAAAAAAAGCATCTCGTTTTATGTTCTAATGCCACCTCCTCCTTCGCTAGTAAGTATTACTGCTTCGCAGAAGGAGGTGATTGCTTTCCATTTCATCTCAGCATGGCCTCAATGGCCAATGTCGGGCTCGAGAGGTCGTCGCTGCATATTGGCTCCGGGAAGATCTCCGCCGTATGCTCCACTGTGCCTTCAGAGCCATTGCCGCAGAGGTGACAATATAATTTAAAAAAAAAAATTGAACACACCTTGATTCTAGTGCAGCATTATGCCGCCCAGTATTAGGTGTTGAAGTTGAAAAGTGATGACTTTATTTATTGACATAATTATTCATAAACGCTATTAATAATAGTGTAAGCTAACCCATTTATAATACGGAAAAGGTTTTAGTGAGCGAGTTAGGTTATTATGTAACAAAAGCAGAGAGTAATAACAATCATGCAAGCAAACAAGACACACAAAGCAAAATGAAAAAACAAATAACTAAATAGTATACACCACATCCAACACCCCGCATTGTAATTTGCTAGTTAATTGAGAATCCTGAAACACAAAACCGTTCGAAAACTCGTGTTACAAACACAAGGATCACATAATCTAATCCTTTAGTCCCCGCGGCACAATTTGGATAAGTGCAACGATGTCACAGGTTTATCACGACAAAGAGAAATAATGCAATTTTCTTCATAGCGATGTTATGGGATTATTTTACCATTACTGTTATTGTTTTAGTGGAATTTTGTATGAAGTTGACGGAAAAAGATTCTTGGAAAGTAAAGAGTGGGATGTTTTGTTGATTTTATGGGAATAGAGTGTATTTATGATGATAATACGCTTAGATTATAGAATGTGCAAATCCTTACAGACACTGCGAATTGAAGTTGAAGAATATAAGGGAGTTAAAAATTACCACTTTGTTCGTTGTCGACGTCACACGCCAAAGAATTACATTTAAAATGTGAGTGTGGGTTCACATGAATTCACATATTTATAAACTAGCTGTGCCCGCAACTTCGTTCGCGTGGATGTCGGAATTTAACAATGTATTTTTTAGTGCGAAGCGCTTAATTCTCGCCACGTTTTTATAAATCATATCATTTTCATATAAACCCTATATTTAGAATTTATTTAGATTTTTCAAGAATATTTGACGTGTTTGTAATAAACGCCCTCTGTCGTTCAAAGGCAGTAGTACTATTCAATTGCCACTGGATTAGAGCATCCATTCCATCTCATTCCATCCCACTCCATCCGACTTCATTCGACTCCATCCCACTCTATCCCACTTAATCCCACTCCATCCCTCTCCATCCTATTTCATCCCACTCCATCCCTCTCCATCCCACTCCACCCCACTCCACCCCACTCCATCTCATTCCATCCCACTCCATCCCATTTCAGCCCACTTCATCCTACTCCATCCCACACCATCCCGCTCCATACCAATTTATCCCACTTCATCCCACTCCATCCCCCTCCATCCTAATCCATCCCTCTCCATACCGCTCCATCCCACTCCATCCCACTCCATCTCACTCCATCCCACACCATCCCAGTCCATCCCACACCATCTCACTCCATCCCACACCATCCCACTCCATCCCACACCATCCCACTCCATACCACTCCATCCCAATCCATCCCTCTCCATCCCACTCCATCCCACTCCATCCCACCCCATCCCACTCCATCCGTCTCCATCCCACTCCATCCCACTCCATCTTACTCCATCTCACTCCATCTCGCTTCATCCTACTCCATCTCACTCCATCCCGCTTCATCCTACTCCATCCTCTTCCATAGCATTCCATCCCATTCTATTGTGAGTCTAATAAAAACCTTTTCATACTTTCTTTCATTCCATTCCATCCCATTCTATTCCATTCCACTCTACTCCACTCTACTCCACTCCACTCCAAGTCACTCCACTCCAAGCCACTCCACTCCAGTCCACACCAGATTTGAATAGCTTTGTAGTTTTTCTATTCCAAGCGGTTAGATCGCGCTACTGAACTGCGCGTCTCGGTGTGAACTGACCGTAATTTTACTTCTGGAACACTTTAAATTCAAATATCTTTTGATAGACTGATCCGATTTCAATGAAACAAAAACTAAATGTTACTTCAAGGAACGGTCAGTCGTTGTGTATTAAAGTTATCTACATAGCTTTCGTACATTTTACGTGATGCCCGAACAAATAAACATACAAACAGACAAACAGACAAACAGACAAAAATTCTAAAAATGCTAGAAATGGGTTCTATTGGTTGTCCTTTAACACGCTGACTATATTTTTTGAGTTTTTTTTTAATGTACAAAAATTATTTTTCTACAGTTTTATTATATGTATAGAATAGATAGATAGATATAAAAATTCGCTTCACTAAAAACGTAATGTTTTATCTTTAACACACGAGGACGCCTCGCGGACGTGCAAAAATATAGAGTCACTTCTGTGTGTTTTACGTCGCGACGTTTCTATAAATTTTGTATGAAAGAGACGTCCTTAGCTGGAGGCCTTAGAGTCATCTTTGGCAACCACAGGAAAGTCCGGTAATTATGCAGCACACAACCTCTTCTAGGTTGACCTGCGAGATGCCAGTATCAAAATAAAAAACGCCGAAGAGACATTTATGTCTCCGCACCGTCTGCGTTTTATCTACGTCTTTTCTATGTGGCCCATGCATTAGGGCTCATGTACACGACGCCGCCGCCGCGCCGCCGCCGCGCCGCTACCGCGCCTCTAGGCTGTGTACACGGTCGCTACCGCGCCGCCGCCGCGCCGCCGCCGCGCCGCCGCCGCGCCGCCGCCGCGCCGCCACCGCGCCGCCGCCGCGCTGGCACCGCGAATCCAATTCGATAGTGTTTTATTTATCTGAAAAAGGAGGTTTCTCATTTCGGCCATAATGTTTTTTTTAATGTTTATTCGCGGATTACTTCTTTGTTCATGAACCGGTTTTGATGATTCTTTTTTGTTGGAAAGCAGATATTTCTTACTATTTAGCTCCACTCGATTTCTCTGGTCTTCCATCATCAAACCCTAATCTCCATATCATGGAACCGCCTTTGAAATACCTTCTTTCCAACAAAAAAAGAATCATCAAAACCGATTCATAAACGAAGAAGTTATCCTTGAATTATCAAAAAAAAAAAACATTATATGGCCGCAATGAGACATCTCCTTTGTTAGATAAATAAAACACTAGCGAATGGCATCGTGGCGGCGGCGCGGTAGCGACCGTGTACACAGCCTAGAGGCGCGGTAGCGGCGCGGCGGCGGCGCGGCGGCGGCGCGGCGGCGGCGTCGTGTACATGAGCGCTTAGGGTAGTGCAATTCAAATGCCTAGGCTCGAATATAGTTGATCGCAATATATCTGAGAAAGAATATAATCACAAGTTGACTGTATATAAAACGAGGAATGTAACTTAAAGTTCGATTGAAGTAATTCAACACATTGAAGTTCAATTTATTCTAAAAAGTTACGCAAACAAATGAAAAGTTCAGAAACTCGGGAAAAACTAACATCAATACTGGAAACGTTGTATTCACTTTTATTATTATTGAAAAGTTTATTTTTAGTACGTATTGACGTAGGAATAAAGTTCATTTTGTGGGTTGGAATAGGAAGTTTTTGTTAGCGATACTGGCCTGGTTTCTGATGTGAATACACAAACTATAGGTACCAAATAGTACCCCTGGGTGCCATAAGTGGCGAGTGCTCCGTGGTCAATGGATAAGCCGATACGTTACGGTTTACGTTAGGCACTTTCCACAAGTTTGTTGAAAATGTTTATACGAAAATACCAGTTACTGCAGCGGCCATAGTAAAACAGATGCAGTTTGGATTTAGATAATGGCTCCGTGGTTTTGAATTGAAATTGCAACGTGGCCCTGGAACGCAAAGGTAACCAGAAGAGCAGGGTGGATCCCATGGCTGGCAGTCCCATTTGCTCTACTTTGCTAATAAAGAATTTTGGGTTCATTTCTTCAGCACAGTTTTCAAAATGGTGAACTGGAAGTTCAAAACTTTGAAGTCAAAATAATTTGACGTAGTGATAATCATCACGTGTTTATAAAATAATGTAAATATATAGGTAGTTGTTTATCTTATTTTAACGGAAAGTACTCGTGTAATGAGTACTAAAGTTTTAAAAAAATAGGCTTTTCTTTGACCATTGCATTCAGGATTTCTTTTTGAATTATGTTATTGTCTCAACCTTTTGATACCCCATTTTTCCGTAGATTTTTTAACCTTCTTTTTTTAAACAGAACATGAACCGAAAGCAAATCTGGAAGCACAAAATGTAATTCAGGAGCTAGTAGTCTAAATTGCTTGCAAAAACTTTTTCTCTTTATTATATTACCTAACTTTATTTTCGTAACTTGTTTGCTCTGCAGCGTAATAACCCAAAAGATAAATACTAAAGGCGTGAGCCCTAATCTTCTGAACAAAAAAGTTTTTTATTTACTCTATGTTTTCTAGTCCTCTTAGAGATTACACTGGGAAGACTACATATTATTTATTATACCTAATAATGGAGATAAAAGAACGTACTTACAACAAAGGTAACAAAAAAATATTATTATTATAACCTAGTCATATTGTGTTATTAGGGAGCCGCATAGCTCTTTCTTTTCAACAAAAGTTTTATTATAAGAGTATTTGCTTGCTTACCTACGTATAATTTGTGTCATAGTCCTAATAATTGTGTCTATGTTAGAGTAGAGAGAGTTAGAGTATGAGAGAGTGTCTATATTAGAGAGTAGTTCAGGAGACGATCTCCGGCCACTGTAGGCGCGGGCATGCGGGCAGCGAGCAAAGGGCAACTAGCTGCCCGACCATGGACCATGCTCGGGTCGGCGGCGCGTTGTGTTCCACACGCACCTCAAAGAGCGTCAGCATACTGACGGGGCCCCCTCCCAGAGGGCCAAAGCCTGCCGGGGTCGCGGGATTATTTCCTTACCGTGACCCCGGAAAATAAAGGGCTACTGAAGGACACCGTGGATTTTAGTACAAGTCTGACAGTATCCCGCTCTGCCCGAGGTGGGATGACTCATTTGTTGAAAGAAATGTTACAGTTTTTGTAAAGTTAGTTCAGCCATTGACCAAACAACTGCCTCTAAAAATATAAGATATAATTCCAACCGTGTCTATCACTGTGCGTGCCTTATGAGAATAGTACTCGTTACTTGTACGCACACATTGTGAAAATGTTTGCGCACAAAAATGCACACTGTGTGGGAACAACAGTAGCGCACAATCGTGGATTGGATGCTTTACCAGCTTAGTACGCGCACTATTTTGGTGGAACCTTCCATTAGACTTCGCGGTATAATCTTCACTTATTAATATTATTCATCTTCCTATCTCAACTACATTTCTCACATTAATTACATTTACGTACACATATGACACAGTGAAGCTAAATGCACGTTGTCCAGTCCGCCATGAATTTTAACGTACAAACACACAGATAAGGCTCATTGCATACTTATAAGCACTGCACTGGATAAAGCATCTTGTCACTTCTTTTTTAGTAGCTGTTTCCGAATCAAGGCGATTTTGTTGCAGTGTAAAGTAACAATAACTTAAATTATTAGAAAGTAATTTTAGGTTAACCACAGAAGTTTTTCCCATTATTATCGATTTATTATCTTGGTAAAATCATCAATGTGTCGTACCACCCAGGGCAGAGCGGGAGGGACCCTCGTACTGAATAAAATCCACTGTGTCCTTCAATAGCTCTTTACGTTTCGGGGTCACGGTAATTCGTGAGTCTCGCGACCTGTTATGTTTCCCATACGACATAATATGTAACTAGCTTATGGGGCTGCGATAGTTTAGCGTCTGGAGAACTCATCCAGAAAGACGTAAGTTCCGCTCATTGTCATTTTTTTCTTTTCGAAAGATATTTTACGAACCGGAGCACAGGCGTTATTTCAAGGAATGTATCTTTGTGTGACATCTACCAACTGCACTCGGCCATCCTGGTGGATTATGGGCAATTCCCTATGACAGAGAGGAAGCCTGCATCCCAGCAGTGGGAATATTATTAGTCTTATAGCCTAATGAAGTGCTTTCGGTTTGAATTTACCAGTGGACCAGCACGATATACCTACAATTGTGCGCTGTAGTATTGAAACAGATTAGGACAAATCTGTGTTGATAAGTCTGCGTTGACCTTAATTTCAATCGCACAAATGGGCACACAGTTTCAAAGGGTTAAGTTAACGGATCAACGCTTTTGTTTCGAATAAACGTGGACTTGAATAACAGACCCGTCCACTAACCAGATTGTATTTCATTCCACAAAACAATACCTGGAAATCTGCTCAGTAAATTACTTCAAAGCAAATCAGTATTATTTCAAAGAATATTAAAATGACCGACTGTGATGTAAGGGCTTTATCACAATGGCAAGGTGATTGTTCCAAAATTTTACAAAGCTCTCAGCAACGCGTGGGATTATGAAATAAACATTTGACGAGATTTTTGTTGAACAACATTTTTAGGGTTCAAGGAAAACGGTGTCAGAGTATTCATTTGGTTTAACTAGTATCGAAAATGTTTTCATGTCTAAGGTACAAATCTAGACTTCTAGTTCATCATCAACATCATTTCTACTGTGTCGTGGGTGCGTTTACAAAACATGAAAACTCACTTATAAGTGAAGGATCATACAAATATTTGTTCCGTGTAGGCATCGAATCCGCGACACTCTGCGCAGTAGTCGATCGCTGAACCATGCCGTCAAGCATACCCGACATACTCATCAACCCGATAGATGTGGTTATGATCAAAACTCTAAACGACTAAGGGCTGATTATTCAATAGTCAGTGCAATTAGCACGAATTTTCACCCTTTACTTTACAGTATTTACAGCGTTTCTTGAGGTTTCTTGTATGAAAAAATGGAACAGCGCCTCTGGTGTGCGAAGAAGGAACTAATTTTTCCCTTGAAAATTGACAATTTAGAAATTGTCAAAGTTCCAGTTTACTTTACGTCTCAAATATTGAAAATTCATCATCAATATCATTTCTACTATGTCATGGGTGCGATTACAAAACATGGAAACTCACATAAACAAACACGCATTACCCGAAACAAATACTTGTAGATCATGCAAATATTTGTTCCGTGTAGGGATCGAATCCGCGACACTCTGCGCAGTAGTCGATTGCTCAACCGTGCCGTCAAACCTAGCCGACGTACTCATAAACCAGATAGATGTGGTTATGATCAAAGCTCTAAATGACTAAGGGCTGATTTTACAATAGTCAGATAACTTTTATCTGAGGAATTAAAATTTAATAAGAGTTTGACATAATTTTCTACAGATAAACTGTCAAACCGCCATTTTTATTTTTCAAATAAAAGTTATCCAACTATTAAAAAATCAGCCTTAAGTATAATTTTATAAAAAATAGCCGTCTTAAGTACAAAAAAGTTAGCCCCTTCAAGGCGACGCGACGCAAGTCTCCGATACCTTACAACTTTGGTTTAATATCCATTGACGTGTGCCTGTAAGTATACAAACCTCTATGGACTTTTATTGCTATATCCACTTGGATACTAAAGTCGTAAGGTATCGGATAATATAACTAAAGTCGAAGGGGCTTAACATCCGTTGACCAAATGTCATGAAAAACTGTCAACTACAAAACGGAATTTGATACTGATGTAGACGGTTAAATCTTTTGAATGATTTTACGCAACCGCTTGATGGATTAACTGAACATTGTAAAAGCAAAACAAGTATTTATTTCTGAAAATTTAGTTTGAAATAACATTGCATTGTTCAATAATTCAACAACGGTAAATCCATAACGTCCATTGAAACTCACAAATACTGACAACTTGACATAATAACAGGCATGATTATGAATATTTCTATTTCCAATCATAGCTTTATTAATTTGGGGTAGTGAAACATTGTGGATTTGCATCAATAATGTATTTGTCCAATGAACACGACAGATATCGAGTTTTCATTAAACATTTAAATTTCATTACTCGTACCAATATTACTATTATTACTTTTATGAACTAACAATAACATTGAACGGGCACGCCGCAATTGCGGCGGTAAGACCCCTCTTTGAGGAGTGGCTGGAGAGAAGTCATGGCGTCCTGACCTACCGCTTGACGCAGGTCCTCACCGGACACGGAAGTTTCGGGAGGTACCTGTGTCTGATGCGAAAGGAGGAGACGCCTGGGTGTCACCACTGCGAAGATCGCCCGGAGGACACGGTGGAGCATACGGTGCAAGACTGCCCGGCTTGGGCGGAGCACCGACGTGTCCTCACGGCTGCGATAGGCGGAGACCTCTCGCGCCCGGCATTGGTTGCGGCCATGCTGCGGGGCGAGACGGAGTGGGAAGCGGTCAGCTCCTTCTGCGAGGCAGTAATGCTCGTAAAGGAGGAGGCAGGCCGCGAGCGAGAGAGGACAGCGTCCTCCCTCCGCCCCAGCCGCAGTGGTAGGCGCCCACGGCGACGGACGTCGCTAGATGATCTCCGGCCACCGTAGGCGCGGGCATGCGGGCAGCGAGTAAAGGGCAACTCGCTGCCCGACCAAGGACCATGCCCGGGTCGACGGCGCGTTGTGTCCCACGCGCGCCTCAAAGAGCGTCAGCATAATGACGGGGCCCCCCTCTCAGAGGGCCAAAGCCTGCCGGGGTCGCGGGATTATTCCCTTACCGTAACCCCGGAACTTAACAGACTATGAAGGACACCGTGGATTTTAGTCAGTAGAAGTCTGACAGTCCCTCCCGCCCTGCCCGGGGTTGGAGGACTCATTTGATGATTTTACGACGCTAAAAAAAAAAAAAAAAAAAACAATAACATTGAAAGATTGACGGCTCGGGCATTTGTATGTTCGTATGTTTGTGACCACAACGTGGCCAAAGACAAGAAAATAAAAATGAAAATAATGGTGCAGTCAGCAGTCGCAGTCACTTTATAATCAACATAATAATTTTAAAAGTATTGCAGATAACCCCATCCCAAGGAGTTGATATCTATGGAGCATATAGGCAAGAAACTCCATGGACACTCCTTTTCAATATTCTCCTCGATCATTAAGTTTAAACATCTTTGAGTTTTTGATGTACCTATTACTATTTACCGACTTTGCAAATAGCTGATCCAGTCCAATGTTGCGGTTTGTAGCGACATGGCAACAACGGTTCTCATTCAGGCATTGCAACTCGGTATAAATAGTGAGGGATCGATAGACTGCTCTCGGAATACCTCGGTCACGTTGTCTTGATTGACTTTGTAATTAGCGCCGGATTGAATGACTTCTATCCAGTATTGTTTCGAGGGAAATATTGGACTGTCCATAGAACATCGTGTCGGCTATTTGATGAGTTATTCTGTTATTACAGTTTATGCGACTATCAGAGAATTGACACCTCCACCAAAGAGACCCTTTGTCGTTAACCAGAGCTCCGTGTTACAGATCCTTTTTATCATTTACCTTTTACTTTATTCGGAAATGATGTATATTATTTGAGAGTCCACACACACAACAGTATCAATCAATTATATGAATACTGAACCGTTTTGAATTACTCGCTCGATGCGATGGGTGCAGTAAAAACACTACTGCAAATGCGGTGTGAACATCACCTCTTGTAGCGATGGAGCAATGAGCCCTAACAATGACTATACTGTTCGAAATTATTATGATTAACCAAATTCATCAGCTTTATAACATTATTATGAACTGTGATTGTTTGAATCCGATTCTTTGTGGATTTCCTTACCAACAAGATTAGAGGAGATACATAAGTAAGCAGTGCGAGCCGCCCTCAGCGTTGCTTCTCACCTGCACTGATGTTTTTATAATTGAGTTTTTTTATGTTTGACTATTCAAATTATGTGATTAGTGAACTTTCAAACGGGCCATGTATAAAGCAATACGCGTGCATCTGACCAAAAAGGTATTAGTCTAATGGTAGCCATACACCATACTGCCTATTTGTCAATTCGGCATAAAACTGCCAATTTGCTCAAATAGAATTGAACGTGTATGGGGGTGGAATGCCAATTTGATGGCATGACATGCCAATTTTGATAGGTCATCAAATCGTTTTTGACACAACGTCAAATCGGCAGCAGTGATGCCATCTTAGCAACTTCATAGATAGTTAGCTAATTTTATAAAGGTGCTAGAAAAAAAGCTAAAAAGTGTAACTTGTGGCTAAACTTTTTAGCTACCTTTCTACAGGGACGGTTAGGCCACGTTCACACGGCGATTATTTTCCCGTATACCGTACACGAGATTTTATCGAATAGAGTTGACCAGTTTTAGGACAACTTTGCACGGTACACGGTAAAATATTATATTTCTCAAACACGGGATTTTCCCGTATGAACGCCGTTTAAACTATTTTTAAGTTTTCATTTGTGAACTGTTATTACTGCTCTATTCGATAAAATCTTGTATACAGTATACGGGAAAATAATCGCCATGTGGACGTGGCCTTACCAGGAAAACTGAGGCTTTTCGCACATGGATCGCATGTACACTCGTAAAAAAAAGAGTTATTCATTTTATTTTAAACCAAAATACGATTGAAAACTTGAGAGGTGTCAAGGGACCACGAAAGCAAGTTAAAAAAAGGTTCATGCTATTTTCGACCTTATTGACATTTATGCAAACACCTGATTTTAATGAAGGAGCAATGTTAACGAATGAGAATGTGAGAAAAACAAACTAAATTTTAAATGTCGATAAGGTCGAAAATCGCTTGCACCACTTTTTTTAACTTGCAATCCTTAAGCAAATGTTTTCCGACCTTCAAGCGATTTTCGACCTTATTGACAACGATGCAAACACCGGATTTTAATGAAGAAGCAATGTTAACGAATGAGAATGTGAGAAAAACAAACTAAATTTTAAATGTCGATAAGGTCGAAAATCGCTTGCACCACTTTTTTTAACTTGCAATCCTTAAGCAAATGTTTTCCGACCTTCAAGCGATTTTCGACCTTATTGACAACGATGCAAACACCGGATTTTAATGAAGAAGCAATGTTAACGAATGAGAATGTGAGAAAAACAAACTAAATTTTAAATGTCGATAAGGTCGAAAATCGCTTGCACCACTTTTTTTAACTTGCTATCCTTAAGCAAGTATTTTCCGACCTTCAAGCGATTTTCGACCTTATTGACAATGATGCAAACACCGGATTTTAATGAAGGAGCAATGTTAACGAATAAGAATGTGAGAAAAACAAACTAAATTTTTAATGTCGATAAGGTCGAAAATCGCTTGCACCACTTATTTTAATCTAATTCGATAGTCTCATGATGAAATGAAAAGGTGCTAGAAATTGTAGCTGTCGTCACCGAATAATAGCCAGATCTAGTTGCTGAGTTGGCATCACTGGTGCAGATTTGAAGTTGTGACAAATCTATCGTATCGATAGGCAGGATGGTGTATGGTGTATATGGATGAACTGCCGATTTGAAACAATTGCAAGCGTCAAATCTATCGTATCGATAGGCAGGATGGTGTATGCCTACTATAATATGTATGAGCCCCACTCAACCCTTTCCTCAAAATGAAGCAAAATACATTCAAAATCCAAGTATACTATGTTAAAGTCACATTACACGATACGTACTTAAATTCACATCCACAAAGCATTTACACACACAAACTTTATTATCCAACAAAATACTCCACAATACATGTCTTTACATCGCCAGAGATATTTTTAACTCACTTCCATGAACGTTAAACTCTTAACATCCGTATCGCATCGTGTACGTTTAAAATTTACATCAGTTACGAATGGGGAAACTCGTGTAATAAAATCCGTGGGTTCCGTGAGCCGCTCCTTCGCGACATATTTACATAAGTATGTTAAACTTCATTCGTTTCGATAAGTCGCAGGTTAAGTGAAATAACAGTTGTTTCTACAGAGATCCTAGGTGTTTTGCAAAAAAAGCTAGTTTTTAATGTTGATGAAAAATATTTCGTGTTAATTCTGCGAGACCAAACCAGGTTTTGTTGCATGGGATCTAACTAACTTTTTCTGGCTTTTCCTGCATGGTGATTATGTGCATGAGGGTAAAAAGGCGGGACTATATCTTGCATCCAAGTTTCGTTTTTTTATCCCGGAATTAAAACTAAATATTTTTCATAACATTGTAACGCCTGATTCTATAATTGAAAATGCAAGTCTATTTGATTTTTTTTTTAATTTATTGCCTAATTTTCAAAACAATCATAACATTTTTATTCGTGTTGTTCAAACGTGTTTACTACTACCATAGCCAGGTAATTGTTTTTTTCTTCCTGATAAAATGTGGTAAGCTTAAATATAAACAAGTTTTCAGTTGGAAGGAAAATTACTGAATTAATTATTTTTTTCTTCATGTTTGTCTACCCCACTGTTTATCCCACCAACTTAACCGCACCTAACTTCTGACTTTATTATACAACTCTCTGATGTAGTCTATTATTTATCGAGAGGAAATCCCCGACCAAATTTTTACGTGCTCCCGGACTATAAGTAGGTAAGCTGATTTTTTGTAAACAGCCTAGAACCACACTAGAACTTTTTCACAAAAACGATTTTTTCAATTTATCCCACGACAAATACACGACTTGTAATGTGTAATTCTTATTCCAATCTCGTGTGCGTCGTACGTCTGTACTTATCATACAGTTAGCTTCCTGTCAGATTTTATTGGACGCATTTTTAGGCCAACGTTGGAACTTCCACGTCACTTATGTTGTCTGACAGAAATCTGTCCACGAAGATTTCAGTTATGATTTTTGTTATGAACTTTTTCTTTTTTTTAATTCCGTCTTGCCTTTGATCTGATATTCTCGACATTGATATGGGACCAAAAAAAAGTCTCATAACATTAGTTTTAAACAGGACGTCCCAAATATGATAACGTTTATATCTGTAAGAGATAGATAGAATATACTTTTTTTTTAAATCTATTCATGAAGATGTCAGACTTGAGAAACGGTTCATCAAAAAACTCGCCAGAATGCTTGTTAAAATGCTCTCACTCGCTTTTTTGTAAAGTAACATTTGTAAGAATTTTCATTACAAGTGCATGCTGAAGCTCATCAGCACCTTCGGAGACAGCGCCTGTACCAGAAGTGAAAAATAATTGATAAAAAAAATTAAGTGACTTTCTCGACCTTCGCTCCATTCCGAGACATTATTAGCTTAATATCATTGAATTATAAGCTAAGAGCTGTTGAAGCTAATTCATTGTAAAAACTTTTCTCCGTACAGGACTCAAACCCGCGACGCGCAGCGTAGTTCAACTACTACATTAATAAGTTCATAAACAAAACATTTCTATCCGAAACTTCGATTCTGATGACATTTGGCAGGCCACACAAACTTCCCGACACATAAATTCTATATAAACTCTGTACCGGTATTCGCAGCCACTGCTACTAATTCGGCCTCTACCAATATTTATCGAAAATGTTTACGTGTAATCTGCATATTTGGTCGAACCAAAACGCGACGTATGGACAGGTTCCGTCCATGATGACGGATTGCGTACAAATATCGCGATCATTCCGTGGTTAGGATTGAAAGGCAATTTTCAACGTGTCCCAAACCCATATCCAGCTGTGGCCATGTATTGATGGCAGGTGGCTAACATACGGTTTATGGATCGGCTTTGTCTATGTCAGACATTTCCCATATACTTCTTTACAAATTTCGTTAGTTTTTTGAAGGCTTTTCTATCTATCTATCTATCTATTATTCTTTTGAACTATTTTATAAGTAGGTAGGTAGCAATAAATCTACCAATCATAAGAGAGTAAGCATAATGACGGGGCCCCCCTTTAGAGGGTCAAAGCCTGCCGGGGTCCCGGACTTATCCAATTACCGTGACCCTGGAACGTAAAGGGCTATTGAAGGACACCGTGGATTTTAGTCAGTACGAGTCGGACAGTCCCTCCCTGGGTGGGTGGACTCATTTGTGATTTTATCACGATAAAAAACCTACCTACCAATCATATTGTACAAGTTTTTTTTTCAACGAATGTACAGAAAAAAAAGACATTACGTACAGCCTACTAAAACAATACTGGCACAAACGTTAGCAGATAACTTTGATTGATACGACAGTGCGTGAATGCGGGCGCGATTTGTCACTAGGGGAACACGAACAGTTTTAGTACTGTTCCATGTAGCTCCTGAGAGCTTCAGCCTTTGTTGGTACTGAAGCTTAGTTTGGAAGAAGATTTGAGACGATAAAAATCTTAGTGCCATACGCTTGTAGTATTTTGCAACTTGTTACTGTTATGAGAAGATTCCCACCGAAATAGTGTGTGGCATATTTGTTAGCGCACTTGAGTAGTGCACGTACTAAGCCACTTTGTATGGACACAGGGGTTTTACACGCGATACCAGCTTAGTCTTAGACCACGGGGTCAAGGTAGGAGAACTTTTGTACGTGCACAGTGCAGCAAATTTGTGCCGCACAGTGCTACAGTGTTACATATAAAAAAGAAACTGATTTGCTGACTGGCTGCATGATCGTTCAATGCACATCAGCTAAACCTAGGGTATCGAACCGGGAAATCCCGGTCCCGAAAATTCCGGGATTTCCCGGTTCTTGAAGTATATTTTAAGACCCGGGACGTGCGACTTAGAACCGGGAAATTCGGGATGTTCGGGACACAGAAAAACAGTATAAATAATTTGTTTAAACTTGTTAATCCTTTTATAGAACAAAATAATCAAATTGGATGTAAGGTATTTATTCACTTCGTCGTTATATACCGGATAACATGTTCATACAGGTGTGGTTGACAGAGAAGAAAAGTTGATAATGTAGTACTGGTTATATTTCGAAAGCTCTTGGTATCCCAGTTGATTTTTGTAGCTGGATTCAGACTTTCTTAGTGAACGATCAATCACAGTTGTCGTTGATGACTGATCCTTTGAACTTTTGGTTATTGACTTTGGAGTTCAGCAGGTATCTGTTTCCTTTGCAACTCTTATTTTGCTGCACATTTCTTACCCACTTAAGCCTAGTATTGTTGGATAGGTAGATAACAGTACTGTTTCAGTGACAAACTTGCCCACTGCAAAATCCAGTGAGGATGAAGTTCATTACTTCAGATAGACCATGGTAGAGCGAACAGATTTGATACTTAGTATCCCAGTGAGCAAACAAGAAACTTCTCTCTTTTAACGCCACCAACATACAGGTGTATATTTACTTAGTGAAGTAGAAGTAAATCGAAACTACATCTTTCATATAGTAATTTGGACCAACTCCTATTTTTCCTGTTTCTTTAACTGATGAACTTGAGCTTCTTGCCATGGAGCTGACATCCAGTCTCAACTTTGACGTGGGCATCCTAAATAGAGTGAAGTGATACCTTACACCTGGATAGTCTATGTGCAAGCCCCATTTCTATAAGGTGATTGTGTCGTAGTAGCCTGCGAAATTCAAATTTTGTAATGTTTTTTCTTACGGAGTCTTGCAGCAACCTAATCATTACTCAACTTAATCATTGGGATGGCTCTGACAAATACAACTTACTGCACTAGACCCAGTGGAAAGCAAAGCTTCTTAGACTAATTATTGTCAACGTGAAACTGGTAGATGGTTACTCTAGAGCTTAGCCTTAGCACATCTCATCGACGCAAGCTTACCCTCTTTTCGTTTTTTTTTATTGGGTTCGCTCGTGGCTAAGATGAGACCTAAAATAGGTCGAACTCATGAATTAGATAACCTCTTTCCACCGGCCTACTTGCATTACATCTAATGTCCAGCATTGGACATCTAGATGAACTGCAAGTTTCCATCCATTTAAATTATTATAGTCAGTACAGTTACAGTGAATACATTTGCCACCTCTGAATAGAAAAGAGGCAAGAGCAAACCCATGTTCATGAGGCCGACGAATAAGTTGGTTGTATGATTTTAATCAGAATAAATACTATGCCCTAAAGTTATCTTATTATTTTCATTGTTTTCTAATGCCATGGAAAAAATGCATTTTTGTCCCGAAAGTCCCGAAAATCCCGGGATTTCCCGGTTCCATGGACGCCTGTCGCGAAAATCCCGGGTCTTCCAACAAGGACCGGTTCTCGATTCCCTAGCTAAACCACTGGGTCTAGAAGTATGAAAGTATGAAATTTTGTGCAAACTTTCATTGAATGACGTAAGTGAACGAATTTTCATCTCCAAGAACGAATTTTCATCTCCAATCACGAATTATCATCTCCAAATAAAAACGACCAAATTGAAACAGTGTTTGTTTCAATTTGGTCGTGTTTCAAAATTTTTAGAAATTCTTACCTCAAGGGGTAATCGACAATGATAAGGGAAAATATGAAATACTCGCAAACGAAGTCGCAGTCGGATGCCAGTTATACCTGTATAAAACGTATTCGGCTTTAATAAACAAACAAGAAATCCAAAAAAACATACAGAATTGTTAAATGCAAACACGAAAATAAAGCGAAACTTTCCAACTGCAATCTGTAAAAATTAAAAGACACATACAAGAGTTCAGTCAGTCGTTCCGTCGCCTTTGGGCAAAAGTGTGACGTCATATTATGCAGAAACGAATTTATTTATGAATCCAATGTAGGGATGAAGCAGGGAAATCTGGCTCGAGATACGTGCACCGAATACTAAGAGGAGTAAATAAAATTGAAATGTATGTTTGTTAGTCGAGAACTCGAGAATGAACAACATTTATGTGGTTTTTCTGTTTACTTGTTTATGAGCTAAATGAAGTTTTTTATTTTTTTTTGTTTTAAAGTAAAAAAAAGAAGCTGCGAAACTCTTGTTGTTCTTTTATAAACTAGACATAATTAATAAAGCTGTTCATCGAGAGTACAATCATCCTTTTCGTTGCATGAGTAAGCAATTGAAGTCAATTTTTTTTCGACCCGGGTCCTTATTGCAACATTTTTTTTACATTACTGCGTTCATTGTATGGAAAATTGAAAAAGCGTCTCTAATATGCGAACGAGGAACTAATTTCCATGTAGTTACGACATAAAAAAATGTGAAAAATCGTACTTCAGAGGCCAACTGCGCGTGACATAATTATTAGCCCCTTCGTACACTAGGCGACGCAAGTCTCCGATACCTTACGACTTTCGTATCAAGGCGACTATCGCGACATAAATCCATAGACGTTCGTACACAGGCACGTGTCAATGGATACTAAAATCGTAAGGTATCGGAGACTTGCGTCGCCTAGTGTACAAAGGGGTTTATAGTGCAGAAGTTTGCGCAGACACAGGTGCACTCACTGTTCCTTTACTCTCATAATTCCGATGGGACGGCAATCGGACAAGACCGGAAAGAGATCAAGCGCAGAACCAACGGCTAAACGTGATTTCCGAGGCACGGGGGTATTATACCGCTAACTTCCAAACTCCGGGCAGCTACTGATAATTAAAAAAAAATCTAATAGTACTTTTTTGCCCAACCCAGAAATCGAAACCCCATTCTCAGCAGTTGCGCTTGCAACCACGAGACCAACGGGGCAAAAAAGTTTTGTTTCAACATACTCGTAGTTAAAGATACTGAACATTCACTACTCAAAAATTAGGTTTGTGCACACCAAAGTGCTAACTTAGTTCATTACATTTTTTTTATTTTACATTTCGTTTTTGAATAAAATGGATACTCGGTATAACTCACCACTAAACAAAAATGTGGGGACCAGTTCAAACACTGGAAGCTGACAGTGTTTGTAACTCCAACATACGGATCATTGGATTACGTTGGAATAGAAAATAGACAAGCTTCGTAGTACTGTCTAATGGACAAGCTTCGTAAACTGTCGACTGTTATAGCTACAAAATTTTGTGTAGTCTCTTTTTTTTAAAGTCTGTGGTCGCATTTCTATTGGTACGTTTTTTCACAAATTAAAATTCAGAAATATACTGACTTGTTTCGTACTACTGCACGCTAATTTATCGACACAGAGTGTCGGGGTCTAAAATGGCATCATTTTATATTTTTATTAATTCTACTGCTTATAGAATAGATTCCTTTTATGAAATTTATTCACAATTCATCTTACGATTACGCTAAAGTGTCATATCTAAATCCCCAGTTCAGAAAATACGATGGAAAAAATGTGCTACTATATCTTTAATAGTACCTAATCTGAAAAAAATATAAAATGTTCTAAGTACTTTTCCACGACTCCTTCACTGAATAACCTAATAAAACATCAAACAAGCAGCAATAATGGAAGGAAAATCTTATATAATATACATAAGTACAACATTTACATACTCACGCCTACCTCGTATAAAAATAATGAAAGTTCCTGAGTAACGGTTACACGTAAAAGAGAATTTTCATCACAAGCGCACGGTGGATATTAGACACACTTGAGGCGCACACTTAGCGCCATTTATCACACCTTTATCGTACGTTACGTAAAAATTCTAACACACAGACGTCTCAGGCTCCCTTCTCATTTTCTCATCCTACTTGTCTTTATTTTCCTTTAATATAAAGAAAGTTGTTTATCTAACTAATCCTTACAAATCTTCATCGCTTTACTTCTAAAACGGACCGAAGCCCTGAAAGGGCTCTCCGCTTTTTTCATTGAAGTTTTTTCACTATTTTAAATCGTTACGAAGTTTTCACATTTTTCTTTTTGCTTCAGCTGTAGCAATTTATTAGATTTTCTAGTGAGTTGAACTGGTAAATGTTTGAAGGAGTTTTAGTGTATTAAAATTGTTGATAAATCAATTTCTGATGAAACAGATTGCCTGTACTGAGAATTAGCATATCGCGCCTCTGCCATCTACTCGTATATAATGCCTAGGTACATATTCGTACATAGTTAGTAACTTTTCATTGTTGTAATTAATTATTATTGTTCCTTATTATGTTGTTTTTGATATTTCATTAATAGGTAATGGGAAATCTTTATTTTTTTATATGTCCAAATAAGGCTCCCTTACCATTGGGTCGTTTCGACCCGTGGTCTGAATCGACCCATTCCAAAGATACTCCTACTTTGGGCCCGTTCAACTTCTACACTGAGGTGCGAATGGCCCTATTCAGAAACAGTACCGATCCGAGGCCTGAACCGCTCCTGGTGCGAAACGAAGCCCTGGATAATCATCATCAGAACAATATTCCCGTTGATGATGATTCTCGATGTTGATGTCAAGGAGTTTATTTGCGGCGCGCTACAGGGTGTGTTCTATCGAGATTGCAGCCACTGAATATTAATACGCATCCTCAGAACAAACTATTTGCAACGCAATGGAATTACGAAACACCCTCTAGAATCAATATTGGCGGTACAAATTAATTCGACGGTTCGGCAACGTGTATGTTTTAACTTTTAAAATTGTGTAAAGGGAATATTCTATGTAACCGTTACTCGTTTTATTTACCTATTCGGGCGTTTAATTGCACGGTATATACATTTTATATTCTATATACAACGTGTAACGTTAGTAGCGCAAAACCTCTCGTGGGGTAACTCAGCCCTGGTAACTGAACAATGTTTGTTCCAAGACTTGGAAATTCGGAAAAAAAAATTGCTTTTGCGCAAAACTTCTCCAGAGGCTGAGTTACCTCTGGAGAAGTTTTGCGCTATTAACATTCTACACGTTGTATAGATTTTTATATACACTTATACAAACTATCGTATTGGATTTCAAGCCATAGATTCGTCAGAATAAAATACTCGCTTTTTAACTGTCATAATTACGCTTGACGTAGGTCTTGGCTGCTGCGCTACGTGTTACGAGTTCGATTACTATACGGGACAAATATTCGTATGTCGTACAAGTAGTTGTTCCCGGTCTGGCTGTTTCCGTATAAAATGTTTGATAACGCACCCATGTTACAAGATAAATTCCTTGTGTAACTTTATAAGATACTCCAATACTTTGGACACCTTCATTTTGACTGTTGTTTTCCTCATCGTATAATAATAATGCGACAACTTTTTAAGGATCATCAAGATAATCCAGAATTCTACTTATTATAGCTCTGGCAGCAATTGATCCAGTACATTTCCAAGAAATTCAATTCCATTTTCTTTCAATCTGGACACAGTAATAAGAAAAGATAAGGTATAAGAAGATAGGCAGAGGATTATTAAAAATTGGTCCGCGAACTTTGCATCTGAAATAGCAATAATAATAAAAGAGATTAGTTTAAAAGCCTTGCTGAGTTGGAATAAGAGCTAAAATGGAGTAACTACATGCTTAACAGTACCGGGTACAGAACGCACAGCATCTTATCTACGTGTCCGCAACGCGACCTCTACATGCCCGTTTCCATTTTACGAAACGGCTTTGAGAAATAATTGAAACGACTCCATGGTTTATAAGAAACTAGCTGTTGCCAGCGGCTTCACCCGCTACAACTCGAAAATTATCCCACGGGAACATAAAATCGGGATAAAAGCTATTCTATGTGTTAATCCAGGTTATAAACTATCTGTGTACCAAATTTTAGCCAAATCCGTTCAGTGGTTTTTGCGTGAAAGAGTAACAAACATCCATACATCCATACTTACAAACTTTCGCCTTTATAATAATATAGTAGTAGGATTCTACGGATGTATTTCACGATTCATTAGACTTCAATTACCTTACCAAACTAAGCAATAATCTTTACAAAAGTAAATAATTGATAAATATTGGATGAAGAGGACAATCTTCGGGACGTGACTGTGATATAATTACCAAATTCTACAAAATTGAAAGTTTCTTCACTAAAAAGATTCCGTTAAATAATGAGCAATATCTGGTTGAACGAGCTTCGCTCAAGTTTTTAAAATGTCTATATCTTGGGAACCGAGCTTTTCTCGAACCTGGGATCTTGATAAATCGATTACTTGAGCCGAAAAACCCCTAATCTGTAACTTTCATGAAAATCCTTGGAGCCGTTTCCGAGATCCTGATTATATATAAATATACAAGAATTGCTCGTTTAAAGATATTAGATTTACTTATTCATTAC
Source organism: Agrotis segetum (assembly GCA_036375495.1). Lineage (NCBI taxonomy): Eukaryota > Metazoa > Arthropoda > Insecta > Lepidoptera > Noctuidae > Agrotis > Agrotis segetum. Next base: position 1,297,325 of record JAQSVV010000032.1, read on the forward strand.
AAGTAAATGCATTCTTGCGAATGTTACATTACAGACAAAAAAAACGCGAGCGTTTTTGCTAGCATTCTAAAGAACTTTCTGGCGACCTTTTCTCCGAACCGACTGTCACCCTCATGAAGAAAAATGTTCTGACGACCATCGACTCGAGCGTTGTCTTCAAAGATCGTCAAAATGTTTGTCGTGACGAAGCTTTACGTAAAGTCAAACATCGTTGTTTTGTTCGTTATGCATAGTTTATCACTGCAACATACCCAATATTATTTCATAAAAAACAAAATAAATGAAATATGTTATTATATTATAAATTTATTAATTACTAGCACTTCCCCCGCGACTTCGTCCGCGCTTATTTAGAGCTTTGCTTTCTGTGAATTTCTTCTCCGGCCACCCTCTTTATGCAATACTTTTAGAAAATCGAAATCAACTAAAATTCTATTCTCTCTCATTCGATCACAAATATCCCTTTAACAGTCGGTTTTCGCAACATCACAGCTTAATAAGCTCCTAGATCCTAAAGTATCCTAAAATATACGTCTGGGATAATTTGAGACTCGTAGCACTTGTAGTAACGAAGTTTCATACAAACTCTGAAGCTAAAAAGTACCCCTTAGGGGGGAATTTCACGTCATAATCCCGCCTTAAGTAGCACCTACGTCGTTAAAGAACCTTCCGGTGAAACATTTAAAACTCCTTGTACTTGTAGTAATAAAGTTTCAAACAAACTATCAACCCCAAAAACAGCCCTTTAGAAGTGAAATTTAACTAAGTCCCGTCATTGTGACCTACGTCCTTCTAAGAATCCCCATGCAAAATTTGAAACCTGTATCTAACAACATCAAAAACAACCCCTTAGAGTTCAAATTTCGAATCACCCCGTCATAGTAAGCATCGAAGACCTAAAAATAAACCTCATACAAAATTTAAGACTTCTAGCACTTGTAGTAACGAAGTTACATGCAACCTATCAACCCCAAAAACAACCCCTTAGGGGTGAAATTTCGCAAAATCCCATCTTAGTGAGCACCTACGTCCTAAAAGAATCCCTTTGCAAAATTTTAAACCTGTATCTACCAACATCAAAAACAACCCCACAGGGGTTGAATTTTGAGAATTCCCGTCTAAGGTAGTCCGTACGTCCTAAAACAAACCCCATGAAAAATTTGAGACTCTAAGCACGTGTAATAATGAAGTTTTCAAACAAACTTTCAACACCAAAAACAACCCCTTAGGGGTCGAATTTCGAAAAAACCCTTTTCTAAAGTAGAACCTACGTCCTAAAAAAAACCCGCTTGCAAAATTTGAAGCTCCTAGTACTTGTAGCAAAAACTTTCATACAAACTGTCAACCCCAAAAACAATTCCTTAAGGGCGTAATATCGCAAAAACCCTTCTTGGTGTGCACCTACGTCTTTAAAAGCATCCCCATGTAAAATTTGAGATCTCTATCTATCAACACCTAAAACAACCCTTTAGGGGTTGAATTTCGAAAAACCCCGTTGAGGGTAGTGCGTACGTCTTAAAAACAAACCCCATGCAAAATTTGAGACTCCTAACACGTGTAATTACGAAGTTTCAAACAAACTTTCAACACAAAAAACAACCCCTTAGGGGTCGAATTTCGGAAAACCCATTTCTAAAGTAGCACCTACGTCTTAAAAAGAACCCGCATGCAAAGTTTGAAACTCCTAGTACTTGTAGCAAAAAAGTTTCATACAAACTGTCAACCCCAAAAACAACCCCTTAGGGGCGTAATATCGCAAAATCCGTTCTTAGCGGGTACCTACGTCCTAAAAAGAACCCCTGTGCAAAATTTTGAACCCTTAGCATTGGTAGTTTCTGAGCTTTCGTGTCCTATGAGTGAGTGACCTTTTGCTTTTATATTATATAGATTTAGGGTATTTACTGTCAATAAGGATTCATTAATTTTTTCAATACTTTTTTTCTTTTTTTTTTTAAATCTTACAATATGGACAATTGGACGGTGATGTTTTGGCTAAGACCTCTTTGGTTTTGGGAACCCAACCTTTTCTTGGAAAATTAATAAAAATAGTTTTAATCGCAATTTTGTAATTCCAAAATATGAAACAGAATTGTTATAAAATACAATATCATAAACCGAAAAAATATTTTTTAAATATAATAATAATTAGAAAATATTGGAGGGGTAATTTTTTTCTTATTTACTCATTTTTAAGAGCAAAAATTTTTTTTAAAATTTTTTTCAGCAATGTTTTCATGTTTTATTATTTGAATAACTTTTGAATAAAATAGGTACAAAAAATCACGCATTCAAGGGTTAAGTGTGACAAAATTAAAAACGGCGAACCCTCGATGTCCTGTTACAAGTGAATGCTCAACTCTATTAGCGCCTAAATGCTACGAACGAGCAAAAGCTAGCTTTACATTTTAATTCATAATATATAAAAACGCCAACATAAAAACAAGAAAAAAACGATACCACAACATTTCATTACTTAAAACAGCATCAAACAAACACATGTTTGAAATGCAACGTTGGTAGTGTTAGTACAATATTAATTAATTAAAGTCGGAAGAACGTGAAGCATACGCAACAATATTTCACTAAATATGAGACGTCGCGTCATGTAAAATATTCACTATTTTAATCTGTATTTTGTACATTTCCTGTAGAACCACAAGTGTGTTAGTCGTGCATTTCCGAAAGGCTTTTTCCCGTACCCAATCTCATAACGGGTTTGCCAGTCACAAATATCAGTTTTTTTTTTAAACACTCAGTCTGAATACCAAGGATGTTTTGATACGGAGTTTTTATGCAACAAATAATTCACTTCGTTTAAAAATTTGTAAACCGTTCGAAAAAATGTTTTAGAGTATGATGTGTATGGAACAAAAACCGGCCAAGTGCATGTCGGGCCACGCACAGTGTAGGGTTCCGTAGTTGCCCATCAAAATACTTATGCGAACTAACTAAACTGAATCGCTCAATAAAATTTTAAAAAGAAGAATTTTTTCAAAATCGTTCCGGGAGTCTTTGAGAAATCGGGGATAATACATAAAAAAAAAGATTACGACGAATTTAGAACCTCCTTCTTTTTTTGAAGTAAGTTAAAAATAGTTGACGATAAAAACCTACGTATCCCCAAAAAACATACCGTAAAAACATACCTATAAAAACGTAAAAATAAAGTTGACAAACTTACATTTGCAGTTGAAGAGCATGTTCTCCGATACATTTTGTTTAAGAAAATATGGTAGCCAAGTACATTTTATAAGTTGGTCGACTATTACTTGTAAAGTTGTAAACCCTACTTAGTCATGATAATTTTCTTTTAAATTTCATTATTTATACTACTATTGTGAATTTTTTCACACCCCCAAACATAACCGTTTAGCTGGTAGAGGGGGGGGACACTCGAGTCGAGCAAAATTTAGCACTTTAAAGCTTAATATTTCACAAACAAATTTTTTTATAAAAAAATTGTTAATGGAAACTCATATTATTTTTTAAAGACCTATTTAATGATACCCCACACTAAGGGGTACGAGAGAAAAAAAAAACATTCCCACTTTACGTGTTCAGGAAGTACCCTAAAAAAAAATATTTTTTGAGATTTTATTTTACCACTTTTTCGGCACAACAAATTTGTATATTTACACCAAATTACAGCTCTCTAGTACTGCGCGTCTCTGAGCTAAACTGCGGACAGACGGACGGACGGACGGACGGACGGACATGGCGAAACTATAAGGGTTCCTTGTTGACTACGGAACCCTAAAAAATGGGGAATTTTGACGAATGGTTTTTTGGTTAGTTTTGGGTGGTTTTGTTATTGGAGTGGACATTCAATTACTGTAACCGAGTACCCAACTGTCCATGTAGGCAGGAAAAAATATGTGACGATTTATGAGAAAAATATTTTTCATATCTAGTTTGGTTTTTAGAGCTCCAACTACACTTGTTTAAAACCGTGTACCGTGAAACAAAATGTTTCAAAACCAACCAATTGAAAGACCACTGAATTGTTTGAAAATTAGTGTATTTGGCACCCTGGTTTATTTTTAAGTCATCGTATGTCTTAAAACGGCGATGCTCGATGTCCTGTTACAAGTGAATTTCTCGAATCAAGTCTATCAAGCACATAAAAGATCCTGTTACTCAAATTGAAAAATAAAAAAAACCGGCCAAGTGCGTGTCGGGCCACGCACAGTGTAGGGTCCCGTAGTTGCCCATCAAAATACTTATGCGAACTAACTAAACTGATTCGCTGAATTTAATTTTAAAAAGAAGAATTTTCAAAATCGGTCCAGGAGTCTTTGAGAAATCGGGGAAAATACATAAGAATAAAGATTACGACGAATTTAGAACCTCCTCCTTTTTACCCGACTGCGCGACGCAAAGGAGGGTAATGTGTTTATCAGTCTATGTATGTATGTATGTATGTATGTATGTTTGTTTGTTTCTATGTGGCGTTCTAGAGACCAAATGCGTGGGCCGATTTTGATAATTTTTACGTCAATCGATTCGTCTTAACCTTGCGAGTGTCACTAAAGACATGACAGTAATCAAAAATCACCACAGCGACAACCAGACGCCATATTGTCAAAATGAAAAAAAAAATGTCGATGAACTATGTCATGTGGGGTATCGTTGAATAGGTATTTTAAAATCATCTTTAGGTTCCCTTTATCATTTTTCATTTTAAATAATAGTTTAGGCTATATCACGATTTAAAGTTTGTTTAGCAAAACAAAATTCTCTGAATAGTAACTAAAAAGTATGAAATAAAAAAAAATATTTATCGAAAAACAACAAAACCCGACTGCGTTAAAAAAAAACTAAAAAGAAAGAAACAAGCCCAGTAGTTAAGAATTCACTCATTCACACTCACAGTCGGGGCCCGTTGGGGAAATTTGATTGGTATAATTTGAATGGGCCGACTGTGAGTGTGAATGTTAGTTGACGATAAAACCTACCTATCCCCAAAAATAATACCTATAAAAGCTGTAAAAATAACGTCGCCAAACTTACATTTGCAGTTGTCTCCGATACATTTTGTTTAGAAAATATGATGTCCAAGTACATTTTATAAGTTGGTCGACTATTACTCGTAAAGTTGTAAAGCCTACTTAGTCATGATAATTTTTTTCTAAACTTCGTTATATATACTACTTTTGTGAATTTTTTCACACCCCCAAACATAACCGTTTAGCTGGTAGAGGGGGGGGGACATTCGAATCGAGCAAAATTTAGCACTTTAAAGCTTAATATTTCACAAACGAATTTTTTTATCAAAAAATTGTTAATGAAAACTATAATTATTTTTAAAGACCTATTTAATGATACCCCACACTAAGGGGTACGCGAGAAAAAAAAAATCCTCACTTTACGTGTAAGTACTGGAGGTACCCTTAAAAAAAATATTTTACGAGATTTTATTTTACCACTTTTTTGGCACAACAAATCCGTATATTTACACCAAATTACAGCTCTCTAGTACTTTGCGTCTCTGCGCTAAACTGCGTACAGACGGACGGACGGACGGACGGACATGGCGAAACTATAAGGGTTCCTTGTTGACTACGGAACCCTAAAAATACATATTTTCTAGTGTCCGACCGAAACTGATTTTTCAGCCGAAACCGAAACCGAACCTTCGGCCTAGCTCTCAGTTTCGGCCGAAACCGAAACCGAAACCGAAACTTTTTAAAACTTTTAACATTTCGATTTTTTTTTTTTTGTTTTTTTTTTTTACATTTATTGGCACAAGAAAAAGTGTCAAATACACAGAGCGAATTTTTCAACTGGGCGTGGACGGCTATATTTTTAATATCGAAAAACGTTGAATAGAGTCTCGAGACCGATTTTGCCGAAAACTAAAACTGTATCGTTGGATTTTAGAAAAATCAATAATCGTGGCCAAAAATCGAACCCGCTAATTTTGAAAAAAAAATCACAACCTGTACTGGTATACCATTTGATAGTGTTAATAGTAAGGATCAAATTCTGGGTAATAATGAAATACGGCAAACTTATGGATAGATAGATAGACCATCGTAAGAATTGCTATTTTTCTATGTTATTTAACTTCTACTGAGTCCATAATCTATTCGAAATTATTAAAAAATCAATGTTTCACTAGATTTGAAGTCTCAACAATCGCACTATATTATTTTGGTAATACGAAATAACTGAGACATTAGACTAAAAAAATTGCATTATTTCAAAAAAGAATCCGTTAACTTAATTATGTTTCGAATAGGTACCGCCTAATCCTAATTCTAATCACCTTGACGATTGATAAGTTTTTAATCATTAACCCACAGCATGAATAAACAAGACTTAGGTACTCTTGGCAGTAAACTCAAAAACATAACCTCGTCTCACGAATAAACGGACGGTGGCAAACAGAGCCGGGGCCCCGCCGGCGAGCAAGTACGTGTTAGCTACGAATTTTACCGAACGACGGATGAAAATGCAGGAACACTTGAGTTTCGGCGGGGCCGAAAGTTTCGGCTATATTTTGGCCGAAACCGAAACTAAGGCCGAAACTAGATATTTTGGCCGAAACCGGCCGAAACCGAAACCGAAACCGAAATTTCGGTCGGTCACTAATATTTTCACACCTAAATGCCAACAATAGCACCAATAATGAAAAAGAAAATGTATTCATTCATGTCATACGTGATAGGTATAAAACCGTTTGAAGTGCTTCATCAATATATTGCTCGGATAAATCAAACAATAAATGAAATTTTTGATTTCAATACGAGATAGTGAAATCATTTGAAAAAATGCCTAAATATTTTTTAAATATGACTCCTAATATAAATAGCGCTGGATTTAATGGTAAAATAAATTTGGCCACAGCTTTCACGTTAAATTAGTCTTATTACATTTAATTAACTCTTTGGAAAATATAATAAATCAAGTAGACATGTTATACTATCTTGTACAAATTGAATAATTAGAAGGTTCAAATACAGCCATTTTTAAATAAGAAGAGCTCACAGAAATATTGAGTCCATTTTACTTATTAAGTTCCTCGAACTATTAGCGCCCTCCCTGCTTTACGGGTGCCAAACCCCGTCTCGGGACTAAATAAGTAACTTTCACCCCTTGGAATACAATGTACTATGGAAACCAAACAACGCCATGTAGAACGCGTTAATACACACAGTTGATGCAAATTCAACACACGTACGTAGATCGTTATCTACGACGATTTCAATCTGGGATACCGCAGATGGTGTTTACGGCCGCATGCAGTTTACGTGGAAATTGCATGCGCGCGACGCATTAGCGACTACCCGCAAATTACGAGCGCAATCTCCGACGAATCTGCGACCACTTTCATAATATTTGTCGACTTTATAGCCCTGTATGGAGTTTTATGCGAAAACTTTTAATAGCGAATTGGTTTGTTGTGTGTTCTAGTTGTGTAATGTGGTTGGAATTTTAATGAATTAGTTCTAAAGAATTTGTTGAAGCTTTTGGTTCAGGAACTTTGTTCTTTAGTCTTAGGATGCTATTATAGAGAAGAAACAGGTTGTCGGTACGGACAGGTAAGGTAGGTGCGGGTAAAACTTGTATCAAGAGATATTTTTTACTTCTTAAGACGACGTTACTGATGTCACATGAACATGAGTAATCAGTACCGAACTGTGTCTATAATGTGCGGCCAAATAATATAAAATTGGTTTTTATTTTATCTGCACGTATCCTTACTGACTTGTCTGCACCGAAAACCTGCTTCTTTGTAAAAGCAACTTTAGGAGCTTCAAGACACATCCATGTGTGCCTCAATATCAACATTTTTGGAATCTCATTCATTCAAAAAAATTACTTTATAAAAATCCGTAGCGACTTACTACTTATACATAATAATAACCAGTTTATTAAGGCTGCCTGTTATCAGGAGTTGAGCGGAAAAACGGAGAAATATTCACCAATAGATATACACAATTGAAGAGAAGCGGTGATTTAGTGCAATCTTGTTGATTCGTGTTTCTAAGAAATAAATTAATACGCAGTTACAGTTACACAATTACACTAGACCATAAAATATAACCCTTGTAAGTATATATTATAACAAGTACAAAATCTGACAAAGGGACAAACCGAATAGAAAGATACGTTAGCTTAAAAAAAAACACGCATGAAAAAGGCCAACAAATGCCACGCATAAACCTCCTTACTTACACATCATCGCAAACCATTATTCAGAAGGTAAATCCCGAACGGGTATCGCAACTAGATGTCTGTAGGCCTTATTAATGGCCTCACCTACCTGACTGAGACGGATGGCAGGTACTGACCTGACGTTGACCTTGCGCACCCTATTTATTCCAGGCCAATTTACCTTTGTTTTTATTGTGTTATCTTTGACGGTAGCATGTTCTTCCCTTTGTTGGAGAGGATAACAAATAGACCAGTGATTAGCGTCGAGTGGCCGCTTTCTTTGATTCTCGTTTTTTGTTTTCTTTATAAAAGTGTTACAGATAATGTTGCGGGTCGGCCCGACTTGTTCTTGCTAATTTCTTTTGTTATTCCGCAATTGAGGAGTCTGATTTTGTATAAACGAAACTCACTTTATATTGTGATTGTTGAATGTTTAGACTAGGCATTGGATTTGAATAATTGTAACGAACTTTATAAAATCAAACCTGATTTCAATTTTGTAAATGAAAAAACAATAGCTACTAAAAACAATAATACTCGTATCTAGCGATAAAAGCGCTGTTTTCGTACCAACGTATACCGAGATCAGGTCAGGTTTAAATGTTTAATTTCCAATCACGTGCTAAAGTATTATCTTATAACCGGAGGGATACTAAAACCGAATATGTTTATTAAATGAACATAAACCATTACGGTATTCCAGGAACGTAGACCCTTAAAAACTAACACATACATTACTAGAATATTAAAATAAACAACACAACTACGTTGCTTTATGCCTGAGGATACGAAATAATGATTGACAGAAGATACACTCGAACGCGTTGTACAAACCTAAAATATTTTAATATCGTAAGAAATTCTGAAAAGGCTAAATGATGCGGAATAAGCGAGTACGAAAGATATATCATGATACTCGTATAATAGATAATAGGAATTAAGAAGTAAAATTTTCTTGTTTATCTTCTTAAATATACTCAAAGGTGACTGACTGATATAGAGATCTATCAAAGCACAGCCCAAACTACTGAACGGGTCGGGCCGAAAGGAGAACATTCACGCTCCATACATTTTTGGGCCTTTTCTGAAAGAGCCGGCCAACGAAAAAATTGGTACCTATGAGTAGTACTAGTCATTTGGAGCAATAGTTACTACGGCACAAAAGTTGTAGGATTGCTCTCGGCCAAGTTATACAAGTTCAAAGATTCGTAATTTTCATACATTTTTTAATTTCTGAAAGTGCTCAAAAACACCAAATAATGATAAGTATTGCTAGAACTAGGGACCTCAAGCAATTTAACATAAAATATCATCGCGCCTGTAATCCCTTAAGGGTTGGACAGTGGTGTTCTGAATTAAAATTAATAATAATCTCTTAATTTTTTGTGAAAAGAAATAAAAACCTGTTAAAATATATAAATCTACCGGTGGAGCCAGCATCGGGAACAGAATCAACGTTGCCTGTGGTAGGGGTCTTGGGAGAGCGACCTTCTAACAATACGAATCCTGACTAAAAGTACTGCTTTATGGATCAGCCACGTTTTTTGGCTATTAAAGTCATCAACTGTACTACGGTGTTCTACTAAGATAGTCCTGCCTCTATAAGGGCTTCTAAAAGCTCCTTTAGGCGCGTGAGGAACACGACATGCTGTCGTCCTTACTTCCCATTAATCGCCGTACGCGGCTGGATTGAGATTTCGAGGGTGTTCTCTCCTTCATGTGTTCTGCCTCCTTCCTCCTTCGCTGTCATTACTGCTGCAGAAGAAATGGCAGCTTCCTTTCTGGATTGCCACCGTGTGATCTGGAAGCAGAAGCCCTCCAGTAACTATGTGTGGATCACCCTAATAGCCATGATGCCCTGTGCGATCAGCTTGTTTGGTCGCCTCTTTATGGAGACGACGGACACAGAGTTCCAGTAGAGGGGCTTTAAGCGCACCACTTCCACGTAGAGCCTCCAAAAAGAGGCGTTTGCCCCGCAAGATTGGGTAACTGCTTGAAGGCAGACCCAGGAATGTTACTTGAACTTTCACGGGATTTCAAAGACGAATACCAGTTGAGTCTCGTTGACTGGACGGCGATGCAAACCCGTCCTATCACTAATTGGGGGTTCGACAGTATCGCGTTCCGAAGGCTATGAGGCTCTTTAAGAAAACAACAAATGTGTGAATGAAATGTTACTTTTTGGAGACTCTTATGCAGACACTCTTAAAGCCTGCGACTTGGTAGGGTAGCTGGTAGCCGTTTGGCTCTATAAGGGCCTCTGAAAGCTCCTTTAGGCGCGTAAACTCTGTGTCCGTTGTCTCCAGGAAGTCAGAGAAGTCTAAGGAAAGACCAGATAAGCTGATCGCACCAGGGAATCATGGCTTTTCGGGTGGTCTACTCATATATGCTTGGAGGGCTTCTTTATCCAGATCACACCGTGACAATCCGGTAAGGAGGCTGCCGTTTCTTCTGCAGCAACAATGACAGCGAAGGTGGAGACAGAACACGTGAAGGAGAGGGAAATCTCAATCCAGCTGCGTACGGTGAGTAATGGGGAGCTAGTTGTCTTATCCAAGATCAGGCTCAGGACGACAGCATGTCGTGTTCCACGCGCGTCTAAAGGAACTTTCAGTGGCCCTTATAGAGCCAAACGCCAACCAGATCGCAGGACTATCTTAGCAGGATACCGTGGCACAATTTTGATGATTTTATTAGACAAAAAAACGTGGTTGATTCAGAAAGCAGTTCTTTTGGTCAGGATTTGTATTGTTAGGAGGTTTCTCTCCCAAGATCACTACCACTGACAACTTCGATTCTGTTCCTGATGCTGGCCCCACCAGCAGATTTATTTATTTTAATAAGTTTTAACTTCTTTTCACAAAATATAACGTGATTTTTATTTATTTTGATTGGGTACACCTCTACCTAACCCTTTAGGGAATACAGGCGTGATGATATTTTATGTTAAATAGCTTGAGGTCACTAGTTCTAGCAGTACTTATCATTATTTGCTGTTTCTCGGCACTTTCAGAAATTAAAAAATGTATGAAAATTACGAATCTTCAAACTTGTATAACTTGGCCGAGAGCAATCCTACAACTTTTGTGCCATAGTAACTATTGCTCCAAATAACTAGTACTACCCATAGGTACCAATTTTTTTCGTTGGCCGGCACTTTCAGAAAAGGCCCAATAAAAATTATCTCCTTTGAGCAGGTTGATGTTATGACGTAAGCATCCGCTAAGAAAGAGAAGAAGACGATTTTGATCAATTCTATCCCCAAGGGGATAAAATAGGTGAAGAAAGTTTGTATAAAACTTTGTCAATTTTATAAAAAAAAATCATTGCTAAGTTCCGACATCCACGCGAACGAAGTCGCGGGCACAGCTAGCTAGGTAGGCTTTATTTTATAAAAACTACAATAATTTAACCAAAGTACCAATAAATATTTTCGAGCTGGTATTAAGACGGCAGATGCGGAAATAGTAGATTACGCACCAAGGGAATAAAGCAGTGCCTTACGTCACGGGCGTATTGAATCCCGAAGCGACACTAAGGATTCTGGGGTTGAACCTCCGGAGCGCAGCGAGGAGGTTCAAGTGTTAATTCCCGAGTGAAACGAGGGAATTAAGCTAAGAATCCTTAGTTTAGCGAGGGATTTAAGTTAGCCCAAGACAAAGGCAGCTTTATTCCTGAGGTGAGTACTCTGCTTTTCACACCACCTGCGAGGAAATAAATTCGAAATTTGAAATTTGATGTGGTGCGACAACCTTCGAATGTGAGCATGCTGTGGTGCCCACCACAGCATGCGATCAGCTGTGTCAGTGGGGACTGCCGGGGGGCAGCTGGCGCTGCTTCAATTCCTTCGTTCAAAGTTTTCATACTTGTTTGAGGTTCCAAATTCAAATCACATTATTCCCACGGGAATAATGAAATTCAGTACATATATTATTCCCGGCTCGAGCGGGAGGGAACAATGCCTTGCTTTACGGCCAGTTAGCAGACATATAATTTGACATTTACGAGCAGGTGGTGTGAAAAATGATTTTCATCCCCCCATCTCGGAAAGGCTATTTTTCCTCTTCGATATCTGAGCGTAAAAGCCGTTTTTATCCTCTAGTGGATAAAGTAAATTGAATTTGGAACATGCACGTGCACTAAAGAGTTGTGCCAGTAAAGGCGGCTGCTGACCCCTACAGCTGATCGCTTGTTGTGGTGCCCATTGGGCTAACTTGAATCCCGAACCAGAATCCTTTGGTGCGTAATCTACTATTAATTTATTACAATCTAAAAAGAATAGAATAGAAAACGTTCTTGAACTGAATGAAACGAAATTCAAAACGTGCATTAAACGCACACAGTGTAAGCAGGCATATTACAAACTGAGCGACTATATCGCGGATGATAATGCTTGGCTCCATGCTGGTCCTGCTCCATGAGACAGTGAATGTATAAATAAATTGATAGTGGAAGATAATACCATTGTTGGAGCTGCTGAAGACTGTACAACTGTATTTGCATTGTATAGATTCAATCTTCCTTGTATTATATAGTTTCATGGCCGACATTGTGTGAGTACTATGTGCTTCGGAGCTGTCATTCACTGAGTACCTATGTCTCTTGTTGACTTGAATGACCCTGGCGGCTGAGATTGTGTCATGCTCACTTAAATGTCTCGCTGATGGTGGCGCGTGTGTCGGATCATTTAGCTCCCTCCAAAATGGTTGAGCTGAATGGTGCTGATGCATGTGTCATGTTCGTGAACGGGCGCTGTCAGTTGAGACTGGTCATCTCTTAGCTGCCACGGTTTATTTTAATAATATTGATCATTTTGTTTTTGAATTGTCTTTGTATCAATTGTTACTCTGGACACTTTTAATCAAAAACTTGCTACATCGTTCTCACATAGTGTACCACCTCAATTGAATGATGTAACAAAGGTTCTGTAATTATTCTGGCGATCTAAAAAGAGTGTCCATGGAGTTTCTTGCACGTTCTTCTCCATAGAGATCTACTTCTTGGAATGTGCATCTACGGTACTTTCACAGTTTTTATGTCTTGTGACTGGGACTGTAGCACCATAACTTTTGTAGTGTTTAATAATATTCCTTTGATTGTCTATGACAATTCAAAAGTGCCTGTAACTGGCCTACTTGAAATAAATGTTTTGATTTTGATTTTGATTGAAACATTTATTTGATAATGGACACACACACAGACATAGTACAAAATAAAATCTCAGACTCGGAACCTTCTTGATTCAGAACTTTTCTTTTGCGGTTTTCTTTTCACGTCCTACTTATTGTTAAGACAAACCAAGATAAAAATAAGAAACTTAAAAACATACTAAACTATATTTTATTTTCTGTAATACTTACCTATAATAACGTAGTAAGTAGTTATTACCTAAACTTTTTTTGCATCTACTCATTTCCTCGCTGAGGTGGGATGAAAAGTCACGTGTTGCACTCGAGTGCAAAGATTTTTCACCTTGTGCTCTTTTGATTCCCTCGCTACCGCTCATGATTCTAATTTTTGAATCACTCGTTGCACTCGTGATTCAATTTTAGAATCATTCGCTTGCTCGGTCATCAAAATTGAGCACGCGGTTAAAAAGCAACTTTGCACTCTTGTATAACAAATAACTATTATCACATCCATTTTGACTACAGGATTCATTTTATTTTCCAAATCTAAGGGAACCGAATCATATTACCGCAAAAGAACATTTTGTAAATAAAAAAAACCGACTTTCAAAACAAACACGAAAAAGCATAAAATGAATTTTCTTTCGGCTTTGTTTTTTATTTCCCGCCATGAGCACGGTTTTGAGCTTTCCTCATCCATACTCTGCCGGCTGCCTTTTGCTTCGTCATTGCCACCTATCAAAACATTTTGTTTGCTACGACTGGTGCTTCTGTAGCACCTTTAAGCAAGAATTCTATTTAGTTCCGTTATTTAATTATTCCGCTTCTAATTCAATCCCTGAAGCGATCTAATTCAGAAATCCCTACGAGTGCGTATTAATTTACTGAATTTTCGGGATAGCTAATTAGTTTAATGTTACTGCGTAATTGCCTTCTATTTGTTTATAGTTTTGCTTCTCTTTTTCGTATAGGTTTGTTTTTCTGTAAATTGCTATTTTCTTTGGGTACATGTTTATTAGCTTGTGTGGGTATTAGATAATAAGTAACAATTTTATTTCTATAAAAATACTAGGTTTATTATTGGAAAGTGAACTTCATACATTATAAAATAAATTGAACTAACAAAAAGTCACTGAAAAAAAGGAGGAGGTTCTCAATTCGGTCGCTATTTTTTTTGTTATTCTGTTTCTTAGTTTATTGTTATATTTTTGATTGTACAATAACTAATTATGAAGTATCCATAAATTAAAATACATGATTATTAATCGTGATATATAGTATATTATATTACATCACTGTTGTATTTAGATATAACGAAAAATCTTAGGCCGATTATACAAGCAAGTGGAAAGGTCAAAGCATCAAAAATTTGACAATGGGGAAATAATTATCTGACCTAAATATAGAACAACCCTCTGAACACATGAAGAGTCGACCGACCGCTTGGACATTGGACCCCAAAAAGCTTGAAAAGCACTTGACCCAAGTGTTTCAAATTCAATTCAATATGAAATGAGAGTTTGATTTTAGATCAAATTTTAGACCAGTCTTTCTTTTAAATTTTGAAATTTTTAGATGAACGATTATGGGACTTTAACCCTTAGCCACCTGACGTGTTTTTCAGTTACACTACCACCTGACGTCGGTCACAGAGACCGCTTTCGTATTTCCTTTGTTTAATTATTTTTTATTTATATATTATTTTAAATGAAAGTCAAATATATATTTTTATTACATTTTTTATAAATTTTAAGTTTTTAAACAATAAAAAGTCTTGATTTACTTCTACTAAATCAAGACATAAAATAAACACATGAAATTTTAGAGAAAAGAAGGAACTTTGGATATATGAGATGTGAATAGGAATTTTAGTGACTACATATTGTAATATACCTATGTACTATTAGTCGAACATAATTATTATCTTGAGTTTAAAATTATTTTTGGCATAATCAAGACACAATTATTATAAAATCACAAAGTGGAAAGTGTTACAAGTTGCGGTGACAATCAAGGCACATTTTTTGGCAATATTCAATGTAAATTGGATTTTTACATACGAAACAAAGCTGTTTAACGGTTCTTTTTGGGGTCGCATGTTGAACATGTCTTCCTTTTTTCAATTTTTTTGATGATAGTCAGATTTGTTTTTCGGTAAAATTTAGCCTCGTCACCTTTAGCTTCTGAATCTGACTGACAGTTGCCAGCAATAACGAAGTTCTGGTACACTGAGATGATTTCCAGACTCTGTAGCCATCGTAATATATTTGCTTCAGCCATTACAAGCCGACAATAAAATAAATACTATGTAGTAATAATAACATAACAACCTGACGTCGGTCACTCAGACCGCACACAAAATATAATTACCTATAATTCAAATCTGTGTGCAAGTCTGGAGCTGCCAAGCTTGTGGCGTATACTGCCGGGGAAGAGGAAAAAGTACAGGGATGCACGGTTGCACCGTGCACGTAGCAACAGATTTATTTTGAAAATAAAATCGCCAGAGTCTCTGAGACCGACGTCAGGTGGTTAAGGGTTAAAAATGTTGTCCTAAATGCGAAGCTCCTGTGTAGTGGGTTCGTTTAGTTCGGTTAGTTTAGTGCGGGTTGGCAGATGTCACATGTCTTCGAATTTTTGGTTCTAGGACATGTCGGTTTCCTCACGATGTTTTCCTTCACCGTTTTGAGAGCAGTAGTGATGAAATAAATTACACAAAGGCTGGCGGGGTTCGAACCCACGACCTACAACTCGTAAGTCGGCTCTCTACGTCAGGCTACACTCAAGACTTATTTGATGATTTTGCCACGACAAAAAAACCGTGTCATCAACACAACAAAACTCTTGGCTTCCCATCTCCAAGGACACTTGGTGAAACAAACATTTGTATGGCCTACAGATATTTGTGTGGTTGTTTGAACGCAAGATGTGTTTGTAACTGCTCCCATAGTGTACATTAAATAAATGGTCCTCTTCACTCAAGGAAATGACGTTCACGACGAAGCCATTATGATGATATTTGTGATAGTAGGTATAAAGTTTTGGTGCTTAGGTACTCAATTACTTAAATTGTTGTCTATAGACCGTCATATGAAAAAGTTTCTAAAATACAAAAATTAAAAGGAACTCATCGTCGAGTATTAAAAAAAGCTTTTATTTGTAGTGTATTATTGTTAGGCTTACTGTCCACAGGTCGACTTTCGTAGGATGCATGTAACCTACAAATGAAGATAGGCGTATTTTGCATATCATGTCCACGCCACTTCATGCAATAATCAGTCAGCTACAAAATGTCTCAGTTTTCTTTCCACTGGCATCGAGAAAGGACGTCTTTTCATGTAAAAACGCATGACGAACGCAACACGAGCGGCTGACGCGACGTTGCCGCTTCGTGGACACAGATTTTATTGTTTCTACGCAAGATGCAAGCATTCGTCTTGCAATCGTCAATTGACGAAAGCGTGCGTATGACGTGCGGTTATGTGGACAATGGGCCTTAGTAAGATCCATAATAAAATCTAGAAAAACAATTGACCATCAGTTATAGAAAAACAATTGAAAATTGTTTCTAGTGTTAAAGCTATGTCCACAATCTAAGCGTACCTTACGTTTATAAATAGGTTCACACTACACAGACTCCATTCGCTTCAAAGCACCCGACAGTATTGGAAACAAGCCGTATACGGAACCAACTATCTAGTGCCTCAGAGTAGATAGGAACAGAAGGCGAGTTTCATACAATTCACGCTTTTATTTATTTATTTATTTATTTATTTATTTAAACTTCATGAAACAAAGTTCCATTGGCGGACTTAATGCCTGAGGCATTCTCTACCAGTCAACCAAGGGCAGTAGAGAAATAACATGGCAGGTGCATAAAAAGAATGAGATAATAAGGATTTTAATATAGTTTAAATAAACATAAATACATATATATTTACTATGACAAATACTTAAATATATATATAAATATGTATAATATATATATATATATATATATACAAATAAAAGAAAGAAGATAGAAATGACTCTGCTATTGGTGAAGAAAATGATGACGCAACTTCCGCTTAAATGCAAATTGACTGGTGGCCGTCCTGATAACGAGAGGAAGCGCATTCCAAAGAAGAATAGATTGAATGTGAAAAGAAGAATGAAGAAAATCAGAACTGTGAGGAGGACAAAGTAAGAGAAGATTGTTAGACGAACGCAGATTCTTAGCGTGTGAAGTACATAGATATTGAAAGTGAGGGATAAGATAAGAAGGGGGGGTCGGAGAGTTGAGTAGGGAGAAAAGAGTGGTCAAGGCGCGCAAATTACGTCGTTGTCTGATGGGCATCCAATTAAGCTCCGATCTATAGCACGACACATGATCATATTTTTTTAGATTAAATATGAACCGGATGCAATTGTTTAAGAGCCGATCCAGCTTATCCAGAAAAACTGCATTTAGGTCAAAGTAGCACACATCTCCATAGTCGATTATGGGGAAGATTAAAGTCTGCACAAGCATAGTCTTGGTTTTTGCAGGCAGAAAGTTCCTCAGACGATACAGGGCACGCAAGGTCCCGTTGACTCTCTGACAGACACTAGAAATATGACTTTGCCAGCCGAGTGTAGAGTCGAGGTGAAGCCCGAGATCTTTTACACTAGGGCTGATGGGGATAACGGTACCGTTAAAAGTAATAGGAGGAAGAGAGCTTATCCCCACCCGACCCATCATGCGTGGACTTCCAATCAGAATGGCCTGACATTTTGAGGGGTTCACAGACACCCCAAACCTGTCAGACCAGTTCTTGATAGCGACCAAATCCTGATTTATATCTCCTATAGCGTCTGACAAACTCTCTACCCGCGCAGCTGCATACAGTTGAAGGTCATCGGCATACAGATGATACGAACACCGAAGACAGAGAGTTATAAAATTTATGAAGATAGAGAATAATTGTGGGGAAAGGATACCGCCTTGTGGAACACCAGCAGATAGGTCACACCAACTTGAGGAACTCTCGTCAACGCGAACCGACTGCCGACGTCCCCGAAGATAGGAAGAGAACCATTCCAGAGCCTCGGAAGAAACCATAAGATGTGAAAGGATAGAAAGGAGAATATCATGGCTGACGGCATTAAAGGCATTGGAGAAATCGATTAAAACCAAAACAGTAACTTTCGTATTCTCCATAGCCTGTCTAATGTCGCCAGTCACTTTAAGTAGAGCAGAGGCAGTACTGTGGCCTGGCCGGAATCCAGACTGGAATGAGCTAACCAGGTTATTTCGATAAATAAACCCTGAAAACTGCTTGTGGACACAGGCTTCCAGTACTTTGGAAAGAAAAGGAAGGATACAGATAGGTCGGAAATGGTTAGGTAGGGAAGGATTAGAGATTTTAGGAAGTGGGCGAACGTAGGCCATGCGCCACAAGGAAGGGAACTGTCCGGAATCAAGAGAAAAATTTATAATGTGGGTAATCGGAGGGAGAAGGAAGTCAAGGATTAAGGTAACCATATAACGGCTGATGCCGTCAAAGCCCACGGCCTTGGATTTTATAGACAGGATAATCTTTCTGATTTCGTCCAAGGTGACCGGAGAAAAGTGGAACTGCTCAATAATGGGACCAGGCAGGCCAGTAATGAAATCAACCGTCTGTGAAACCATTTGAGAATCCAAGTTAGAAGTTGTTGTAAAGTGACGGTTAATATCATCCAAGCCGATTGTCTTCGGAAAATCGACCTGACGTGACCTACCAATCCCCAGAGTCCCAAGAAATTTCCAGATATCGGCCGAAGAAGAAGAAGATATGTTTTCGAGAATATGGCGGCGTTTGGCATTGCGTATCACCTGATTACACCGATTTCTTGCAGTTTTGAAGAGGCTCCTGTTATCATCACAACGGTCCCGTTTGAACTTTCTAAAGGCCCGATCCCTACGCCTCATCGCCAAACGGACCTCTGACGTCATCCATGGGGCAGGCGGACGCCTGAGTTTAACCCTTTTGATAGGAGCGTGTTTGTCATAGAGTGCAAGGACAGCCTGATTGAACAAATCCAACTTATCATCTACAGTGACCGCAGCAGCAAGGTTATCCCAGTTCAATTCTGATGCATCCTGACGCAGCTTAACAGCATCAACACGAGCAAAACAACGCATGTGCAGAACTTTAGGGGGGATTTTAGGAGATTTAAGGGTATAGGAAAGGAATATAAGGTCGTGTTTGGAAAAGCCAGGCGCAGGACACTGACCATGAAAAGAAACAAGAGAAGGAGTGGACGTAAGGATTAAGTCAAGCCAAGTGTCCTCCCCTGAGACATTGAGGTGAGTCGGATCCAGAGGAAGGACATGGAGACTAACGGATTCGATAATATGAAGAAGTTTACGGGATCGAGGGGAAGGATGAGACAGGTCGGTGTTGAAATCTCCCATGATTATACAGTGTGCATACTCTGACCCTACAGATTCTAGCGCCAATTCCAAATTAGAAAAGTAGTCAACGGCAGGCGGACAGTAAACAACACCAAGTAAAGTCTTGACCCCTTTGACGTAAATCTCCAAAAACAGATACTCAGCGCAAGCATGAAAATTTGAAGGAGATGAAGCAAGAATTTTATAGGGAAAATCACTGCGAAGATAGATGGCAACACCACCCCCACCCTTTCCAATCCTATCATTCCGGATAAGAATGAAACCGGGAAGAGGGTAGGTGGTAGAGAGAAGATGAGGTTTGAGCCAACTCTCAGAGACCAGGACGGCGTGGACATTGGCATCAGAAAATGTGTCATAGAGATCACTGTAGTGACTTGGCACACTCTGAGCGTTAATGTGGCAAACATTAAACGAATTAAGTTTTTGTTGGCTGAAATTCCGATGCAGAATGTCACGAGGAGTGTCAGTCAAGGAACTAAAGCTAGCATTAGCGGTTGAAGTAAATGAATCATTTGCAGAGTGAAAAGAATCGTCATCAGATATCATAAATAAAATAGAATATTAAATATATAATATAAAAATAAAATAAACTAAAGAAGTAAAAAAAAAACTAAAAAATAATAACTAAGCACTACTCGGGCTAACGGCCCAACACCAAATATTTCTTCACCACCCACCAGCAGCACCGGTCTAATACATTAACAACAGAGATAAAAAAAAAGACAGTAAAATGAAAGAAAATAATAAAAATAACTACAGACATCACAAAAGCAAAGCACAGATTGAGACACTTATTTAAATCATGTCATGTAGCAAAATAAAAAGGACAATACAAGACAAGTAACATAACAGAACACAATTTTCGAACGCACCAAGAAGTGTCATTGTGACAATGGCAGTTTTGATTTTGACACAATTGACAGATGACATACATGATGACATTGACATTACTAGTTCCCGCACAAACAAAAACAAAGTACAAGTACCACCAGGACCGGCAATTATTAATTATGTGAACAAAACTATTAATAACGGGTACACGTACAAGATAATAGTGTATAAAACAACAAAGACAAAATCATCTAATCAAATATACGGTGATAATCGGTGTGTAGAACTAATTGACAAACATAAAACCACTACGCACTAACCGCTGCCCCCGTTGCACCAGACGATTCACCAGTCTTCCCAGGATACCGGGTCAACAGGGGATTGAGTTCCTCCACAGCAGTAACCTTGTGTCGTGCTCCGTCAGGGGTTCTTATAACAATGACGCCGTCCTGTGTCCAGCATGATGTCATTCCAAAATGTAAGCGGGCCTTACTAAACACGGCCTGCCTAGCCCTGGTCAGGAATTCCTTGACGGTGACCGTGGAGCCCTTCAGTGCTGATTTCGCCTTCCACACAGCAGATCTATGATCAACATTGGTGAATCTTACCAGAATTGGCCGACTGCGTGTAGGTCCACGACTCGATGCCCCAAGTCTATGGCACACCTTGATGGACGAAGACGCAATGTCAGGCAGAGCAAGCTTGTTATTAATGATGCCCAGCACAAGGTCCCTGCAATCCTCATCATCAGCCTCAGCAAAACCAGTAAAGATGAGCGCCTTCCTCCGCGAACGTGTTTCCAATCCATCAACGGCTCTGGAGCACTCGGATATTTGTTTGCGAAGAAGTCCAAGCATTGCAAACATCATTTCCTTGAATGTACGAAGCTCCTCACGGATCTTTGCCACGGTGTCTTTGGCAGGACCTGCAGTCTGGAGCTGCGTCTCAAGCTCGCTCATCTTCCTCAGGAAACATTCCTCCAGATTCTTCTGGGCCGACTGAATATCATCCAGCTGAGACATTCCGTAGTTCAATGTTGTAGTGTTGTAGTTCAATGAAGTGAAGTGACAGGTGAATGTATTAGTGATGGCTGGCAGGTGATTTAGTTTTAGGAGATACTATACATAGAATGTATCACCAACAATTGTGCAGCTATTTGGTAAGTTAATGTATAAACTCCAAGCAAAAAAACTGAATAAAAATGATTAATTATATTTTAAATTAATTAAATAAAACTGAGTCACAAAAACGCGTCTAACTTTTTCTACACCTACCGCCGAAAAAAAAGTTTAGCTTTTAAGTCAGACAAGCTTCAAAAGGTCTAGAACTTTCAAAGGTCTAGACAAGCTTTTCAGGCCTAAGTTCAGCAGTGGACGTCTTCCGGCTGATGATGATGATGATGATGAGACAAGCTTTTAAGAACTTAGACCATGTTTAATCCCCACAATTTCTACCCCCGTTTATGTTCTACTGCATATAAGCGAGTACCATTTTCGATTTTCATATTGTCTGCATAAGTCCCGGTATTCACCAAACCGGAGAGGAGAGGAGACGAAAACCAACAGTCATTAAGGTCTACGTACAGCCTTTTATGTCACATCTGTAATTGCGTTTTACTTTTTTCATTTCAACACAATAATTGATCTTAAGACGGCGAAGAAAAACATGAGTGTTTTGACACATCACAGAGCCAACAATTACAAATTTCTTGGAATTTAATCACGGCACTCCATCGCAGCAATAGTTCTTTGTTACTCAGTGGCAACGTACTCGTATATGAAAGAATACAATACTTCATGAAATTGAATCACAGCACTCCATCTCGCCAATAGATTTGCTACTCAGTGGCAATTTAAAAGGTTGGTCAAAAATTGTTATAAGTTGGGTCTATGCATTATTACGCATCTCGTTTCATGAAGCAAGTTTTCTGTACCTTCCTACATTGTTGCTACTACTCTCGTCACCACCCAATTGTGACAATATTCAGCCCGCAATATGCCTTCAAAATACGATTGCATACGTAATACAGCTCCTGTGTTAGAGAATAATAGTCTCGCAGGTATATTTTGACTAGAATATACGGTAGTTCGAGATGCGGAGTATTGTTTTGCTGTTTTTAGACTAATTAGGTCAAAGTTAATGGAAATAATTACTGGACCAGATACCTTGTTGTTTTAGTTTATATTTGTTATGTACTTTTGTAAGTCTATGACTAATTGATAGAATTTTCAGTAATTTTAAGTTTCTTTCTAAATAAACACTGTTTGTACTTGATTGTTATATTTATTTTGTATCTGTTCTTCAACAAACATTTTCTGTAGGTAAGTATAAATTAAAACCTAACCACAACACTCAAAAACAAATCGTTTATTTCAATAACAACTTTGAACGTCAAACACTGCAATAAGATAGATTTTACGTGCCAGCAATTGTAGTACGTAAAAAGGTAGTCTATCACAATTCTGTTCTGTGTTGTTACTAGCTACCAATTCTAGTGTTCCATTTATGTTCCTATTGCCAAAAATGGCTGAAAACGAAAAACGTATTCAAAATGGCTGCCTTATTTCCCTCTATGTGGCTCTTACCACGTAATAGAATGATCACAACCAGAAAAAACTATCCCAACTATGTTCACAAACTGCAACGGCACAATTTCTTGCTACAACTGCCAACATTAAGTTTATTGTTTGCAGTTACCGCACGGACAGTTCAGGAGTTGCGATTAACAATACAACTAGCGAGATAACGTGCGCATATTCGTGCCAAAACTTAGTTTTCATACAAAGTTAGTCCTACAACGCTAATCCGATGAAAGAATAACACTGAATTTATCATGCAGCGCAGCGCGAGTTCTGAAAGTAGAATGAGTTCCAGAGTTAACAACTAGTAAATTGGATGGTTGAGTGGTAGTAATTAATTTTAGTGCTTAGATATTTAATGTTTGTACAATCGACCAAGCGGAATTATGACCCACCATAAGCTTATTTTCCCAGAGAAATTCAAATACAATTAGGTCCACATTCGCGTAAACATACTTATCTATGGTAACAACTTTGATCTTTGTCAATTTGACAGATTCAAACGATTTATTGTCAAAATGGGTCATGATTCCACTTTGTCGACTGTACTTATCGTAAAAAATTATGTTTTAGCAGTCATGAGTTATACGAGCTACGAAGCTACGGCGTAGAAGGTGCTACGGCGTAGAAGGTGCTACGCATGCTACGCGACTACTACACTATCGTAGACGCATATCGACTAATCGCGGAACTTTCATCCAAAGCTAAATGTCTTAATTAGTAATTTTACCTAATATACTCCATGTAACGTAACAACTGATTTTATTGTAGTTTTGATCATGTAATGCTTGTCATGTGTGTTGTTAAATAAACACAACCATTTTAGTGAACGAGGCATAGAAATTAAAATATTCGTATTTTATTTTCGAACCGTAACTATACAACCGTTAAATCTGTAAAACGTTTTTAGTTTGACACAAACGCAGCTAGTTATTGAATATCCCGCAGATTAACTTTTACATTGGCAGATGCGAAAAAAGTGCAAAAAATTTCGTTGACGCGGAACTAATGGAAATCAATGTTTGAAACATATATCGTAAATAATATTATTTAAAACTAGCTGTTTCCCGCGTCTTCATCTGCATAGTATTTATTTCTTCGTCCGCATAGTATTTGGTTTAATGGCACCTATAGGATGACTGGTAATTAGTATACGATAAATTAAACACGTGATTGTACTCATGGTAATCAACATCTTGTACGATTGGAACAAACCGTGAAAAAAATCAGCTGTTCAGTACATTTATGTTCGCCTAATGTACTGAACAGCTGATTTTTTTTTACGATTATGTTTTACATCCATATTAAAAATTGTTTATTATCATGAGCACAATCACGTGTTTAAGTATCGTACACTAATTGCCAGTCACCCTATATACCAATATTCTTTTTTTTAATTAGTTGAGAAAGTGAGGTTACCTGATGTCCCCCTTTAAAATTGTTATAGATAAAAAAAAAATAGAATTGAAAACTTCAATGACGTGAAAACCACATTATTCCCAACAATTCAACTTTTCATTAATTGCATCGGTTCGGTCTTTAGTATCGCGCGTTCACAGAGCCAAGAATTTTCCTGAAGTGTTATACTTGACTGGTCTCCGAATACGGAACTTAACAATTCTTCTTATAACTTATCATAATATCCTTACTTTGCAACTGGTCATTGATAACTTAATTAAATACAGTCAGCAAATTTAAATCATGGCCCATTTTGACAATAAATGGTTTAAATCCGTTGAAATAACAAGGACCTTGAATAAGTATGTTTACCCGAATTTGGACCTAATTTTATTTGAATGTCGCTAAGAAAATAACCTTATGGTAGATCGGAATTCATATAATTATGCCGATTATATACAATTTTTATAATTATACCTAATTTTGAATGATAAGGGAATCGATGTTGTTAAAAACAGAAAATCGTGATATTCTCATTCTTAATTTTAGGAGGGTTTTCAGTCGCGGGCCGCGACTGAAAATCCTCGTCACGATGTTATTTAAAAAAGGTCCCGCGACACAAACACAGACACACACAAACACAGTGACCCTGGAACGCAAAGGAACTACTGCTAGTATGTTGTTAAACTCAACATGGTTCGCAAACACGGAGTTTCATTGCGACGAATACAGGAAACTCGGTATTTTAAAAGCAAGTTTGATACATACTGCATGACATTAATATTTATTTTGCATTTATATTTATCCACGTGGGTGTACGTGAATATTCTGTAAAAATAAATATCAATTCCACTGCAATAACTGCTTTAAAATTCGCAATAAAATATGGATGATTTATTTTTCCGAATCTGGGTTATAGGTATGTAAAGAATAATGTAAACAGCAACATGCGGAAAAACTGTGCATTTAATATTTTAATTATTTTGTTTCTAATTTCATTATTGTGTTTTAGCTTACAAAGATTATTAATTTGCTTGCTGTTTTCCCCCGTTGACACTTGTCTATTTCTTTTAAGTTATTTTTATTTAGATTAGGGTTACAAATCTACTTTACAAATGATTTTCGACCATTTTAATAGATACTTGACAAAATATTACATGAAAATTCACCACTCAATGGCCGGTTATGTTTGAATTCATTTCATACGCGGGGCGAGCGTATTGCCGACAAAGGGGCACAGCAAGATTTCGTGGCTGCTATTGAGATATTCTTGGCGGAAAAACCCAATAACACTTCACCCGATCTGGGTACCGAACCGCATGACTACTAGGTCATTGAGTCCCCTACGTCCTCATTATTAGAAAATGGCATAAGGTCGTAACGTCAGTTAGATTTCAAAAAATAATTGACATTTATATTTTCTTTTGTAACGTAAACTAAAATTGTCGAAGAAGAGAAGAGAATCTTTAAAAATTGCCAATACGTCATTAGCAAGTACATTTTTTAATTGCTGCTGAGGTCACAAGCACCAACTCTCGAATTTACATGCGTTATATCTTTGTAAATAAGTCATTGATTCAACAAAGAAAAAAAAAGTAAGAGTTTTGAAAAGTAATTATCACGTTTGGACAAATTTAAGGCCTATTCAAACTTAAGCGATATTCGCTGCCGCTGTGGGTAGAGGTACATACCGCGCGGGTTTCGCTCAGGTATTTAGTATCAAGTACCGCGGCTAGAGCGAACTGAGCGATATTCGCTGCCGTTATGGGTAGAGGTACATAACGCGTGGTTTTCGCTCAGGTATTTAGTATGAAGTACCGCGGCTAGAGCGACCTAATAGCGACTACCGCGCGTTATTCTACCCACAAGGATAGCGAAATCCGTTTTGGTGTGAACAGTATAATATTACCGCATACTGGGTTTTCTCTGCCGCCACGCTCTCGTCTAGTGTCTAGTAAATCTACTGACTCAAAAATATGAAATTAAAAATGAAAAATAAGTACTAACTTATTCTGAACCTAATAAAAGTTTCCAATAACGCGATTCAGTGCACAATAAACGCGACTGAGTGATTGGCGCTCCTGCATTACAGATCGCAGGTTCGATCCACGCACAGAACAAATTGCTGGCCCCGATCGCGATATTTATTTAACTTGAGAGATTTGTGTATGTAAACTCAGCCACGATTTTTCGAGTTTCCTTTCAATACTGAACTATATGGGAGTTTTGACTGATACGAGTATTATGCACTTCGCAAATCCTATTTTGACATCACCTATTTGGAGGACTCATTTCATGATTTCTTCCCTAATATAATAGTGTGGGAGTCTTTGTATGATCAGATACATAAATGATACAAGAAGTTAGTCGCAAATTGTTCGCAGCAGCAGGGTCATTGCGAAGGTTGCGTAATTTTCTTCCAACTGCCACTAAGACTGCGCTTGCCCAGTCCCTTCTTCTCCCCATCCTTGATTATGCCGATGCCAGCTATCCAGATCTCACAGAAGCACAGTTAGATAAGCTTGAGCGACTTCAAAACTTTTGTATAAGATTCATATTTGGTTTGCGTAAATATGATCATGTTTCAGAATTTCGCAAAAAACTCAAGTGGTTACCTATCCGCCTTCGCCGGAATACTCACATTTTAACAATGCTTTTTAACATTCTTTTTAAATCCGCTACCCCTTCTATCTAAAAGAGCGTTTTAAGTTCCTGCACGATGCACACACTAGATGTTTGAGGTCATCGGAAATTTGATACTACTGATGCCTGTGCACTCCACATAAATTTTACGATGATTCTTTCACAGTCCAGGCTGTCCGTTTGTGGAATGCATTGCCGTTGTCAGTAAGACAAGCCCAGTCACTGGTTTCTTTTAAAAAATTAGTCATAGATCATTTCCTTTAACTCTTTAGAGCAGTAAGAGTACCAACTGTTCACGACGTGCAAGATAATGGAAAACGCTGAGACGATCGCACCGCAATTCCAGAACTAATGATTTCGATCCATTGACTTAATGCGGTTCCTAACTTGCTTGAACATCGCCGGATTTGGTTAAATTACTTCTTACACTAACATTTGTTTAATCATTGTGAAGTTAGAAGGAAAGTTTTCTATTGTTTTGTGAGAAATGTTCTTGTGGAATCGTGGTAGAAGTTTTCGTTTGTGGAGTTTGCTTAGACTGAAGATTTATCGGTGACTTTGCTTGCGGTTATGCCTGTGTGGAAGTAAAAAGTTGTACCGAGATAAATATTTTTTTTTTTTTTTTACTCTTCTTGACAAAATGTGACCGATCCGTACATACATCATCAAAAATAAAAATATTATTATGGAGAATTAGTAGGTTACTGTATGATTTGCAGTCATGGCACTTGAGATTTTAACAGTTAAACACTGAAACAAAGTCAATAACATTGTTATTAATACATAATTGTTTAAATCGATTGAAGTAAATGGCTACTTTACTTCACTCGATGTTTTGACAAGTGGCTAAACTATTGATTAACAAATCTCACGATATAATCGACAAAAATTCGTTTTTAAAATATTAACCCTGCATGTTGCCTGGGTTCTTTAGGCGCCTTAGAAAACTGCACAGAGGAAATAGTGGAAGGACACGGGGTCTTCCTCATGCCTGGCATTGCCAAAAAAACAGGCTAAATAACAAAAAAAAGGATTCGACACTATATTTGCAAAACATAAGTTAACTACTCGTACAAAACCAATTAAAATGATACTTATCAACGTTTAGTCGTCTCAAAAACATAAGGTCGCAAATTGAATGTAATAAAACTATTCAGTACCAACTAAGTTACACGCTCATTAAGCGAAGTAATGGGATTACCGTCTGTAATAGAATCGGCACTGTCATTTACTCGTGGTCATTAGGAGACCCGCGCCGTAATAAAAGGACCGCTATTATGACACGGCCATTCAAAGAAAATAACGATGCTTAGGGCTCGTACACATTAACACGATACGACGTCGCATCGTACTACGACGACGCGGTATCGTTTCACAATGACTATTACTATATTACGGTATTTTCCAAACGGTATAGATTGCCAGAAGACGGTAGTAAATGCCGAGGGAGGATCAGAAAGTTTGGCGTGACGCTTTTGATGCGATATTAAAAGGAGAAATCTATATTATAGGAAGGAATGGAAGGTTATAGAGGAGACGTATGCCCAGAAGTGGTACAATAGAGGTTATGCGATGCTGCACAGTTTGGTTTTTTTTTTTAATCCAAACAGTACAGCATCGCAGCACGATGCGATGTCGTATCGTGTTTATGTATACGAGCCTTAAGATGAATCACATGGAATCCGTCATTGAAAAACCGTATATTTTCACGGATCCGTCACAGAAATTCGTCAAAATAATTCGTGTTTTCGATATCATTTTTAACCGACTTCAAAAAAAGGAGGAGGTTCTCAATTCGTCGGAATCTTTTTTTTATGTATGTTCCCCGATTACTCGAAGACGCCTTGACCGATTTCAAAAATTGTTCTTTTGTTTGAAAGGGTATACTTTCCAATTGGTCCCATAATTATCAGGTCAGGATCTGATGATGGGATCCCAGTGAAATCGAGGGCAACCTTCAAATTTTATAGGCACATAGTACCAGTTTCATATATTTTCTAAAGCTGTTCAAGTATTTGCATCTGATAATCATCATCTCAGGTGGATGAGCTGATGCTGGAAGGTACAACTCCTTAACAATAAGGAGTAGGCGTCGATTGATTTAGTTTGTGTTCGAATATCTCTGGAACTACCAGTCCGATTTAAGTAATTCTT
The DNA here is from genome assembly GCA_036375495.1 of Agrotis segetum. Taxonomy (NCBI): domain Eukaryota; kingdom Metazoa; phylum Arthropoda; class Insecta; order Lepidoptera; family Noctuidae; genus Agrotis; species Agrotis segetum. The sequence continues at coordinate 1,326,637 of JAQSVV010000032.1, forward strand.
TTTTTGTTGTACAGACGCCAGCACATCAAGCTACCACAATCTGTCAGATTTCTTTAATAGAATTTCAACTTTATCACAAGAGTAGAAGGTTAATTTTTGAGTGGTAAAATCTGACAGATTCGGGTAGGTTGACGTGCTGGCGTCTGTACTAGGTATCATTAAACTTAGGGGATACTGCAAGTTTCATCAAAATGGGTTCAGTAGTTTTTGAGATATAGAATTTTATTATATTATTGTGTACATGAGCGATGTAATTACCGGAGCGAAGGATTACAAATTTTAGATGTTCTTGACAAGAATTCGGGTTGAATATTTAAACTAAAAAGAGAAAAATAAAAACTTTTTCAAAAAAAATTAAACCGCCTTCAAAAACAACCACAAAAAGTGTAAAATAATGTACAAAATAACTTTTCTTTCGGAAGTCGGTGGCTAAAAAAACAATGAAAAGAAGAAAAAAACAAAGGCACCGACTTCCGAAAGAAAAGTTATTTTTTAAATACGTGATGGCGTTTTCGTGTAAATGCGCTTTTATCTGTAGATGTCTTTATGTTCAGCTTTTTTGTCACTATTCTCCTGATTGTCAGTATTATGTTGATAATTAATTAACTTGTTTAAAATATATGTGTATGACAAAGCATTAGGATACATAAATTATAAAAAAATGTACTAATACACATTGATAACTTGCATAAACTTGCATTTTACTTGTTCTCTGAGTGAGTTCAAAAAACTACAATGTACATTTTATGTAATAGGTAGTAACTAAAATTGTAATTTTGCGGCCACACTATTGAATTAGGAAAATCCTGTAATGATAGTGATGATGTGTAACACGAAAGCTAAGATGTATTAAATATAGATACTATACTTCTAGAATTCAAAGGTATATTCTCTAAATTTGACTAAATTAACATTCAAACATTATTTGAAAGCTCCAAAAGGTTCCTATAGGTATTCATTAAGAGCATTTCATGGAAAAACACGCCACATAAATAATGACGGAACATTTTCATTAAATTATTCCTGGAAGTTTTAAATTAGGTAACTGATGATACAATTTAGTCTGTGATATTATAGGGAAACCACATCTTCTAGAACTAATTGAACTTCATGTAAATTGTCTTTTAGGGGATGGGATATAACTATTTTTTTTAGCTTTGTAAAATCATTAAATGAGTCCTCCCACCCAAGGCAGTGCGGGAAGAGACTATCAGATTCGTACTGACTAAAATCCACGGAGTCCTTCGATAGCCCATAAGTTCCGGTATCATCGAAATTCGTGAGTCGACAGTGGTCCTCCGTGCTTTGGTACGACAGGCTACTGTAATCTGCGGTGCAAGCTGAGCAGAAGTACTAAGTCTCTGGGTTAGATTGAACCCAAAAAAAATACATTTAGATATTATTTAGATTCTATTTTTTTATGTTTTAAAACGTTGGTTCCATCTGAGAAAATTTTATTATTATTTTTTTATTAGTATTTATAACCAGTGTCTTCAAACTGCCGTGTTCCCAGAGAGATGGAAAGTGACTCGTGTTGTTCCGGTTCCGAAGGCGGGCTCAACAGAATCTGTGGATGGATTTAGGCCAGTGGCAGTACTGTCGACGCCAGCAAAAGTACTGGAAACTGCAATCCACAAGAGCATTTATTTACAGGTGAGCTCACAGCTGTCAGACGCTCAGCATGGGTTTCGACCCGGAAGGAGTACTACCAGTAATCTTCTCTGTCACATGGCTCATCTGATACCAACGGTGGATAGTGGGGGACAAACTGATGCTGCTTTCTTTGACTTCAAAAAAGCATTCGACTTAGTCGATAATGACATGATGCTTAGGAAGTTAGCTAGTGTTGGTTTCACCCCACATTCACTTCAGTTTTTTGCCAGCTACTTGAGGGATAGGCGACAATATGTGGAGTATGCGGGGCACGTATCAGATCCATATTTCACCAGATCAGGAGTGAGTCAGGGTAGCAACCTTGGACCTTTGGAGTTCCTACTCGTTGTAAATGATTTGCCAGAAGTAGTCCAAGATGCTCACTGTTTGTTGTTTGCCGATGACCTCAAGTTATCTCTCGCAGTAAGAAGCGGAGATGACTGTGTCAGGTTACAGAAGGATATTGACAGGGTGGTGAGCTGGAGCCAAGAAAATCTTCTGCAGTTCAATATTTTGAAATGTTCATTACAATCACTTTCTCTCGTGCACATAATCCTATCGTGTTCAACTACCATATTGATAAATTACCTATGGTACGAGTCACAATCAAGGACTTGGGGGTTAGTGATTTTAGGGACACCAGCTTGACTTTTCGTGACCACGTCACGCGTTGCTGCAGAAAGGCTTTTAGAAATTTAGTTTCATGCTTCGGACTGTCCGAGGATTCACAACATGAAAGCAATCATGGCTCTTTATAACGCGCTGGTGAGAAGCCAGCTAGAATGTAACGCAGTCATCTGGTCTCCGCATGAAACTAAATATAGTCTCATGCTGGAAAGAGTACAAAATACATTTATAAGATATTTATATAGTAGGTATTATGGTGTCTATCCATTTTATCCATTAATGTCCACCTTATTTATATTAGGTATGGTGGGATACAACGAGTTGAGGGTTAGGAGGGATTTGGCACTAAGTACATATTTATTTAAAATATTGAGAGGGAAGTTACATAACATAACCATATTAGAGCAGATGAGCCTGTGTGTTCCCGACAGATACGTGTGGCGTCGACGGCGACCACGACTGCTGGTAGAACCGCGCGGTCGGACCAACCTGCTAAGGGAGGCACCGCTGACGCGCGCGCTTCGCACTCTTAACCTGATTGCCGATGAGACGGACCTTTTTTGGTGTACTCTGGGTGAATTCGCAAGGAATGCATTATTTATAATAAGTTATAGATGTTAGTTTAAGGTAGAATAAGCGCATTTATCGCATTGGGTCTTGTACCTGTAAAGATAGATGTAAGTTAAGAAAATAAATAAATAAATAAATAAATTATATGAATGATAATACTATGCTGCTCGTATTGTCCATTCAAGTCTAAAATAACAAGCAAACGTAATATTCAAAACTTTTCTTTCAAAAGTTCTGCAGAAACACAAAGCAAATAAACTACTGTCTCACTTGATGTGTTCCCCACAGGAAATCTTGGAAAAGTACCCAGTTAATTTGTTTAGTGGCAACGGTGGTTGTTGTTGTCATTTTCTCCTGGGTACCCGAATATACAGGTTGATTGTGATGACTTTCAAGCGATTGCCTAGAGTAAACTGTTACTACTAGTGAAAAGTTACCCACTATACGAGAAACTTCGCCAAGGCACAGAGATTTTCTAGTCGTATTAGTCATTCGGACATTTCAATTAGTATTAAGTTAAAGAATTTAATTGCAATCTCTAAGCTTTTGAAGCCACAAGCGTGGCGGTAAGACCCCTCATCAAGGAGTGGTTGGATAGCATCAAGTAACTGTACCATAAGCGACCGTACCTGTCTCAGGGAAGGGAATGAAGAAACACCTGGGTGTCATGCCTCTGTTCAATTTAATCTACACTTCTCAGGACACCCTGTAAGTATGCAGGACTGCAATCGCTTGTACAGAGCATAAGCCGTAGTTTTATAATCAAGGCGATGACCTCTCGCGCCCGGCATTGGTCGCTGAACACGAAATGTGTCGAACTCTAAAAAGGCAGTTGGCATAAACATACTCACGTTTTGCTAATTATTTAAAGGTCCATGTAATAATGGCCGAGCGATGATGATCATACAAAACAATGGGTACATTTCTAGTAATCCGTGGCCACGCAGAACTTTCTGACGAAAAACAACATTTTCAATCTATATAACTATTTTGCACGACCTGGGAATTGACTACGCGACCGCATGCTTATTAGTCTAAGTTATAATTACTTATATGTATAGAACCGAAAGGGCCATAAATGTTATTAACAAAAAAAGAACTCAATCTGATGTTTTAAATATACTGTTTAAGTTCAAAGTTGTTGATTAAGCGGTACTGGATGCTGAGCAGTGATTTGCGGGTTCTATTCCCTCATAGAACAAATATTTGAATAGCCTACAGGTTCCGGGACTGGTTGTTCGATACAGTTACAATATTTTTAAAAGCACCCACGATACAGGAATCCCTAGTGAGGGAGAAAATACCTAGTGACGAGCAAAGTTTTATTTTTTTTAAGTAGAAAAAAGGTACGTACGGTAATAGCCTTGGAACGTTGGAATGGCTTTAATGTACGTTCATTTCACGCATCAGGATTTTTTAATCTTTTAATGGCTCTTGACAGCATTTTTCATCATGATAGGCTTTGTAGGCAGATGAAATACTTACTGAAATTTTACTTTAATTAAATTTTATTTTGAAATGACACTCTATCGGGCTGTAAGCACGTCATTCGCTCGAGGTTTATGTGGCCATAAATTATTGAATTTGATGAGATTTTTTATTAAAATCCTTTTAGTAACTTTTTATTAAAATGCAATCCAGTTTTATTGCCTAGCTAGCTGTTGAAAAGATAATGTGGATTTGTGACGTTGAAAAATGTTTTTTTAACCATTCTACTTGAATAAATTAGATGAAAGAATGAAATCTCATTCAACACGCACATTTTTATTTTAATGTAGTTCAAAAAAAGCAAAAATTAAATTGACGGCATGTTTGGAGCAGCAGTGGTTAGCGATCGACTGCTGCGCAGCATGTCGCGGGTTTGATTCATTCACGGAACAAATATTTTTGTATTACTGTACTTGTTCCGGGTAAAATTCCTGGTGATTGATGACTCAATAATCACAGTTGCAGATTTTCTTCCACAGCAAAGTAATTGTACAACGATTCATACAAAACATACATGTGTGCATTTCAAGTCTAATCACTCTTTCAATACTTTCCTCTTGAAGCTTTCTGTATATTGATTAAAACCGAAAGTGAAAACAGTCGCAGTTAAAACAGTCGCATTAAAATAGTTTGAAAAATCTAAACGTGAGAGCTTAAGTGATGGGAAATGATTTTGTTTGATACTTTGTAATTATATCCAGGACTAGACTACAATATTTCGTTTAAAATAATAAAAGTTTACAATTTACAACAGATTAGTAAATGTTATTCCCAACCCTACAGTTTTAACTGCTCCCCACAATCTCGAATACAAGGCTACCAACATTGTAACAACAATCACGTCCAGTTTTATTACCAACCGAATAACGCAACATAATGAAGATATATCAATATTCATAAACGACCTCCTTTTCATACATTTCAGTGCTCAACGGATTAAAATTACTTTGTAACGTGGTTCTGCTATCTCTAAATGAGATTACAGTGTTACGATACGTTAAAACAAACATTTTGAAGCCTTTCAAAAGCCTCTTTCGGTTTATCTTTTGAATTATTTGAAGGTTACTTTTAGTTGTGTGGTTTAGTTGGTTAATTATGAACCCTTTTATGTTATTTTGGGGATGCCTTGTGGTTTACGGTAAAAGTTTTACTCGGTTATGAATAGATAAACGAAATATGTCTTTTTGATATTATGAATGAAAATTGATTTGTTTTAGTTGACATTAGCCCAGTGGCTGGCCGTTTGAATGCAGCGCTGCGTTTGGCGGCTTCACTCACCGCACGGAACAAATATTTCTATGGCGTTTTTTACCGTTGTAGGTATAATAAAATGAGAAAAAACAATGCGTCTTGAGTCTAATGGTAAGTATTGTTAGCCACGTACTGACTAATTTTAAGGCCTTGACAGTTGTTCCGTTTCAGGCTTTTAGTGTGTGAGTAAGCAAAATAAATTTTTATAAACGCACCCACGCAGCCAGCAGTAACTATTAGTTAAACATGCAAAAAAACCGTTCGTTAAAAAAGTTATAGCATTTTAACAATAAAATAACTAAAAAATAAATAATTGTCCCTGAGCTGATAAAACATCAAACTCAAGTACATATTTCTCTTAATTTATTGGACTTAAGAGATTGGTCTCAGTCTCCTAATGTTTTAAATACACTGTTTTTAGTTCAAAGTTGGTAGGTTTAGCGACTGGTTGCTGAGCTATGTTTTGCGGGTTCTATTTCATCATGAAAAAATATTTATATAAACTACAGGTAGGTTGGTAGTTGTTCCGGGTCTGGTTGTTCGTATATTAAACGCAATAGGATTCCTAGACAGGGAGAGAATGAGAAATCTGTCCCTCTCTATTTCTGCTACCTCGAAATGTAATTACACTGTTACGATAAGATTAATTAATTGAACTTACAAGAAGAAAAAAAATAACAACGATGCGTTTACAAGCTTTAGAAAGAAAACAGAAAAAAAATTGATTAATATACCTAGGTACAGAAAAACACAATCTACAAATCCCGTAAAGTATTTACACAAGAAAAACAAAAGTATTGGAACAAACAAGGAGTGTATTTCGCTTTTCCTGTTCACGTAATTGCTACTTCGACGCTATATCTACGTATGAGGGTAGTTTTACTTTTTGCGAAATGTTTTTGTGACCACACGCGTCCCGTGTTGACGGAAGGTACTCCTCTTAAGTGGATTAGTTTCGAGCCTACGGGGAGCCAACAAAATGAACGAACTGATCAATATTGCAATCCTCAGGGCTTGCAATATTGATTAAATTTTAAAGGGGTATGACAAGACGGGCATGCGGGCGGCGAGTAAAGGGCAACTCGCTGTCTGACCATGGATCAAGGTTGACGGTGCGTTGCCACGCGCGCCTCAAAGAGCGTCAGCATAATGACGCCCCCCCCCCCCCCCCACTAGAGGGCCAAAGCCTGCCGGGATCGCGGGACTTATCTCATTACCGTGACCCGTTCAACAGTTCTGGCGTTATTTGAGTAACAAGAACCCATCAGTGCAAATTAACCTAGTTTCATAAGTGTATTAACAAAATCCTAAATTATATTTATTTTCCTATTGACTGCAAAATCCGAAACATTCAATTAATTTCATTGAGAGAATAATTAATAATTATTTTGTACAATTTTTTTTACATTTGACAAAAATATTTGACTTACTGGTAATGGTAGGTGTATGTTACATCTCAAAAACAAACATTCCCTTTAAATATGAACATAAAATAAATACAGGTGCTACTAACTAACGACAGATTCAATTCCTTCGTGCTGAAATGCAAAACGGACTTTAAGCAAGACATATCCAATCATAGATAAAAGAGAAAAATGGAACAGATACTAAAAGGGAAGACAGACAACACCAAAATCTATAACTCACCTTATGCGGTGTAACCGCATCATACGGCTAGCACAGACCGTCAAAAATTTAACACAATTAGGTCTTCAGCAGAACTTCGTTCTAGCTACATTTGAACAGCTTCTGGCTATATTCAAATACCTATACCTACCTATTGTGTGGTTCTTTCTTCAAAATACCATTTCAGACATTGCCTGCATGGTCCTTGTATAAACTGTTATAGCTCGCGGTAAGGCTTTAGGTGGCTTACCATAACGTCACAAAGCGCGGGTACATTTATGATGTCTAGATTTTAAAAGAGACTCTGAGTTTGTTTCGGATGTTTCTTCTCAGAGTAGTCAGGTAGCTAGTTTTATGAAATGACGTGTAATAATGTTGATATAATCTACTTGCATAAATAAATATCATTTCATTTCAATATAAATTGCAATTTCAATCAAATTTCAGACTCCCAGTTATCAGATATTTACCCAGAATTTATCATTCAAATCAGTTTACTCATTAATTATGTGAGCCCCTAATTAAACTGGCGAGTTTATTAGTCTAATGCGATTGTCCTGCGTCGTTGGGGTGTCACCTAAGCCCGGATATTCGGGTCTACCGAAATCCGTCACACGCATCACCGAACCTCATTTTGTATCATCGCAACGTTACTCTGTATACCTACGGTACATAATGTCTTTTGTATTCCCTGTAATCCTATTTCAAGGGAAATGACGGGATTTTTAAAGTCCCTCTTCATTTTGTCCGAGACGCCATTTTGAATGTTTCGGATTTCGCAGTCAATAGCTTTTAAAGGTACTCGTATTATGTTGGCATCTACTTTTTGCTCTTAAAGAAGTACAATATAATAATGGAATTTATAAAACCTGCAAATCCATTGCTGTAAAGATATTTTCATATACCTACCTACATAACGTGGGTAAATATTTATTCAAGTGTTGAAATCGTTTTCAATTTCATTTTTCCAAGAGGATTAATTTAATAGCGAGTCAAGGAAACGGATTTCTTAGGTAGGTATATTATCAGACATCACAAGTAATTACTTAAAATTATAAAAAAAAAAGGTTGCACTCCAGGAGTGCCGGTAGAAGTGAAAACTTTTTTGTTACTATGTTTTATTTTTAATTTGAATGACGTCTTACTCATTTTCGATCAGGGTCACGTGACCCTGACGCGAGTTTTGGTCACGTGACCCTGACGCGAGTTTTAAATTTTTTACCCATTACAGAAAAAGTGTACAACGCCGCTAAAGAAGTTTTCACTTCAAAAATTAGAACATCAGATCATTTATTACCATATTTTATAAATTAGCTTGTCCGAGCTGGTGGCACTACGATGAACTCTTAACGCGATCCAGTTTAGGCTGTGAGAAAGAGATGGCGCTAGACGACTTGTATAGCTCTGTCTTTTTCCACATCCTAAACTGGATAGCGTTATAAGAGCTCGTGGTAAGGCTTTATGTGGCTTACCATAACTTCATAAAGCGGGGTATGTTTCGCTCAGGTAACAAGATGGTGCAAAACGACCTGTATATCTCTCTTTCTTTCCCACAGTCTAACTATTCACGCTTTAAAACGCCATAGTGGGCCACCAGTTCCCACCAGTACTAGAACAATTAAGTACCCAAACTAGGTTTATCAGCTGATACCTTCCCAAGACGGCAAAATTCACCAAACTGTAAGTTGTGCTGTATTGTTAGTAATCCTAACGAAACTACCTGAGCAAGTACTCGGTCAGTCGTTACCAACTTCGGCCAGCACCTATAGACTGTTCCGAACTAAGTTTAGCTTATTCAGAAAGCAGTAGCTACCTCGATGCCCAGTTCGGGATAAAAGAAAAATAGAAAGTGTTCCAGTGTTTTTCCTATAGCTAAAGTTTTGGAATTCACGGAAAACAGACGAGTTTCTCTTCAACGTGAATTGTACAAGTTGTTACCTAATGCAGTGTTAATTAGACGAATTAACAATACGATCATCATCTGCATAACCTTTTCCCAACTATATTGGGGTCGACTTCCAGTCGAACCAGATGCAGCTGAAAATCAGTAGGTATTTTACTTGGAGCGACTGCCTATTAGTCCTCCACAACCAAACGGAAATACGATACCCCATGGTAAGACTGGTTGTCAGATTTATGAGCTTCTGACTGTGATTAACGACTGTCAAAGATCTAAAAATGGCAGCCGGGACCTACGGCTTTACGTGCTTTTCGAGACACGGAGGAAACTCGACGCTATGACAGAGGTGCTCCTCTTTTTTATGATAAATTAAGAATTCGCAGTGTGGGGTAAAGTTAAAAAAATATAGGTACCCGCATCACTTCGTGTGTTCTGCTTACGACAGGATGGCCACTTTTACGACGATCGGTTTGGTTAACTACCTACTTTTGGCAAACCATTCTCCTGCTTGCAAAAGGTCGTCACAATTTTGACCCGACCATTTAGCGCCTTCGTACACAACGCGATGCAAGTCGTCGATACCTTACGGGTGAGGTGTCGGGTCGTGCTAAGATGATGCCAATCCGTTGCAATGTTTGTATGCGTTGAGCCTTAATAAAGTGAATAAAAGGAAGCCGAGTCTGGCAATCGATCGCAAATCGGATCAAACTGAAGTCGAGTCAAATTACTCAGTCTGGCTTCCCCCTAAAGGAGAAAAAGGTGACATCTGTATTGGAAATGATTGAAAAAGCGTAAGCGGTTTGTTTTTCTCTACTTTATTTTTTTAATTCCACCATATTTGCAGATTTTATGTCTGTTTAGATAAGAATATAAAGCTAAAAACTATGTTAGTATCACTAATTGCGCTAAGTACATATTTGTGCATTTCGGTGGCAAATGATCACGAAATACCACATCCTATGGCCAATGCCGACACAAGAGGAAAACACACAAAATCGTTAGTGTTACTACTGTCTCAAGGTTGAAAATCGATCAAAATGTTTACCTACATACACCTTGGCTCCTACCACCAGAACTCCCTCCTGATTTACACTAACAAATAGTCTAGAGGGTCACTTAAATTCAAGACGAGTGCAATTGAAGATCGAGTCAACGAGTTTTCATAACCCTGTCACCCTTTTCGAAGGGATGACATGCGCCCTTGAGGGTTTACTTCACACCATAAGGATCAAATTGGCATGACAAGAAAACTTGGAACTGTATAACGAATGTATTCGGGTTTTCAGTTTTCTTCGTAACATTTTCTTCCAAACTAACGTTTTATTTTTAGAGTTTCAGTAGGTTATCGTTTGTCTAGCCTTTTCCTATGTTGGGGTCGGCTTCATGTCCAACTATGCGTAGCTAAATACAGGTATTTTAATGGATGGATGGATGGAATACGACTGTCTATTTTACCTCTACAATTCAGTTAATTGGATACCTACATTTCACAGTCCGGCTGCTAGACTTTAACTAAGTATTTAAATAAAAGCGTGACCTTTTGCAGCAATTTAGAATCCGCTCACGATTTTAAAATTTATTTATTCTATTAGTCTGGACCTTTGGTCTGCTTCTGAAAATAAATAAGTATTAAAATATTTGTTATTTTATTGAATCAAAGAAAGTTACGTCACTCAAGAATCACGCTTTCATTTTGAACAAAGCATGATAAGAATAAATATTGAAAAGATTTAAAGTTGGGGTTATGACCGCTGCTTACGAATTTTTATTTAAAATATTGGTAATCTTTTCACTCTGATATCTCATTGGGTGTTACACATTCTGATGGTCACACACTCACTCTCTCACACACACACCACTGATGGGAAATAAATACTTCCTATACTAATAAGCAAAATTGTCGTTGCAAAATGCTTCCGAGGAATCCAATACATCTCTGTTCAGCGAAGCAAGAGTGCGAGAATTTGTTGTAATTTTACTTTTAAAAGTTTGTTTTCTTTATTAATGTTGCTTGTACTTATAGCATGTGTCAATAAACGTTTTTTCTTTCTTTCTTCTTTGATGAGGAGGAAGCGTAGACAGGTCTCCTAATAGGTGGACCGACGACATCGTGAGGGTCGGGGGCAGCCGACGGATGCAAGTGGCGAATTGTCGTTCGGCGTGGCGGTCTAAGGGGGAGGCCTATGTTCAGCAGTGGACGACGGACGTCCTCCGGCTGATGATGATGAAGATGAGGATAGCTTCGCTAAAGTTCAGAAGGAGAAAAAAGCCTACTTGTCGCAAGCAACACAGCACTGGTCTGACAGGACCAAAATATATGCTGCTGCTACTATGTATGTCCACGAATGTTGAGGATATGATAAATGGAGGTGAAGACCAACTGGACCTTGAGGCTCGTGTAGTTGGAGCTCCATCTCAGCACCAACATCTAGACGTTGGTGGTGCGTGTTTCGACACTTGCTTTATGGATGTGTATTGGCCGAGGGGTGTAGTCTACCGGCGTGTGGCAACATAAGCAACATCACGTAATCCGTTTAGCCGAGTTATGGACATTGGACATAAATACGAGTACTTACAATTTGTTATACAATAAATAAAAATCGCACCTATTATTTCATTTGTAATCATTTCCAAAATTAAATATAAGGTATATTTAAATTTTGGAAATGATTAGGTACAAATGAAATAATAGGTAAGATTTTTGAAGTGAAAACTTCTTTAGCGGCGTTGTACACTTTTCTGTAATGGGTAAAAAATTTAAAACTCGCGTCAGGGTCACGTGACCAAAACTCGCGTCAGGGTCACGTGACCCTGATCGAAAATGAGTAAGACGTCATTCAAATTAAAAATAAAACATAGTAACAAAAAAGTTTTCACTTCTACCGGCACTCCTGGAGTGCAACCTTTTTTTTTAATCAATTCCATTCTGCAATTGTATTTAGTTTAACAAAATCCTGAAACGAAAAAAAACTGCTTTCCAAAAAAACTTTCCAAAAATGCCTCGCAGTATGTCGCACATCCAACGTATCCGTGGTAAAAGCTCGTCACTGTACTGGGTGAGTGTTGATTTTTCTCTGTCGGCAACGCTAGGCAATAAAAAACCCAATGTTTGTACAATAGGTCGATATCTACCAAACACTTACCTACCTACTTATTTATACTGATAAGTATAATATTTGTTGTATTCAAGCTGAAGAGTTTTTTTTTTTAAAATACATACATTAAGTTCTAACTCCCTGTTTAATTTGAAAAAAAAATCTTTATTCAATTTATAGCTAAACTAGCGACCCGCCCCGGTTCCGGACGGGTGCACTCTCTACTTATGCATGTTATATTTATCTATATATATAAAAGCAAAAGGTCACTCACTCATAGGACACGAAATCTCGGAAACTACCAGTGCTAGGGGTTTAAAATTTTGCATAGGGGTTCTTTTTAGGACGTAGGGACCCGCTAAGAACGGATTTTGCGATATTACGCCCCTAAGGGGTTGTTTTTAGGGTTGACAGTTTGTATGAAACTTTTTGGCTACAAGTACTAGGAGTTTCCAATTTTGCATGCGGATTCTTCTTAGGACGTAGGTGCTACTTTAGAAAAGGGTTTTTCGAAATTCGACCCCTAAGGGGTTGTTTTTGTTGTTGAAAGTTTGTTTGAAACTTCATAATTATTCGTGGTAGGAGTCTCAAATTTTTCATAGGGGTTGTTTTTAGGACTTGGATGCTCACTATGACGGGGTGATTCGAAATTCGGACTCTAAGGGGTTGTTTGTGATGTTGATAGATACAGGTTTCAAATTTTGCATGGGGTTTCTTTTAGGGGCGTAGGTGCTCACTAAGACGGGATTTTGCGAAATTCCACCCCTAAGGGATTGTTTTTGGGGTTGATAGTTTGTATGAAACTCTGTTACTACAAGTGCGAGGAGCCTCTAATTTTGCATCGGGTTCCTTTATAGGACTTAGATGCTCACTATAACGGGGTGATTCGAAATTCGGACTCTAGGGGGTTGTTTGTGATGTTGATAGATACAGGTTTAAATTTTGCATGAGGTTTTATTTTTATGACTTCGATGCTTACTATGACGGGGTGATTCGAAATTCGAACCCTAATGGGTTGTTTTTGATGTTGATAGATACAGGTTTAAATTTTGCATGGGGATTCTTTTGAAGACGTAGGTACTCACTAAGACGGGATTTTGCGAAATTTTACCCCTAAGGGGTTGTTCTTGGAGTTGATAGGTTGTATGTAACTTTGTAACTACAAGTACTAGAAGTTTCAAATTTTGCATAAAGGGGTTGTTTTTAGCACTTAGATGCTTACTATGTTGGGGTGATTCGAAATTCGAACCCTAAGGGGTTGTTTTTGATGTTAATAGTTACAGGTTTAAAATTTTGCAAAGACGTTCTTTTTAGGAGGTAGGTGCTCGCCAAGAAAGAATTCCACTCCTAAGGGGTTGTTCTTGGGGTTGATAGTTTGTATGAAACTTTCGTTACTAGAAGTGCTAGAAGTTTCAAATTTTGCATGAGGTTTGTTTTTAGGACTTCTATAGATGCTCACTATGACGGGGTGATTCGAAATTCAAACTCTAAGCAGTTGTTTTTGATGTTGTTAGATACAGGTTTCAAATTTTGCATTGGGATTCGTTGAAGGACGTAGGTGCTCTCTATGACAGGACTTAGTTAAATTTAACTTCTAAAGGACTGTTTTTGTATGAAACTTTGTTATTACAAGTACTACGAGTTTAAAATGTTGAATTAGGGTTCTTATTATGATGTAGTGCTACTTAAGACGAGAATTTGTGAAATTCGACCTTTAAGGGGTTGCTTTTAGAGTTGATAGTTTGTATGAAACTTTGTTACTACAAGAACGAGGAGTATCAATCTAGCCTGGGGGTACTTTTTAAGACGTTGTACTACTTACAACGGCATTTTGCCTTATTCGATCCCGAAAGGGTTGTTTTAGTGTTGGAAGTTAGGTGCATCAATTTTTAATAAGTAAAAGTTTCTTTTTAGGAAGTAATTACTCACTACTGCGAGATTTTGCAAGATTTAGCCCATAAGGGGTTGTTTTTGGTGTTGATAGTTTGTATGAAACTTTCGTTACTATAAGTGCTAGGGGTTTAAAAATTCGCATGGGGTTTTTTAACAACGTTGGTGCTCAATAAAATTGGATTGTGCGGGATTCGACACCTAAGGGGTTGTTTTTGGGGTTGATAGTAAGGAGTTTCAAATTATACATATGGATTTTATAAGACGTAGGTACTGCATATGCGGGATTTTCTGAAATGTTTTTAGGGTTGTTAGTTTGCATGAAAATTCGTTATTACAAGTGTTGGGAGTGTAAAAAAAAGGAATAGAGGTTTTTAGGGAATAGATGCTCACTAAGACGGGACTTCGTTCTTGATAAGTTTAAAATTTTGTTTATGTATTTTTAGGACGTAGATTCTACCTCAGACGAGTTTTGGATAAAACAACCCTTTTTTTTTGGTGTTAGTAGTTTGTATGAAACTTCGTTACGACAAATGCTGGGAGTGTAAATTTTTGAGCGGGAGCTATTTTTAGGATGTAGTTGTAGGTAGATTTGTGAAATTGTACCCCAAAGGGGATTTTCTGTTGTTTGAAAGATAGATGTCTCATTTGGAAGGGGGTTCTTTTAAATAAGTAGGAACTCACTTAGACGGGATGTGGTGAAATTTACCTCTAAAGGGTTGTTTTCGAGGTTGATAGTTTGTATGAAACTTCATTACTACAAGTACTAGGAGTTTTTAGTGTTTCACCGGAGGGTTCTTTTACGACGTAGGTGCTACTCAAGACGGGATTATGACGGGAAATTCCCTCCCTAAGGGGCAGTTTTTAGCTTCAGAGTTTGTATGAAACTTCGTTACTACATGTGCTACGAGTCTCAAATTATCCCAGGGGTATATCTTTAGGATGTAGGAGCTTATTAAACTGGAGTGTTGCGAAAACCGACTGCTAAAGGGATATTTGTGGTCGAATGAGAGAGAATAGAATTTTAGTTGCATATTGATTTAGATTTTCTAAAAGTATTGCATAAAGAGGGTCGCCCGAGAAGAAATTCTCATAAGCAAAGCTCTAAATAAGCGCGGACGAAGTCGCGGGGGAAGTGCTAGTCTACATATAAACCTTCCTCTTGAATCACTCTATCCACTAAAAAACTGCATTAAATTCCGTTGCGTAGTTTTACAGATCGTAAGCATACATAGGGACAAAAAGAGGTAAGTGACATTGGTTTCGAGGATTACCTGACGGACAGAGCCGTCATCTACCCCGGCCACCGGGGAGAATGGAACCGGCGAGAGATGTCGTGCGGTGTTCCATAGGGATCGGTCTTGGGACCGCCCCTGTGGAACATCGGATACGACTGGGTGCTGCGCAGCGACCTCCCTGACGGCGTCAGCGTAATATGTTACGCTGACGACACGCGGGGGTAGGGCCCCTCTTTGAGGAGTGGCAGGAGAGACGTCACGGCGTCCTGACCTATCGGATGACGCCGGTCCTCACCGGACGCGGAAGTTTCGGGAGGTTCCTGTGTCTGATAGGGACCGGAAACGCCCGGGTGCCACCACTGCGAAGATCGCCCGGAGGACACAGTAGAGCATACGGTGCAAGACTGCCCAGTTTGGGCAGTGCACTGACGTGTCCTCACGGCGGCGATAGGCGGAGACCTCTCGCGCCTGGCATTGGTTGCGGCCATGCTGCGGGGCGAGACGGAGTGGGAAGCGGTCGCCTCCTTCTGCGAAGCAGTTATGCTCGTGAAGGAGGAGGCGGGCCGCGAGAGAGAGAGGACAGCGTCCTCCCTCCGCCCGAACCGCAGTGGCAGGCGCCCGCGGCGTCGGACGTCAGCAGACGATCTTCGGCCACCGTAGGCGCGGGCATGCGGGCAGCGAGTAAAGGGCAACTCGCTGCCCGACCATGGACCATGCCCGGATCGACGGCGCGTTGTATCCCACGCGCGCCTCAAAGAGCGTCAGCATAATGACGGGGCCCCCTCTCATAGGGCCAAAGCCTGCCGGGATCGCGGGATTATTTCCTTATCGTGACCACGGAACATAACACTGAAGGACACCGTGGATTTTAGTCAATAGAAGTCTGACAGTCCTCACTCATTAGATGATTTTACAAGGCTAAAAAAAAAGTGACATTGGTTTATACTATGTAGTGATTGAAGAAGCTTGTATATATTAATATCGCGTTATGAACTGAGAAAATAACAAATACCTAGCTAGTTAATTGAATGTACCGAAGACTATAACCGACATTTAAAATGAGAGCACGAAAAACACTTTCAGTTGTATTCGAGAAATTCAAACATTTAGAGCTCGCGTGGTCCCAAGTAGATACTCGTATTTATCGTTTAGGAAAATACATTTTATACAATTACTGGGCTTCGGGACCAATTTTCCGTTAGCTGGAAATATTTACACATTACAAATTTACACCAGAACGGTCGAAATTCAATAACTAGCGCTACTTTCAGTAAAATATATTAGTAACTGTACGTACAACCTACTTTTTTTGTCGCTACAGGCATACGCTAACCATTTTATATGGGCTCCTGTATCCACCGCTCCATTTCCAATATAACATTTTATTGGAAAATTCTATTGGAAATTCGTTTAAAGATGATACTTGCGCGAGTTTCAGCCGTATTATTATCATATTCAAATATTCAGATGTACTATGGAAATTGACTAAACGTATGAACACAGGAACACACGGAGGCTTGCTTGCAAGTTTTCTCTGTGAATTGTTTGCATAGAATCAAAATTCAATAAGGAATTCATGGAAACCAATTTTCATATTAAAGTTTGAATCTTTGATTATTATAATTGAAGAATAAGTCAGTCTCAGTCTCTTACAACAAGCAAAACAGGCATAATTTTATTTGAGCCTCAGATCATTAGCATACTTATGTTTATCTACTTGTCTATATTACTACATATTTCTCCGTTACTACGGAGAAATATATAAAGCGGCAACGTTAAATCATCTCAAAGGAAAACACAATGCACACATCTGGCCCTAGCCAAATGGCAAGCGACATTCGCTAACGTTCAAAAGTCACTAATACATTTTCAACTTTTTACCCCATTGCATAAAGTTGAAAATCTATCAAAGATTTGAAATGGTTTTCGTTTGTTTCGTTCGCTATCGCTCAGCAGTCTTTAATAGATTTTCAACTTTATGCGATGGGGTACAAAGTTTAAAATGTATTTAGTCCAGTCATTAAAGCCTAAACCCGAAAATAATTAGTAACACGCTGAAATTTTTAGGGGTTTTTAAGGAAGGTAAAATAACATACCGGGTGATTTTGCAGCGTTCTGGGGTGTACGGAAAGGGTTGAAAAGGGGTGAAAAGGGGTGAAAATGGTTTTTCGTTAATAACATTGCCAAGAAAATTAGTAACACGCTGCAAATTTGGAATTAGGTTGTTCTTACCGTTTTTTAACGTGTATTAAATTTGCAGCGCTTTGCGACATACGGAACATTGTTTTTTTTTTTTAAAACAGTGATTGCACTGTTTTTATTGTAAAAACAGGGGTAAGAAAATTAGTAACACGCTGCAAATTTGGAATTAGGTTGTTCTTACCGGTTTGTAACGTGTATCAAGTTTGCAGCGTTTTGCAACATACGGAACATTGTCTATTATTAAAAAAACAATGAAATTATTTAATCACACAGGTGAAAGAAATTTGTAACTCGCTGTAAATTTGTAATTAAGTTGTTTTTACCGTTTCGTAACGTATATCAAATTTGCAGCGTTTTACAACAAAAAAACAGTGCGATTTGTTAGTAACAAGGGTAAAAAGTAGGAACACGCTGCAATTTTAGAATTAGGTTGTTCTTACCGGTTTGTAACGTTTTGCAAAAAACTGAACTTTTTTCATTCATTACCATAAAAACAAATATTTCAGTTAGTAACAATAGTGAAAAAGTTAATGAAGAGATGCAATCTGGAGAAAATGTTGTCAAAACCTTTTGAAACATTTTTCAAAGGACATCATTTTTTTTGGGCCATTTCTGAAAGTGCCAACGAAAAAAATTGGTACCTTTTGTATTATTGGTTGGTATAGGTAGTACTAGTCATTTGAAGCAATAGTTACTATGGCACAAAAGTTGTAGGATTGCTCTCGGCCAAGTTATACAAGTTCGAAGATTCGTAATTTTCATACATTTTTCAATTTTTGAAAGTGCCGATATTCACCAAATAATGTGTTGTACTTCCTAGCACGTCCATGAACATATTCGCTATAACTTTTGTTGGTAATAAAATTATCTTATTTTGTACTATTTTATACCACCAGTTAGCAATTTTGTACCTCTCAATTACCGTAGATATGCAGGTCGTGCTAGGAAGGCTGCTTCCTGGCACGACCACTTTAAAATTCCAGTCCGAAAGAAAGGTTATTTTAAACTTTTTTGTATTTATTTTGAAGTCGGTACTTTTTTTTTAAGTTTTTATTTTACCCTTTTTAGTTTATTTATTAAATATTCAACCCAAATTCTTGTAAAATACAAAGTTTTCTTACGTGATGTGCACTAATCTTGTAATCCGTCACAACGAAAACAATCCATATCTCTAAAACTACTGAACCGATTTTGATGAAACTTACAGTGTACCCTAAGTTGAATAATACCTAGTAAAACAAAAAAAGAATTACTTAAATCAAACTTGTAGTTCCGGAGATATGCGTGCACAAACATAAAAACTTACATACATACATACATACACTTATGAAATTTGGTACATTTGTTCAGACGCTGATATAGACTAACATATGCGAAAACTGGGCAGTTCTGATAATATTACATACATACGGGTCGAATTGATAACCTCCTTTTTTTTGAAGTCGGTAAAAACAGTGCGATTTGTTAGTAACAAGAGTAAAAAAAGTAGGAACACGCTGCAATTTTAGAATTAGGTGGTTCTTACCGGTTTGTAACGTTTTACAAAAAACTGAACTTTTTTCATTCATTACCATAATTATAAACAAATATTTCAGTTAGTAACAATGGTGAAAAAGTTAGTGAATAGTTGCAATCTGGTGAAAATGTTGTCAACACCTTTTTGAAATATTTTTCAAAGGAGAACATTCACGCTCCATACATTTTGACTGGCCTGTTGGTCTAGTGGTTAGTGACCCTGACTGCTATGCCGGGGTCGTGGGTTCGATTCCCACCCAGGACAAATGTTTGTGTGAAGAGCACGTTCATTTGTTCTGTGTCTGGGTGTAATTTGTCTATTATATTTTGATGTATGTATTTAGAAATATATAAGTATGCTTATCAGTTGTCTAGTACCCCTATCACAAGCTCTGCTTAGCTTGGCTGGACTAGATGGCGTTGTGTGATAGTTGTGGAATAATATTTTTTTTTGGGCCTTTTCTGAAAGGAACGAAAAAAATTGTCACCTATGGGTAGTACTAGTCATTGGGAGAAATAGTTACTATAGCACAACAGTTGTAGGATTGCTCTCGCGGCCAAGTTATACAAGATCGAAGATTCGTAATTTACATACATTTTTTAATTTCTGAAAGTACCAATAAGCAAATAATGATAAAAACTAGCGACTTCAAGCATTTTAACATAAAATATTATTACACCTGTTATTCCTGAAGGGTTGGGTAGAGGTGTACCCAATAAAAATGAATAATAATTAATCACATTATATTTGTGTGTTTTTTTTTTTTAAATATATAAATCTACTGGTGGGGCCAGAATCGAGAACAGAATCGAAGTTGTCTGTATTAGGGGTCCTGGGAGAGCGACCTCCTAAGAGTACGAATCGTGACCAAAAATATTGCTTTTTGAATCAACCCGTTTTTTGGGTAATAATATATAATAATAATAATAATATTCCACAACTATCACACAACGCCATCTAGTCCCAAGCTAAGCAGAGCTTGTGTTATGGGTACTAGACAACTGATAAACATACTTATATATTTCTAAATACATACATATTATAGATAAATTACACCCAGACACAGAACAAATGATCGTGCTCATCACACAAACATTTGTCCTGGGTGGGAATCGAACCCACGACCTCCGGCATAGCAGTCAGGGTCACTAACTACTAGACCAACAGGCCAGTCATCAACAGGTCAGTAATAAAATCGTCAAGTCAGACTCCTGCTAACTAACAGTCCACCTCCTTCATTAGGTTGCAATATGCGTTCCAGATCTAAGATAGTCGACGACCCGATACATTTCATTCATACATTTTGTTGTTTTCTGAAAGAGTCTCATAGCCTTCAGTACGCGGAACTGTCAGATCCCAATTATCGGTGGGACGGGTTTGCATCGCCGTCGAATCAACGAAGCTCGACTGATACTCGTCCTTGAAATCCCGTGGAACTTCAAGAAGCAGTCCCGGGGCTGACTTCAAGCTAGTTACCCAATATTGCAAGGCAACCGCCTCTTTTTGGAGACTCTACGTGGAAGTGGTGCGGTTAAAGTCCATCTATGGGAACTCTGTGTCCGTTGTCTCCATAAGGAAGAGACCGGATAAGCTGAACGCACCAGGGAATCATGGCTTTTTGGGTGATCCACTCATATATGCTTGGGGGGCTTCTGTATCCAGATCACACCGTGGCAAGCCGGTAAGGAGGCAGCCGCTTCTTCTGCAGTAGCAATGACAGCGAAGTAGGAAACAGAACACGTGAAGGAGAGGACGCCCTCGAAATCTCAATCCAGCTGCATACGGCGAGTAATGAGGAGCTAGTCGTCTTATGCCTGCCAGGTCGCAGGACTATCTTAGCAGGATACCGTAGCACAATTTTGATGATTTTATTAGCCAAACAAACGTGGTTGATTCAGAAAGCAGTTCTGTTGGTCAGGATTTAAATTGTTAAGAGATTTATTTCCCAAGATCCCTACCACAGGCACAGCGGATTTATATATTATTTTAACATGTTTTAACTTCTTTTCACAAAAAATAAATAGATTTTCATTCATTTTAATTGGGTACACCTCTACCTAACCCTTTTTTTTAACTAGGTAAAATCATCAAATGAGTCCTCCGACCCCGGGCAGGGCAGGAGGGACTGTCAGACTTTTACTGACTAAAATCCACGGTGTCCTTCAATAGCCCTTTCTGTTCCGGGGTCACGGTAAGGAAATAATCCTTTGGCCCTCTGAGAGGGGGCCCCGTCAGTGTGCTGACGCTCTTTGAGTCGCGCGTGGGACTCAACGAGCCGTCGACCCGGGCATGGTCCATGGTCGGGCAGCGAGTTGCCCTTTACTCGCTGCCCGCATGGCCGCGCCTACGGTGGCCGGAGATCATCTGCTGACGTCCGACGCCGCGGGCGCCTACCACTGCGGTTGGGGTGGAGGGAGGACGCTGTCCTCTCTCTCTCTCGGCCAACCTCCTCCTTCGCGAGCATGACTGCTTCGCAGAAGGAGGCGACGCTTCCCACTCCGTCTCGCCTCGCTGCATGGCCGCGACCAATGCCGGGCGCGAGAGGTCTCCGCCTATTGCCGCCGTGAGGTCACGGCGGTTTTCCGCCCAAGCAGGGCAGTCCTGCACCGTATGCTCCACCGTGTCCTCCGGGCGGCCACAGCAGCCATGTCCGCTAAGGACCTGTGTCATGCGATAGCTGAGGACGCCGTGGGAACTATCCAGCCACTCCTCAAAAAGGGGTCTGACAGCCGCGATTGCGGTTAGCCCGTGCCTCGGTTGCGACAGTCGTTCTCTCCAAACTGCCATGAGATCGCGCCGGAGCTCTTCTCGCTGCGCCTCGACTTCTCGAGGCAGCGGGGATACACCCCGACGCTGCGCCTCTACGCGCCACTCATAGACGCGCCGGAGGGCAGTCACCCCCAGATCCCAGGGCAGCGATCCGGCAAGAACGTTGGCCGATTCGCAGCAATCGTGCGGTATCCTCAGATCATTCTGATATCCATGACCCTCTGGCATGCGACCAGCTTTGCCGGCCGCGTTCGAATGCTCAAGGCACACACGGGGGCCCTGTAGAGGGCCATGGAGTGCACGACAGTGCGCGTGCAACCTCCTGCAGGTGGCGTTTGGCCCGCCGATATTGAGGAGCCGCCTGAGGGCGGCTGATGCCCGGTTCAGCCTTGGGGCCAAACGCAGGAATCATCATCATCGACCGTGCTACGGTACCTTTCCCGCTGAAATGGTCCCGCAAGCCGGTAGGCGTTTGGGTTCTTTAGACGAGGGTGGAACACGATATGCTGTCATCCTGGGCCTGATCCTTGATAAGACACCTAGCTCCGCATTACTTGCCGTACGCGACTGGATTGATTGATTGATTTCGAGGGCGTCCTTTCGCGTGTTCTGCCTCTTCCTTCGCTGTCATTACTGCTGCTGAAGTAGTGGCAACCTCCTTTCCGGATTGCCAACGTGTGATCTGGAAGCAGATCCTCCAGCATCTTTGTGTATGAGTGGATCGCCCGAATAGCCATGATCCCCTGGTGCGATTGGCTTGTGTGTTTGCTTCCGTATGGAAACGACAGACACAGGGTTCCCGTAGAGGGGCTTTAACAGTACCACTTCCTCGTAAAGCGGCGTTTGCTTACAAGGTTGGGTAACAGCTTGATGGCAGCCCCGGCTCGATCCTGTTTTTGATCCAAACGTCGGAAATGCTCCTTAAAGTTCCACGGGATTCCAAGGACGAGTTTCAGTCGAGTCTCTTTGATTGGGCGGGCGGTGAGGCAAACCCGTCTCACCGCTAACATACAAGTATCGTGTTCCAAAGCTATGAGGCTCTTTGAGAAAACAACAAATGTATGAATGAAATGTAGGTACCAGCTCGTCGACTATCTTAGTATCTGGAACGCAAAGGGCGTCTAGGAGTCTGACAGACTCTAGAGATCAGCCCAGAGCGAGATAACTCATTTGATGATTTATTTCCCCCTAAAAAGGGCTGATTCAAGCAGCAGTGCTGATCACGTTTCGTATTGTTAGGAGATTCCTCTCCCAAGACCCCTAACCACAGGCAACCCCGATACTGTTCCCGATGCTGGTCCTACCAGCAGATTTGTATATTTTAAAATGTTTTTGTTACTTTTCATAAAAAGAAACAGATTATTATTCATTTTTATTCGGTACTCCTCTGCCCAACCCCTCAGGGATTACAGGCGTTATGTTAAATTACTTGAGGTCGCTAGTTCTAGCAATTCTTATCATTATTTGGTGAATATCGGCACTTTCAAAAATTAAAAAATGTATGAAAATTACGAATCTTCGAACTGGTATAACTTGGCCGAGAGCAATCCTACAACTTTTGTGCCATAGTAACTATTGCTCCAAATGACTAGTACTACCTATACCAACCAATAATACAAAAGGTACCAATTTTTTTCGTTGGCACTTTCAGAAATGGCCCAAAAAAAATGATGTCCTTTGAAAAATGTTTCAAAAAGGTTTTGACAACATTTTCTCCAGATTGCAACTCTTCATTAACTTTTTCACTATTGTTACTAACTGAAATATTTGTTTTTATGGTAATGAATGAAAAAAGTTCAGTTTTTTGCAAAACGTTACAAATCGGTAAGAACAACCTAATTCTAAAATTGCAGCGTGTTCCTACTTTTTTACCCTTGTTACTAACAAATCGCACTGTTTTTTTGTTGTAAAACGCTGCAAATTTGATATACGTTACGAAACGGTAAAAACAACTTAATTACAAATTTACAGCGAGTTACAAATTTCTTTCACCTGTGTGATTAAATAATTTCATTGTTTTTTTAATAATAGACAATGTTCCGTATGTTGCAAAACGCTGCAAACTTGATACACGTTACAAACCGGTAAGAAAAACCTAATTCCAAATTTGCAGCGTGTTACTAATTTTCTTACCCCTGTTTTTACAATAAAAACAGTGCAATCACTGTTTTTAAAAAAAAAACAATGTTCCGTATGTCGCAAAGCGCTGCAAATTTAATACACGTTAAAAAACGGTAAGAACAACCTAATTCCAAATTTGCAGCGTGTTACTAATTTTCTTGGCAATGTTATTAACGAAAAACCATTTTCACCCCTTTTCACCCCTTTTCAACCCTTTCCGTACACCCCAGAACGCTGCAAAATCACCCGGTATGTTATTTTACCTTCCTTAAGAACCCCTAAAAATTTCAGCGTGTTACTAATTATTTTCGGGTTTAGGCTTTAGTGACTGGACTAATTAGCGACTGCTGAACGTTAACGATTGTCGCTTGCCGTTTGGCTACAGGCTTTGACGTTCTATCATATCATAGACAACAGTAGATTTGAGAGACTTCTTTAAAATTTTAACTAGCTCTGTAAAACTGAAGGACTGAATCAGAAGGTCGCAGGTTTCGAGGCTGGCAGTCCGCGATCCCTCAATTTTTTTTTGAAAGCTAACTCCCTTATTTAAAATTATCCAGCGCAACGCCGCAGGAAATCGAATACGTACAGCTTGACAAATTAGAGTAGAGAACCAGAAGTCGCCACTGTGCTCTCGCTACCGCACTTTGAATGATTTTATTTTATTTTTTCACTTATTACGTTAATTTTATGGCACAGTAATAAATCTAACAAACCTGCATTCTTTGTCGACATCAAATGTCATAGATTTTTAATAGTTGTCAGCAAACAAATATATTAGTTTCGTTTCAAGACGTTCTGGCCAAGCTGTACGGTCGGTGACGTACACAGTCGGCAGCGTACGGTTGGTCAGGTGCGTCAGCGCGAACACGTAGCAACGTATGCGTAATGGAAAACAATCTAAGCAGACAATTAGATATTACCATAAAAGGTATAATGTTTAACATTGTACGATTGTCATCATTTCGGTAACGGCCATAAGTAGAAAACAGGAACACATTATGTAAAACAAACTATCTGTTTCAAAAGATAAAGACTTTTCTACACGTTAGAGTATCTCCGTCGGTCGAGTCTTCTTGTCTTGTGGAAACTTTTATTCGTATGTTTCTAAAGTAGGAATATACGCGGCGAAAGAGTTTATCTAATGTACTCTATGTAAAACTCCAAGCTCCGCTATCTAGGCAAACTTCACTTCATCATCTCAGCCATAGGACGTCCACTGCTGAACATTGGCGTCCCCTTTTGATCTCCACATATACCGGTTGGAAGCGACCTGCATCCAGCGTACTACACTTAAATAACATTTGTTAGCACCTATTATAATTACGAAAACAGTGGGAATTCTGTCTGTCTATGACCTTTTTGGTCCTTAAATCCTGGATTAAATTCTATGAACACACAGTCAAATAAAATGTACTTAAGTATAGTAGTATAAGGTATGTAAATAATAAGCATATCGTATTATCCGCTCGTATTCTGCGTTGAGGACAGACAGGCAGTCGCTCCACGCAGTCTTTCTTTCTTATATTATACTAGCTGTTGCCAGCGGCTTCACCCGCTACAACTCGAAAATTATCCCACGGGAACATAAAATCGGGATAAAAGCTATCCTATGTGTTAATCCAGGTTATAAACTATCTGTGTACCAAATTTTAGCCAAATCCGTTCAGTGGTTTTTGCGTGAAAGAGTAACAAACATCCATACATCCATACATCCATACATCCATACTTACAAACTTTCGCCTTTATAATAGTAGTAAGATTCAGCTGCATCAGGTTTGACTGGAAGCAGACCCCATCATAATTGGGAAAAGGTTAGGCTGATGATGAATTATTGAGGATATGAATATAACGTAAATAAAGCAAAAACCCA
Organism: Agrotis segetum; assembly: GCA_036375495.1. Taxonomy (NCBI): domain Eukaryota; kingdom Metazoa; phylum Arthropoda; class Insecta; order Lepidoptera; family Noctuidae; genus Agrotis; species Agrotis segetum. Next base: position 1,352,456 of record JAQSVV010000032.1, read on the forward strand.
GAAGTGGGTGGCTACTTAGTTGTATCCATAACCTGATTAAAATATCGGCCATTGCATGCCATGTCAATAATTGGGTAAATTATTTTATGCATGTTCTGCTTCTGGGCAATTTTAAAAATAATTAAGTAATGAAAAACATTACTGTTTTATTTTTCAAACGGTAATTTGGTTGTAGGACTTACATATGATACTGTTTGGGAGTTAATTACTACATAGAATATAGTATGATTATGATTATCTACTATTTGTATTCAAGTCAATTCAATGCTTATATTAGCTTATGACAGTTCTATGCATTTTCTCCTTTTGGATTTTCTTATACTTAGAAAAATTTTACCTCTATAAAGTGTTAAAGCGGCCTTTGAACGTAAATGCTGCATGTCTCATGTAACATCACTTGAACACGTAAGAGTAAAACCAAGGGTCTTAGTGCCCCGACATCGTAAAACGGCCATTAAAGGGCGTGTTTTACAAAATACCGAGCGAAGGAAGCAAGTCCGATTTTTCTTTGAAAGTAAAAATCGTTCTTGAGAGGCTATAAAACTATCGCCCGATCTAAAAAGCTGTTTCGCAATTTACGAAAGTCGTTTCAAGATACGGATGAGAATTACCCAGTGGTATAGTTGAGTTGTAGTTTGTGGGTTCGAACAAGGCACATTTTTGACCTCACCTATTTTGGAAAAAAAAACTAAAAGTTTTGGAAAAAAAAAATTTTTCATACAAAATGAGAAATTGATCGAGCCCATCAGCATGAAAAATATTTTTGAAGTGAAAACTTCTTTAGCGGCGTTGTACACTTTTTCTGTAATGGGTAAAAAATTTAAAACTCGCGTCAGGGTCACGTGACCAAAACTCGCGTCAGGGTCACGTGACCCTGATCGAAAATGAGTAAGACGTCATTCAAATTAAAAATAAAACATAGTAACAAAAAAGTTTTCACTTCTACCGGCACTCCTGGAGTGCAACCTTTTTTTTTTTTGTGAATTTTCAAAAGTCTTAGAACAAACATTGTTCAGTAACGTGGGCTTGGTTACCCCACGAGAGGTTTTGCGCATTTAACGTTACACGTTCTATACCGACATACTCGTATTTTATAATTAAAAAGGTTGTTTTTCAAGCCTTTTTACATTTATTGTCTACCTGACTACTCATATTTTCGTAAACAGTCACCTAATGTGAGACACAAAAAAATAATATCTTTTATTTTTTTTATGTCTCACATTTCACGTCGATTGCTTCAAGGTGTTTTTCTTCGTTGTTTTTTATAGCGCAAACTAGATTACCAAATCTCAATCAACAAACATTACCTAAACAGTACAGTCCACTGGGATGTGACGACACACCTGAATGGTGTGTCAGTAATTCACTGGAAGATGGACGGCTAAGACACAGTGGAATCTGTTCGCTAGTCAATATTGATTTTGACCGGTTAAATAATTTAACATTTTTACATCACGGTTGGCGTACGTATTCTAGGTTATTGCGGTGTCCTGAAATAATATAAATAATATTTTATAGAGAAAACGCATTTAAAATAATATTTTATTAATAAGGATTGGTCGCAATCATCAATGTCAGCCTATAATGTTTCCACTGCTGGGACACAGGCCTCCTCTCTGTGAGAGGGAGTGGGCCATAATCCACCACGCCGCGGTGCGGGTTGGTAAATGTCACATTCTTTCGAAGTTTTGGTTCTAGGACATGCCGGGTTTCTTCACGATGTTTTCCTTTACCGTTTTGAAAGTCGTGGTGATGAAATGAAAAAACAAAGTAATGCTCCTGGCTGGGTTGGAACCCGAGACCTACAACTCGTAAGTCGGGACCGCTACCACTGAGCCACCACTGAACACCTGTCAGAAGGCTGGTATTTCAACGTAACAAAAAGCTTTTAAAATGAAAAAAAGTATGTAGGTATTTAAGGGCGCGTAACCAGAAAGTTGGAAACGTCGCAAATAGCTTTCAAATAATATTTAAAAGTTTAAATTATTTTATAAATCTACTGTATGAAAATAAGAAATATATTTATGGCTCTGTAGTGCACTAAAAAAATGATATAGGAATGAAATTAAAACACTGAATTTGATGTTGTAACCGTTTCAAGTATGAAAAGGGCTTTTGAAAGGTTCCCAAATACCTTTCTTGCATTTAAAACTATGTATTCGGTGTTACGATATTAATTATTGGATTCCCCTATAATTTATTTAGTGCACTATGAGCCATATTTCTTTTTTCCATACAGTAACATTGCCAAATTAATTTATACTTGACAATTATTTGCGACGTTGCCAACTTTCAGAATACGCGCTCTTAAGGTAACTATGAATAGTTAAAGGTTGTTTTGACATGTTAACCAGCTTCGACTGTAACATAATACAATGTATTGCTTACCTAATCCCTAAACACAAGGATTAGTACCAAAGCCAATACTCAGGTGATTAAGGCTTACTAAGTAATTGAGACGGCCGAGGACCCGTGGTTCGAGTTATGTATTGAATTAATGTTTTAGTAGATAAGTATCAACATAGAATGTGTCAAAGGGAATTTCAGAGTTGAGATTACAAGCATAATAAACGGTGATGAAAGGATTATCAGTTCGTCAAATAAATAACACTGATACAAAATAATAAACCTACACAAATAAAAAATTAAAAAGGCACGTGTCGACTTCACTAGATGATTATTTTTACCACGTTAAAAATGGCGGTCAAAAGGGAAGTCAAAACTGTGTCTGACTTACACAATGTTGGTACTATTACGGTCTTGTAAAATATGAAGGTTGAAGACACAACCCTTGTTCATAACAAAGTTTTAGTAAACATATAAACAACCAATTCGACTGGTGACTTCATATAATATATTATACACTGAAAAAAATGCAGACTAACTAAGATACATTTTCTCTTAGTTGGCATCAAAATGTTTAGAATAATTATTTATTTTGTTACTATAAACAATATAGCTTAGTTGCCAGAACAAATTCATTTCATTTAAGTCGACAATTTTGCACATGAACAGTATATTCAACTGGCTTTGTTACATCATACATGCTTTGTTAGATTTTACTAAATAACAACAGTAACAAATAATAAATTGCGTTCATGGTAACAAGCAACTTGTTAGCAATATTTAAATTTATATCGTAGTTTTTAACAACGAGCATGGTTGACTAGATAGCCTGCTTAATTAAATCAAACAAGAGAAGTGGTCGCATCTAATAACGCTTTGTTATGTCAACAAAACGCGGCGGCCAGCCGCCACCGAACTGTCAATCTTGTCATTGTCATCGTCACGGGTGATAATCTTCGTACAACGAAACGCTCGACGTAGCGCCATATTGTTTTAATGTCGACAGACGTTTCTGGTCGTCTGTGATTGGCCGTCGCAGACGCTGGCAGGCCGCCATTTGTTTTTGCGTCATATGACGTATGTCTGACATTACTGCTGTTGCTACTATTGATCTTTATTGTTTATCCTGTCCGCTTTTTCTGTATTATTAAAGCCCCAGTGTCTCTACTATTACTTTTGATACTTTCAAAATGTATTTCGAGTGGATTTGGCATCATTTCCCGTGTAGAAAAGACTCGCTGTGTGGTTAGAGTGTCTAAACTAAACCGTGATGATCTGCAAGACTGCAATCCTCGTAACCTGAACAACTTTCGAAGCTTTTTGTTTGTCAAAGCACGAAAAGAACTTCATTACGTCTAAATCTCGTCTCATTGGCATTACCTATCCTTCCCTGTTTACTGAAGATGAGATTTTGAGTGGAACAACACAACTTGGCAGTATACCGGTAAGTATTATGATGAAACATCAGCTATCATTACTTCTTGCTTTCTTAACCTTACTTTAACTAATATTATAAAATACCAAAGGAGGAGACAAGATGGATGTACACACATCCATTCCATTACAGTAACGGAGTAACAGTACTCAGATTATTTTAAAATAATAGGATACCTTTTATCCCAGGCTTAAATTCCTGTTAATTCTTTGTTATTAACGCGGGCGAAGCCGCTGGCGATGGCTAGTATGCAAATTGTTATATATTATGGGGGCTGCTAAATTTTGACCGTGTGGTAGAAGGCAGAGATATATTTTTCCTTTAGTTTAATAGATCTTTTGAAGAGAAATCATTGTACAGTTACATGCTAAAATAATAATTATGTTTTACTACATACATAATAACATAATGTTTGCTTAAAACTCAACTGGTTTGCACTACCTGACTACATAAAGCTCCCTCATCCACCGACTCCGAGGTTCACAATATTTCTTTGTACTAAACATAATGTTTCTTCTTTTCCAGCTCATTATGCAGATGAATGAAGACCTGTGAAAATCCTGAGGATAGCAGATGTAGAAAAATCACCTCACCATCGTTTTGGAAAGAGACGAATGATAAACCATCGAGAATATACGGCAGCAAAAAAAAAGACTAAATTACCCATCCAAAGGTGCAGTGACGTGTTTCGGTACAGTGATATAAATAACAAATTCATAATATTGGAACACAATGCTCATAAAAATAATGTTGCGTCAAATAGTTTACAATAATGAACTGGTGCATTTGATAATTTTACAATAAAAATTCGATTTTCGCCATTTGCCTGCGATGCAAAAATAAGCATTATTTAAAAGGAAATTGAAAAATAAATGTTTTAATATGTAATAGTTTTTTTTTATTTGATTTTTTCCCAAAATTAACTTTGAAAAGTTTCAGTAGTATAGCAATATCGAGTACGGCGTTTTTTTTGCGCGAGCAACACTGATTAAAAAAAAAGAAACGTCATACGACATTAAAACTCAAAATGGCGCTACGCCGAAAATTTTTGTTCTGGAGTTGGCAGTCTGATACGTAGTATCTCTTAGTAGTCTGTGGTCATCGTAAACGCGTACCTACGAGTACGTATCGTGAGTTGCTTGCTGTTGTGTGATATATTTGAAAAATAAGTAAGTTTTTGTTTAACTAGCGAATGCTACCACGTACGAAATGGCAGAATTACCTATTAAAGACATGAGAATTAACCGATCTCATCCCAAAATTTGCAGGTAAGATAAATCATGCAGTAACGTTTACATATTATGATGCTATATGTTGTAATAGTACCTAATAATATTATGCAAGTAAATTACTCCAGACTTCAGAAAAATATTTATTTTACCCAGTGACTAACTGACTTTATTTTTGCTTGCAGAATCTAGATTTATCGGATTTAGAATTTGGACGGGACACAATCATTAATGTATCTGTTGCGAAGGACAAAGAAAATGTGGCACAAGTAATGTCGAAATTATAATTAATTCTAGAAGAAAATGTGCCCCCGAATATTGCTGAAGATGATCAAAGAACGCAGTGGGGTATGTTTCTTTTAAACTTTTATGTAAGGTCACTAAATTGGTAATTTTGCATATTTTAGGAGATGAAAAACTTATAATGTATTGGCATAAAAATAAACAAGTGGAAAGAGTGACATTTAGACCCCTAAACACTCTACACTTCTCCACCTTATTTGTTTTGTTTTATTTTCTTCCTAGATACTTTACATGTCCATTTACATATAATTAATCGTATATTTGCAAAATGGCCTGTATATACCTGAATGCAATTAAGAGACATCCAACAAAGGGGCGGGCCCAGCATCTTTAACACAAGTTGTCTTGGCAACTTAGTAAGGGTGCTGGTGTCGCAATATCATTGTATTTACGTGAAATATAATTATGAACCTTGTACTCAAACCATGTATATGTAAAACTTGATGCAAATAAAAATTATTATTATTATTATTATTATTATTTAACAATGTTTTTAGTTTTAACTTTTATTTCTCCAAATGTACTGGATTCAAATAGTTGTATTTCATAACACTTTTTTTTTCAGTTACATGAAAATATATTGCCGAAGTCACTTGAGACATCTTCGCTTTGGTGGAACGCTTGATGGAAATGGAACCAGAATGAATGAAATAATTATGTATCTCAGATGCGCCTTATAGGTAATAAGATGCCTTAAAAAAAGTGTTTTGTAAAACATTAATAAAGTTATAATAAAAAATCGTTGTTTGATTGCTATCTACTTGCTAAGTCTAAGCCGTTGTCATATTAACTACCTGTATTCGTCAATCCAAGTCAGTGTCTTTTGCACATCCACAAAGTACCAATCTAACTTATTGTAATTTTTATTAACTACAATAAGTTACTTTGTGGATGTGCAACATACTGTGACTTGCATTGACGAATACAGGTAGTTCATATGACAACCCCATGTCTACGACGAAAATGAGGTTAGTTGAATTAATTAGTTCATCTCGGTTACTTCATGCAAGATCTTAATTATAACAACTCATGAACTTCATTGATTTTATAATGTTGCACAGACGTATCATGCAAGATCTTAGTTGAATCTACAAGTTAAGTGTATTGATGTGACAATGTCTCATCCTTAAACTGGCCAACATTTGAGCTAATTTAAATAACTACCCTTAATTATAGCAATTCATTACTTAGTAGACGGAACTATGATAATTTAACGAAGTTCTCATAGCTGCAGAAGGCAAGATCTTGTTAGGCTCGTATGGAGTCATGATGCGTGATCACGTCAAACAAGATGTTTATTAAAGCAAACAATTTTTTTTTTCAGTGTAGTTTCCAGATAACTATCAGCAAAAGGCTCAAACAAATTCCAAGAAACAATAAAATATAAGATACTTATAAAGGCCGTCCTTTACTCTATCTAACGAGAACATTGCTAAACATGAAAGCCGACATTTATTCTAGACAAACCGGTTGAGTGAATTCAGTAGTTTTCTAGTCTTTCTAGAAATTTCCTCTGAACCTAGAAACGGTAAACTTTTGCCGTTTTCGTCCGAACGATTCTTTTGTAATCGAGTCACGGTTCGGTCCTCGCCGGGTCAAACCGGGGACGGTTTGTTATGACGTGGACAACGTTAATAGGAACAAATGCGTCTTTTCATTTATTTAAGTAAAAGGGGACATTGGAAACGGACTGAGAAAAAAACCTTTCACATTTTTTGTAGACTTTTTTGTACAGCTACTTATCTGAATGGTATACTTAGTCGTTGTACGGATCTTCAATGGTTGAAGGAAATACGCTCGGTCAATATCCAAATTAACGTTAGAAATCTTTAACAAAAATCTTTATTTAGAGATTGTGGTATCGGTCAGTGGTCTCGACTCGAGTTGTAGGTCGTGGGTTCGAACCCCGCCAAGCGCATTACTTTGTGTAATTTATTTCATCACCACTGCTCGCAAAACGGTGAAGGAAAACATCGTGAGGAAACCGGCATGTCCTAGAACCAAAAAATCGAAGACATTGGCATCCACCAATGCGCACTGGGCCCGCGTGTTGGATTATGTTCCACTCCCTCTTACAGAGAGGAGGTCTGTGTCCCAATAGTGGGAACTGTAAAGAGCGTTTCAATAAAAGGCGGGAATCAGCAGCGAACTGGTTTATTAAACAGGTGTGCAACATAACGCGCGCAAAGGACGCACATTCAAATATGGAAGTAGTGCCAACTTACAAACTATGAAAGTTGCTACTCGCTACATCTTCTCCCTCCTAAGCTACAGAGTACTGCTATAACAAAATTCTTAACCTATTAAAATATAAGTAAATCCAGAACAAAACTTAAATCTATAAACTTATTTATAATGCACGCTTAGCTCGTTCGTAAGCACGCAGTGCTCGAGCTGACGCGTCGGGTGGTGGTGGCGTTGGTAGGGCTACCGGCTCGGCTGGTGTTACTGGAGCAGACGGCTCAGGGCCCTTTTCTGGAGTACGCCACACGTCGCCCTGTTCAGCTTGTGCTGTATCGTCAGCACCATCAGACGCGTCTACGTGTTCTTCACCAACGACCCCAGGCACGTCCACACACGGCTCATCTCGCGATCCTTGACTAGCTCGCGACAGTGAAAACCTATTTTTATTGCGCGCGGGAATAATCTGATCCGCATGTCTACGCCACTGAGTACCATTTCCTATGTCCACATTGTACGATACAGGACCCGTTTTCTTACTGACCGTGCCAGGAGCCCACTTTTCCCCCCGCGTAGAATAGTCGCGAGCAAAAACTGCATCGCCTACATCAAAATCCCTGATAGCGCCTGGCCCGTAGCGCACCTGTCGTTCCTGCGCAGTGCGAACTACCGCGCCTAGATCGGGCCGCAAAGCGTCGAGGCGACTGCGAAGCCTCCGTCCCTGTAACGCATACGCTGGAGGTACCCCTGTCGTCGCGTGTGGACAGTTCCGATATTTTAACAAGAATTTACTTAGAGCTGCGTTCACATCGTCTCCCTCATACTGTGCTCTTTTAATTGCCTTTTTTATAGTTTTGACTGCATTTTCAGCTGCGCCGTTAGCTTGTGGTCTATATGGGGCTGAAGTTACATGTTTTATACAATTTTTATCACAAAATTCTTTGAATTCTCGAGCTGAAAAAGGCGGACCATTGTCCGTCACTAGTTGTGACGGTAAACCAAAACGCGCAAATATGCCCCTAAAAGCATTTATAGTGGAGCGAGCATCCGAACCCTTCATCGGTAACGCCTCTATCCACTTCGAATGTGCATCGACCACAATGAGGTACCTAATACCGCCACAATCTCCAAAGTCTGCGTGCAGGCGCTGCCACGGATGCAGCGGGAACTCCCAAGGGTGCACCTGCGCTCGCGGCGGCGCGTCGCGCACCACTCGACACGCATCGCATTTCCTACATATCTCTTCTATATCCTGATCTAGGTTTGGCCAGTACACGTAACTACGTGATAAGTTCTTCATTTTGTTAACCCCTAAATGACTTTCATGAATTTCAGTTAAAATATGTTTTCGTAATATTTGAGGAATGACAATTCTGTATCTATATATTAAACATCCCTGGTCCACTGACAGTTCCAGTTTTCTCGCAAAATAAGGTTTCTCTTCCTCGCAGTTAGGTGCAGCTGGCCACCCAAACAAAACATAGCCCTTAATTTTATTTAAAACCACATCTCGTTCTATTTCTCGAGCCACATCTTTAAACGAAACAGGGAACGTGTCTGCAATTAAATTCAAATATTCTATAGTAATTTCTTCGCGAATTTCTTTATCTAGAGGTAACCGAGACAGTGCATCAGCCGGACCATTGTCTACTGATCTCACAAATTCGACCTTATAATCATAAGCTGCCAAACGTGCCGCCCACCGCTGCAATCGACTTGCAGCCGTTTGAGGTATACCCCCCTTTTCACCAAAAATGTGTGTCAACGGCTGATGATCCGTTCTTAATATAAAGTTTCTGCCAAATAGATACTGGTGATGTTTAGTTACACCAAATAGTATCGCCAGGGCTTCCTTGTCAAGTTGACTATAGTTACGTTCCGGTGCACTAAGTGTGCGCGACACGCAGCTGATAGGGCGTTCGCTGCCGTCGTCGTAGCGGTGCGCGAGCACGGCGCCTAAACCGTACGCGCTGCTGTCAACTGACAAAACGAGTGGTCGCCCCTCCTCATAGTGCGCCAGTACGCGATTGCTTAAAAGAGCCTGTTTAGCCTGACTAAAGGCTAATTCACACTCCGAGTTCCATTTCCATACTACCTGTTTCCTTAATAAATTATGCAGTGGATGTAACAAACTACTTAAATTGTGTATAAATCGCCCATAGTAGTTCAACATTCCTAAAAAACTTTTAAGTTGTGTAGTATTTTCTGGTTTTGGTGCGTTTGATATGGCTTCTAATTTTTCAGGATCTGGTTTCAATCCCTCTTTATTAATAATAAACCCAACATACTTGACAAAATCCTGCAGAAAACTACATTTGCTAAGTTTAACGGTGAGTCCTGCGTCACGCAACCGAGTGAGTGCTGCCCTTAAATTTTTTAAATGATCTTCATCACTAGCCCCTGTTACGCAAATGTCATCTAAAAACACTACACAACTCGGAATACCTCTTAAAATTTCTTCCATAATCTTCTGAAACTTCTCTGGTATACATGATAAACCGTACGGAGTGCGTCTGTACGCAAATGTACCTATGTGTGTGGTGATCGCGGTATACAACTGCGAATCCTCAGTTAATAAACACTGCTCGTACGCGTGCCGTAAATCAAGTTTAGAAAACTTTTTACCACCACTTAATGTGGAAAATAGCTCTTCAATACGGGGTAAGGGGTAATAATCGCGCTTTAATTTCGGGTTAATCGTGATCTTATAATCACCGCAAATTCTTATCTCCCCGTTACGTTTCACTACCGGTACAATCGGAGTATCATAATCCGAGTAATCTATACGATAAATAGAACCATCGGCCTCGAGCCGCGCGAGCTCCCTCTCGACGCGTTCGCGGAGCGCTAGTGGAACGGGACGTGCGCGGACGTACACGGGGTCATTGTCCGTAAGTAGTAGCCGAATTTCGCGGTTACAGGTACCTAGTTTCTCAGTAAACACGGTTGGGAATTCCTTAATTAGTTGGTCCACGGATTGACAATCTGAAATTTTATTAAATTGTATTTGTTTTATTTGCAACGCCCGGATCCAATCTCTACCCATAATGGGGCGCGCTCCCCCTCTAATGACATGTAAACATAATGAATGAGTTTTATTTCCTTTAAAACTAACTTCTACCACAATGTATCCTAGAGTATCAATCCGTGCCCCGCTATAGCTGCGTAATACTAAATTATCCTGTTTAATTTTCTTATATAAAAATAATTGTTTATACATGGATTCACTAATTGCTGAAATACGACTTCCTGTATCAACTTCACACCGAATATTTAAATTATCAATTAACAGTTCTAGGAAATAAGGTTCATTACTCGTAGACTCCACCTTACTTGACAAATTGAACAAATCCTCTTCGCAATCACTCACGTAATTTTGCCTGGTGCCACTTTCTCGTTCGCGCACATTTTTGCACATCACTTTTAAATGCCCTTTTTTATTGCACTCATCACATGTGTAGTTTTTAAATCGACACCTATCTGCGGCGTGACCCTTTCCGCAACGCCAACACGGCCTGTAGCCGCCGTCGTCCCCTGCAGCAGCTCGGGCGCCTCCAGCGCCGCGCGCGCCCTGTTGCCTGCCCGATGCCGCCGCCGGCGCCCCGCGGCGCCCTCTCGTGTAGTGCAGCGCCTCCGCCGCCGTCGCAGCCGTCGCGCCGCCGCCCGCTGATTCCACTGCCGCCGCCGCTGAGGTCGAGGCGCTTACCTCAGCGTGTTTTTCTGCTGCCTCTAGAGCAAGCGCCAGCTCTACCGCCGCCTTGTACTCGATCCTTTTTTCAGCGAATATTCGTGATCGCATTGCGTCGTTCGCTAAACCAGAGACAAACTGGTCTCGCAAATTCTCCTCGAGTTGTGCACCAAAATTGCATGTAGTTGCCTGTTAATGACAACATAAGAAATTAAAAAGGTTTAAGAAGTCATATTCATAATCTATGGCACTGTGCATCTATAGTGTCTATGCCCTCTTGTGCCTCCATCTTTTCCTGTGTCAAGACGTTCATTTTTGGTGTGTGTAAAAATACTTCTTGGGTATGTTAATATAAGTTTGGAATATTAAAATAAATACATTAAAACTGTCTGCCACGTTTATTCTCTTACCTGATAATAGGTTATGGGCCCAGGCTCGCCTATTAACAGAGATTAACGTGGATGCAGACAGGTTCTGAATAAAACTCGGAACGATTAGAAACCATCATGGATTCTGCTTCTGGGGTAAACGCCGCCGCTGGAATCACTGTAGTGAAACTCACAGGCAGCGAGAATTGGTCTTTGTGGAAATTCCAAACGAAGATTTTACTAACCGGGCAAGGTCTCTTCGGTGTCGTCAATGGTACACTCAAGGAAAATGAGGCAAGCTTAAAACCAAAGGAATGGGAGAATTTAGATGCCAAAGCCCAAACACACATCGTGTCGAGAGTTACAGAAAAAGTCATGCAACATCTGCTAACTTGTAGTACTTCGGCAGAAATGTGGTTAAAATTGTCAAGTATTTACGAACTTAAGAGCTCAACGAGCGTCCACTTATTACATGAAAGATTTATAAAATACAAATATGAAGAAGGAGGTATTGCAAACCTCTTTAGCACAATAGAACTCTTAGCAAACAAATTGAAGCAGGTAGGCGAAACAGTCTCTGACAGAATGATCATCACCAAGGTGCTCATGACATTACCACCCCAATATAGACACTTCGTGTCAGCGTGGGAAAGTGTTCCTCAAACAAATCAAACGTTAAATGACTTGCAGGCAAGGTTGCTCATAGAAGAAGAGCGCATGCAAGGAAATGAGGAGCCCGTCGCCTTAACCGTGCAAAACATAAAATGTTACAAGTGTGGGAAGAGTGGCCATAAGAAAAATGTATGCAGATTAAACATGATGTGTTCATATTGTAAGAAAACGGGACATACAGTAGAGCGCTGCTATTTTAAGAAAAATAAAGAAAAAGGAAACAGTTCAAAGGAGAATAAACGACAAGATTCAAAAGAAAATAAAGGACAGGTTTCAAAGGAGTATAAAGGAAATAGCTCACAAGACAGTAAAGGGGACAGCTCAAAAGCGAATGCCTTTGTTTCAAGTGCATTTATTGGTAATAACAATGGCGCAGAAGAATGGATAGTGGACAGTGGTGCAAGTGACCACATGACCCCTAATAAAAATTATTTTTTCAGCTTTTCAGGGATATCAGATGAAAGATATGTCATAGTTGGAGACGGAAGAAAACTAAAAGTACAAGGAATAGGACAAATAATTCTCAAGGCCTATAACGGTAACGAGTATGTGGAAACATCACTAAATGATGTATTATATGTTCCTGAACTGAAGGTAAATTTATTCTCTGTTACAAAAGCTGTAAATAATGGTTATATGTTTCAAATTAAAGGTAAAAAATGTGAGTTAATTAAAAATAACATAGTATGTTCTGTTGGTAAAAGTGTGGATAAGTTTTATATAATGCAGTTTATTTTTGTTTCGTCATCTAAAGTAAATTTAACTACTCAAGTAAATAATAATACTCTTAAGGATTGGCATGAAAAATTGGCACATCAAAACTTTGATTATTGTCGTTCAGTGTTAAAAAATAATAACATAAAATTCATTGATTCTGATGATTCATGTATAGCATGTATTGAAGGAAAATGTCATCGTTTGCCTTTTCCTCAGAGTTTAAATAAAACAAGTATGTGTTGTGAAATTTTACATGCAGATGTTTGTGGACCGATGGAAGTTGTATCGGTTGGTGGTTCAAGGTATGTTTTAGTAATCAAAGATGATTTCTCAAAATATAGGAAAGTTTACTTTTTAAAACATAAGTCTGAAGTGCCAAGTAAAGTAAAACAGTTTATTAATTATGCTGAAGTTGAAACAAATAATAAAGTAAAGATTTTAAGGACAGATAATGGGACAGAATTTTTAAATAAAACACTAGAGTCCTTTTTAAATGATAAAGGAATACAGCATCAAACTACGGTTGTCTATACACCGGAACAAAATGGAAAGGTAGAAAGAGAAATGAGAACAATAATAGAAGCTGCTAGGACTATGTTAATTCAATCTAATTTAGATAAAACGCTGTGGGCTGAAGCGGTTAATACAGCTGTGTATACGTTAAACAGAACTTATGTTAAAAATAAAAATACTAATAAAACTCCTTACGAATGTTGGTCAGGTAGGAAATTTGATATACATACTTTACATAAATTTGGAAATCCAGTTTTTAGTCATGTACCTAAAGAGAAAAGAAGAAAATTAGATTCAAAAGGAAAGAAAGGATACTTTGTCGGTTATGGAGAATTGACTAAGGGTTATAGAATCTATTATACAGAAGAAAATATAGTAGAGATTAAAAGAGATGTAGTTTTTATAAAGGATAATGATTTTGAAGATAACAATAAAATACCTAATAGGGAAATCACAGACAATTTTGAAATTACACTCGAAGAAAATACTGGAAACTCACTGGAGGAAAATAATGATGTTGACAATATTATACAGGATGAAAATAGTAGGGATAGTACAATAAGCAGTCAGATAGAAGGGATAGAAAGTAATAACGAAACATTGGGTCATAACTTTAATGATAGTTCAAGTATTGATGAGTCGAGTAATGAATCTGAAGGAGAGTTCTATGATACAAATACTGAAGTTCAAAGTCGGGTTAGTCAGGTAGAACAAACAGAAACCAGATTAGGAAGCCTGATTGGCATAAAGATTATAGTACAGATTATACATGTCTGTTAAGTCTTATAGAAGACAATCCTAAAACATATGAAGAAGCCATGAAAAGTACTGAAAAAGCAAATTGGCAAAATGCGATGAAAGAAGAAATGGATAGTTTAATTGAAAATAATACATGGGAATTAGTACCAAAACCAGTAAATAGTAAAGTTATTGAAAGCAAATGGGTATTTAAAAGAAAACTTGATGATCAAGGTAATATTACTAGTTACAAAGCTAGGCTCGTAGCTAGAGGCTTTCAACAAACAGATTTTATTGATGATGATTTATTTGCACCAGTTGCTAAGCTTCCAACGGTTCGCACTCTATTGGCAATTTGTAATCAAAAGGGTATGTCAGTACATCAAATGGATGTCAAAAGTGCTTTTCTTCATGGTGATATCAAAGATGAGATATATTTGTCATTACCAGAGGGTTATTCTGATAACAGTGTGGTATGTAAACTTAAAAAATCATTATATGGTCTAAAAAGCTCGCCCAAAAACTGGAATGATAAATTTAACTCAGTCATGTTATCCGAATCTTTCAAACAATGTAAAACTGATTATGGTCTCTATGTAAAACAGTATGATGGACAGATTGTTTATTTATTACTGTATGTTGATGATTTATTACTTGCAGGGACGGATATTGAATGCGTAAACAAAACTAAAGATTTGTTAAAGAAAAATTTTTGTATGAAAGACATGGGTTTAGCAAAATATTTTTTGGGTATATCTATCGAACAGGATGTCATTAACGGTGTTTTAAAAATAAATCAGAAAGCTTTCCTTAAACAGATTTTACAAAAATATAATATGGCAGAATGTAAAAGCGTTGCTACACCCATGGATTCAAAATTCAAAACTGATAGCCTTAAAAGGGAAAATTCTGAATCTCAAGAGTTAGAAACAAGATGTAGGAAATTAATTGGTTGTTTGTTATATGCAGTATTAGGCAGTAGACCAGATTTGTGTGCAAGTGTTTCAATATTAAGTCGTTTTCAAAAATGTGCTAGTGAAGAGTTGTGGAATATGTTAAAAAGAGTTCTTAGATATATTAGAGGCACAATTGACTTAAGTTTAGTATTTAAAAGAAACAAGAATGATGCTATCATTGTTGGTTATGTAGACTCTGACTGGGGAGGTGATTTGGTTGACAGAAGGTCAACAGCTGGGTTTGTTTTTAATATATTTGGTTCTCCCGTTTCATGGTGTACTAGAAAGCAACCATCTGTAGCTTTGTCTTCGACAGAAGCTGAGTACATGGCTCTTAGTATGGCTACAGCAGAAGCCTGTTGGCTTAAACAATTATTATGTGATTTTTCTATTCATGTTGAATATGTATTAATGTTTGAGGATAACCAAAGTTCAATTAAAGTTGCTAAAAATCCAGTTTTGCACAAACGAATGAAGCACATTGATATCAAGCACCATTTTATTCGTGAAAAAATTGTAGAAGGTATAATAAAATTAAATTATATTGAAACATCAGAACAAGTAGCTGACTTGCTAACCAAGCCTTTGTCAGGCCCTACATTTGTTAAATTAAGGGGATATTTAAAATTGATATAAATAATTTTTTTTTATGTATAAGTTAAATGTAAAATTTCAAGGACAGTATTTAAATAGAGTAAATGCGTAGAAGTGTAACAATTTCATTATTTTGTAAAAGTAAAATGTAAAACTGTGTAACTCAAAATGTAATAATTTTGTAAATGTAGACGCAGGATGTAAAAGGGTATAAGTTAAAATTTTGTATGTAAAGGGTGCAAATTATATTTTTGAGTATTTTAAAATGTTGGACATTTATGTAATTTAATTTCTTATTTTGAGGGACGGTGTTAATGACAACATAAGAAATTAAAAAGGTTTAAGAAGTCATATTCATAATCTATGGCACTGTGCATCTATAGTGTCTATGCCCTCTTGTGCCTCCATCTTTTCCTGTGTCAAGACGTTCATTTTTGGTGTGTGTAAAAATACTTCTTGGGTATGTTAATATAAGTTTGGAATATTAAAATAAATACATTAAAACTGTCTGCCACGTTTATTCTCTTACCTGATAATATTGCCAAATGCTTTAATGCTTGAAGATACTCCATAAGTGGCTCGCCAACACGTTGTCGTCGCAAGCGGAATACGTGCCGCTCTGCTATCTCGGACCGTTGTGGCTCAAGATGGTCAGCCACTAACTTAACCAGATCATCAAAAGTTTTATCTTCAGGAAACTTTGGCGCGCACAAATCACACATTAAGGCATATGTAGGTTCTCCGACAATCGTAACCAGTAAAGATACAGTTAGTTCATTTTTCACAGTATTTAACAAAATGTATTGTTTTACGCGGCGAACGTACGCGGCCCATTGCATTGAACTTGAATCAAATGGCTCTAATTTACCGATAGGCATGATGTTTATTATTTATACACTATTATATCAACTATATTGTCAATTACAAATAGTTTTTTAAACGCACGGTTCACTATTTTCATCGAAATCGTCGCCAATGTAAAGAGCGTTTCAATAAAAGGCGGGAATCAGCAGCGAACTGGTTTATTAAACAGGTGTGCAACATAACGCGCGCAAAGGACGCACATTCAAATATGGAAGTAGTGCCAACTTACAAACTATGAAAGTTGCTACTCGCTACAGGAACAATATAGGCTGATGATGATATTCAACCTTAACTCTAGTATCAATAGAGATTGCATAAGCGCCTTCGAGAGTTCTGCTACATTCAACATTTCTCAGCCATATACACAGAATATAACCAAGTGCTCAGCAGTATTATCTCACAAAGCTAATACAGACTATTCAATATACCACATTATTAGCTTAAACTTAGTGCTTACCTACACCTAAGGAGATACTTCAATCCTAATACCGCTCGTATGAGTAGACTAAGTTCGAGACGAGGCTAACTTTGACATTTGATGCCGACGATGTACTAATGAATCGAGCTTTGCTTGCTATATATGTTGCGTTTATTAGGTATTATATGACTTTCGGAAGTAATAAAACCATCATCATCATCATATCAGCTGTAAGACGTCCACTGCAGAACATAGGCCTCCCCTTTAGACTTCCAATAGGACCAGTTGTAAGCGGCCTGCATCCAGCGTGATCCTGTGGCCTTCATAAGATCGTCTGCCCACCTAGTGGGTGGACGTCCTACGCTGCGCTTGCCGGTGCGTGGTCTCCATTCGAGAACCTTCGTCCCCATTCGATAAAACATCAAAGATTTATTAATGATTCAAAATAAAGATTATTTTGAATTTGTCAACTGGGTGTGGATGGCTATATCTGAAACTATGAGGAATATCGAAAAACGTTGAAAGGAGTCTCGGGGCCGATTTTGACGAAAACTAAAACTGCATCACTGGATTTTAGAAAAATCAATTATCCTGGCCAGGAATCGAACCCGGTGATTTGGAAAATAATATCACACCCTGTATATTATACCTTTCGATAGTGTCGCTTATGAGAATCAAATTCAAGGAAGTAATCATATGCGGAAAACTAAAGAAAAACGTAAAATTATTCGGTAATCTTAAAATTGGAGGTCTAAAAACGTGTTCTGCAGAATCATAATATGAATTGTGATGGTGAAATTGAATAGTTATTTTTATAGCAACTCATTCTATTATTCTGCTACATTGCCTTTTTCGATCGTCAGGAAATTAAGGGCAATTTGACAAAAACAAAATAAGAATAGCCTGATAAGCCGTCGGTGACAGATGGTCGTCCAAGATGGACAGAAGATCTGGGACTGAGGGAATTTGCTGATTGATTGATTGCTGAAAATTAAATATAATAGGGTAGTTTACTCCATAAATGCATTTAAAATCTGTTTAGTTCGTGAGTATTGAAAGAATGAACCCACCAAAAACATTAAATGTAAAAAAATGCCAAGTCTCTCGATGCAGTCTTTCCATCGTAAAAAGTTTTGAGATCTCATAGAAGCCAAGTCCTATTCAAATTATTTTGTAGTTATAAATCAACATTTAGTAATTATATCAATAGTTTTCTTTATATTATAATTAAACGGACTTGGCTTGGTTTAAAAGTACCTCCTTGATGGCCTAATTGAAATAAATGATTTGACATTGACTTTTTTAAATTTTTTGAGTAAAAAAACAGCGTATTGTGTTGATGATTTATTTGTAAAAGCCCATGTTCCTTTAAGAGGTATGCATGGAAAACGAGAAATATGGCGTAAAAAACGGGATGTGTGTACCTTTTTTTTATTTCAGCAGTGGGGCGTCCAAAAGTGAACTTCTTTCTACTTGTATGATTTTGATATAATTGCACGTCCTACAATGTTGGTTTTGAATGAGAATCGAATCCGCGACACGCAGAACAGCTGTCAATTACTCCGCCAATACGCCAACCGAAGTACCAACTGTGACTGTTAATTAAAATGATAAAGAAAATGCACGATAAAGTTTCTGAATAAATGTTATCGTGAAATTTTTCAGCAGATTCCGAAGTAAATAACCATAAATTAATTGTGAATTTCCAATTCAGTGCATTTACTTATTGGACAATACATTAATTTCTGTTTACAAATTGTGTACTGAATAACAGATTAAAAATGTTAATTTCCTTATTTTATACCCGACAGTATTGTTCGTTGTAAAAACAGTTGTATGAATAATTCGTGGTCCATTCATCATTTTACAGCCTTTTTCAATACAAATTCCGAAACAATGCTCCTGAAAATAATCTCGTCACGAATGAAACCTTACAATGAAATGTGATAACGCCGTTTTCAACAATGTAAAAATGTGATCTGTAAAAAGTACTTTATGTAGATATTTTTCTACACATAAATAAGTTAAATAAAACATTTTTTTTACAATTACCTAAGTCAATTTTTCATGTAATTAATTTAGGTCCTAGCCCTGAGATGAAAAAGTAAGATTTTCTTCAAACAGAACAAGACGCAATTTTTTCATAATAATCATCATGAGATTTTTTGTAGGTTGTAAAAAACATCAAATGAGTGGAAAGGACTGTCAGTCTTGTACTGACTAAAATCCATCGTGCTCCTTTAATTGGCTCAGGCGCAAAATGTCCCTTTCGCAAAATGTACCCTTCTTCATTCATTCATAGGCATTTTGCATCAGTGAAAAAAAGTAATCTAGAGCCAGAAAGTAGAACACAAAAACCGTCTGCCATACTATTTTTCACACAATTTGTATGAACGAATTTAATTATTTTTTATATGAGACAGTAAATTACTATTTTCTTATTTAAACATCACAAAACTACCGGTTTTTGTGCTCTAAACCTCCTAGCTCTTGACCAGTTTTTTCTCTGATGCAAAGAGTCGATGAATGTTTGAAGAAGGGTACATTCTGTGAAAGGGACATTTTGCGAAAGGAACGTTTTGACAAATGGGACATTCTGCGAAAGGTACATTTTGCGAAAGAGACATTCCGTGAAAAGGACATTTTGCTACCTGTGGACATTTTGCGAAAGGGGCATTTTGCGCCTAAACCCTTTAATTGTCCTTGTAATTCCATACACAAACACGCAGTTTAAGAATTTAAATGCCTGTCCGATCGATACATAAGCATTTTTATTACCGGACCGTTTCTTTTTTTTTAAAACATTCACAAATTATGTTGAACCCAGTAAAAATATCTAAAAAAGCACCGCATAGTAACGAAATACACAACAAACTTTGCCTTGTCGTGAAACTAAACAATGAATGAACAAACACTGTCCTGTATGAATAATAAACAAGTAAATACGGCAATGCCGACGTTAATTACTTAAAACTAATCAGCACTTAGCGTAATACGCGATCAATATTAATGTTCGAACATACACGTGTTTGAGCTAGACCTACGCATTTGTGACATACCACAGAGCTACGGATCTTCGAGTGGCTATAGAGATGGCACCTATAAAACCTCAATTATTACTTTGTCTTGTCTAAATCTATTTTTATTCGTTTTTTTTTTTCTATTTATTTTAAATAATAACAGTTACAAACTTAATTGTGGTCTCAGAGGCTTTTACAGTATTAATCAGCAGGCTGTCTTTTCTTTTCACTCGTGGCCTTAAAGTCTACGGGAAAAACTAAATCGACGAAAAATGCCGTTAATATACTCTTACGAGTATTAGGAATGTACTGAAAATATTTTTTTTAGTGTTCCATCTTTGTGTGGAGTGGACTGGACTGTCAAACTTGACTGACTGAAAACAGACCTGAGGCCTTATCAGGAGCTCTTAAAGCGATCCAGTTTAGGCTGTGGGAAAGAGATGGCGCTAGATGACTTGTATAGCTCTGTCTCTTTCCCGCAGCCTAAACTGGATCGCGTTAAGAGCTCGTGGTGAGGCTCTTGTTCCTTTACTCGTAGATGCTCTTTTCGGTCCAAGGGGAAGGGCGCGTGAATAAATTACCTAAGTGATTATGTCAAAAGTGCTAGCAATACCACTTCTAGTAGCTGTCTCTGCTCTCTGACGTATACATACACATCACACGTAATATCTCTCTATTGTAATCACCTACTGTTTTCATACGGATGCTTTGAACTCCAGTTAACCAAAAGATGAGATGGACGAATTTTTTGATACCTACCTAATTATATTTTATTTTATTCGTTTATTTTGTCTCTCTCTGATTGCGCTGGGCGAAGCAAGAGGGAACGAATTGGTCAAGGTTATTTGTTCAGGGTACGGTCTTAAGACGTCATAGTGGGCCCCTAGACAGATAAGTTTACCGAAAATAAAAGGAGCGTTCGTTCCTGAAAACTAATTTTCCAATTTCACGCAAGCGAAGCCGCAGGCAAAAATAGTGTTTCATAAGAGGCTTATTGGTTGTTGTTTGTTAGGAATTGTGTTCGTCGATGAAAGGTGTACTGTATGAAATTCGGGATCCCTTCTATTCGCATAATATTCTTTGTCCTAATATACTTCGGCATAACGATTTTGGCACAATTTGTTTAGGCATAATAATACTTCGGCATAATTTTTTTAGGCATACATCTTACATTCGCATAATCATCTTAAAGACTAATTTGTTTCGGCATAAATTTGATTCGCATAACGTTAGTAGGCCTAATGACTATTAGCATAACGTTAGTAGGCCTAATGACTATTAGCATAACGTTAATAGGCCTAATGACTATTAGCATAACGTTAGTACGCCTAATGACTATTAGCATAATAATATTTAGGCATACAATTAATACTTTCTAAATTAATACGTTTCTGTAACAATTAAATAATATGTTAATTAAAAATTGAATATGATGTGCAACAAAAGTTAGTGACAGAACCGAATTGCTGCAAAACCGACTCCACGTAGTCTTGTTTGTCCTACCCCTAGAGTGTAATTTAAAATCGCGTAGGCGCGTAGGGGCGAGGCGGCCCGCGGGCTGAGGAGCAGGCGGCTGCGAGCGAACCGCCGCGGCTGAGGCTGGCCGGCGAAGCCGGCCAACAAGCCGAAGCTGCGGTGGTGAGCGAAAGCCGTCTGCGACGATTAGCACGCGTGGGGCCGCCGGAGGCCCGCAGCGCCGGAGCCGTGACAGAAAACCTTGCCTGCTGCATGTTGCATGCTCGCTTGAATGCTGCATGCTGCATGCTTGCTTGTTTGCTGCATGCTTGCTTGCATGCTTGCTTGTTTGCATGCTTGCTTGCTTGCATGCTGTATGCCTTTATAAGTAATGTTTTAATATCATTATGCGTAAATAAATTTATGCTTTAGGATATTATGCTTAAAAAAGTTATGCCTTAGAACTTTATGCTTAGTAAATTTATGCTTTAAGATATTATGCTTAAAAAAGTTATGCTTTAGAACTTTATGCTTAATAAATTTATGCTTTAGAATATTATGCTTAATCATTATTATGCTTGGAGAAATTATGCTTAAAAAATTATGCGTAAGCTATTATGCGTAATTATATTATGCGAAAATATAATTATGCCAAACAAAATTATGCTAAGTTATATTAGGTCTTAAAATTTTATGCAAATGGATAGGGAACCATGAAATTCATGTTCATCGCATTTTCAGCTGTATTTTGAGAGCTTGTTCTGTAGTGGACGTTACTACATGAGGGTGATGAATGGTTTGTTATTGAAATTCAGTAAGTAAATTGTTAAAAGGGTTAGTGGCATCACATTAAACGGTAATCACGTTTTAATCTAATATCTTTAAACGAGCAATTCTTGTTTATTTATTTATAATTATATAATCAGGATCTCGGAAACGGCTCCAAGGATTTTTATGAAAGTTACAGATTAGGGGTTTTTCGGCTCAAGGAATCGATTTATCAAGGTCCCAGGTTCGAGAAAAGCTCGGTTCCCAAGATATAGATATTTTAAAAACCGAGCGAAGCTCGGTCAACCAGATATTTACTTTAAATAGGTGAAAAAAATATTTGTTACTAAAATTTAAATAAGCATGAATTATGATCACTGTTTTTTTAAACGTTGCCCCACGCATTTAACGCAAAATAACAAAGATCCACTAATCATGTGTGCTTGCATAGCAATATGCAGATGTGCGCGAACATTTTCAGTATGTCGCGGCGTACTCTTTTTTCGCCTTTGCTTAAGTGAAGTCACCAGAGCGAACGCGTACATTTCTGGCGCACACTGTGCCACACACTGGTGCAAACACACCTTAAGTATATAACAGAAAACGCAACACACAAAATCATACAAGCAGTAAAAGACAATCGTACTCACATAATCCTCAACTTCCAAAATACTTTTCCATTCAAAAATCCTATAAACTCCATAGGCTTGATTCCAAATTGATTTTGCGTGGAACAAAGGGGGTCTACACCCGCAGAAATGAAAATACGATTTGGGTACAGTCACGACCACCAACATGATTGTATTCACTTTGTTTTCCTTTTTTTTGAGTGGGAAAATCATCAGATGAGTCAACCCTTACTGTTAGACTCGTACTGACTAAATTCCAGGGTTCCTTCAATAGCCTTTTACGTACCAGGGTAACGGTAATTCGATAAGTCCTGTGAATGCGGAACCTTTAGAAAAAAAAAACATCTGCTGTCACTTAACAAAATCTTTTGAACCCTGGCATTCCATGGGCGGACTTTCCAGTATGATTGTTATCATTATTTTTCACTTGCCTCGCAACGCACTGCTGGACGTAGGGATTTCCCAGGCTGCGCCACATCACCCTGTTCTTTCCGCACCCAGTCTGTCCCAACCACTTTCTACAAACTAGCTGGGGGCCGGCCCAACACTACGCTTGCCGATACACCGATACGCGGAATTCACT
This sequence comes from Agrotis segetum, assembly GCA_036375495.1. NCBI lineage: Eukaryota > Metazoa > Arthropoda > Insecta > Lepidoptera > Noctuidae > Agrotis > Agrotis segetum. Next base: position 1,375,933 of record JAQSVV010000032.1, read on the forward strand.
TAGCAATGTTTAATGCAATATTTTGTTCTAAATAACAATGAAGTGTTGTAACGGACAAAATACTTTAGAGTAAAAAATTAGATATTATTTTTAACTCCACAGTAGCTTAATTGGCAAGAACAGAAAGAGGTGGCTAAATAACCGGGATATACATACATATATCGTGTGGACTGTTTGGAATTGGCGCCGGACAAGAGCTCCTGGAATAAAATGGAGGCCTCTTTGTAGCAGGGGGACAGCATGGGCTTTTAAGTAGTGTATGTCATCCGGTTAGAGGAGAGGAGCTCGTGGCTTAATAATTACAGCCGCACAGGCCGATCTTCCAGGTTAAGCCGCGCTTGCCGAGGTTGGTTTGTGGATGGGTGATCATCTGTCATTGCGAGTTTCCTCCGTGCTTCGGAAAGCACGTAAAGCCGTTGGTCCCGGCTGTCATTTGTAGATCTTTGACAGTCGTTAATCTCAGTCAGAAGCTCGAAAGTCTGACAACCAGTCTTACCATAGAGGTCCGATAGGCAGTCGCTCCATGTAAAATACCGATATTCAGCTGCATCTAGTTCGACTGGAAGCCGACCCCAATATAGTTGGGAAAAGGCAGGCAGATGATGATGTCATCTGGTTAGACTGGAAGAGGTCTTCAAAACAGTTTGTCAAAAAGCTAGACAGTTCATTACGATTATGAAACTGGTCTTAACAAAGTTGCTATAGTTATTTGACGAGGAAATTGTAGGTATTTGAATATTGTAGAATTCGTGTACACATTGGTGACCGCGACTGTACGTACAACCAGATAGCAATTTGTTGCGGCGCCATCTGATCTATTGGAAATTTGAATGGGTTCCGTCGGTAATACACTCAACTCAATTGTTCCGTCAATACAACAAAGGAATTATTATGGGTTCACTGAAGAGATTTGCTTGTTACCACATTAAACTTAGATACATACAACTACGCGTGTTTTGTCATGTGTATTTGATGCAGGGCCCCCGCTGCCATATGTGCAATGTGTGCAATGCACACGGGCGCCATCCTTTAGGGGGCGCCAAAACCAAGGGTCCAGAAAAAAAATGAAAAAAATCAAAAATATTTTATAAAGAAAAGTTGAGAACCTAACTAGGATTACTTTTAAGTACCTACTAAAGACTTCAAATATCTGATCTCACTAATTTTAGATCAAAACTTGAAGTCCGGAAACGTTTAACTTTTAGAGCTCACTGCGTTCTTCTGGGAAGAATTGCCTTGTCCTATTCCAAAAAGCTAAAAAATTTCGCGCTCGCTTCGCTCGCGCTTTAATCAGGGTTGTCATTCGCTTTTCATGACCTCGCTTTTGATAGCAATAGCAAATGCTTCTTATGTTTATCTACCTACAAAAATGAAATTTGTCTTCTCTAAGATGGTACGGAACTCTGGGTGTGAAGTTTGAGTAGCACTTGATGGTTTTTTTGTGTTTAAGTTCCAAAGCGCAAGCTTTACAGCCCCAGAGCGCTGAATTTTAAAATACGCCACTGACCGATCTACCATAAAAAAAAGATAATTCAAAATGCCTAAGGGGCGCCAAAATCCTTTTTTGCACACGGGCGCCAGTAGACCTTACGGGGGCCCTGATTTGATGATAGTAGGATTGTTTGGTAATCTTTGAAGGAAAACCAAATAATTTTGTAAATCAACAAAATCAGAATTTGGAGGAAAACATATTAAATTATAACTACATTTTTAACATTATTTGAGTTTTCTTCTATTCGACTTTGAACGACTCTATAATTAAGTACAGTAACAAAAAACAGTGTGTTTGGTTTCTGATTACCGATACTTTAAGATACTATTTACTAATTTTACCGACAATTCTGTATTTTTCAAAAAAAAATCTATCTGATTTGATTATTCTACAACTTTAAAAAATATCCAAATCGTGAAAACGGCCATAAACAGACGAAGTAATAGATTTTTTATTTTTATTTTGTCTGGGTAAATATCCAGAACGCAGCTGATTATCAAAATATTACATGGAGTGTGCAGGGAAACAGCGTGAGGAAACATGTGACATCTACCAACCCGCACTGGGCCCGCGTGGTGTATTATAGCCCACTCCCTCTCACAGAGAGGAGGCCTGTGTCCCAGCAGTGGGAACATTATAGGCTGATGATGATGACATAGATTGACTATTCTAGTGGTTTCACTAAAACTTCACGTTTTGTTTCAAACGAATGTGGACATTATAATCTAAGATTAGTGTATAAAAGTATGTGTATGGATTCCAGCTAAAATTTTTCAGTGTGCCTACCCATAGTTCACAACAGTCGCGTAGTCTGCGAATATGTATTAATGCAAATGAGAACAATCGTACATGTTTCTACTAATTATTTGTATGCTGGCTGATTCCACTGAATGCGTTAATTAATTAAATTTGGGCATTAGGCTTGTTATACATTTCAATATAGTACAAAATACAGCTTTCGAATTTAAACTCAATGAATGTGTATTCTCCGTAAATTATTTATAACATTATCAGAAGTACGGTTATTTGTAACTCAAACACGCCAAAATGACCTGAAGAGATCTTGATGGTCACTGAGACATATTTTTTAGCGTGGTAAAATCATCAAATAAGTCCTCCCCACCCAGGGCAGAGCGAGAGGGACTGTCAGACTCGTACTGACTAAAATCCACGGTGACCTTCAATAACCGTTTACGTTCCGGGGTCACGGTAATTCGTGAGTCCCGTGACCACTGAGATATACTTAAGTAATTTTTTATCCCGGTAGGTATTACGTTCTCGAATTACTTTCGATTACCGCGCGGGTGACGACTCTGGCTAAAGCTACTTCTTAATAGGTCAATTGATATCGCCAATTAGTAACGCAAAACGTTCTCAGTAAACATTGTAAGATTTCCTTGAAACATCTTTTCCAATAAACTTTCCAATTCAAAATATCGTTGATTAAAATTACAAAATAATTAAATTGTAGGTATCCTTTCGAGCGCCGATAGTTTTGTTCGGATTTAACATTTTAATTGGAAACAACACAAAGAAAGTATTTTAATTAAAATTGAACCTCTTTCTACAAGAGCCCTTTTGCAAAATTGCCAATATTCAACAAAATTTCATATTATTTTTGTCCTGCGAACAGTTATTTAGAATGTACCAATTACAGGTTATTTGGGAAGAGACAAAATTCATTGACGGAAAGTGTTTCGGCCTTTTGAAGCTCGTTACAAAGGAGTTTTTGAAGAAATTACAATGGAACGATGTGTTATTGATAATGTTATTGTATTTTATTGGTGACGTTCTCCAAAAAGGTTAAGTACGAGTACGTGCAACCGGCGGGTAAACTACATATTTATACTAGCTGGCAAAAATAATTATAATGCTAGCCACGCCAACTCCGCTCTATGCCAAACTTTTTTGATGCAAAATACTTCATGTCCTATTCCTTTCTTTGAAAAAACATTACCAGCCGTTGAGCTGTTCCGATAGAGAGTTACCACAAACACCGTGTCTGTTGTGAGATGGTCAGATAATATCATTATGAACGCAGACTAAACAAAAAGTACGAAAGAATTATAGCAGGTGGCAACTTGTAAGTTTTGCTGACCCCCATATGAAAAGGTACGAGTAGATAAATACATATTTCAATCTTTTTACTACTTATTATTAATCATAATTTATTATAAATGTATACCACATTTCAATTTTTATAACTAAATTACTATACGTTAAAAAACTCCAGCTGTATCCTAAAAGTAAGAATGCTACTTGTATGATATTTTTCACCGAAATAAGATTCCGTTCAATAGTTTCCTACCCAAAACGAAAATTAATCAATCAACGTCAAAAATATGCCAACGTGAACCCAACCACAATATCCTCGTTCCATTAAAGGAAAAAAACATAAGAACAAGACCTCAAAAAGCACTAAAAACTTTCCATAACAACATTATTGAAAGGCCAATATTCTGACAAGAAAATTAATTTGACTTGGTCAGCCGCGTTCGTCCGATATCATTTGCTTTCTCTATTGTTGGTGGACGGCAGTAACTAGAGATGGGTAGTGCATTCAATGGCTTTGCAAATTTGCCCCCGTCGGACTGTAAGCATGATAAAATGCACACTCAAGGAGAATGGAGTTGGTACACTATTATGCTGCCTTGCTTTATTAGAAAGCTAGATAAATAGGCAACTACAGTGATATATCTTTACTATTTGATGTTACAGACACTGAATAGAGCTTTGTTTACGAGAATAGTTGTTTGTTTACATTGTCTTTCATTATTTTGTTGGTAGAATAACGTGTTTGCTTTTAGTAAGTTTTCGTTTTGAGTTTTTAAGTCAATTACAGAGGAAAGTTACATTTTGGGACTTGAAAATATGGGGTCATCTCTGAAATTGTATTAAGAATGTTTTATGTCTGTAGTGTCTCTCTTTTTTTCGAATTAAGTTTCGTTATGCTCTACCATTATTATTAGAAAATAGCCTAAAGGCATAGCAAAGTATCTATAACTGATTCTAAAATATCTCCAACGCGCTATTGAAATATTTTCTATAAGGAAATCCTTTTTGTCTCGAAGATATTGAAAACAAGCCATCAAAGATCACAAGCGCCCTTGTTACAATATTCTGAACAAATAAAGCCAATGAAGCGACAATAAAAAATCACAAAGGACCGTGCCTAATTGAGCGTCGTCGAACAAATTGAAACAATGTTAATCGAAATACAGAAAGAGTGACAAGAAATATTTTACAAACTGGAACATTTTTTATTCATATTTACGCTTCTTCCTTATAATTTCCTGGAACCTCTTTCTACTTTACATTGGAATATTTTGTAAAAAGTCATTTAGAGAGGATCAAAGTTTTCCAATAAGCTTAAGAGCCTACTGTAAACGGTGTTATGGAGCGGCATTATTACAGAATGGCTCATTAATAGGAAACGTTATGCATGAGTTACGCAATTCTTCTGATCATTTTCTTTTGAATGTCTTTATAAGTGTCTACGATACGGTGTAAAGATATTTTTGCAGCTCGTTTTTCAGAACGACAGGCAAGGCGTTTTTTTTTAATATCTGGGTACATGAAATCATTTTTCTCCAACATAGTGCCATATTGTTAACATAATCTTTTCTAAGCTATCATTTTATGAGCACTTTCAATCGACATTGTTAGAGAAACTTCACAACAATATTTCCGACCTTTTCCCTGCCCAGGTGATTTATAACAAAATGGCGCAATAAACCAAAACCTTTACAAAAAATATGAAAAAACGCTTCACAGCCAACTAGGCTATATTACGTCTAAAAATGTCCAAAACCGACCCTATTTCTTAACACAGGAAAAGGGCTAAGACAATTTTTTGCAGAGTCGATTTGATTCATTTTCTCTTCGTAAAACATCCCGAAACGTGCTGACTATACCGTCTTCCATCTTCTTAGTTCGCCGCCGACTGGCTATAAGACAAAGAGTGTTTTTAAAAACTTCAGGCCGTATTCACAAGAGTTTCTGGGCTAAAGATAAAACGCAACTTCTGTTGTGGTGTGACCGAGTTACCCGTGGAGGCAAAAGTATGCTTCATGGGACTTTATCTCTCTCCATCTGCAAGCATAGTGAGAAAGCTTTGCATTTTAAATTTTTGTTTGACAAGGAATGTTTTTCCTTGTAACAGTGGTAGATTAATATGATGATTTTCTTTAGATTCAGAATAGGTGAAGATATTATCTTCACCTATTCTGAATCTAAAATCGCGCAAATAATATACCTGCTTTCTACTTATTAAGTAGAAAGCAGGTATATTATTTGCGCGAACACATCAAGCATTAAGTATTATTAAAATATGGTCGCAATGCCACAGGTCCAGTCTGGCCATATTATAAAGGATAAAATTTAAATGCGCATCAATAATTATTTTTGTATACCAAATATACTGAATGTGCACCAAATCTAAAACTCGCTTTAGCAAGATTTCAGGGACACCCCGAAGTTCGGTTTGGTTAGGTTCCTTTAAACCTTGTACACAGAAATAGAAGCCCCGCGACCGCGAGCGGGGCTTCGTCGACCCTGCTTAGGTAGATTTTTTTTTATTACACTTGTTATTATAGTATAATTGATTTATTTGATGAGCAAATTTAGTGTGCAATTCAGTACTTTTGGTGATAATTTCGAATATTTTGATTGAAAAAAGGGGATTTACAGTAACATTATAAAAAAGATTATCTTTCTACACTATTTCGCATACCATTCACATTCACTTTCCGCGTATCTTATTCGTTTTCAAAAAAAGAGGTACAAAATTGATTCACGCCCAACTAGCAAAATAATCCTGGCATGCGATTATAGAATGCTACCTGGACTTATAAAGCTCCTATGAAGGTTTTGGTAGGTGCTACTACGCTTTTAACAGCATAAATACGTGCTGTTTTTACTCAAGTACGTTGTATCCTATAATTTGTACTTATATCCGTATATAAAACCATACTTCCTGACAAATTTAGGATCAGGACTCCTATAAAAGCATGAAATAAGAGTAGTTACACTCAAGAGCAATTACTCCGGTAAGTTAGACTTATATGCGCCTATAAGATAACATTTGCGGGCTATTTAAATCCTCTAACTCCTATATGAGCATGTACCAGGAAGATATGAACTGAGGAGCAATTACTCTTATTATTTTTGCTTGTAGCCTCATATAAGCCAATATTTTGTGGCCAATATAAGTAAAAAAAAAGTTAAATTACTGCAAGTCATTTTTGTATCCGGTATGGTTTAACATATGCTTAGAAGTAACTGTTAAATGAATTTCATATCCACGTTTTATGAATAATAAAACACCAAGATTATAACAGCACTCGGTAGGACAAAATATTTTCTGTTAATTTTTTTTAGTTTTATCTTATGCCGTTTTAAACCCAGACATACTTATATAGGCATTCCACAGTAGTGTTATAGTCTAAGTAATCTCAAACAATCCTGGTTAAAACTCTTATGAGGCCACTTTTGCTTGTAACGACCATTACAGGCCAAAACACGCTTTATATAGTTTTGAGAAATTCTATTGTAGGACTTGACATCAGCCATTTTGATTACAACAGTGTGACGACCGTTTTGCGAATTTTCGCGAGGGTTCCGGACATGGCACATTTAGAAGAAGTTCGAACTACGAAAGTACCAAGTCTATGAGCGATATTGAAAGTGAAGAAGGACTTTCGGATATTAACAAAAATTTAGAACTGTGTCATTCTATCAAAAACTGGGCTTTACTTAAAATTTTAAATATGAGATTAAACAATGTTTTGCCTAAAGATGCACGAACATTACTGGATACCAAAAAAGAAAATCTAAACATTAGTGTTTCAGCCCCAGTGCACTATTGGCACAACGGTTTGGTCAAATGTTTGAAAAAAAAATGTGACAATGTTTCTTCTTTATTAAATGAAATTTTTCCAAACATTTAATGTTGATGGATTACCAGTTTTCAACATTTCAAGATACCAGTTTTGGCTTTGACAACCGGGACATATATCAGATAACAAGAAATGTGTAACATTCCATGGCGATTTTAAGTTCTTTAAAGATCTGAAATCTTCTTTATCCAGGAACGTCGGCATAGTCTTGTTTAAATCGTCAGCAACCTATTACATAATAAAGTTAAACAATGTTTAACCTAGCACGTAGAACAAATCTTATAATATGTTTTTAACTTATCAATATAATATCAATCGATTTCATCTGGGCATTGCGGAACCCTAATCGGTAAAAATGGCGAATATGCTTCGGTTTTGAGATATCCTAATATAGAACCAACATACTTATATTGGTCCTATATTACACTTGGACATCCTAAAAATACTTATTTTAGCACTATGTTACACTTTGGAAATGCTTACTAAGAAAATGTCGGCTGCCTTCATAATATTAATTTAATATTAATTAATACTAAAATGTAAATAAGCAAATTTCAAGAGGCGCTTTAAAATTGTAACCCAAACCACCACAGATTTCACAGAAAATTCACATTCCCCTATGAATAAGCTACTATAAGACTAACAATAACTTTTTCTATTGTGGTTGACATTAATAAATTCTGATTCATATAAATACTTAAAACACAAGAAGTTAAAAATATTTTCACAGAGCACAACAACTTCAGATAGTCTCTTCGACTGTTCTCATTATGAGCTTACAGCAGCATTTCTAGGAGCGTATTAATCAAAATTTTGACTATAACTTACTTATATTGAGATTAACAGGAGTAATTGTACTGACGTAATTATATTTAAGGAGCAATATGGGCGTAGATGGCATTTCAGCGGACTAATATAAATACGTTATAAGTAAAAGTAGACTTATAAAGTGGGCCCTTTTCGCGACTTATATGTGGATATAAGTCTCATATAGTCCTCGATAAATGTGGTTCTAGGATAGAATTAAAACCACTTTTTGCTAGTTGGGCGTACATTAATTGATATTCCCTCGCCTTTAACAATAAAATGTATGTTTTCTATCAAGATATTTTAATCAATTTGAAACACATTGTTGTATTATCATCAGAAGATAGTTTTCCTTTAATACACAACAACTTTGAAGTCGATAGGTTTAACTACCAGTTAGCTGTCAATAACACGCAAGTAGATAACTAACCATACTCTAAACTACACGAACTTGAAGTACAGTTAAGGGGCAGGTCTTCTAAAATTCACGCGCGCCGAATTATTTGCGTAACTTTGTTTGTGATTTTTGAACAAAACAGTGCAATAGCTTGAAATATTATTATTGCACATAAATAACCATAATACACTTCTCATCAAAAAAATCGAAACACCTCGCAGTTTATGATTTGATAAGGATTATCAGAAAAATGTGTATATTTAGGAATAAATGTAAAATGTCATTTAATAGTGAGTAGTATGAGGTTTTTAAATCCTAATGTTAATGTTCTAAATTCAAATTAAGTCTTCATAGGTTTCGTATTTTGTATAATGAGTAATTTTTACCCTGTATGGAATATGAAGGAAATGGGTAAAACAACACGCGTAAATGAAAAAAAATGTAAGAAACGTTTATTTAATAACTTGTATTCCCTCCGCGAGCTCTTATTACTGCTTCCATACGGTTCTTCATCGATCGGATGAGAGTCACGATCACATGTTGTGGTATATTATCCCATTCCTCTTGGATTGCATTTTGCAGCTGGCTAAGTGTTTCTGGGGCTGGATCTCTTGCTCGAATTCGTCTCTTTAATTCATCCCATAGATGTTCAATGGGATTCATGTCCGGGCTTCTTGCTGGCCATACCATAATGGAGATACCGACTTCGGTAAGATAATCTCGTACGACGCCCGCGGTGTGAGCTCTAGCATTGTCGTGCATGAATATGAAGTCGTTGCCAATAAAATGTGCATAGGGCATCACATGAGGTTCAAGACACTGTTCGATGTACCGATGAGAATTTAGTGCAGGCAGCCGTGGCCCAGACACAAAGGCAAGTTCTGTCTTACCGTCGGCGCTGATTCCTCCCCAAACCGTCCACGAACCGCCACCATAGCTGACCTTTTCTTCAATGCAGCATTGTGCAAAGCGTTCTCCATCTCTTCTGTAGACCTTGTTCCTTCCGTCGTTACCATACAGCATAATTTTACACTCATCAGAAAACAGTACTTTGCTCCACTGAAGGTATGACCAAGTTAGGTGCTCGCGTGCAAAGTTAAGGCGCGCTCTTCGATGGTCTGCAGTTAATTTCGGCCCATTCGCTGGCTTATGCGGTGCCAATCCGCGTTCCTTCAACCTTCTTCTTATTGTAGAGTCACTTACAGCTACTCTTCGTACAACGCGAAGCTGCTGCTGCAGTTGAAAAGCGTTAAGGCGTCGATTTCGTAAAGAAGTTGTTACAATAAATCGATCATCTCGCTCAGAAGTGACCCGATTCCTGCCAGATCCTGAACGGCGCGTGAACGAACCAGTCTCCCGATAGCGTTTGTAGACTCTATGAACAGATGATAAGCTTAGATGCAATCTTGCAGCCACAACACGCTGACTAAGTCCAGAATCCAGCAATGCCACCACTTGGGCGGCTTCTGCGGGCGAAGTATCCATATGTTTTAGAAAAAAAAGTTTTTTCAGACGTCCCAAAGTCACAGTAAATGAAATAAGAAACAGAAAGTTTAAAGACAAGCGCTAATTTTTAGTTTTTAAACGAGAAACGTACTCCAACCCTAAATACACATTTGTCTCAAAACAGTGATTAATTTCATTTATAGGATAAACAAATGAAATTAATTCGAATTTTAATTTTTTTCTTCTTACTGTAATGACCAAACTGCCAGCTACACAGTAATGTTTTTTTTTCATGGAATTAATTCTCTTTTGTAAAAAATTAGGACAAAAACAATAAAAACGAAAGTGTTTCGATTTTTTTGATGAGAAGTGTATAAGTAACAGCTAGTTATTTTTTTAAAGTTGATTTAAGTAGATTATATTAGGTAAATCAAGCGTTCAAAACAGCTCTTTCCTGCCCAACGTCATTTCGAGTTCAGTTGGTGCACTCAATCTGAGACAATGAAGAATTCATTTAAAAATCTGATCAGCGCATAATGACCGCAATATCCTCGTCTTCAAACTGCGCTGATTAGTTTTTTATATTTATCTTTCAGTTTCTAAATTAAGATGGCAGAACATCATCAAAATTCTCGGATTTCATCTCTTAATAAATGGTTTTTTTTCATAGGAACTATGCATCGTAGGTATGTAATATTACATTATCTTGATGTCAACAGATCAATAAAGCAAATTCAAAAAAAAAATTGTACCTAAAACGTTTTTTTTCAACAATAAAAAATATCTCAAATAACCTCTCAAAAAGTGTTTATAAACGAGAATTGCAAGAGAAATTCCTTATAGTAGGCATACACCATCCTGCCTATGTGAACGATAGATGTGACGCTTGCAATTGTTTCAAATCGGCATTTCGTCCATAGACACCATACACCATAATGCCTATCGTAAAGATTGATTTGACACAACGTCAAATCTGCATCAGTGATGCCTACTCATAACGCAACAGTGGCTAATTCTACATATATAAATAAGTGGAATTCTGAAGCAATAGTTCAGTTTTGGGTTGAAGTAAAAAAAAAGAAATTCTTCCGGTGGAATAATAAAAAAATTGGAATCGACTTCGTTTTTGATACCGAGTACGCCCACGAAATGCCTGCGGTTCATTTTTTAACACCTTTACCCTTAGCACGAATTATTTTATAAACGCAACCAAGTACTTTCAATGTGTTGAATCTGTGCAAAACTGAATTTAAAACAGGATTTCTATCAGCCTAACAGAAAACCACCAACTTTATGTATGCCAAGAAGCAAACTACTACAGTTATCAGCTTGGACTTGCTATAGTTATAAGGTAGGAATGACCAAAGATTATTAACCATACCTACTACTACTATTATAAGTTTATGCAGGATGTGATGATACATACGTACATCAACTATTAAATGCAAAACCATCACTAACAAATTCATATAATGTAATCAACAATTTGATTACGTTTATTGGTTTAAACTGTCTCACAACCCATTTCTACCCCTTAATAGGTACTGGTAGATTAAAAACATACCTATATAGTGTGCACTTTTGTCCGAATCTGTCACACTAATATAAATTAACTGAACTACAATATTCACAAGCAAGAGCCATCACTGAGCCAGCATCTTCGCTGTATCATTTTAGTTACAAGTCTTTTAGACTAGAAAAATGGGTTAATTTAATGGTAATTTCTTCATGTTTACAGATTATTTTATCTTTGGACAGTAACTCTACTGAGAGCAAGGATTGCCTATTCTCAATTTCGCTGCTGCTCTGTGAATCATGCAAGAAAAACACACTGAATTATATGATAAAATATGTGGTAGTTTACCTAATATTATAGGTATATATAGTGTTTCAACCTTTTATTATTAAAATAAATACTTAGGGAAAGAATAATAGTTATATTTTATTTAGAAATCATATGATTCGTCGTCTCATCGTTCTCCTGCCCTTATTCTAATTCATCAAATCTTCTATTTTTCTCTACTCATTAAGTCAGTACTCACCTTTTTACTAACATCATGCAAAAATAATTATATTTTATATATTTGCTCTGGCAGAGCTGCTTAGCTTTGCTTGAAATGCTTTAATTAAAATCATATCAAAATGAAAGTCGTTGGTTTTACTTTACTTACTTTACTTTTACCTATATTATTAACATTCTGTAAGTTATAACAGCATAGGAAAAATACAATTATTGTAATTTAACACAATCACTAAATAACTATTACTAAGACATTATAGACATTCCGAGCGAAGCTCGGTCAACCAACAATAAGGAATATGATATTTCACTTCACTGAGATGTAAATCCATTGTACATTTTTTGTTAATCGAAGTACCTAAATCCATGATAAAGAATTACACATTGATCCAATGGCTCTCAACTTTCTGTATCAAATTGTTTGCATGAAATAATTAGGAAACATTTTGATCATACTCGTACAATACCTAGCGGTTTCACACTAGGTATATCACTGTGTCAGCTGGTTTTATCTTCCACCTTATTCATGTCTGAAGAATGGCAGGTTCTGCGATTATTTTGTGCTGATCCTCTTAGCATGTCGATGGCAATCTAAATTGAGTCGGGTCAGAATTGGACCACGCGTTTTCCATATAATTTTTCCAGAGCAAAGTCGTCGATGATGATGATGATCTCCCTTAGGTAGGTAGGTATTTTAAACGCTTCTCGATTTTATTGAAACGAACCACAAAATTTAATTTATTGTATTTCCTAACGTATTTTTGTTTGATGTTTGTTACTTAGATACACATCGATTGTTTTATTTGAATATTCGTTGTCATAGTAACCATATTGTCAGCCTCTGATTTCAAATTTCTCCGTATTTTAATATTACTAAAATGGTATTAAAATTAAAAATAAAACGATTTTACATTTTTATCCTAACTTATTCGTGTAGTATAAATGCACTTGTTCGTTATGCTTTCACGCCTAAACCGCTGAACTATTTTGATGATATTGGTTCGTAGACCCATCTGAAAAAAAAGTCATAATGACTACTCATTAATCGTAGTAATAGTGCCTGCAGGCAGTTGCTGGTTTTTTTAATCCTACCTAGACTTTTTAAGACGCCATTCGCGCGAAAGTTTATTTTTTTCTGCTGGCGTTAAAAAACCGCCGATATAGAACAAATGCATTCCCTTGTATAATAATATAATAATATTCCACAACTATCACACAACGCCATTTAGACCCAAGCTAAGCAGGGCTTGTGTTATGGGTACTAGACAACTGAAAACATACTTATATATTTTTAAATACATACTTACTATATATAAATTACACCCAGACACAGAACAAATGATCATGCTCATCACACAAAGATTTGTCCTGGGTGGGAATCGAACCCACGACCCCCGGCATAGCAGTCAGGGTCACTAACTACTAGACCAACAGGCCAGTCAAAATCTGTTCACACGTCAGCGCTTTTAAAGTGCCAGCAAAAGAAAACGCTCGTTTGAGTCGGGGCTTACCCTTAAGGGCCTTCGCGCCTTTTAAGCCGTAAAAACGTTACATTCTAAAGCACATTCCTGATTAACGGCTGGGTGTAAAGATTGAAAAAAAATATATGTTGAATGTATATTCATGTACAGACGCCAGCAGGTCAACCTACCCGAATCTGTCAGATTTTACCAATCAAACATTAACCTTCTACTTTTGTGATAAGGTTTAAATTCCATTAAAGAAATCTGACAGGTTGTGGTAGCTTGATGTGCTGGCGTCTGTACAACAATGTGAGTAAATTTTATTTTCTTATGACAAATAGTTGAACTGTAAAAAAATATTTAACAACACGCTATTTTGTTCAAATAAATGCTCACTCCTTCTAAACGGCTTCGTTTATTTAAAATATTTTTGAATAGATCAATCGGTGTTAAAATTTACTACAATGTGAGTAACGCTCATGTAAATCAGTCAATATTTTACAAAGAATATGTTGAAAATTGAGATTTCCACATATAAAAACCGGGCGAAGGCGGGTTTTTGCAGCTCTTTCTGCCTAGCTGCATAGTGTATGATATCATTTTGAGGTGTCGCGGTACGCTCGGGACATATTAATATGTGCGGTGCAGATATGAAAATGTGCGTTTAGCTCCGCCTGGATGCTCAAGGTCATTGAGGGTACTATGCGCCTTAAGTATAATAAATACTTAGTTTTAATTTACCTACCTGTTTCGACACCTTTTTTTAACCTACTTCAAAAAAAGGAGGAGGTTCTCAGTTCGGAATATTTTTTATTTTTATGTATGTTCCCCGATTTCTCGAAGACGCCTGGACTGATTTGGAAAAAAATTCTCAGGTCAGGTTCTGGTGATAGGATCCCAGGGAAAGCGAGGGTAACCTTCAAATTTTATAGGCAGATAGTACCAATTATATATATTTTCTAAAGCTGTTCGAGTATTTGCATCTGATAATCATCATTTCAGGTGGATGAGCTGATGATGGAAGGTACAACTCCTTAACAGTAAGGAGTAGGCATCGATTGATTTAGTTTGTGTTCGCATATCTCCGGAACTTTGAGTCCGATTTAAGTAATGCTTTTTTTTGGTGTGCGAGGTATCATTTAACTTAGGGAACACTGCAAGTTTCATCAGAATCGGTAGAAATCGGTCAGTAATTTTTGAGATATGGAATTTTATTAGCTTATTGTGTACATGAGCGATGTAATTACCGGTGCGAAGGATTACAAAATTCTAGTGCACATGTAAGAGAATGATGTTCTTGACAAGAATTCGGGTTGAATATTTAAACTAAAAATAGTAAAAAAAAAAATTTTTTCAAAACAATGTAACCGCCTTCAAAAACAACCACAATCTACAAAATTACTTTTCATTCGGAAGTCGGTGGCTAAAAGACAATGAAAAGAAAAAAAAAACAAAGGCACCGACAACCGAAAGAAAAGTTATTTTGTAGATTATTTTACACTTTTTTGTGGTTGTTTTAGAAGGCGGTTACATTTTTCTTGAAAAAGTTTTTTTTATTATCACCTTTTCAATATACGATTATTTTGACATTGAACAATTTTGCCTTTTTTTTAATTGAAGTCGAAAATAAAAATTATAATAATGCAGAGAAGTGCTGCTTTTTATTATTTAGCTATTAGCCTCCTAGAGGGTTACACGAGCACAAAGCATGAAGGTTGGTTTTTGGGTAGTTAATTTCATAAAGACCTTCATATTTATTTATTTTACAATTTTTTCGCTTAAATATTGACCAACATTTGAAAGGACCCCCCTACCCTAAATAAAGGGAAAATATTTATAAAGTGGGAACACTGTCTTAAATTGCGTACGCATCACAGACTAGATAGGTACGCATGCTAGACGTGGTGCGTTCGAAAACGTTTGTATAGTAAATTAAATGTAAAATGAAATGCGGAGAATATTTGTTTTTTTTTTTTAGTCAAATCTATTATATATTATTAACGTTTTTGTACAATTATTTTCTTATTTAGTCACTGAATTTGGATTAGTACTGGTTATTTTTAAATAAAAATAAATATTTGTCAAAAAGTCGAGTTTCAGAACGATCCCATATGCAGGACTCTGGGCTGCGTTTATATCCTTTATCCAGTTTAAATTTATACTGCATAGATGTCAAACACCCCGTTTAAGTACACCGCGAGGTGAAAAATGAAGCTAACTAAAATTTAATCTGCCCCGTTTACGGTCATTCGCTGGGATAAGTTTTTACTAAATGGAATTTACTGATAAAATATTGCGACCTTTTTACCTCGCAATATTTTATCCTGCTGTCAGACTGACATTACGTTTTGTTGTTTTGTTCGATATCCGCAGTAAAAACGAATATTATTTTTATTTTAGAGAGTAAATATTATTTGTGGATCATGGATTTGCATTAAACCGGCAAATTTATTATTTGTTCAATAAACTGAGCTGTCAATTGAATTTGACAACTAACATTGACAGAAACTTATGACTCCGTTCAGCGAACCTTCGCTAGTTTAATTTTTTCCGGCGAAATACCGCCGGAAGATTTAAACGCACCCCAGCCCTGGCCACCACTCCTTGACCTTTAGACATGGCGCTAGTGTCTATTTCATTACATCAAATGCATTAAAAAATTAGTACCTAGAAATTTCCGAAAGTCATGAGTGGTGGGTCGGATTTTAGTGATTTCTCAGTGATGTCGGCTGACAATAATCCCTGTATTTGTTACAGAGATTTTGCAGTATTTTACTCTACAGAGTCTGCCATTAAGTTTACAGCAAAGTCCCAGTTTACTTAAGAGTGAAAATTCATGTTCAGGGTATCTTGTATATTTAAATATATTTTGCCACCGGAAGAATTTCATTTCTTTTTTTATTTCCACCCGAAACTGAACTATTTCTTCAGAATGCCACTTATTTATATGTAGAATGAGCCACTATTGCATTATCTTGTCTTTTGACTCGGGACACTACTTGACTAATTTTGAAAGTTTCAATGTCATGATGAATTGAAATGGTGTTAGAAAAGTAGCTAAAAAGTTTAGCCACAAGTTACACTTTTTAGCTTCTTTTCTAGCACCTTTAAAAAATTAGCTAACTAGCTCTAAAGTTGCTAAGTAGGCATCACTGCTGCCGATTTGACGTTGTGTCAAAAACGATTTGATGACCTATCAAAATTGGCATGTCATGCCATCAAATTGGCATTCCACCCCCATACACGTTCAATTCTATTTGAGCAAATTGGCAGTTTTATGCCGAATTGACAAATAGGCATGTACGTGTATGGCTACCATTAGTGGCCGGTGGACGGCCGGAGCGATCGCACGTGAGGTCCACGACGAATTTTTGTTGGTCCCTCTCGCTCGCACCTTCTCTCGCTCTAACGGTGATGACGCGCAGTTACGCATCTCAGGTTGCTCTACTTTATTATGTTAAAATATATATTTTTAACCGACGGAAAAAAAGGAGGAGGTTCTCAATTCGACATGTATATATAAATATTTTTTTTTTATTTATGACCATTTAGATAATAAAAAATATCAAAAAATCTTTTTTTTTGTTGGACAGAGTTTATCTGAAAGTTGGTCCAATTTAAATATCAAAATTAAACTCGGCCTATAGGGGTAGAAAAAGAGGAATTAATTGTCAAATTTCCTACAGAATTTTCAGTTGTGAACCGATTATTGTTAAAAGATATGGAGAAGTAAACAAGTTGGAGCGAATTCCGACCTTATTGACATTTAAAACTTAGTTTGTTTTTTCTCACTTTCACGATCGCTAACATTGCTCCTTCATTAAAATCCGGTGTTTGCATAAATGTCAGTAAGGTCGAAAATAGTTTGAACATGTTTTTTAAATTGCTTAACGATAGCAAGTTAAAAAAACATGTTCAAGCGATTTTCGCCCTTATTGACATTTAAAATTTAGTTTGTTTTTTCTCACTTTCACGTTCGCTAACATTGCTCCTTCATTAAAATCCGGTTTTTGCATAAATGTCAATAAGGTCGAAAATCGCTTGAAGCTGTTTTTTTAACTTGCTATCGTTAAGCAATTTAAAAAACATGTTCAAACTATTTTCGACCTTATTGACATTTAAAATTTAGTTTGTTTTTTCTCACTTTCACGTTCGCTAACATTGCTCCTTCATTAAAATCCGGTTTTAGCATAAATGTCAATAAGGTCGAAAATCGCTTGAAGCTGTTTTTTTAACTTGCTATCGTTAAGCAATTTAAAAAACATGTTCAAACTATTTTCGACCTTATTGACATTTAAAATTTAGTTTGTTTTTTCTCACTTTCACGTTCGCTAACATTGCTCCTTCATTAAATTCCGGTTTTTGTATAAATGTCAATAAGGTCGAAAATCGTTTGAACCTGTTTTTTAAATTGCTTAACGATAGCAAGTTTAAAAAACAGCTTCAAGCGATTTTAGACCTTATTGACATTTAAAATTTACTTTTTTTTTTCTCGCATTCACGTTCGCTAACATTGCTCCTTCATTAAAATCCAGCAAGTAACAAAACCGTTGGTTTCTCTGTCTCCCGGTGGTAATGGACTGTGCCTATGACAAGAAGTGCAGTCCTTGGATGGGGCTGACAGATTTGTACTGACTAAAATCCACGGTGTCCTTCCCTTTATGTTCCGAGGTCACGGTAATGAGTACTGCAACGCCAGCAGGCTTTAGCCCTCTAGAGGGGGACCCCGTCATCATGCTGACGCTATTTGAGGCGCTCGTAGGACACAACGCGCTGTCGACCCGGGCATGGCCCATGACTTTTTTTCATGATAAAATCATCAAATGAGTCCTCCCCAGGCCAAGCGAGAGATACTGTCACACTTGTACTGACTTAAATTCACGGCGTTCTTTAATAGCCTTTTACGTTCTGGGTTTACCACTGCGACTGGGATGTAAGGTTTACGCTGTCCTCTCTCTCACGCGTCCCGCATCTTCCTTTGCCAACATGACTGCTGCACTGACCTTTTTTTAGGTTTAATTAGTTAAACACGATTGTGTTAAACAAATTAAACCTAACAGAATTTAACCTATGAGAGTATTTAAATAGTATTAAAACACTTGTGTGATACTCGTATTATTACAAACCAAGCAGGGTTGGCATGACTAAAACAAGTTGTTTTAAAACACCTGTTTAAAACAGTTTGAAATTAAACAGTGTTTTTTATTACCCGTTTCAACTACTTTTTAAGGCAGATGAATGCATATTAAAATGAAAATAAATTAATATTCAGGAGTCTTAATAGTTTGACATAAAACCTTTCGAGTTTAATGCCATTGTTATGTCATATTTTTAACTTTTATTGACACTATAATAAATGAAATAATGCTTAAAATTTTTAGATCTCATGTTATTCCATTGATATTTTTTCGTAAAAAAATTATTTCAAAGGGTAAATTTGAAAAGATATAGTCTAGAAATGAAACATAATTGATTTATACGTTTAGACATCAACAAACAAGGTGGAATTAATTTTAAAAAATAACCAGAAACTAAAAAAGAACTGTTTATTTTATAAATTTGAAAAAACTGTTTTTATTTCCAACCCTGAAACCAAGTCATATTAAAACTCCTTATTAAGCAAAAATTTCTATGACTCCTTTTAAATAATCCTTAGTAGAGCAAAGTTCTTACCGTATCAAAATTGTTTTATAATAATTCAGTGGGCAGGATGTATGCGGGGGATTGCGGGAAGGGAGCCCGAAATTTGACGTACCATCGACTGGCCGAACGCGATTCAATTTTGTGCAAAAGAAGACGGAAGCCTTAACTAACCCATATTAGTGAGTTAGTAAGGCGAATGAATAACTTCAATTTCTGTTCATAACAACAACAATGTATTGTTAATTAACCGTCCCGGGGCAGTATACCGTCAACTTTGTGATTATACGAAGTACCCATGAAACTGACTTCCTGTTATGACACGTAATTTAATAAGAGAAGGTAAAATTGATTTCCGTTTCTTGTCTAAGAAAAAGCTAATGAAGAGCTTAGTTTATGCCAAAAAAAAACATTATTTTCTTCTGTGATAATTAGGTAGTAACGTCGAGTTTTCTGTTTCTACGGAAAATATTTAATAATAATTATTATCAAGTAAGAAAATACGTACTAATTTATAGCTTAGTACAAGTAAGCGAATATAAAAATCTCTTTTATTATTTCAGCTGAAATATGTAGGCATTTATTTTCGCTTAGTAAAAACATTCAAATATCATTTTGGACAGGATGCCAGAAAAAATATTAGGAAGAGCAAAAATATATTTCATTCTTTATTATTCCGCTGTTTTGGGCTAAAACAAGGGGTTTTAAAATTACGGAATACGGCGGTAAGGCAATTTTTCTTTCCATAATAAAATTGGGGGATTCGCCGGATGTCTCGTTTGTAATATTTGCAATGGCGCATAGCTTTTGTTTTTATTCATGTTTGTGTCTCCGATTTCGGAAATTGCTAAGCATTTTTATACAGATTACGACTTTTTAAATTAAATTCCAGTCAGGAAACGAAAACTATTTATAATCTTGTCAGATTTACGTTATCGTATATGTTTATCGTATACGTTTCAAATCAAAATAAATCATTTATTTCAAGCAGGCCAGTTACAAACACTTTTTAAATGGCAATAAACAAGTAATAAAATAGTTAAAATATATTTATGGTTCTAAAGCTCCAAAAACTGTGAAATTACTGTGGGTGCCCATTAGATAGCGTAGATAATATCTATGGAGAAGAACGGGCAAGCAACTCTATGTTCAGTCTTTCTCAATCGCCAAAATTAAAAGAGAACCTTTGTTACGTCATTAATTTTAAAAACAAGACACAATTATCAACACCATTCAGATCAACCATTTTGAAGGGAACTAAATGATCCGACACATGCGCCACCATCATTAAAGTAACAACCAGCTACCTATCCAACCAAACAAACATCCATACTCTGCCATTTTTTAGTATAAGTGAGGACAGTAAGAATTATTATTTAATTTCAATATGATGTGTCTGTTTTAATGTAGGAATTAATAAAATAATACCTTGATTTTTAGAATATCAGAGAATCTACAGTAAAATGTCCTTTGACTAAGCTTCCTACAAATTCAAAATACAACGTCGCCATGTGGTACAACATAACATCACATAGTATGTACATAGTAACCCTTCGGCAAATAAGCCAATACGAGTGATACGGGTTCGACAGGGTTGGATGAAATGTCCGTTTGATTATCGAGATTGCAATCTTTTTTGATTTGCGAGGGATTAATGAATGACAGGGTTATTTAGTTACAACTTTTACGGAGGTCGGTAATCGTGCAATATTTTTAATTGGTTACGTTTGTTATATTGTTATCGACTTCGACACAGATAAGACGTAGACTCCGATAAAAGTAGGCAAAACCTACTTAACCTTATAGACCTTAATAGGCTTTTTTTTCATGGTAAAATCATCAAATGAGTCCTTCCAAAAAGGGCAGGGCGGGACGGACTGACTCGTACTGACTTAAATCCACGGTGTGCTTTCATAGCGCTTTACATTCCAGGGTCACCTTGAATTTATAAGACCCACGACGGACCTTAATAGGCCTATAATAAGTATTAAACTTACACCTCAATTTGTGACTATAAATACTCCTCAAAATTTTAATAACAAACCTTTACCAAGAAGCTGCGCTATCTTAATTAAAATAAAATAAAATACCTACATCATGTTTTACTTACTCAAATATAATTCTATCTATACCTAATACTTATGGCAAGGCTGTATAAATCCAGATAATTAACGAGGCCTATTATAAGCAGCTCAACGGAGCGTAACTAAATAATATGATTAAATTAATAAATACACTTTCCTTCTCGTCTTATATTAAACTTGCTGCTAAGCAACTGAGATTCATGAATTTTACATTTTAAACCTAACACAATTGCGTACCTACGAGTTAAGTTAATCTCGTGAATCCAGCCTTCTAAATAAAGTGAATTAATAAAGTTATGGGGAGCATATTAAAGGCCGGGGTTGGAATATTTGAAGAAGATCAAAGAAATGATAGATGGATTGTATGTGGAAAGATACTCCACATAGTATAACACGAAAGCTTCACCGTTTGTGCGCTCATGTCTTTTAAATTACGCAACGGATTTTCATGCGGTTTTAATAAATACTTAGCGATCATGATATAGGTGAATGTTATTGAAGGAACAGCGTGTATTTTAGTCACTACGAATCTGACTGTCCCTCCCGCTTCAACTGGGTTCAGTTGGCCTACCATAACATCTCATAGCGTGAGTGGTTCCGCTTAGGTAACGAGATGGCGCTACGACTTGTATAGCTCTCTCTGTCTCTTTTCCACAATGATTTTACTATTAAAAAAAAGGTTTCTTTCCCACGAAGCTTTGTAATATTTAAACAGTATCTATTTGAACAGGTTACACTAAGTTTACACAATTACTGCATGTTTTGTTGAGTCGTTCATAAAAATAATATCTTTAAGTTGAAACAGTCCTTGCTCAGTAAGTAGGTAAAAAAAAACCGTACAAAACGCACCACAAAACTTAAGTGTTACTTAAAACTAGTTTCAACCAATCAAATGCCTTGAATCTAGTTTTAAGTAATACTTGAGTATTGAGTGACGTTCTGTAATACGGGCCTTAGTCTTATTAAAAGCAAATTAATGGAGTTATGGTAAATTAAAGACTTAGGCAGAGTTATCCGTCTTTAACAATAATCTCGACGCAATTTGGCATCATTCCATTTCAAACTGTTGTTTGTTATTTAGACATCCCATTTATCTTGTTCTGAATTACTCTGTGACAAAGGGAAGTATTTCATATTATTATAATTCCTAAGCATTTTATGAGTGGAGAAACGTTTCGTATTTAAATAACGAAATAAACGACCTTTTGTTTGGGACTTTAAATCTTTACCGTAACTGTTATTGTTTTTCGGTAAATTATATCATTTAATGTTTAAATAATTCATTGTAATGTTTCGAAGATGTTGCTTTTGTTTGTGGTATTTGAATAGACGTTTTGTACTCCTCATCAATTTGTTTCATAGATAAGATAGAAAGGTAGGTAGGTAGGTCTGTTTTCTGTATCATAATTTCAACCGTAGTTATTTAGGTACCGTTTCCCCAAAGGCAGAAAAGAGTAAAACGATTCGTAGACGGGTATACGATAGATGCAATGAGGATTTCAGCAAATATGATTGGTCGTATCCCGTAGATTTTCTCCTCGCTCGTCTAGGCTTTGGTGGCAACCGGGCCTTAAGCTATCCTCATAATGCCGTCTGACCAGTCAGCTCTGTCGCTTTATATTTTTCTCTAAATCTCATATATTCTCATCGTTCTGACAAAGGTGCCCAGTATTTTATCTATTAGATTTACGTGCCAATAATATCGCATTGAGGATTTGAAAACCTCCATTGTAGTCCATTGGCGCGATTCGCACAAATCTTCGAGTTCACAACACTACAATGGGCATTCCAATATAAATTTATATCAGCTATCCGAGTGCATTCCATAAAGATACATATCGGACCGCGACACAGTATGCGGAAAATATTTCGAATGGCAACGCGAAAGCTGCTGGGCACGACTGTACTGAAAAGGATTATGTCCGAATAGATTTTTAAAATGTTTGCAGTTTAGAATGCGGTACGTTCTCGTTCGATTAGTTTTTATTGTTGAAAGCTAGCCAGTTAGTACAGTTATGAACAGTAGCCTGAAGTCTAAACTCAAAGTTAGGCTGAGGCTACATTAGACAGCGATTTGCGATGCGACTGGAAGAGCGAAATAAGTTACACGTAGAATCGTGTTTAAACGGTGTAGCTATTTACGTGAGCATTCATTTGTTTGTTTTAATTGCTCATGTGTCGCTAATCGCGTCGCGGCCTAGTGAAGCCTTACCCTTAATGTAAATTTCTTCTGGTAAGAAGACCACGAGCTAATTAACTTATACAACATTGTTTTTAAGTAACGAAACCTGAATATATGTGAAGTTTGTTCAGAATCAGTAACTGATTCGATTCCAGTAATTTTTACACCATGTTATATTTATTTTTCAAAAATATTTTACTTAAATTTTATTACCAATTAATTGCAATCAATCACCGTACGGTTAGGTACCTATTGCCAAACTATTATCACGAGTATATAACACAGGAGACACTAAATTATGGAATCAGGCGTTACTTTGCGGAAATCCATGAAATTAAATGTTATGAAAAATATTTAGTTTTAATTCCGCGACAAAAATCCAGGCTTGTTGCAGGATGCAATCCCACCCTATGCAGTCATGCATATGCACATGCAGCAAAGGAAATCATGCTTATGCACACATGCATCAAACGAAAAAACAAGCCATGCAATCAAACCTATACTCGACACGTTTTTCGCCCCTCCACGGGGCATCCTCAGGGGATGTTGACTCGACAAGCGCTCGGCCTCGAGCCGAGCGCTGCATGTGCATATGCATGACTGCATAGGGTGGGATTGCATCCTGCAACAAGCCTGGATTTTTGTCGCGGAATTAAAACTAAATATTTTTCATAACATTTAATTACAGGGGACACTGTTTACGCGGGTGTACCGCGAAATGAGCATGTTTTTGAACGAACAACCTGGTAATAAATACAAGTTTATAACTTTGTGATTTTTTTTTATGAAACGGTTTTAAAATTTTGTACATAGATCTTTACACAAAAATATTGGACAGGTGTATCGGGTTTCTCATAAACAAAAAATAATTTTTTATATTCTCTATATTTCGCACTTCATAACGACACAATACATAAATAGTTTCTAATCATTAGTTCTAACTATTTTCCAAAACAGATGGTTTACTAGCAGTGTAAAACATCCCACTTTTGGAGAAATGCCAAAAGCAAAGCAATTAAGTATTGCCACTTTAATTAGGGAAAGGTTTTTAATGTCCTATTAACGGTGAACCTAAGGGATTAGGGATGCGAGGAGACGTTTTAATTAGGGCAGGTATTAGCCAAACTCGTTTAGAGAAGATGAATACCACGCCACTGGTGGACGGAAACTTCACCTCGTTTCTTTTGTACCCTACAAATTGCTATACGTAGATAAAAATGTTTATTACTTCTGGCCAATTTTCATGATCAACGTCAATGGTTATAGGGTCTGATTACATAAAAATTTGCGGCTAAACAGATAAACGGCCGTATCTTTTGATTGTGTCAATTAAGGCATAGGGGTTATAGACTTAAAAATGTAGTATTCATTTCAGTTTGATACCTGTATGCATTCCTGAGAAAAAGGGTATTAAAAGGCGAACAAAAAGTGATCTTCAAGACTCCCGTTTTTAGGGTTCCGTAGTCAACAAGGAACTCTTATAGTTTCGCCATGTCCGTCCGTCCGTCCGTCCGTCCGTCCGTCTGTCCGCAGTTTAGCTCAGAGACGCACAGTACTAGAGAGCTGTAATTTGGTGTAAATATACGGATTTGTTGTGCCAAAAAAGTGGTTAAATAAAATCTCGTAAAATATTTTTTTTTAGGGTACCTCCAGTACTTACACGTAAAGTGAGGATTTTTTATTTCTCGCGTACCCCTTAGTGTGGGGTATCATTAAATAGGCCTTAAAAAAATAATGATAGTTTCCATAAACAATTTTTTGATAAAAAAATTCGTTTCTGAAATATTAAGCTTTAAAGTACTAAATTTTGCTCGATTCGAGTGTCCCCCCCCTCTACCAGCTAAACGGTTATGTTTGGGGGTGTGAAAAAATTCACAATAGTAGTATACATAACGAAGTTTAAAAGAAAATTATCATGACTAAGTAGGCTTTACAACTTTACGAGTAAAAGTCGACCAACTTATAAAATGTACTTGATATCATATTTTCTTAAACAAAATGTATCGGAGACAACTGCAAATATAAGTTTGTCAACTTTATTTTTACAGCTTTTATAGGTATGTTTTTTGGGGATAGGTAGGTTTTTATCGTCAACTATTTTTAACTAAATTCAAAAAAAGGAGGAGTTTCTAAATTCGTTGTAATCTTTTTTCTTATGTATTTTCCCCGATTTCTCAAAGACTCCTGGACCGATTTTGAAAATTCTTCTTTTTAAAATTAAATTCAGCGAATCAGTTTAGTTAGTTCGCATAAGTATTTTAAAGGGCAACTACGGAACCCTACACTGTGCGTGGCCCGACACGCACTTGGCCGGTTTTTTATGAGGTACGGAACCCTAAAAAAGATCAAAACCCCTAAGGGGCAAGTTTTAGTGAAACGTTTTATGCTTAACTACATGAACGGAGATTTTTAAAAGCTTAGTTTGCCCAGTTGCCTTTACATTATTTCTTTATGGGTTACTCTGAAGTTTAAGAACAAAAAGATTCTTACATAAAGTTACGACGTGAATATTGTTTTACCCATATTTATAAGAGAAGTTATAACAAGTGAGTGGACCTACTGCTGTTACATTAAGAACTTTCTAGCAGGGGAGTAAATTACAGATTTTCTTGACCAATTTTCTCTCAAATGATAATTAGTAGACGGAAGAGCTAATGACAGATTTTTCTGACCAATTTCCTCTCAGACAGATCAGAGAGTTGTATCATAAGATTCGTGGACGTCAGCTGCGATTCAGTTACTGGTGGAATAAATAGCGGTAGCCGCCCAAACATGAAGAATTAACGTGAATACCGTCATTTTCAACCCAACTAAAAACTGGTTCATATTGAAGCTTCATCATCATCATCATCAGCCGGACGACGTCCACTGCTGAACATAGGCCTCCCCTTAGACCGCCACGCCGAACGACAATTCGTCACTTGCATCCATCGCTTGCCCGCGACCCTCACAATGTCTTCGGTCCACCTAGTGGGAGGCCTGCCTACGCTGCGTTTTCCGGTCCGTGGTCGCCACTCGAGAACTTTTTATTGAAGCTTGTTTTTTTGAAAATCTACAAACCAAGTAAGCAAAAACGGATCCACGTGGGCAACGTCACGGTATATCTATTAGTGTTTATACTTAAACCTTTTCCGGAATGTAATAAACACTTTCCTGAAAACCTCATCAAAATCAGTTCAGCCGAACGCTAGATAATCACGGCCAAACATACATACACACACACATAGCATACAAAAATACCTACATGCAGGTCGAACTGAGAATCTACTTTATTTTTAAGTCCGTTGAAAAGTACCATTTTAAAGATTTCACTGTTACGAGTAACTTTAAATTGATACTAAATTCATGCAAATCACGCCACTAATTAAGGAGCTATTATCCCGAATTAATTCGAAGTAAGTGATTCCATATACTTGATCGTGAGTGTAGTTCTGTATAATTACAATCAAAACGACTTATCCAATCTTACAACCCTGTACACGTATGTGAAAAGTAACAATTGTGTTAGAGTCAATTAATGAACTCAATTACTAAGTACAATTAAATTGAACTACTTTACCTCAGATCAAAGAAATAGGCAGATAGAACGCTCAGAACACGCGAGTGTCTCCACCAAAGTTAATACAAAATCAAATCGAATTACATTCCATAATGTTGTCTTTGTTTTTGAGATCAAATTTTACGATGTTTAAAGACACGAGACAGCATATTTTGGCAAAAAACAACAACGACACGCAGATTGGTACGACGCGTAGCTTGGTACTGTCGCGACTTTGTATTCGATTTTGATTTTGTATTAACTTTGGTGGACCCACTC
Source organism: Agrotis segetum (assembly GCA_036375495.1). Classification (NCBI taxonomy): domain Eukaryota; kingdom Metazoa; phylum Arthropoda; class Insecta; order Lepidoptera; family Noctuidae; genus Agrotis; species Agrotis segetum. The sequence continues at coordinate 1,403,178 of JAQSVV010000032.1, forward strand.
GCGTGTTCTGAGCGCTCTATCTGCCTATTTCTTTGATCTGAGTACTTTACGGTAACAACTGCTGTTGGGAACGTGTTCGCACGTGTGTTGAGGGCTTTATTATATGCTAGTCTAACATTTACTCTATCTTGTTGTGTTATTATTATTATTTACAACTAGTTTATAGTATGATTTAGAATTGTTAGTGCTTGTATGACATGAGTTCTTGTTATAACGTTCAGTGGTGACAGTTAATTAATTTAGAACCACAATTCCATGAGAACACGGTTTAAATTTAATTAAATTACACAAAGTTGTGTTCGAATTCTTTTCTTTTTTAAACTGCTGGGCGACAAGCATTCTTTGTTTTATCTGTGCAGTTCTCTACGACTAATATTTGGCGCGTCTAAATTGTCATGCCATCGTTTTCTAAGAGACCCTCAGCTGTGACGCCCAGTTTATAAAATTTTAATTATTAAATAGAAAATTTTCAATCTAAGACGGCGAATCTTTCTTAAATTAGGACCTAAAATTCAACCGAAACATCTGTTTTCACAAATTATTTCGACCTCAATGACTTTGTTATTAATAATATCCGATTATAAATATTATTTCTTTCGAAATCCAGATTTTTTTTATAGAAGAGGCCAGACATTTTCCAATACAATAGTGTTCAATAGCCCCTTTGAAACCCAAAAAAACAGCTCATCAATTGCGGAACCCTACAAAAAACTCCTTATTTTATATTTTTTTAGGGTACTGTAACCTTAGCAAGTTTAATCACTTACGCAGTATTTTTTGGTAGGAAATTATTACCACGCGTGGTCGTTTGGGCAATTAAGAGTGCGGAGTCAGCCTCTCGACCCCTTGGAGTGGTCGCCTTGACACCCGCAAAAAACACTTTGTGGACTCAGCGAATGTGGAGGCTTGGCATGGGTATTTTTGGTACTTTAAGCTGGGTACATATTTTAAAATACACTGACTTGGGTGCAGATAAAAAAACAACTGAGTAAGGTTTTCACTTAGCGGCGTAGCGTGTTTAACAAATGGGTTTCTTGTTTAACAAATGGTAAATTAGAAGGAGTAAAATGGCGACTTTTTAAATAAAAAGTAAAATTGATTTTATAAAATAATATTGTGGGTACGAGTATAAGGGTGATGGGTGAATTTCTCAACTGGGCTTGGAGGGCTATATCCGAAACTATGAGGAATATCAAAAAACGTTGAAAGGAGTCTCGAGGCCGATTTGACGAAAACTAAAAGTATTTGCAAGTGTTTTCCAAAATCACTGGGTTCGATTCCTGGCTAGGGTTATTCATTTTTCTAAATTCCAATGATGCAATTTAAGTTTTTTTAATATTCCTCATAGTTTTGGATAAAGCCATCCAGGCCCGTTGAAAAATTCACCCTGCATATTTCATGTTTTTTCGTGGCAGTTATTGAATTCGACGAATAAAAAAAGAATGGGATTTATGTATAAAAGGAAAAAAGGAAGTTCTCAATACAACACTGTTATTATTATAATGTAACGTGTGAATTACAATTTAAATCCAACAAAGATACACAGCAACATAAAACGAAAATGCGGATAGGACGTTTTTAGAATCACGTTTTTTGCTTTGTCAATTTTCTTTGTCCGAAAGCTTTTATTACCGTCCCACTCAAAGGCTAAGAACCTTAGGCCTTTCTACGAGCATTTATTAGGCACTTGAGGGAAATTCTACATTATTCGTATCCATTAGAGGGTGGATCGTAGTAAAAATTTAAACAACAGAAAGTATTTTCGTCTTTCGAACCTTTTTACGCACTTATGCTATCTAGATCAAGCCCTTCTCACATGAAACAGTTTTTCAGGACATAAAAATAGGAATACGTAATGGTCGGTTTGCCGGTTTCTTTTAGATGGTTTAAAAAGAGTTTTTGAAGTGAAAACTTCTTTAGCGGCGTTGTACACTTTTTCTGTAATGGGTAAAAAATTTAAAACTCGCGTCAGGGTCACGTGACCAAAACTCGCGTCAGGGTCACGTGACCCTGATCGAAAATGAGTAAGACGTCATTCAAATTAAAAATAAAACATAGTAACAAAAAAGTTTTCACTTCTACCGGCACTCCTGGAGTGCAACCTTTTTTTTTTTTACGTTTACTACAGCTATGTACGCTAACATATTATTATCAACCTACACCATACTTATTGTCAAATTTTACTAAGAAAACTTCAATCTAGTCAATCAATTGAAAAGATTCTTCTAAAAAAAATCTGGAACATGTTTTTGTTCAGTTTTATTTTTAAATACTCGTATAATGGCAGATTTACATTGAGTCAGTAACTGACGTCAGGCGCCGAAAACTGACGCATGCTACTTATACGAAATCAATTTTCACTATGGCAGTGCCAGGTCAGCACTGAGTCGTCAGTGCAAGGTCAGCACTAACTCGTCAGTGGACTGACGTCAGTTACTGACTCAATGTAAATCTGTGATTATTATTAAAATTTCATGAACGGCAGAAATTGCCAGTAGCACAATTTAACCTGCTAGTAGTCTAACGGATTGGCGTAAAGTATAAAATTTCCATACACTTACACGTACATTTATGCTCCTTGTAAAAGGGGTAGAACCTATTGCCATCGATTCAACGTAAATCTGGACTCAGGGCTGGTTCTGACAAATTTTTGATAGACTGACGTTAAATAGGTACTTCGTAGTTGCGCTTGCAAATTAAATACTTACCCCCAATCCTAAATTTCGAGACCGTTAAAAAAGAAATGGGTTACATAAATTGCAAAATAAAAACTGAATCTGGAGAGAAAAAAAATAATATTTTTCCCAAAGCAAACATTTGTGTTGTTTTTTGTTTACAAGGACACAATTTAATTTGGAATTTCGTTTCGCCACGTGACAACACGTAAGCGGTACACCGTACATGTGTTTTCCGTATAATACTCCGTATCCGAATCAGGGGCGGTGGGTGGGTAAAACGGTAAATTCCGCGTCACGAGTTTGTCGGCAGGAAATTAAAGTTCAGGATTTCAGCCGCACGTGTTGCCGAAAAACAACTTTTTCTGTAAAATATTCAAAAAGTCGACTCAACTGCGGCTTAAAAAACGTTGCGCCTGATCTTTTTTGAGTGCGTAAAGGATTTATCTCGAATATTTTGGGTGGCCCATGATTCGTTTTTTAACCGACTTCAAAAAAAGGAGGAGGTTCTCAATTCGTCGGAATATTTCTTTTTTTATGTACAGCTCGACATAAAAATGTAGAAAACCGGAAGTCGCCACTGTCTTCGCGCTACCAGCACTTTGAATGATTTTATTTTAATTTTTATCACTTATTACGTTAGTTTTATGGCACGATAATAAATCTAACAAACCTGCGGTCTTTGTTTACATCAAATATCAAAGATTTTAAATCGCTGTCAGAAATAAAAATTTTAGTTCCGTTCCTACATTTTTATGTCAAGCTGTATGTTCCCCGATTTCTCGAAGACGCCTGGACCGATTTGGAAAGTTTTTTCCTTTGTTTGAAAGGGTATGCTTTCCATTTGGTCCCATGATCATCGGATCAGGATCTGATGATGGGATCCCAGGGAAATCGAGGGCAACCTTCAAATTTTATAGGCACATAGTATTTTCATATATTTTCTAAAGCTGTTCAAGTATTTGCATCTGATAATCATCATCTCCGGTGGATGAGCTGATGATGGAAGGTACAACTCCTTAACAGTAAGGAGTAGGCGTCGATTGATTTAGTTTTTGTTCGCATATCTCCGGAACTACAAGTCCGATTTAAGTAATTAATTTTATGTTGTACTAGGTATTGTTCAACTTAAGAAATACTGCAAGTTTCATCAAAATCGATTCAGTAGTATTTGAGATAGGGAAGGAATGAAAGAGATGTTAACGATGTTATGACTGGTGCTACGGATTACAAAATTCTAGTGCACCACATGTAAGAAAATTATGTATTTGACAAGAATTTTGGTTGATTATTTAAACTAAGTCGGTGGCAAAACAACAATGAAATTAATTAAAAAAACTACCGACTTCCGAAAAAAAAGTTTTGTAGGTTATTTTACCCTTTTTTGTGGTTGTTTTTGAAGGCGGTTGCATTTTTTTTGAAAAAGTTTTTAAAAGAACGTAATGTGCAGCGGGCGGCTGCACATTACGTTCTTTTAAAAACTTTTTCAAAAAGCACATCAAGCTACCACAATCTGTCAAAATATTTCTGTATAAGATTTTCTACTTTATCACAAAGCAAAAACGTTCGATGGTAAAGTTCGGAAGATTCGGGTATGTTGACCTGCTGGCTGTACATACTCTCGTGTTTTTTTTAGAAAAGGTTAATTGCTCAGCTAAACCTTTTTTTTAAACATCTGTTCAACACTAGACTAATTAGTTCACTGACCATTGCAGGTAATCTACAAAGTAAAGTAAACACAACCTTATACTGAAAACAGGGTAACCCTAGCGAAGAATAGGTGCCCCTTTCCGAGGGTGTCGTAAGAAGCAACTAAGGGATTTATATAAGTAGTCGGTTGGACGGCACCGACAAGTTAATGTAATCTCGTAATCCCCTTTGGTCCTACGCTTTCTAATGAGGAAACGTCCACTTCCCCAGAGAAGCAATAAGAGAAGAATTTGTCATGTTACTTAATCCGTCGCATTAATTTGAAGAATGATTAATACTCGCTTCACAAATACACATCTCTTTCCAAATAAACAGTGGACAGATTAATTCGTCCCCGGAAGGGCCCAATGTTATATGACAATAATAAAGGAAATTTCAAATTGTACATTAATCATACGGTGTAACGTTACAAATTTGTCATGCCACGGTTGGCGGTGCGACGCCGGCTATAATTAATGGAGCCATCCTGAAACAAGTAATTTTGGAGAGGGTCATTTTTTTATCGTCATGTACCCGTTTGTCTACCCCTGCAATATGGCTGCCAATGCCGCATCTTGTCTACGAAGTGTTCATTTACATAAACATACAATCAGAATAACAAAAGACGCTGTGATGAAAACTCATTGTCATAATTTTTCGCTGTCTGCGCGCCAGAATATTCTTGATATTAGTTGAAACGTTGCGAATAATACACCCGATATGAATACTCTACATAATATGATATATTGAGCTATAAAATTGCTTCTACAGCATCTAATGAAGTTTATTGTTTTATTATCTCCCTCCCACATTATTTAAGGATTAGGATTTAACCTCTTAAATAATTTTCATAATTAAAATTTCTTTACACACAAATCAGAGTCGATGTAATTTACTGATAAATTAAAATAGTAAATGAAATGACTGTGTAAATTTAATTCCCATTCCAATTCCCATCAGTGAGTTGAATGATAGCTGACACGCTATTACGAAAAGTTAATGGAGTTTGTTCATTTTCCGACAAATATCTCTGTGTGTGTATTAATTATTGAGTGACTCAGGTTCGGGACCATGCGTCAAGCCGATAGCCAATTACCGTTGAGAACATTAACCCCTACATGTTGCGAATAAAGCCCACTATTTAAATTTCAATGAATATTGTAAATTCATGAACGAGGAAATGGTTTTTCTTTCGGCTTACTCACTATGTCACAGTACAAATATCATTACCGTGTCCATATTGCTCCTGATTAATCAAGGAAAGTTGTTGATGTTAATTAAAGGTTATGCGAAAATTATGGGATATAATAAAACTAATGCTTCTTTTAAGTGATAACAATGATTATTATTTTTTCCACACGCAAAATACTCGCGCATAATGTGGAGTTGCGGATACCAGCCCGTTATACAATACAATATAATAACAAGAATATTCTGTCATTGCCAATGAACAAAGTGCCAAAAAGTATAAGTGTAGGTGCGCAATACGTTTTTAATGGATGTATCCATTAGAAATTTCCCAGAAACACGATACTATTGGGCTATGTTATGCTATACCCAGTTCATGCCATTAGGATCGTAAAAATTAAACACAACAGACAGAATAAAGTCAACTCACAAAAAATGTTTCCTTCGTTTTGTTTAGAATACGGAACTGGATATTTTAAAATCTAGCCGTGATACCACAAAAACTTTTAAACGTCTGTTGAACATTTGTCTAAAAAACCGGCCAAGTGCGTGTCGGGCCACGCACAGTGTAGGGTTCCGTAGTTGCCCATCAAAATACTTATGCGAACTAACGAAACTGATTCGCTGAATTTAATTTTAAAAAGAAGAATTTTCAAAATCGGTCCAGGAGTCTTTGAGAAATCGGGGAAAATACATAAGAAAAAAGATTACAACGAATTTAGAACCTCCTCCTTTTTTTGAATTTAGTTAAAAATAGTTGACGATAAAAACCTACCTATCCCCAAAAAACATACCTATAAAAGCTGTAAAAATAAAGTTGACAAACTTACATTTGCAGTTGACTCCGATACATTTTGTTTCAGAAAATATGATATCAAGTACATTTTATAAGTTGGTCGACTTTTACTCGTAAAGTTGTAAAGCCTACTTAGTCATGATAATTTTCTTTTAAACTTCGTTATATATACTACTATTGTGAATTTTTTCACACCCCCAAACATAACCGTTTAGCTCGTACAGGGGGGGGACACTCGAATCGAGCAAAATTTAGCACTTTAAAGTAGTGTCCGACCGAAACTGATTTTACAGCCGAAACCGAAACCGAAACCGAACCTTCGGCCTTGCTCTCAGTTTCGGCCGAAACCGAAACCGAAACCGAAACTTTTTAAAACTTTTAACATTTCGATTTTTTTCTGTTTTTTTTTTTACATTTATTGAAGAAGAATTACACAAGAAAAAGTGTCAAATACACAGAGCGAATTTTTCGACTGGGTGTGGACGGCTATATTTTTAACTATGAAGAATATCGAAAAACGTTGAATAGAGTCTCGAGGCCGATTTTGACGAAAACTAAAACTGCATCATTGGATTTTAGAAAAATCAATAATCGTGGCCAAAAATCGAACCCGCTAATTTTGAAAAAAACAATCACAACCTGTATTATTAAACCATTTGATATTGTTAATAGTAAGGATCAAATTCTGGGTAATAATGAAATACGGCAAACTTATGGATAGATAGATAGATAGATAGACGATCTTAAGAATTGCTATTTTTCTATGTTATTTAACTTACTGAGTCCATAATCTATTCTAAATTATAAAAAAATCATTGTTTCCAATGTTTCACTAGATTTGAAGTCTCAACAATCGCACTATATTAATTTAGCAATACGAAATAACTGAGACATTAGACTAAAAAAATGGCATTATTTCAAAAAAGAAACCGTTAACTTAATTATGTTTCGAATACCGCCTAATCCTAATTCTAATCTCCTTGACGATTGATAAGTTTTTAATCATTAACGTACGTAACAAATATTTTTTATTATGACATGAATATACAAGACTTAGGTACTCTTGGCAGTAAACTCAAAAACATAACCTCGTCTCATGAATAAACGGACGGTGGCAAACTGAGCCGGGGCCCCGCCGCGCCGGTGAGCAAGTACGTTAGCTACGAATTTTACCGAACGACGCACGAAAATGCAGGAACACTTGAGTTTCGGCGGGGCCGAAAGTTTCGGCTATATTTTGGCCGAAACCGAAACTAAGGCCGAAACTAGATATTTTGGCCGAAACCGGCCGAAACCGAAACCGAAACCGAAATTTCGGTCGGTCACTATTTAAAGCTTAATATTTCACAAACGAATTTTTTTATCAAAAAATTGTTAATGGAAACCATCATTATTTTTTAAAGACCTATTTAATGATACCCCACACTAAGGGGTACGCGAGAAAAAAAAAATCCTCACTTTACGTGTAAGTACTGGAGGTACCCTAAAAAAAAAATTTTACGAGATTTTATTTTACCACTTTTTTGGCACAACAAATCCGTATATTTACACCAAATTACAGCTCTCTAGTACTGTGCGTCTCTGAGCTAAACTGCGGACAGACGGACGGACGGACGGACGGACGGACGGACGGACGGACGGACGGACGGACGGACGGACGGACATGGCGAAACTATAAGGGTTCCTTGTTGACTACGGAACCCTAAAAATGTCAGATTATGACGTTGAAATAAGGTCCGTTTTGCAGTCACACTTTTTTTAGATAAGTGTTCAACAGATTTAGAAGTTTAAGCATTGAAATCTATTCAAACATTGAAACACGTCATTTCAAAATTTCAAGAGTGAGAGTTTTTCGTATTATTTACTTCCTTATTTTCATTTTAAAACTTCTATTAAGCGAAGGATTATTTCCTCATAAATTAAGCAACAATTACTCATATTCTAATACAAGACAAGATATACAAATTACGTTGGCGCTAAAGCCAGGTTTTACTGGAACGCCGTGTCTGATGAAGGCATACCCCCGGCATCCCTGCGCTTAGTGTATAAGCTGACAGAAGGATTAAAGACGCGCGCCAGACTTACCTACAACATTCACATTGAAGCATTGTGCTGCAAAATACATTTAGATTTAACTGGGGAAATGTTTTTAATACCTTTGTGTAAATACAGCCTGTTTTATTTTAAAAGTAGCATAATTATGAAACCGAGGAAACGCTGGCGTGACGATCTAGACGCATTTATGAGGGATTGGCCGGAGAAAGCCGTGCAAAGAGAAGAGTGGAAGGTTATGGGGGAGACCTTTGCCCAGCAGTGGGTCAATATAGGTTAATAAAAAAACCGAAGTTTAATCGTGGTGTTTTGAGGTTTGTGCTATCCGTGGTGCTGATAGTCAAGAGCATTCACTTGTAACACAACATCAAGTATTCGCCGTTTTTAATCTTGTGAAACTGAACATCGAACATAGTCAAAAATCGCCGGAAATTGATTCCGATGGCTTTCAATTATATCAACCTCTCTATTTATTTCAACAGCTTGGTTTTACTATAATTATCTAGTGATTGATTGTTTCAATCTAGTGGCTACAAGCTGCAAATCAAGAGGTTCTGGGTTCGCCTTAGTTAGAGAAAAAAAATATAAAAAAAAAACATTAAGTATTTCTGGATCGCGTTGAGAACTCGTGGTAAGACCTCTAGACTTTGGATTTGCACGTGCTTAATTGCAAAAGGCTCAACCTTTAACATGAGGCTTAATCATAAGTCATTAATGCAATAATTTCAAGAAAAAAAACACATTACACAGTACAGGAAAACATTGTAGTCACATTCCACATTGTCTGCCATTAAAACACGAACACATTTCTCATTTGATAATGTAATAAAGACCCGTCCATACGATTCATAACAAAACAAAACTCCGGAATATAATACCCACACAAACCCACAACGAAATATCATCTCACACGCCTGTATGTGAAACGTCACATTATTGTAAAACATAAATCCTCTAAACACGAATTACGCATTACGTCATGAGATAAGACATATACCAACGGTTGAATATTAAAACCCTTCACAATGTTCCCAGCGTCAAAACAGCTAATTATGTCGAGTATTGCTGGATTTTGATCTTTATTACAAGGTTATTAAAGGGTCATAGGGGTTGTATATGTAAGTTCTTCATGCGAAACGAAAGCTCGCGACATAATTGCGACTGTACCCGGAAGTTAATTGCGTGTTCGTTGTCAAACCACGGGTCGGGGATGATTCAAGCCTTGGATCATAGAAATAAGGGAGATAAGACGACGAAGCTTTACATACATACAGGGCCGGATTAACCATCTCGGGGCCCCTAGGCACAGCTCGTTTCGGGCCCTCCCTTTTTCATATCACAACAATGCAATTTGTCAATAATAGACCTTGATACCATTTTGCCCTGTCAATAATACCCACACTTAGTTAGTCAGAAGCTCTAAAGTCTGACAACCAGTCTTACCAAGGGGTATCGTATTACCCAGTTACTGGGTTGTGGAGGTCCGACAGGCAGTCGCTCCATGTAAAATACTGATATCCAGCTGAATCTGGTTTGACTGGAAGCCGACCCCAATATAGTTGGGAAAAGGCTAGGCAGATGATGAATAATACCCACACTTGTGTTGCTGATTTCAAATAAAAATAATATATTTGTCATTTATTAAGCGATTATTTAAGTATAAAAAATATATAAACAAATTAATAAATTAATAAAAGTGTGTAATACTAATAAATAAAATAAATCTATAATTTTTAATCGGGAGTGCTGGGTCCCTTGTCATAGAAGGCCCCTAGGCTGGCCTAAAGTGCCTTATGTATAATACGGCACTGCATACGTAATTATGTATCCTGAATGGTTGGGGGATGAGATAAAAGTATTGTCGGTTACAATCAAGATCGCGTCGCTGAAACCGCTGAAGTCGCTGAATAGACAAAGTTGGGGTACGCTGAGTGGAAATCTTTGTACTTACATAGGGATTTCTTTTTGTTAAACGAGAAGAAAATTGAGCTGTTATTGCTTTAATAAGCTTTATATCTTTTAATTTTTTCTTGTAATATTACTTAACGTTTACTTACTCGTACCAATAAAATTTCATCCGGTAAATCATGACATTCCTGACTGCTGATTCCAAGAATTATTTTCCTCATTTTACATTAGTAAACCTAACTAAAACCAACTTGTTACCACTACCACTCACTTCTGCAAGTATCCAATCCAACATACTAATCCATGCACTCAGAATCCAGGTGTAACCGCATTTCAAAGTTACCCGTTGCATACCGGCTGATGTAAATGAGACATTCGATGTAACCCTTCTCCCGCCGCGCCGTCTGGCACTATCGACGTGACGCGACGCTTAATCGAATAAGAATCAATTGCTTTATCTAGTTTATTAACTTAAGGTGTTTGGCAATAAAAGTGCAAGCGCCTGTGAACTATCGGAATTTCTGTTTTGAAAAAAGTCTTCGAACAACGCAACGCAAGTCTCCGATAGCTCACAACTTTGGTATGGAGGTCATCTGATTTTTAGACTCGTATTTTTTAGTCTATATAAATCCCACATGCAAGCAAAGACTTGTAATATTCCTTCAATAACTTCTTTTATCAATATCTTCAATAAGAGTGAGGCTCTTATTTGGTTGGCTTAAATAATCCAGCCCAACTAGTTGACATAAATATTTTCGTAAAAGACAGTATTCAAAATAGATTTTCACAAACCTGGAATCAGTCAGGTGTATTTCAGACAGCTGAGGTGTTTTCTAAAAGCAATGAAGCTTGCCGAACTTGTTTCAGTCCAGCTGAAGTGAATTCTTGAAAACTATTTGAAATAGCTTTACTTTATGCGAGATATTTTTCTATATTATGTATATTACTATAAGTAAGATAAGAGAATCTCGAAAATGTACAGAAACTTCTATTACAAAACGACACATACAACATAATAACACAGTAAGTTTTTTTTTAGCGTTACATCATCAAATGAGGACCCCAGGGCATAGCGGGAGGGACTGTCAGACTCGTACTGACTCATAAAATCCACGGTGTCCTTCAATAGCCGTTTACGTTCCGGGGTCACGGTAATTGATGAGCCCCACAACCCCAGCAGGCTTTGGCCCTCTAAAGGAAGTCCCCGTCAACACAGTAAGTTAGCAAAAGAATTCTTAAAATTCGTGAATGTGTAGAATAAATTATTCATTTAACGTGGGAAAAATGAAAATGATTATTTAAACACCGGCGCAGTTTAATTCAATTTATTATCCAAAATACAAAATTCTAATTTATAAACGGATAGCAAATAATGCCACCATCAATTTAGATTTCATTGCAAGCGAAAAAGTGTTTCATAAAAAGTCTTAAATACAAAATTAAGGCTTTATTATGCAAGACAGGTTCATTAATATTGAAATGGATGTAAAAGTTTTCGAGTGGAAACCTCGTGCCCTTTTCTTTTCAAATGTTTAATGGATCCCACTCTCTTCATACTCGCATAATTTCGAGAATTTTGTGATATCACTTTAAATATACTTTTACTTGAAATCTTGAATCGCAGCAAGATTTGAAGGTAATTATATTATAACACTAGTGTTTGCCCGCGGCTTCGCTTGCGTTATTTTAGAATTTGAGAAACAATACTGATCGTGTGGCGCCATCTGGAATATGAACGTAATTGTTTTCTCGGAAACAGCCCTCTTCTGTTATTCGGGATGTAAGGTACCTTATATCCGTGTCTATACTCCTGACAACGTATTATACTAAATTTTGGGACGATCGATTCAATAGGTAGTAATGCGTGAAAAGGTAAAAAACAAACATACTTGCATTTTTATTATTAGTTTAGATCAATTATGTTATATCTAGGTACATAGTTTGCATAGGAAACATCCTTATTTGAGCGACATTAATTTCAAAGAACCGTGTTTATTTAAACACTAGTGTTTGCCCGCGGCTTCGCTTGCGTTATTTTAGAATTTGAGAAACAATACGGATCGTGTGGCGCCATCTGGAATATGAACGTAATTGTTTTCTCGGCAACAGCTCTCTTCTGTTATTCGGGATGTAAGATACCTTATATCCGTGTCTATACTCCTGACAACGTATATGCTAAATTTTGGGACGATCGATTCAGTAGGTAGTAATGCGTGAAAAGGTAAAAAACAAACATACTTGCATTTTTATTATTAGTTTAGATCAATAATGTTATATCTAGGTACATAGTTTGCATAGAGGCGTCCTTATTTAAGCGACATTAATTTCAAAGAACCGTGTTTATTTTAAACATTAGACTATCATTTTTGGGTTGATTTACAGTATCGCTGCAAATTGAACGTACGATAGCATTGCTCTTCTCCCTTGCATTCCGCGTGATACCTAAAAATAACTAATTATCTGACTCGATGAGTACAACTTGTCGTCGTTTAAAACAGAATCTATGCACTGGTTTGAACACCAATTCAAAACATAAATAAACACATTTTTTTTTAATCTTTAAAATTCCACACCTCGAAACAATTAAGTACAATTTAAAAAAATATCCAACTTACTACCTACAATTTAAATCAGTGTATATTTATATCCTAGAAAACTATTGAAAAAAAATTAGTAATAATTTAAAATCGCGAATAATATTGAAATAAAAGTATACACATTTTTTTTAATTATTTGAAACTCTCAGGACAAATATAAGAAAACTCAAAAAGTGAAAAAAAGAAACAGCGAGATTTGATCCAGAGACCCCTTGCACGAAAGTCAAGCAGGATACCAACCAGACTGGCTAGTACGCTGACAGTGTTTTCAAATAGCGGTTCTTATACAAATGTCAACAATGACTGAAAATCAACATATTATAAAATTGCTAATCCCCCAAAGGGAATCGCGTAATTATACATATCCTATTAATAGAAGAGCAGTTTAATGAATATTTGGGGAAAAGTTGACTAAATAATATCCAGTGGTTTAGCTTCCAACTAAAAACAAACAGATAAAAACAACAAAATTTAAAATTGCTTATCTCCCAGGAAAAATAGCGTAATGATACATAGCCTATCAGCAGAAGAATATTATTAGGAATATTTGAGGAAAATTTGATCGACAACTTTTCAGTAGTTTAAGAGATAGATCAAATCAAAAAAACATAAAAAATTTCGAAGGAAAAAAAAAGTTGATTTGGCATCAGAATCGATCCCTTATCTCGAAAAAAATACAAAAAGAAAAAAATATTCAATGTACAGGAATGACAGCTCTACGATTTTATTATATGTAAAGATAATAATTTGGTTACGTTAACAACTCGTCTCATTTTCTATTCCGTCTGTTTCCCTATTCCGTCACAATCACTAATACGTCACCTTGTGCATCTGGTCATTTTTAGGGTTCCGTAGTCAACAAGGAACCCTTATAGTTTCGCCATGTCCGTCCGTCCGTCCGTCCGTCCGTCTGTCCGCAGTTTAGCTCAGAGACGCACAGTACTAGAGAGCTATAATTTGGTGTAAATATACGGATTTGTTGTGCCGAAAAAGTGGTAAAATAAAATCTCGTAAAATATTTTTTTATAGGGTACCTCCAGTACTTACACGTAAAGTGAGGATTTTTTTTTTCTCGCGTACCCCTTAGTGTGGGGTATCATTAAATAGGCCTTTAAAAAATAATAATAGTTTCCATTAACAATTTTTTGATAAAAAAATTCGTTTGTGAAATATTAAGCTTTAAAGTGCTAAATTTTGCTCGATTCGAGTGTCCCCCCCCTCTACCAGCTAAACGGTTATGTTTGGGGGTGTGAAAAAATTCACAATAGTAGTACATATAACGAAGTTTAAAAGAAAATTATCATGACTAAGTAGGCTTTACAACTTTACGAGTAATAGTCGACCAACTTATAAAATGTACTTGATATCATATTTTCTTAAACAAAATGTATCGGAGACAACTGCAAATGTAAGTTTGTCAACTTTATTTTTACAGCTTTTATAGGTATGTTTTTTGGGGATAGGTAGGTTTTTATCATCAACTATTTTTAACTAAATTCAAAAAAAGGAGGAGGTTCTAAATTCGTTGTAATCTTTTTTCTTATGTATTTTCCCCGATTTCTCAAAGACTCATGGACCGATTTAGAAAATTTTTGTTTTTAATAATTTTAAAAACAAAAATTTTCAAAATCGGTCCATGAGTCTTTAGGTAATTCAGCGAATCAGTTTAGTTAGTTCGCATAAGTATTTTGATGGGCAACTACGGAACCCTACACTGTGCGTGGCCCGACACGCACTTGGCCGGTTTTATTAACTCGTCTCATGCTCTATTTCGTCACTTTCCCAACTCGTCCGACGCATTTGTACAGACATGCACATCAATATATATCTTAATCTGTTTTTTGTAGTTTTTCATCTGTATCACAAACTGGCTCTTTCAATTAATTGATTTCGCCGCGGTTTAGCTAATTTACTTTTGATTTATTGTACTAGTAACTAGTTTTTACAGCGTAGTAAAATCATCAAATGAGTCCTCCCATCCTGGGCAGGGCGGGATGGACTGCCAGACTTGTACTGACTAAAAGCCGCGGTGTCCTTCAATAGCCCTTTATGTTCCGGGGTCACAATAATGAGATAGGTCCCGCTCGTTGAGGCACGCGCACACCTACAGTCTGTTCTTGCCGATACTTTTGACGTTGACTGTACGTTGTCATATGCGTCGGACGAGTTGGGAAAAAGACGAAATAGAGCATGAGACGAGTTAATAAAAATGACCAGATGCACAAGGTGACGTATTAGTGAATGTGACGGAATAGGGAAAGAGACGTAATAGAAAATGAGACGAGTTGTGAGCGTAACCAATAATTTGACGGAAGAGTTTTTCATAAAGCCACTTGTATCAAATTTAAACTTTTAACAAGCAACGAGACTCAAAAAGTAGTTACTAAAAATAGTGTAAGATTACATAAAACTGTGATAAATTGCGTATTTTAGCTTCAATGATAAATAATCGATATCAAAGAACTTTAGCGCCTCATCTGATTTGAAAATTAAAACGAGTCAATAATCAAAATCTTGGAAGCCCAAAGGGTGGTTCGCCCGTCGAGTCATCACAGTCGGTAGTGCAGCTTTGGGCATGATCGATAATCTTCTGTTGGCACCTCTGGCAGTACTCCGCGCAGTGTCTTCCATCCGAGCACCGGGCATTATCGAGAAACGTCTGTAATCAACACCCGATAAGATTAATTGGAAGAAAGCATTGAGAAGACTAGTACAGAAGATCAACTTCATAAGACGTAAGTGAAAAAAATGGCGACTTCTAAGAATTAGATTCAAAGATATGTGATGTCACAAGCCACCGCGACTCTAGGTGGAAGTGCGACCCCGGCAGGCTTTGATCCTCTAAGCGGGCACCGTCAGATTACTGACAGGTTTTTGAGACGCTCGTGGAACGCGACGCACCGTCGCCGACCCATGATCGCACGGCGAATCACCCATCACTCACCGTCCGCATGCCCGCGAATGCGGTGGTTGGAAATCGCATCGTAACGTTGCTGGCGTCTCCCACGGCGCCTCCTCCTTTGCTAGCATGACTGCTTTGCAGAAGGAGTTTTCCGGGCGATACTAGCAGTGGTGACATCCAGGCGTTTCTTCGTTCCCAACCAAACACAGGAACCTCCAGAAACTTCCGTGTTCGGTGAGGAACCCGAAATTTTTGGACACAAATGAAACAGCGATCTCAAAATATGTCGTATATCAATTATCAGTCGCGAATTGCACTGTACATGCGCTCGTGAGTCCTCCGCAATTCCGTTAATATTTCCGTTACAGGACCCAAGATAGTTAAATTCATTCTCCGGGCCTCAGCAGAGCTTGATTATCTATTTTCTTTTGGTCACCACGCTTGATTCTTGTTGTCAGGAGTTTTTTATTTTTTTTAACGTGATAAAATCATCAAATGAGTCCTCCCACCCCGGGCAGGGCGGGAGGGACTGTCAGGCTTGTACTGACTAAAATCCACGGTGTCCTTCAATAGCCCTTTATGTTCCGGGGTCACGGTGATGGAATAATTCCCTCGACCCCGGCAGCCCCGTCATTACGCTCTTTGAGGCGCGCCTGGAACACAATATTCCGTCGGCGTCGACCCGGGCATGGTCCATGGTCGAGCAGCGAGTTTGTTGTGAGTTGTCAGGAGTTGCAGTGGTTTGGGAATAGTGCGGTGGGATTATATATCATGTAGCAAACCTTCTGTAGTCGTTTTGTATTGAGCAGCTGTCATGTGCGACTTATGAGGCCGTATCATGGTGAGTTTAGGAGAACAGTTCGCGTGTATGTAAGCTTATAATTGTCAATTCGTGGTAACAGCTGGATCGGTGATTTAGTAGATAGATTTGGATGTCTAATTCGCATGTCTTCAGATTTAGGTAATGATGGATGACGGTACCTTTAAATGTAGGCGCGTAATAACAGAAATAATATCTGAATAATTTCAGGAATAGATGAGAGGTATGGATATCATTGATCTTTTCTTTAATGTTGTTTATTTTGACAGAAAGACACAGTGTATGAGTGATCGGCTATAACTGCTACCTACGTGTCGGAGGTTCGTGAACGCCAAACATATTTGCATAGCCCACAATAATAGTTGTCGGTCGTTTGTTTGACAAAAAACGTTGTCTCACACTACTATTTTCTCCCGTGTCGTAGGTTCGTTTACAAACAAAACTTACGTACACAAACGCACTCACGACTAGTACATTCCAATGTTATATAAAAAACAGAGAGCAACGGACTGTTTTTAATTTAATAAGTATATCACTGCGCTTGGGCCGGCCTCGTCTGCCGCATGCCCAATGAGCTGTGGGCCAAAATAACCACTTTGTGGAGCCCTGACACAGCCAGAAGGCGTCGCTGCAGACTTCGTAGAAGATGGCGGGACGAGCTTGATAAAACCTATGACCAGTGGTCCACTTTGGCCCTGGATCGTGAAAATTGGAAATCATAGGGAGAGGCCTTTGCCCAACAGTGGGATGATGTAGGCTAGCAGTATCAGTATCAGTATCACTGCGTTTGATGGTTGTCTGAAAACTTTTGGTTAGTCACTAAACCTTTAAGTAGCCTGCTACTCAAAAGAAAATACATAAAATACATAAGTATTTTTTTTATTGACACAGTATTTAAAATTAACTAGCTAGCAAGAGTATGGAATCACCTACTTGAAATTGATCCAAGATATCTTCTTAACCAATAGTGTGATTTGAATTAATTTGTATTAATTTAAAATTACTTACTTATTTACTTTGGTATCTACCATTTTTTATCAATCTTAGTTAATGTATGCTCAAAATCGCGCGGAATCCGACTGTTTCCATACTTTTGCTCGCAAGTGTATGTAGTTACGAAGAAACTGACCTGGCAGCAGGTATGAGAGACATCCGTTTGAAGAGGTGTTGTGCAGCAGATTTCAAGTCATCATCTTGCATCAAGCCGACGAGGTCCTTCTCACGTTTCTCTAGAGGAGCTGCAGATCCAGCGAGCACTTCGCCCTCCAATGACACGTTCACGCACTGGCAAGTTGATAACAGTTAATAGATTTAGTGCTTTATTTTACGTTCCTGAAGATTTATTTTGGTTTGTAACTTGGTAAAATGAAGAAACTTGACACGTTACGAGTTATCCAGGGTTTATTAGTACCCTAGTAAAGCTATTGGATAAGTAACATTTATTATCAACTGAGGCATTTCTTTTTTTTAGGCAATGGTTAGCCACGTCAATCAAGTAAAACGTCAGGAAAAACAAAAACCGTCCCTAAGTCTGACGAACTGTAACGACGTTAAACGATGCGGGGTGTTAGGTTTATTTCCGATACGGATTTTTTTAATTCGGTCGCGTTGCTCAGAGCCCGCGATAAAAGCTATGCAATAGCTTGTTAAAAAAATCATTGGTGTTTCATAAAAATAAAATCATTTTTTCGAAAAAGTATAAAACCCCAGTTTCTTTTTTTTGGGCTCTCTGTTGGTTTCACAGCACAAGTAGTTTAACACCGAAAGCCCTTTCATCTGAGAAAGGTTGTCAATGTTTGGTACATGTATACGTCAAGGGATATGACGATGAAATGCGCCAAACCAAATGGAGTCAATCAATAACGTAAAATCACATCACGTCTATAAATCTGTAATGTCCGAAGTATTATTATAATGGTACACCCGTATCAACCAGATCTATTTAAGTCCCACTCTATTCGAAAACCCAATAACACTGATCCCGACCTGGGTATCGAAATCAGAACCTTTGCCTTCAGCCTCGCTTACAGCCACTACAGTGAAGACTGATAATAATGAAAATCATTCACTAATGCTCCTTCTTTCGGATAAATATTGTTCACATGAGTATTACAGTCGCATTAGTACCTTCTTCTGCAAAAAAAAAACTCAAGTCATAGATTTAAATAAATTGTCCCTAAACAGAAATACGTCCCAAAAATGCATTTTTATTGTATCCGTCGGCAAAATTGTTAGACGGCCAGGTTTGGTTTTGTATACAAAAATGAGGGCATAAAATTCGCTGTACCGAAATTAGCTTCGAGTTTTAAAAATGCCAAGCGCTTTCTTTTATTTCCTGTACTTTTGGACTTGCCCGGCTTAGTCCGCCATGTAGCACTTAATTTATCAAAAGGGAATTACGAGAGGATTTTACGATTTTAGGTACCAACTTTATTTATTCTTTTGATCGTCTTTCAGACTTCTATGTATTGATGATCTTTTATATTCTAATTGGATGAGTTCTATAGACTTTTACAACATAAAGTCCAAAACATTACGATAATGAACTTGTCTTAGCATCTTTTTCATTCCAGTTAAAAAATACTTTGTTACGTTCGACGAACTTAGCACTGTCAAAGTCCTTTCACCCCAGAAAGGTTGTTAATGTTTTATTGATACGTATACGGTATGGGATAAGATGATGAAATACGCCAAACTAAACGGAGTCAATCACATAAAATAACATCACAGCACGCCTATGAAATACCGTTGCCAGAAGTATTTTCAGGGTACCCATGGGTCGGACCAGATCTATCGTAGCCAGTTTCTACCATCCTAGTCGAAAACACATTAACACTGCTGGTCATCTGACTGTTATTGTAGAACCTTTAATTGCCTGGTTAGCCTCTGTTACAGACACTGGCCACCGATGACTATAGTACTAGATCATTCCTAATAATGCTCTTTCTTTCCGATGAATATTTTTCATGTGAGTATTTCAGTCAAAAAAGTCTAGTACCTTATTCTGTCTCAAGTCGACCAATAAATGTGAGCCTAAACAGAAATAAGTTGAGACAAACATGCACCTTTATTGTATCAGTCGGCAAAAACGTTAGTACGGCCCGTCCCCCTTGGTTACGTAAACCTCAGGGCATAAAGTTGGCTATACCGAAATAGCTTCGAGTTCTTTAGATCGTGTAAGCGCTAGTCTTATTATTTCCGTACTTTTGGACTTGCCCGGCTTAGTCCGCCAGTAGACTTAATTTATCAAAAGTGAATTACGGAGGATTTTCCGTTTGAAGGTACTCAAAAATTCAGTGGATCGCCTTTCAGAATTCTATGCATCTGATGATCTTCCCGACACGTATAATTGGATGAGTTCTATAGACTTTAGAGTGAATAAGTTACTGCTACGCAAGCATGCTTCACCTTCAACCACATCTGCGCTTACCATCAGGCGAGATAGTGGTCAAACGCGAACCCATCTCGAAATTCAAAAGTCAAACAGTCTTTCCAAGAGTTAGTTAAAATTTCCAATTCACTGAGTTGTTGGAGGATAGAATAAAAAAACGTTGCCTCAAGTTGAAGTGGCTGTATCGGGCAGGCCACATCGCTCGTAGAACATGACAAGTCGATGCGGCATAAAGTTCTCGAGTGGCGACGCAGACCCGAAAAACGCAGCTTGTAGGCAGGCCACAAAATATTTGTTCCGTGACCGATCGAACCCGCAAAGGCTCGCGGGCAGTCGATCGCTTATGCCGCTGCGCCAATTGTCGTTCCGTGGCGGTCTTAGGGGGAGGCCTATTTCAGCATTTTAATTCCCAATGATGATGATGATTGTGGAGGTCAGAAAGACATTTGCTCCGTGCAGTCGCGTATTAAGTTTGATCCAGTGCGACCGAATGTACAGTCTGAACAAAGTTGGTGAAAAGCTATGCACATAATGAGTCCAAGAAGCCACTAAACTGCCTTTAAACGTCCTACAATATTCTCTCCACGATGCATTTACTACACAATGTTCGAGTATTTAAAGTTTTAAGGCGCTTACAGTGTCATAGAAGTCGCCAACTTCATGGTAACCGTAGGTGCGAGCTAGCCCGGCTGCCTCGAGGAGAACTGCACGAGCTTCAGGTCGGTTGTTCTGCAGGAGGTGGCAACGAGCCAATAGGAAGAGAGCATTTAGAAGCCATGGACGCTGGTTGGTTGCTCGAGCCTCTGTTGAATTTAGAAGTTATTACTTAAAATTAATTGTAGCTTACGTTGGTTTAGACTATAAGACTAACCTGTCCAAAATATTGTACGGCTAGCTATTATTTAATCTATTCAAGATATGAATTTTCCATACAACAAGAATGATCTGAGATACCTTAAGGATGGTTCCAAGTATCCTTTCATCATAAGTACTGGAAACACAAGTACAGAAACATATTTCTACAAACTATGTATATTCAAACCAAACACTACCTAAAGGTGAATATTTCGGAATCAAAGCTTACAGATCAATTGAAAATCACGAGGCGTCCTCTAAATTTGTACGGACCCACGGCAGGGAGAATCGAATCAAAGAGACAAAATTGTGACAGGCCACTCGTAGTTTGAATAAGCAATGCTTTTCAGGATGTGACTCGCTGAAAGCTCTGAATACAGCATTTATCAGAAATGTTTGGATAAGTTTGTCACTGTGGTACAGATCAAATTGAACAAAAAGAAGTAACAGGCCGTTCATGACCTAGCCGCTGTGAGTGATGGCTTAGCGTGGGAAGGCTAGCGGGAAGATTAAATACATAGAAATGTTTGAAGCATGCCACGATGCGCAACACGTGGCGAACACGCGCGCGTGGTTCAGAGCAGCGGGAACAAAAGTACAAACGTTAGAATGCGACATCATGAAATTGAGCGGTTCGAACAGCGCAGCGCAGCGGTGCGGGAGTCGGGAATTTGGTAGTTGCTGCCATCCGTTACTGTGAGTACCTGACGTGGTTTAGGCCAGGATTCTACCAAAGCGGAGAGGTATGTTTGAAAAACCAATCAGATGTCCACATCTCCTCTCCGCCTAGCTTCAGTGGACATCTGATTGGTTATTCAAACACATCTTCTCTCGTCTCCGCTTTGGGGTAGAGTCCGGGCCTCACTCTCTGCCGCTCCGCCCGTCGCGCATCGCTTAGACTAAAGTCGTCAACGGGCTGTAAGTGACAATACATTATGAATTCATATAAACCAGTTACCAGCTGATCGAGCGCTACGCAAGTAAAAATAGAGAAAGCCCCTATAAAACAGAAAAAACTTAAGAAAAAAAGAACTACTCGTTAACGCTTAGAAGGCCGACGTTTTAAGCCACTAAGCTATTCATACAGCGATACAGAAAAACTCAGCACGCGACGTATACGCGTGTTCTTTAATACGAAAGATTGGACCTTAAACTTCAATAATACGAGTATTATCAGTTGGATCATACATTCGGGTCGAGGAGGTACCAGAAGTTTATATAGGACAGTAAGTTTTTGAGTATATTTCTGTACACATTCATAGACTGATATGACAATACACACTCTTATGATACCGTGTACTTATTATCATATCATTGGACCAAATAATATGAAACATTTACTGTTTTCTATTGTGTGCTCGCCATTCAAACAGGAAAAACCACATACCAAGCATTCTATCTACATACTGCATCATAACATCATGAAACCCTCATATAAAATTCTCAACATATTAAAAATAAATAAACCTCATATCCTTGTGTGTATAACGTGGCAAAGTTTACTCATTACATTAGTGCTCTCAGTGTAGACCTGCGATTTCGGGCTCGAGCTGCGTTTCAATCTACTTACTGTATACGAATGGTTTTCATGATTTACCACGCTTTCTGCACTTTTCAAACTTTCGTCTGTACTAACATGATTTTAGAATCTATGCAAAGTGAATTATCTAGAGAGAGCAAATAGGAAAAGGCTGCAAGCACGGGCAGGGCCTTTGAATCAATATTCCAAACGAAGTCAAACAGTTTAAGAATAAAAAGACATTCATTCGACCGTGACAGGCTAATTTATTTCCCCGAATCAACGATCCATTTACTGCCTATAAATTCGTAGAGCACGAGTATTTTAGTGCTAACAAAGTGATAAATTTTCGTTCTACTGAATGTGTCTCAACTTACCGCTTTGGCATTTGGAGGCGTAGAGTCTTGCTTTCAAAGGTTGCTTAGTGTCAACTTTGAGACGAGCTAGTTCATGCAACAAGTAACATCGCTCTGACGCCCGTGTGCTCATGGATAGTGAACGTTCCAAGGTGCGGATGCGAACCCTACGAAGAATTAATTACTATTAGATTTCACTTGGTAAAAACATTATTCTGGAACTGGGATCAAGTCAGGACTAATTGCGCTTTACAAAATTTACTCCACTAAGAAATCCGATATTTCTACCTACTGCGAACGGTTCATCGTGACGCACAACAATTTATATTTTCCAGTGACATTTAATAATGCTTATAAAACAACGAATTTATTCTAGCATGGTCCTTGGTCGGGCAGCGAGTTGCCCTTTACTCGCTGCCCGCATGCCCGCGCCTACGGTGACGTCCGTCGCCGTGGATATTTTTCTCAGACAGCTAAATGTAACAGACAGCGAAAACGAAAATAGTGCCGTCAGCTGTCACTAATTTTAACTAGAATAGAAGGGAAGAGACCTACTAATGAGAATAAAATGTTAGAAAAAGCAACAAATTTCACTCGTTATCTTTATTATCAACCTCTATTAAATATAATAATCCATCGAACTAATAAATACGGTACAGAATCCAATAGAATAAAAATACCCACTCAGTAAAGAAATACCCACATTCGGAAGACCACATATTATTTTTGATGACAGGTTATCTATGTAAAGGCATATAAAGGCAAAGATACGCCACCACGGACATTAAATTACATTAAACGTTAGGGTAGGAATACCGCTAGCCAAGCGACTTTGCAGATAAGAGATCGATTTAATTAAAGAAAGTTAGGTCAAGGCAAACTTACGTAATGCCTATCCAGTCTAGTTTCCATATGCTACGAGTACGAGGGAACTAATGTGCTTTCATTTGTACAAGCTTAGTGTGCAAGTACTATATTTGAGGGTCAAGTAAATTGCTTGAATTTATTGTAACGTTATTATATTTCGGTCTATGATCCACATTTTGAAATCAGGATCCAATGAGAAAAACAATTCTTATTAGATCCATCATAGATCTGGCAATTTGGCCAATGGATCTTCTGAGAATAAACCCCCAGTACGGATTTTACTTTTTTTTTTTTCTCCAGTATAGTTTCCTCACTATTTTTTCTATAACAGCAGTGGAAATTATATAGATTACACACAAGAATATTCTTGGTTGGCTTAACCTACCTCTCGTGAGAGTTCCGTATCAAAATAACTACATTTATTTGTTTTTCAATGCCCCTCTACGTACACTCCTACCTAAATACCAGCTGAACAACTTTATGCTGATATGAATAACTGCATCAATAAATAACTGTTCTTAACAAAATTGAACTCATAGAAAAACTCAACACGCTCTCTCGGCTACGATAGCATTAAATAGCAAGTTCTGAACCGGAGGCTATTAAGACAACTGCTATGTTAGTGGAATACTAAAGTTACTTAGCGTCTCGTGGCGGAGCTGGCGGTCTCACTCGCAACACGGAGTCGCGACTCGGCTCCCGTGACACCATCATTCCCAACAGAATGAACGCCCTTCGTTCCCGATCTGACTCGCTCATATTTGCTCGAACACGTTTCTGAACATAAAATAAGAGAGATTTTCCACGGTCTACGTGACTTGGCAAACAAGCTCTATCAAACTTACCAGCTTCGTAATGGCCATGGCTACACAATTTATAATAAAATACAGAAATGAACCTACCTGGTCCAGGAAAGCGTTTCCAACTATATCGTGTAGCTTTTGCAAGAATTTATCTTTGTCCGGCAATAAGCTGGCTGGTTTTCTTGTTATTTGTTCTATTCCGAACTCGGCTTGTTCCAAACACCTGGCGGTGTCTCGTTCCTCGTAGATGGATTGAGTTGTCTGTATAAGGCGGCGTGCATCGGTCGCATGTTGCAGTTGCGTGTGCGTTAATTGCTCTTTCCGTGCGCGTGACAGGCGCGCACGGGCCGCAGCTTCTAATGCACGAGCAGCGTACAGCGGTCTACGCTCACGTAGAACAGCCTGACACACATTAAATAAACGATCAAGACGTACAAAGCTCACATTAGGAAAAGCTGAATCATAATGTCTTCTCCAGCCTTTCAGACGACGCGACAAGCTTGAGCAATTTAAATGATAATATCTGTTTGAAAAAATGGACTAGACGAAAACTGAGACAGCACAAAAAATATCGTGTAATACTGGAATATAATATTCAGTTGTCGTGTCACATTTTGTTTCAAAAATTGTCGTTGTTATTCAATTAAGCTACGGCCATGCCGCGAATTTTGTGAATACCGAATCAACTACGGGGTTAGATTACAATTTGAACAAGTGCTATAAATTTTAATTTAGCCGGTCATTTATGAAGAATGATGGCGTGCAATGTATTATATTTTATGGGTCAAGGGGTCAGAGGTTAATTTTATTAAGTTAAGATAGTGTGAACATACTTGTCGTTTCTCCACATCGGCGAGCGCTTTGTTGGCCAGTTCCTGCAACTTTTGCGATCCTTGTTTATTGGCGGAGACCAATCGTTCGTCCTTACATAAGGCAGTTAAGAAATATTTGTCATGTGCCATTCGCTCCAAATATTTCGAAGCCATTAAACGGGAGATTTGTTCGGCTCTCTGTTTTTCCGCGTGGGATATTTCTTGGACCTAGAATTACGGTTATTGCCAACATATTTTTTATGCCTCGTTGTAAACAAAGACGTATCTGCACTTTAGTAAACGAGATATAGACATTTTTACACGCGGAAGTAGTAAAGTACATCTTTGTAATATTTATTGCCAACAGAACAATTTATTTTGACAGATTGGCGTTTTGTGAGTAGGTGCGTGCGTATTTACGTTTACACTGCGTAGCTAATATTGTGTTAGAAGTATTCTAATGGTTGCTTTGGTGAATTTCATACACCGTCATGCAAAAATGTTAAATGTCAACTTGTTGACTGGACCATCAAAAATGAAACAACATTCTCCAACTTTCAACATGATAAAACATACATAACAATAATATAACACACACGATGAAAATATAAAATATAAATTCTCAACAGAATCGCAGTTGTATTGTGTGTCTTCAACTTTTTAATATTAACTTTTAAACGCCACACTTTTCACACAACTACACAACAGTAACAGCCACCGTTTATCATAATAAATGGCTTCAACGAAGTAGTTTGTCGTACTTTGGTCATTAAATTCATGGCCAGCTGCTATAAAATATGGGTAAAGTTCCAAACCTGTTGTTCCTTTTGCGGTTGCATACGTCCGTGATGCACCGGGCTTTTAGATGTATCTCCGTCTATGGACTCTCTCTTTAATTCCACGTTGTTAAGCAACCTAACAGCTCCTTGTAACACTTTGCTCGCCGCCTTCCCGGCACATTCCCGTACCTAATGACATTTGCAGTAAATTAGAGGGCGTTGTAACTTCATCTTGAATTGTGTCGTGCCATGACCTAAATGATACAGGCGGCACGTTTTAAGTTCGTTACGGTAAGAGAGAGATAGAGTTGAATGTCCTTTTTCATTTAATGGACATTAAATAAAGTGCACTCTTGGATTCCAATTCGACATTCGATGTCGTTCAGAGGCCTTATCATAAGTTTTCAGTTATTCTGAAGTAAAGGAAACTGGAACTTTTTTCAAATTGACAGAAGGAAAAAAATAGTTCCTTCTTCGCACACCAGAGGTGTGCGCTGTTCCATTTTCCATTAATATTCATACAAGAAACTGGAAAGACGCTGTAAAGTAAAATAGTGAAAACTCCTGATAAAGGTACAGGGTAGGTAAAACCTAGAAAAAATTGAGAAAAATCTAATTTTCTAAATTCAACTTAAAAAAAAACTTTTGTCTAATAAATCAAAAAGAAAGTGTTTCATTTTATCCTATTTTTCTTTTTCCCACCTACTTTCCTACATTGAAGTAGATCATTACCAGCCCTAATAGTCATAACACCGTCCCAAAAAGTTTTAACCCGCTAAAAAGAGCTGGCAACGCGGTAAACTTATTTTTCAGAAAAAAATGCGTAGCTACGTTTTTCCGAGAAAACATTCCATTAGGAGATAGCTGAATAGCGTGAAAAGTTGGTTTATTTTTTCAGAGGACCCTAAGCGACTCTCTTGGACGTTTTTTTCTGAAAAACAAATTGAAAGCGGAACGTTTCTAGATTATTTTATCAAACGATTTAAAATTGGTATTCGGAAAGCTTTGACTAAACGGTCTGCTGATTTAAATTTTAGATTTCTAGTTCAAATGTTTAACTGTGTAAGATCGTATGTAAACGGATTGGAACAAAATTCAATAAGGATCACGTATTCACATAACTTTATCATAGAATATATCACTAGTATTAATGTCACATAAGATGAGTTCTTGAAGTAGAAATAACACCTACGCGGCAACCAGCTAAAAGTCATTAGTTAAAAACTTGAAGTTTCTGCAATTCCGAACTCGTTGCGGAGCCAAAGAAATGAAAGAGTCAATTCGTCTTAGTAAATTTATGGTATCACTACAAGGTTATTATGAAACCTCACAACACAACAATTTTGTTGTTGTTGCGAATGCAAATAAACAAAAATATTTAAAAGGAAATTGTATTACCGTTTCCTCAGCACATCTAGCACACTCAGCAAAATCCGGTGGAAACCTTCTCATACGTTGTCCGCGATGAGCCAACACCAAGGAACGTTCGAACGCACATTTTTCGTATTCTGTTTGCGCGCGAATTTGTAGAGCTCTTGAATTTTTGGGTTCCAATGCTGGGAATTAAAAAATATTAGCAAACTACATTAGAAGCTTATAGCGAACCGAGAAAACTGTCTACTAAGGATTTATTTTATGCATTATTTCCACTGGGGTTTTATCATCATTTCAGCGTATTGCACTCCACTGTTGGACAATAAACATCTCCCAGGGAGTGCCACAGTGCACAATCTCCCGCTTTTTTCATCCAGTCACTGCCAGCCACCAATGATTATCGTCAAAATCGGCCTCAAGTCTCCTTTCAGCATTTTTCGATATTCCTCATAGTTTCGGATATAGCCTCAGTTGAAAAGAAATCTATGCTCAGTTGAAAAATTCACCCAGTACATTGATGTTTTGATAGCATCACTATCACTACAATGAATCACCAATAAGTATACGGAAAGACATCTAAATATCTAGTTTCTTCTGTGCCTCGGCAACCATCCTTAATTTCTTTGACAGTCTTTAAAAGTAGCCAGTGACCAGAATTACCAAAACTAGGAGGGCTCGGTAAATTTTTGCAAAAGTGCTTGAGGTTCAATAAAACTTGCTTAAAAAATCGCATCTAAATAGGTACGTCTAGCATCTTTCAAAACCAATTTTGCTCAGCCAGATCAGCACTTCTGGGTTTAGAGATAATTATTGAAGAATTGTTGAGCTATTTTGAAAGGAAGAAAGAAAGTTTTTATCGGACTCTCAGTCAGGACAGAACGACAACATAAAATTAACATAAAATGTAAAAAACATAAGAAAAAAAAAATAATAATCCATATATTATCTGAGCATGTGCTGTGACATTAAAAAAAAAGTCACAGCGCTGCAGCTGGTTTTCTAATAGGGCCCAAAGCAACGACGTTATAATACTAGACTCCGCATGCACGATCTAAGGAACAAAAATTATTCTGCCAACTCGCTGAGGTACTACGTCAGCGAGGGGGACGGGGTACTGCGTTGTGATTGGCCTTCAAGGATTCAAGGTCTGTTCTGTCTCAACGTATGTTTACGACTCACAGGATTGGTCGAAATGAGACGAATATAAGACTTTTTTGCCTAATGTGTTGGCAGACATCGGTCGCCTGTTATTAGGAGTCTAGTATTATATCGTCGTTGGCCCAAAGTGATATCACGGATATTTCAGCGTGCCTCAAGCACTTTTCCAAAATCTCAAACAGCTTTAAGCAGGCTTTAAGGCCACAACAACAGACACCAATCTAGTCGGGAAAACAGACAGGTGATGATGGAGTTGTCTGTGTAGTTATTATTTATTACACACCCGCTGCTTGTGCCGCGTCTGCCAAAGCGCCAGTGTAATGTGTTGATTTTGCCCGGACCAAACTACGGCCGAGCAGAGAAGGAACATCAGATGGCTGTAAATAAAATATTGTGTTCATGATTTTACCCCTTGGCCACAAATTGTACGTACGTAGTTGTTGAAAATTAAAGTAAAAAAAGAAGAAAAATTGAAATCCATAATTATTCAAATAAAAAAATTATTATTATTTGCAGGCCTGTTGGTCTAGTCAGTGGTTAGACAGCCTGACTGCAATGCCGGAGGTCGTGGGTTTGATTCCCTCCCAGGACAAATATTTGTGTGATGAGCACGATCGTCGGTTCTGTGTCTGGGTGTAATTAATCTATAATATTTATGTATTTAGAAATATAAATAAGTATGTTTATCAGTTGTCTAGTGCCCATAATACAAGCACTGCTTAGCTTGGGACTAGATGGCGTTGTGTGATAGTTGTGGAATATTATTATTATTTATATATTAGTACTTATAAACAATATGTTTAAGATATACCCATATCATTTAACAGAACCTTGTGGAACTGTGTGAATAAAATGAGAAATGAGAACCGCCAAAGCAAATTATTTATTTAAGAAAATAAATATACGATTTATTTTAGTCGTCTAGTCGCGCAATTCGTATCGTCTGATGATGTGATCGAAGCCTAAGCACCTTCCGGGCTTGAGTGAGGATTTTATAGTCAAAACATTTTGAAATATGTATGTTTCATATGCGGATGAACGAATAAACGGACGGAAATTAGGTGTTTACAGTCTTCCACTTTTGTGTAGTTATGATTTAATTATTTATTTATGTAGAAAGTTATATCAAGAATTTTGTAAACTTCGTCACTGAACAGAATGTGTCACACCTTGAACTGGCCTTAATTAAATTTTATCGTTATCGATTATAACCTCGAGTATTATAATTAATTGAATTATGAATTGATAAAGTACCGTGAAACTCCATTATTATATTAAAAATGAGATTGTACTCTAAGATTTATTGTCGGTCTGTTACTTTCGGATTTTTATGTTTGGCTTTCAAGTCAACCACGACCTTTACTTACCTTTTTAACAGCCGGTTTTTAGCTGCCTTTTCGGCCAGCATTTGGTCGAGCAATTGAATTTATAAGTCAGCCACCCGTAGGCTCTTAGAGTCAGGTGACAACTTGGGCGTCTGCTAGGGTTGGTTTCATCTGTTTTCTATCTGTCATGTTTACGGGACAAAGGCAGCGGGGTTGATGAAACAATTTTTCCCTTCTACCTCGTTGACGGGGCAGGGCCAAAGGGACAGCTATGAAACCAACGACGATATAATACTAGACTCTTATAATAACAGGGGACCGATGTCTGTCAACACAAGAGGCAAAGTAGTCTTATATCCGTCTCATTTCGACCACTTCTGTGAGCCGTAAACATACTGTTACGTCGATCGAATTGCGAGACCTATCTATGAGCTTCTCGAAAGTTCCACAAGGTTCTCGACAATTCTACTCAAGTTCGGTCAGGAAATTTCTAGAAAGTTCTACCCTGTTCTAGATGTTTCGGGATGGTTCTAGAATGTTCCAGAAGGTATGGGTTTACATCGAAGTCAAAGGATGTTTCCAGAACATTCGACCACCTTCTAGAAACATCTAGTGGGTCCGGCCGAGGTATAAAAAGGGGCGCCGATCGGCGACCGAGTCAGTCTAGTTTTGACTACGATCGAGGCGACTCGAAGTGAAATACAAGCGATATCTAAGTGAGTTCTACGTGTGATTAAGAGTGTGTATAAGTGTTAAACTGTTAAGTAGTGTTTTGTGATTGTTTTAATTTGTGATTTGTCTGTGAATAAAGTTGTATTTGGTTTTAATTGGTGTAATTAATTTATCCCAATACCCAGCTCGTAACATTTGGTGTCAGAAGTGAGGGATAAAATGCCAATTTTACCAAAGGACGACACGGACGGTATCCGTACCAGGAGTCAGCGCCAGCAAGACATGGACCAGAGGCGGTTTGGAGGTTCCCCGATACAGACGCCGGGTGGTGCTCAGCCTACGTCGGAACCAGCCGCTGGTCCATCTGCAGTCTCTTCAGCACCAGCGGGTCCAGACCTGTCTGCGCTTATGGCGCTGCTGCAGGAGCAGGCTCGCCGCCAGGAGGAGCAGGCTCGCCGCCAGGAGGAGCAGGCTCGACGCCTAGAAGAGCAGCTACAAAAGGACAAGGAGGAACAAGCCCGCCGCCAGGAGGAGCAGGCTCGCCGCCTGGAGGAACAGCTCCAGAAGGATAAGGAGGAGCAGGCCCGTCGGCAAGAGGAGCAGGCCCGTCGCCAAGAGGAGCAGATGTACTTGATCAAGGACCTGCACTCGACATTTGGCAAGGAGCTCAAAGTGGTTAAAGAGCAAGTCAATCAGCACGAGAACCGCATCTCTGAAGCTGAGGTCCAAATTGCCGGGGTGAAAAAGGCTCTGGGTGAACTTAGGACTGGAGACGGGGTTGTGTGTCCAGTGATTGCTGCACCTTCGGGACGAGGGTTTAAGGTGCCTCCATTCGACGGGACATCTTCATGGTCGGCTTACAAGATGCAGTTTGAGGCCGTTATGAAGGCGAATGGGTGGACGAAAGAGCAAGCAATGACCGCGCTCACCTTAGGCTTACGAGACCAGGCCCTGACCGTACTTGAGGCTCTTGGCAAAGATGTGACTTATGATCAGCTGCTGGAAGCGTTGGAATCCAGGTACGGCGACGCGCACTTGGAGCACGTATTTCGCGCTAAGCTAAAGGATCGTGTTCAACGTAGTGCTGAGAGCCTACAGCAGTGGGCTCTGGAAATTGAAAAGATGGTCCGAAAGGCATACCAGTCTGCTCCTGCCCTGATCAATGGTAATCTCGTACAGGCATTCGTCGACGGAATACGCGACTTGGAAGTCAGAGCCGCCGTAAGACTTGGGCATCACGAAACATTAAAGGATGCCTTGGCTCATGCGTTGGAAGTAGAAGCAGTGAGGCAAGATCATCGCACGCATCGCGTCAGAGAAGTAGTGGAATCACCTGTACGCGACCGACCACAAGGGTACAGTCCCAGGTGCTATACTTGTGGGGAAAAAGGTCATCTTCGGTCCAGCTGCCCCAAGCGAAATACAGCAAGAGAAGATCAATCCCAGCAGGGAAGAGGGGCCGATAAGACTGCCCAGCAACAGCAGGGAAACGAGTAAACGCCAGGACTGAGGGGCGGGTGCTGGCTGGTATGGAAAGAGCCCCGAGGATCTCGATCTCACAGGCCCATGACGGAAACAGCCTGATCATCAAAGGCGAAGTCAACGGAAAACCATGCAAATTGACACTCGATACAGGAGCTTCTCACACGGTCGTCAATTCAAATCTAGCAAGTCGGTTCCTTGGGGAATTCTTCAACAACCACGACCGCATACAATTACTGACAGCTACCGGTCAGCACATAACCGTCCGAGGCAAGAAGGAGGTGAAGTTAAAACTAGGTCATAAAGCATATTGGCATAATGTCATCGTGGCTGACATAGTAGACGATTGCATCTTGGGCTTGGACTTTATGCGGAAATATCGTTGTGAGATCGATGTTGATCGAGGAGTGTTGAAATGTGGTAAAGAAGAGATCTTTATGGAAAGTACACCGTCAGAAAAAGTGCTTCGCTTGAAATTTGACGTGTCAACACTTCTGGAAAACTGCGATCTAACTGGAGTAGAAATGGATAAGGCTAAGAAAACGTTACTCCAGTATGCCGACATGTTCTCTACAGATGATGCTGACATAGGGAGAACAGGACTGGTTCAGCACAAAATTAACACTGGCAATGAGTTACCAATCCGACAACGACCAAGAAGGGTGCCGGTTGCTCGCGAAAAGGAAGTGAAGGAGATGATTGAGCGCATGGTGAAGAACAGTTTTATAGAGCCTTCATCTAGTCCGTGGTGTTCTCCTGTGGTCCTAGTGAAGAAAAAGGACGGCAACACGCGGTTTTGTGTGGACTATCGACGGTTAAACGACGTCACGAAAAAAGACAGTTACCCATTGCCTAGGATCGATGACACATTGGATACGCTGACAGGAATGAGGTGGTTCACAACGTTAGACCTGAAAAGCGGCTACTGGCAAGTGGAAATAGACCCTAAAGACAAGGAGAAAACTGCATTTTCCACAGGAAAGGGCCTATGGCAGTTTAAAGTCATGCCATTTGGACTGTGCAATGCTCCTGCGACATTTGAAAGGTTGATGGAGCAAGTACTTGCTGGATTGATCGGAGACGCATGTCTTGTCTATTTGGATGACATCATCATCGTGGGCCGAACATTTGAAGACCACCTTCAAAACCTAACTAAAGTGCTGTCGAAAATCCGAAGGGCAAATCTTAAGTTAAGTCCGGAAAAGTGTTCATTTTTCAGGAGACAAGTGAACTTTTTAGGACACATAGTTTCGGAGGAAGGTGTTCAGACAGACCCGGAGAAAATCGTCGCCGTCAAGGAATGGCCAGTTCCGAAAGACAAGACGGAGGTCAGAGCATTTTTAGGTTTATGCTCCTACTATCGACGGTTTGTCAAGAATTTTGCTGATATTGCAAAACCTCTACACAAACTTACTGAGGAGAAGCAACAATTCTGTTGGGACGAGAACTGTGACATCGCATTCCAGGAATTAAAGAAACGTCTGTGCAATTCACCTATTCTTGACTATCCTGACACTGAAAATGACTTCATAGTTGACACAGACGCAAGTAATGCTGGAATTGGTGGGGTGTTGTCTCAACGGAAAGGAAATCAGGAAGTTGTTATAGCTTACTACAGCAAATCTCTATCGAAACCAGAAAGAAATTACTGCGTTACGAGAAGGGAATTACTTGCCGTAGTAAAGACTTTGCAGCACTTCAGTAAGTATCTGCTGGGACGAAAATTCTTATTGCGAACGGACCATGCCGCATTAAAGTGGCTATTGCAATTCAAGAATCCAGAGGGACAGGTGGCGAGGTGGATTGAGCTACTACAAGAGTTTGACTTCGTAACTGAACATCGCAGTGGGAGGGCACATGGTAACGCAGATGCACTGTCTAGAAGACCTTGCCATGAAGACTGTAAGCACTGCAACAGGCAAGAGGCCAAGGAGGTAGTGCCTGTTAGAATGCTAAGAACGGATCTCAGTAACGAATGGAAGGAAACCTTACAGCATGCTCAGCAAAATGACGCAGACATTAAACCAATTTTCGACTGGATTAAAGCTGGTGCTCCTAAACCCAAGTGGAGTGATGTAGCTGCGATGAGTTCCATCACTAAGAGTTATTGGGCGCAATGGAACAGCTTGGTTATCCAGGAAGGAGTCTTGTGCCGTAAATGGGAAAACGCTCGAGGAGACAACTGTCACTTACAAATGGTTGTCCCCAGAGCCAAAGTACCGGATGTTTTGCGGCTCTACCACGATGGATGTTCAGGTGGACATATGGGTGTAAAAAGGACCCTACTGAAAGTACGTGAGCGATTTTACTGGATCCATTGTCGTGAAGATGTGGAGGACTGGTGTCGGAAATGTACCAGTTGTGCGGCTGTGAAGGGACCCCAGACACGCAGCAGAGGTGCTTTGCAGATATACAACGTTGGAGCCCCGTGGGAACGGATAGCACTAGACGTGGCAGGACCATTTCCAGAAAGTGAAAACGGGAACAAGTACTTCATGGTTGTCATGGATTACTTCACAAAGTGGCCAGAAGTCTTCGCCATTCCTAACCAGGAAGCTACAACAGTCGCAGATAAATTGGTTCAGGAGGTCTTCTGTCGTTTTGGAGTACCCTTGGAAATACACAGTGACCAAGGAAGGAATTTTGAATCACAAGTATTCCAGGAGACTTGTCGGCTGATGGGTACTCACAAGACTAGAACGACTTCCTACCATCCACAATCTGATGGAATGGTGGAGCGGTTCAATCAAACGTTGGAGAGATACCTGGCCAAGGTTGTGGAAAGCAGGCAAAGAGATTGGGATAAGCACATACAGCCATTTCTTCTGTCATACCGTAGTGCAGTTCACGAAAGTACAGCCGTGACACCAGCCTTCGCGAACTTTGGAAGGGAATTACGGTTGCCTGCTGATCTCATCACCGGAACCCCTCCTGATACTCCATGCAGTGTAACCGATTATGCAAATGACTTGCGTAACAAGTTGAACGATGTATATGAGCATATCAGACAATCCGGCCAACAAATGTCTGAAAAGATGAAGACCCGATACGACCGGAAGACAAACAATAGAGGTTTCGACGAGGGGTCACTTGTGTGGTTGCATAACCCAGTGCGTAGCAAAGGGAAGTCTCCTAAGTTACAAGCAAAATGGGATGGGCCATACCGAGTCGTGACCAGGATTAACGACGTCACCTACCGGATACAAAAGGGTCTACGTGGCGCGCCCAAGATTGTCCATGTTGACCGTTTGGCGCGATACAACGGGACTAACGATGCTCGGGACGAGCATGTCTAAGGAGGGGGCAGTGTTACGTCGATCGAATTGCGAGACCTATCTATGAGCTTCTCGAAAGTTCCACAAGGTTCTCGACAATTCTACTCAAGTTCGGTCAGGAAATTTCTAGAAAGTTCTACCCTGTTCTAGATGTTTCGGGATGGTTCTAGAATGTTCCAGAAGGTATGGGTTTACATCGAAGTCAAAGGATGTTTCCAGAACATTCGACCACCTTCTAGAAACATCTAGTGGGTCCGGCCGAGGTATAAAAAGGGGCGCCGATCGGCGACCGAGTCAGTCTAGTTTTGACTACGATCGAGGCGACTCGAAGTGAAATACAAGCGATATCTAAGTGAGTTCTACGTGTGATTAAGAGTGTGTATAAGTGTTAAACTGTTAAGTAGTGTTTTGTGATTGTTTTAATTTGTGATTTGTCTGTGAATAAAGTTGTATTTGGTTTTAATTGGTGTAATTAATTTATCCCAATACCCAGCTCGTAACAATACGTTGAGACAGAACAGGACCTTGAGTTAGCCAATCAGAACGCAGTACCCCGTCCCCCTCGCTTACGTAGTACCTCAGCGAATTGACAGAATAGTTTTGGTCCATATATCGTGTATGCGGAGTCTAGTATTATAACGTCGTTGGATAAAACAAACCCGTATGCTGTGGGAGCTGAGTGTTCATCGACAGTTAAGTATTTGTTCACTGATCTCGGCACCAGCGCTGCGATTTAAAAGCTGGACACTGCCAGAGTGTACTGCACAGTGTCTTTTGAGCATTTCATAAATTATAAACCGGGTTCTTTATCCGTAGAACGTCCGAGGGATTTGATTTCCAATACGCTGACCAAAACTCAGAATAAATTATACAGAATCAGAGTTCTGTCAATTAATTGATTTTCCGCTACAGACGGTTTATTTGATTTGAATAATAAAACAATAATAATATGGAAATCTCCTAGTGACGATGGCAGTCCAATTTAAAAGACATTAATGAACAAACGAACCAAAATGCTGAACTTACCACAAAATTACAATTGTATTTAATTTTTCAAAAGGGAAGATTAGAAGAGGAGAATTTCCTATGTGATAGAAGTCATAGTCTTTTTGTAGTCTACCCTAAGACCAGAGTTTACTTATGCGATATGTAGCGACCACGACCGCGCGGTTTTGCGGTTGTGGCGGAGTACATGACCGCGCGGAGAGACGGTAAAAATTGTTTTTCGAGTACTGTGCGTGTGTGATAGGTGTCAACGGTAAAACCGCGCAGAACGGTATTGTGTGAAATGCCCTGTCTGTTAGTAGGGGAGGCGAGGATGCTAAATTTGCAGATACTCGAGCGTCATGGCGACCTAAAACCTGAATTAGAAAGATTATGTTCTAAAGAGAAAAAAAGTTTCTGACAAGTTTTCTATTTCTATGTTGTTTATTTCATATACAAATATTAAACAACATGATTAATATAATCATGGAACCTTTGCATTTCGCGGTATCGGTAATTATGGAATTAATAAAAAATGGTTCCAACCTATAAATGATTGGTCTCCCAGTTATCAAACACTTCAAA
Source organism: Agrotis segetum (assembly GCA_036375495.1). NCBI lineage: Eukaryota > Metazoa > Arthropoda > Insecta > Lepidoptera > Noctuidae > Agrotis > Agrotis segetum. The sequence continues at coordinate 1,440,042 of JAQSVV010000032.1, forward strand.
CAACAGTTTCTAACTTAATAGTCGAGTCTAATTGGAAGTAAAATTGCCGTTTATTTTAAATAATGTGCTTGAACCATTTCACACTTTTATTGTTGACCATTATAATAGAAAAATATACCTGTATGACGCAAAGCTGGTTAGGGCTGGCACATAAACGTGGAAATTATTAATAGAAAAAGCAAAGAAAGGCTTAAATTCTGCAGCGAGTAAAGACAAGCCTTGGATGATTCGATAAGGATGAAAGACGTTTAGTTACATAAGCTGTTAGTAATTTTATTTTTAAAAGGCTCTCTAAGAATAACCCTCCCCTTAACTTATTCCCGTTTGAGCACCAACTTTAGAACTGATGGTAAAAGGGAAAAATTAAGAAACAAGAAATTATATCTGCGGAGGCCCTTCTTTTTGAATTATTTTGGAAAATCGGTGGTCAAACGGAAATACCTCCAACATTCCTGTTTCCATGAAAAGTAGTATGCAGTATGTTGAGTGGTCAACAATCAACGAACCTGCTTCGCACTATTTGACGTCCATTAACTTCGTCTTTGTTTATTTCAGAAATGATCCCCCCTTTCATTGCTCTAAATGTATTTTTGATTAGATTTTTTTATACAAATCAAATGCAGTGCTTAGGTACTATAATTTGATAGTGTGGTGATCTCGAAAAGATAACTTTAATGCTAATGAAGTAATGGAGCTTCTGTGCAACTTGCTGATTATGAAGTTTTGACTCCCGACCTACCGCGAATAAAATTTGATTATTTGGGCCAGACGTTACTCCCTAGATACAAACTAACAAACAAATATTTCTTTGCAATATTGTATACTTGCTTACTTATAGGTACTTTGCCTTAAAAAATGTTTAGTAGGTATTTGTCTGAATAACAAGTATTCGAATTTCTCGAAACTTTTGAATGATCTAATAAGTTATACACGTTTGTTTCATTCAAACATAATGGTGAATGTAGAATTTGTTACTCAAAAGGAAAAGTAAAAAAACACTACAAAGATAAAAGTTTTGTTTCTTCTTTTTAAGTTACAACAAAATACCTGAAAGAAGTTTTTTTTTTTGTTACGAGTAGTTTTATCTTCACAAACCTCAAACTAGTCACGTTGGAATAAAATATAGACGGTAGAATCGCTTCGAAGTTTGAATTTAAACTTGGAGTTATCCAAGTAAACATTATCAACGGTTTTCGTGCTTCTAATTGCATGTTTACTGGCTGGAAATAGAATCTCAAGTTGTTTGTTTTTAACTCACATTCCACCGAAGAGCTTCATTGTACGCTTGTGTTGATTTCTCGAAAAGTTCCAACCGTTGTAAGTAATTGCTGGAAAAACAAGTCGGTTTTAAAATGTTAGGGGAGCTTAGCGATTGTTTTGAAGTATTCTAGATTAGTAGGGAGATGTATTCGGGGTGATCCTTTATTTTTATTTTTTAGGTATATTAAAACAATTTTTTTAGCTGTACCAGCCTTCAACATAATCATAGGGTAACGTGCCCACCAACGCCAGTCCACCAGATACCACAGGTTATCTGTCATTCAGGCACACAGCAATCGCAGCTTTAAAACTAGTTTCGAGGAGTGGCTGGAGAGACGCTATGGCGTTCTCATCACCTTCCGCCTGAAGCAGATCCTCACCGGACACGCATGTTTCGGAAGAATCCAGTGTTTGTTTGGAAAAGGAAGAAACGACTGGGTATCACAACTGCAAGGTTCGATAGCGCGTCCAAAAGCCAGTCAGCAATGTAATGAGGCTACTTTTAGAGGGCCAAAGCCTGCAGGGGTCACGGGACTCTCTTATCAGGTAACCGTGAGCCTGAGACGTAAAGGGCTATTAAAGGTTCACCATGGATTTTAGTCAGTACAAGTCTGACCTAGCCTTTTCCCAACTATATTGGGGTCGGCTTCCAGTCAAACCAGATGCAGCTGAATATCAGTATTTTACGTGAAGCGACTGCCTATCTACAGCAGTGGTGGCCCAGTGGTATCGGCTCCGACTTACGAGTTGTAAGTCATGGGTTCGAACCCAGCCAGGCGCATTTATTTTGTGTAATTTATTGCATCACCACTGCTCTCAAAACGGTGAAGGAAAACATCGTGAGGAAACCGGTATGTCCTAGAACCAAAAATTCGAAGACATGTGACATCCACCAACCCGCACTGGGCCCGCGTGGTGGATTACGGCCCACTCCCTCTCACAGAGAGAGGCCTGTGTCCCAGCATTCAGAACATTAATAGGCTGATGATGATGATGATGATGACTGCCTATCGGACCTCCACAACCCAGTAACTGGGTAATACGACACTCCATGGTAAGACTGGTTGTCAGACTTTAGAGCTTCTGACTAACAGTAAAGACTGTCAAAGATCTACGAATGACAGCCGGGATCAACAGCTTTACGTGCTTTCCGAGGCACGGAGGAAACTCGCTATGACAGATGGTCACCCATCCACAGACCAAACTCGGCAAGCGCGGCTTAACCCGGAAGATCGGCCTGTGCGGCTGTAATTATTTAGCCATGAGCTCCTCAAATATCTATATGAAATATCACTCTACTACAACTACTAGGCTTTTAACTATATCAAGAGCACTGAATATGAAACTACAAGCTTAGCTAAATAATTTTAACTACGAACTTAGCTCATTAAAGCGCGCTGCGGTTTTCTAAACTTTCACAACACACCGTATTTTAAGCCAAAATTCTGGCTAAAACAGTGATTTGGCACTAATTCTAACTCTGTTGATGCCATTAGAGATTATACGTGGAATGGGTAATAATTGCAATGAGTACTATGTCAGTTCTGTCCAAACCCACTGCTCATTAACGTTTGAGTGTAGAGTTAATGCTGTGTATAGAAGATAATATTTTAAGCCCTGCATTTATAGTGTGACTTTGGCCTTTAAAGCCGCGTATCGGGTGCATTAACAAACATTAAAACTCACATTCTTATACACTCTGACTCGAAACAATTATTACTTATGGATTGTTTAAGATGTTTTGTGCAGAAATAAAACTCGCGACACTTTGCCCAGCCTAGCCACTGCGCTAATCGTGCTGTCATTTTACATAGAAGAGCTGTTTAAATCTAACGTTCCCAACTCAGTAACTGGGAATCACAATATCCCTTGGTAAGACTGATTATATTGTTTAGATTGTAAAAATAAAAAGAATATCGCCGCAATATATGACTTGGCGTCGGGTGGTACAGTGGTTTCGGCTAGGTATGTTCTGGATGATCACCCATTCACGTCCGACCTCAATAATAGAAGTTCAACCTTGAATATCTACTTAAACACCTGTGTTTTTTACCACAAGTCTCTCCCAAATAATAGGTACGAGTATAAAAGTAATAAAAAGAAAATACCTTCGGAATCTTTTTTTAATTAACTGGATACTAAACGGAGTAATCAATCATTGTCTGCGCAATATAACGTGAATTGGCAGGTGAAGGCTCTAGTGGCTTCATTTTACGGGACGCCGGGACAGATAATAAGGCCGATCAATGGCACTCCATGACTTCATTTTATGAGGGATCCCCAAAACACTCTATCGTGGGACGTTCAAATTGAGCCCTGTTTCTATGCGATTGAGCAAAAATACGTATGGACTGGGTATAAAATATGTCGTAATGGGTGAATGAGTGGGTCACAGAAAGGTGATTTAAGATGGTTTAATAAAAATAAAGGGCATAAAATGTTGTATTTTTATGTAGAGTATTTTATAACAAACACCTGGTGTTTATTATAGCATCGCATCGTCACACACCTGACGCAAAGGGTGAAGTAAATCACGAAAATAAACAACAGTACGGAATAGAAAATCTCTCACTACATTCTAAAGTGTGAAAGTTTAGCTTTGTTTGTTAAGCATACCCTCTTTCTCGAAACACGTTCACTGCGTTACATATGGGTCTCTCTTCTGGCTCTAATTTCGTCTTCATATTTCTCAGATTCTCCTTTGTCTACTCCAAGATACTCACACGTCATATCTACACTGACTGTTTTTCGTCGCAACGTTCCGAATTCTCAAATAAATCTAGGTGACCTCGATTCCCTCAAGTATATAAAATTTTGGGTTGGCGACGACGATCCCGAATTACGATATTCATGGAATTAAAATTTAGTATCTGTTATTATCTTTACGACAGAATTTATGGGGATAAAAATGATGTTAAATCTGAATGGAATATAATATTAATTTTGAATGCTTAAAATGAAACTGCAGTTTTGGTAAGCAATAACTTGGAATTATTTAAATTCGAGGATAATCTATTAACCTTCCGTTTCTAAAAGCTTCATTAAATTTTGGATTAATAACCCTTAAGCTATTGTCAAACAGAGAGGCGTGCCGAAAGCGAAGCGAAGCGTTTTCATTTGTAATATAGGGAATTGTTTGAATCCAGTCACATAGAAACGCGAAAGCGATGCGATAGCGATAGCGATCCGAAGGCGTTGGCGATATTACAACTCAGCGAGGCGTGGCGAAGGCGAATGCGAAGCGTTGCCGAACTATTAGTAATGGCTGGCTTTGTATGCACGACGTCAAACATAAAACGCGAAAGCGAAGCGTTAGCGAGGCGTTTCCGAGGCGAATCCGAAGCGAATCCGAAACTTGACAGTGCCACAGTGACACACACTGTCATGCCGATTTAAAAACTAATATTATTTACAAATTAGCTGTTCTGCTTTGTGAGAAATGTGGAATAATCGAGGACGTGCATCATATCTTGACCGAGGATGAGTGGAGCGAACGCTTCTGGTGAAATCTGTTTGGTCATCACGCTAGATATTGACGACAAGCTCAGGATGCCCACGGAATTTAACTGGTGCATATGTGGTAAAGCTACTGCTAAGCATATAGCCCGGGAGTGATGCTGAGGAAGCTGTTGTGGTGGCGTTAATTGGCACGCGCCACTGCTTGCTGTGTCCGGTGGCCAGGCCCAACATACTGGCCAAAACACCTCTCACAAGAACAATCCGTGTAATGAACGAAGATCATGAACGGATGTATTTTCATGCGGCTTGAGTGAATAACGCGTACAAATATCTTTTAAATATAGCTATTTATGTAAGAAATCTATAAATACATTTTGTTGTTGTAATTTGTATTTTAATGTTGATAAGAGACATATCACTACTGGTCAGGTGCAGCAGCAGGCAACAGTGCTGCGCAAACACCTTTACAAAATAAAATATAATTATGAGGACGTAAGTAACGCATTCCGTACCTATTCGTTTGCTATCCTCTTTATAAAAAGTAACGTATCTAATGGGTGCTTTTCCATTTGCCGGCATGGCACCGGCGCCGGGGCCGGCGCTGGCAGTGCAAAAGCGAGCCATACCATTTCATACATTTTTGCTATTTTTGCCGGGCCGGCTAATGGAAAAACGCCCAATAGGTGCACCGTGTAAAAATCAAACAACTTATTATTCAATTATTTTATTGTGATATTATCTATAACAACGATGTCATGAAACCCCTGCTCTTTAACATTTTGTTGATGTGTTTTAACCGTACAAAACACACATTACAATTTTTTTTCAGAATACGCACGAATGTATGTTCAATCACATGATTATGATAATAGCATTATTGTTTCCAAAATAGGACTGGAATTGATAAATTAATATTAGTGAAGCCATACTTCAACAGTCAATTGATTAATGCAAAGATATCGTAACACAAGGTCGTGGCATTCAAAATATCATCATTTAATCCTCTGTTTGATGTCGTACTGTTCTCATCTTCAACAAAACGACGGCTGGGCCTCAACTTTTTCAATGCAAATCAAAGATACTTGGTACCTCCTCAATGAAAATATAACTTATTGTTTTCTTTTATAGGTGGACCAATCCAGTATTCGAATAATCCGTTAACCGTGTCTTGAGAACTGGTAAAGTCTTAATACAGTCACAAATGTAAATACAAGTTGTGTTTGGTCAACAGTAGGTAAATGTCTGAGTATTATTTTCAAAACCTAGTTTTAATCGCATACTGTGGTTTTTTAGAAAACTAAGTATGTGCACACACACAATGGCTGCACATTTTCTTGTTGCATATTAGTTCATTACTTTACGCAGTCGGTCGATGAGTAAACAATCACGGAAAATCAACAAAACAAAACATGAAATCAAGAATTATCTAGGCAATATCAATAGATGTCAATTTGTGACATGTTTACGGTATCACTATTTTTTTTCATTAATTTTTGGTTACGACTTCAAGGCCTTTAAGCTAAGCTTTATGCCATTTTTGGGTAGGAGTAAATAAAAACTTGTCTAAAAGTTCTTGTGTATGTGTATCTAGCAGGCCTCAACGAGATTTATCAACAGATGATAGCTTTTCATAAAGACAGTATTTTATACCTAAAGAAAATAAATAATATCGTAACACAAAATTACAGACCGGGCGGGGGAGATATTCAACCAATATAAATATAAAGATACGATTTTTTTTATTCCAAAAACGCCATAGAGGCATTTCGATACGTTGTACACCTTTTTAATTTGAGTGGAAACATAAGATCATGTACTAGGGATTTGACTTTGGTGTCCGCCTGTCCATCTGTCAAGACCCTTTTTCTCAGGAACGCGTGGAGGTATCAAACTGAAATGAAATACTCAAGTCCACCAGGCCCTCGAAGAAGAGAAAGAAGCAAGCGAAATTTGCTTTTTTTAGCTTAAAAAAAAAAAAACAAAATACAGTCCGTAAGAAAGATTTATTGTGGATAAAATAAAATTTTTAACAAATTCAAAACAAGATTATTTGAATCGGTTTTAGTTTTTCAGTTTTATTCATTACGTACACGTACACACATAAATGGGTAGTATTTAAACGCAAATCAAAAATATCCTTTTGCTATGCAATAAGATTCCGAATTCCCATCAAAATTACTGATTGCACAGCAAAATGTTAAAAGTCAAAATATCACTAAATACACTACCGTTTTATTTTCAATTCAATGTCAAATGACCAGAAAATGTCGACGGAGCACCGCTTCGCGGTTGACGTCGGACGTCAAACAGGCATATATCGGCGTCTTTCTCTCCGTATAATACCTGACGGTATGCTGAGATAAAATAGCACTCTCACTGGATAGTCCAGCCCTGAAACCGAATTGTGTGTGAATTATATTATCTCAGCTAAGAGGTGAGAAATACTCCATTTTAGATAACTATGTTTTAGTAGTAACTTTTTACTAAAAGTTAAGTACACTATACACCGTGACTTTTTAGTCGTCTTACAAAAAGGGTCCACTTAATGTATCCGACCTAAAATACCTCTAGGCAAGTTATTTTTTTTTTTAATCGTTAATAATAATTTTTATTTTTAATAAATAGGTGCATTAGAAATATGAAACACCCTGTTAAATGTTTACGTATCTAGCTGTAAAGTATACCTACCCAGCGCAATAGTCGGGCAGATCATTCTATCTCCATTTTCTATGAGACAAGGGTGTTTCTAACTACACCTTGCGTCATAATAACGAATTAAAATTTTATTTTAAAAATTTTCAAATCTCTTAAATACCTATTTTTTTATTATAAACGTGTTCTAGTCATTGGGTACATGAACTGGGCTGCTTTTGTAAGACGACTAAAAAGTCACGGTGTATAGACTTTCTGATAATCCTCTCGTCTAGCAGCTAATACATGCACTTATGTTAGTAGAGGTGAGGATTGAGGGACCACTTTTATTATTCGCTATCTTCACATTGCGTCGATATATCTTTCTATTTCTTTTTTACAAAATGCATTACGATTTTTACTAAAACTTTATGTGGTAACTTTATGAAAAAGAAAGATTTACTAGGTAATATTCACTAAAATAATTATTTTTCCTGTGTGGATTGAGGGACCACAGTTTAGTCGTTGTATATTTTTTACCTTTAATGCTTTGTGATCAGCAATTCAGTAAACATCTTTACAAATTCTTTACTAAATGTCAGTAGTCACAAAACATTAATTTATCAAATACTTTCCGAGATCTGGCTGATGGTCTGTGAGGACTGAGGGACCACACTTTAAGGGCTGTAGTTTTTAATATATTTGTTTACAAATTCCCAGATTTGTTCTACAATTGTTTTAAGTCCACTACTAAATCTTACGATTTTTACTTTGCGCGTTTCAGTTTGGTCCCTTAGTTCACACACACATCCATTAATTTGTGCCTTTTACTTTTTGAGTAATAAGTGTACGATTTTGGTCGGGATGGGGATAACGGTTCCACATTTCTTCCCTCCTTATCAGACAACAAAACTTAAACAAAACTGCAATAGTTTAATAGAAATTACTCATTTTTATTGTATTGTAATTTAGAGTAATAAAATAAATACCTATATTTCATGAAGTTCAAATTTTTGTGTCAATTAAATCAATCAATTACAAGGGAAACATTAACCTGACATCTGAACATAGCATCGCTCTTTATAATATCATGAAATGGTTCGTCTGGTGGAAGAATTATCACCGGGTCCGAGATTTCTGTAATTTGTGGTGTAGGAACTTAAAAAATTGTGTTGTACTTCCTAGCACGACCATGAACTTATTCACTATAACTTTTGATGGTAATAAATTCATCTTACTTTGTACTATTTTATACCACTAATTAGCAATTTTGTACCTCTCAATTACCGTAGATAAGCAGGTCGTACTACGAAGATTGCTTCCCAGCACGACCACGCTAAAATTCCAGTTGGCATTGAAATTGAAGACACGGGACCATATATTATATATAGCCTTATATTTTGATGTGTGTGTGAACTGAGGGACCAAACTAGAACGCGCAAAATAAGAATCGTAGGATTTAGTAGTACACTTAAAACAATTGTAGAACAAATCTGGGAATTTGTAAAAAAATATATTAAAAACTACAGCCCTTAAAGTGTGGTCCCTCAGTCAAAAAATTTTGTTGTACTTCTTAGCACGACCGTGAACATATTCAATATAACCTTTGACGGTAGTAAATTCCTCCTTCGTTATTAGTCGCAGAATTATTAAACCATTTTTTCTTACAAGTTACGACATTTAGTGTCTTCGCTAATTAGTGGTTTAAAATAGTACAATATGAGAGAAATTTATTACTATCAAAAGTTATAATGAATGTGTTCACGGTCGTGCTAGCAAGTACATCACAAAATACAAAATAAAATAATATGGCGTTAAAAAAAACGCCGAAGAGAAGAAATGCAATTCTATGTATCTGTTCACACATAGCGCTTTTAAAGCACGGCGCTTTATTTTGTACTGTATTTGACTTTAAGTGCTGGACGGTGACATTTAAGTTCAATTTAATTTTTTGTTATCTACGCCCGAAAAAAAAGCGCTCGTGTGAATGGGGACTTATGTTTTGATCGTGACCTTCAAGAGTCGTTAGTGTCAGATAAACCAAAATAAACTCACGCGGGTATCCATTTAGTGCATTTTTGCTTGAGCACGCGTCGTGTAGGCTATTTTAAAAGTAGGTGTGCAATCTTGACGCCAGTTAAAATGTACTTTATTCTCTCGAGCAAAGATTTTACGTTTGTTTGACTGTTTTTGGGAAGTGACTCTTCTGTACGTAGTATTATTAAGTATTCTGTGCATACATAGACAACCACAATTTTTAAATGATTTAAAGGCCTATTCAGACCTAAGCGGTATTCGCTACCGTCTGCGTCAGAGAAAACCCAGCGGGTATGCGGTAATATTACTGTTCACACCAAAACGGATTTCGCTATTCTTGTGGGTAGAATAACGCGCGGTATGTATGTACCTCTACACACAGCGGCAGCGAATATCGCTCAGGTCGCTCTAGTCACGGTACTTGATACTAAATACCTGAGCGAAACCCGCGCGGTATGTAGGTACCTCTACCCACAGCGGCAGCGAATATCGCTCAGGTCTGAATAAGCCTTTATTTTACATATTAGTGCGGGAGACTGATATATAGAAACTCTTTACAATTTTTCTCTATGAATGTATTACTCTAATACTCTTTATTTTGTTTGTCACTAGTGCTGTCACTAATATGTCTTAAATAATATTATGTTAATTTTAAGTATTTTAAAACTTTTTTTAAAGGTTTTGGTTAAATCCCTAACCAATCGTGAGGTGCGAACGGTGAGAGTCGTTGTGTCACGTCCAAAAACACATTGTGGATCCAGCGATGTGATTTATGCTGTGCTTATTGAGAATAGCATAGCTAGGCAAAGGTGACTGAGACGAAGCCTACGATGGAGCGAGCTTACCCAGAAAAAGCCTGTTCATTCTAACTTTGAAGAGAAAAGAATATGGATGCCAAATTCATTAAACACTTTGTTATGCCTCTCTGAGCTGCATAGAAGCTTCGCTCTAATCAGTATCAGTACCTATTTGTGTTGAAGATGAGGACATGGAATTAGACGAGAGTCTTATCTCTGGGAAAAGTACCCTATTCGAACGGAGGGTTTAATGGAGGAAGATGATTTATTGACAAGACTTTGCCACACGATACCTTAGAATTATTAATCAATGGATTCTTGGAGAATGACCTATTTGGAAACAACGCGATTGTCATAATATTTATCTATTTAAAAGTTAAAATTATTCAGTTCAGTAGGTACTTCAAGAGACATAATTATTGCCAAAAAATAGTACCTATAGTAATGTTTTAGACATTAACAAAATATTACTGTATGGGCAGGATTCCTCGATATTGTTGATAAAGATGATTAAATAAACAATTTTAAAAATGTTGTTTTTATTTTTACATAGTATACCTGATAAGTATTTTTATATTAGAGGGTTGCAAAAGGGCCACTACCAGCCAGCGCCGACTTACCTACAGGTTTAGGACTTAACGGCTCAGTTCCTGACGATGGGAAGAGACCAGACGACATGACGTTGGGATATTGGAAGGCGGGTGGGCCTTTGGTGTTGTGACTGTCCGTCATGTAACCTTGTTTTAATAACAGACAAGTTATTTATTTTAAAATCACCACGTGACGTCGGGCGTCTAAATTCACATTAACTTACTTACTTTATGGCCTGACATTTCCCTGTGATAAATAGCTGGTTTAAAACACCCATTCCTTTATTTCAATAGCTACAAAAAACTATTGACTAGGAGAGAATTCTAAAGAAACGATTCTACAACTTACTTATCAGCACATGTGTTCGCAATAAACCTAGCTCCGGACGAACACTCAATAGGACCTCTTAAACAACTTAAAATTATGAATTCTAAGAAGTTTAGAAATCTTTCGCCAACTAATATTAAAAAGGGCTACATCTGGCAACAGCCATTATTCAATCCTGCACTTAAAAACAAAGAGATATTCGTAGTAAGGGTCATAAAGTGGGCATAGGCCGTGAGAACTAGGAAGTGCCTTAGCAGGTAGTTGGAGTCAGAGGACGGGGATGATTCCTCGGGGCAGTTGGTCTTGGAACGTCTTGAGGTACACACGGGTGGACTCAGGAGAAGTTCAAGATATTCGGTTGGCACCGGCCGAGAGACCGGGCGCGATATTACTTGTTGTTTATTTGAACTATGTTTGATTGAGTCAAGTATTAGTCAGTGAAGTAAATCTAACTAGTGGTCCGTGGAACGCGAGAAGGTGAATCCAGAAGGCTGTCTGCTGTGGAGATCATACGGGTGGTACTTGAGCAGAGTCTGTAAGTTAATTATAGACTAATTCTCTCCGAGGAACACTTGGTAAGTGTTAATTGTAATTAACTTTATAGTAGCAGGTTGCTGAAGGCGCTGGATGGCTGTTAATAATCATTTATTTCAGTACAGCGGCAGCGGAGCGACGCCTGAGCAGTACCTTATTTTATATTATTATCTTACGTCTTATTTGTTATGACTCCTTATCCCGTAACCCAGCAGTGAGGTATCATTGGTGTTTGGTTATAATGACACGGGGAAAGCCTTTGGCCACACTCTACATGCATCACGCGCATTTCGTCTCGTACTCTGTACAACGACACATCTGACTCCTGACGAATATAGACTTTTACGTGACGTCTCACACAAATCAAAGGCAGAACCATGTCCATAGTTCGACTATACCAAGTTATATTATCACCAGCTAATGCGGTGATAATGTAACTGCCGGTGATAAGTACAAGAGATAATAACAAGCATTGCTATTAATTGCAAACTAACCAAATGCTGTTGATGATTACTGTTTCCTGCAGTCTTGCTCAGAGACTTCGCGTGTTGGTTGATGGATGCGCATTTCAAGTTGGGGTAGGCACCACCAAGTATGTACCTGTATCTCCTATGATTTGCTAGCTCCGTTCCAAGAGAACGCTAGGGACTGACAAACGTGTCCCGCTAAAAACAACTATGGCTATTATGCCCAACATTGTCGAATCGACACTATATTATTGGCACGAGGGACTGACAAACGTGTCCCGCTAAAACAACTATGGCTAATATGCCCAACCTTGTCGAATCGACACTATCTTATTGGCACGACACGTTACGACTGGGGGGGCGCTTAAATACGAAATGTGAAGTGACGATAATACCCACTTCGGCGTCCAGCAATACAAACGTGAAATGTTCTGCTATAGACTGTTTCTACGAAGCGCTTGCGCCAGTTGTTTGTTGTGAATGTGATTGCCAATGGGGTAGAGCCGTAAGGGTATTACGATAGTGCGCGTGTGTAGGAGATTAAATGGAAACGTGTCTTCCTCAATGACAGATGAACTTCTCAGATCTTTGTCTTAGGTGTTGGGTAGGACATGTAGAATAATGTATAGGGAGCGTGATCTGTTAGGATTCGTAGCAGTGTCCTTAGTGGAGCTATGCGCTTAGGCCTAGCGGTCGCGTACTGGGGCAGTTATTGTAACCGGATTTACATGCCATAGAAATGGGTTAGCTTTAATCAAGTGTAGCTTGTTAACGTAACTTTATTAAGCGCAAGCGTGACGTTTCCTTATATATCTTATCTTTGCTGTCCTCTTGTCTTACTAGCTTCATAATTATTATTTGATTTGTTAATTTGACTTGATATTATTCATGTATGTATTACTGTGGACTCTCAGCACTAATGTACTTTGGTCCCCTCCCCTTTGCTGAGAGTTCAGTCCTCTCTGTCCCGGCGGAGGTCGCAGTTGTCTATGGCACGTGCACCACGGAGGTTGGGCGGAGGCGGGGCCCTACCTCGGCCCCCCCAGGGGGGGGGCCCCATCTTTCATTAATTCCACTATATTAATGTAATTTAGGAAAAACGAAAATTTTATCAGCCTAGGGTATTTTATGAACAGTCACATGTGGTGCCGTGACCAGGATTCTCGTCATTAAATGTACTGATTCACTTCAGTGCAACGAGAAAGAACAATTTATGGGTTACTACAATAATAACACAACGTAATTTTATAATTCTCGAGCTTTCGAGAGACGACTTTCATTTACAGCGACAACAATAAGTTTAAACATTCTGATAACCATTACTGAATGTTCTAACACTGATGACGGGTTCAACTCCCGCGTAATCTATCAATTAATGTGTTAGAGTTTCTTACGTAGAAACTGAAGTAACACAACGTTTTCTGGAGATAACGAGAGACGGTTTAAAATTATTGATTGAATCAAACATTGGTATCGGGTTCAACTCCCGCGTATTTTATCAATTGATGTGTCATTTTTCGACACATGTTTAAAATTTAGAAATAAACTCCAAGATGGTTTGAGTTAAACAATTTTGTTACATTAACTTAATATGGTTTATGGCCTTATTTAAATGTTCTAACCACTCCGGTAGCGGGTTCAATTCCCGTGCAATTCTAAAATGAGTGGATTAGTTAATGTTGCATTGGAAACCATACAACTTAATATTAGAAATTGTGAGAAACAATTGTGGAGTACATTTTAGGAGCTGTAATAAATTATGGATGATTAGATAAAATGGTCTGACGATGGATTCTTCAACCATTGACAGCGGGTTAAATTCCTGCTTGATTTATTTGATGTTGGTGAGCTTCTGTGCTGTGTCAATGATCTGGTTAGACACAATAGCTGACGAGTGATAAAGTTCCTGTGTCACGGCTTGTGTTCTAGGTTTTCACAGAAATTGTTGATCGGAATCATATATGCCAGAAGGCAATTGTGAACTACATGAAATGAGTGTTTGTCAGCTACTTGTTACAAGGGTTCAACTCCCTGTTGACGTAAGTTTGTTGTTCGACAAATCACTAATTGATTATGAAATGTGCTTGCAATTACACGTGTTTGTCACGATATAATTGTGATGCGCCCTTAATCTCAGGTTATATTTCATATTGTTACAGTTTATACAATAAGAAGCATGCGGCTTTAAGATTAACATTGATTTACTTGTCATTAAGTGTTACCGTAAGAGATTAACGTTTCAGACTCTTCGGAATAAACCATAGATGAATAGATACTCGTGTGGCCTAATTTCAAGTTTCAGGTTGCTTGAGACTTCACTGGGCTGTCAATTCCCTTTGTCTTAGCGTTTGGGTTACGCGTAAGCACTAGTCAAATGCAGCTGACATCTGCGTGCAGCCGACATCTGCGGACTTCCAGGGCCGCTGTGTCGACGTCAGCGTGACTCCTTTTACGAAGCTAAGTTTCACTTTTATTATACTTTACAGTTACACGATGTCACGTAGTTTGACCTCGTCATTGGAGTAATGGTACGCGTAGTATTTAGTATTGTTTTGAATTTTTAGACAATGCAACTATTCATAGCCGGCAGACAAAGGAACCTACAAGGGAAAGTAAATATGAACATTTTGTCGAAACGATAGGCGCAGTGGCTGAGTAGTCGACTGTTGTGCCGCGTGTCGCGGGTTCGATACCCGCACGGAACGATGTTGATGTCGAATGTTTGTGTGATCTGCGTAATCTGCGGGTCTGGGCGTTTGTGTGTGTGGGTTACTGTGTTTTTAGATGCACACGCGATACAGGAGAAATACCTAGTATGGGGCAAAGGCAAAGTTTAACTAAAAGAAACGACTGATTTTCAGTAATCAGATTTATTTTGTTACTTCATAAAGAGCCAATAAGTGTTTGACAAATATAGGATGCCTATATTTTCAAGTCAAATACAAACATAATTCTTAAATGAATTAACACGAATTGATATTCGATAGACGGAGCGGAAAGTGTAAGGTATATTTACCTTAACAGCACGATTGGCTTATCGATCGTTTGCATTACTGAAGTGTCACGGGTTCGATTCCCACATAGAACAAAGATTTGTATTTAACTGCAGGCAGTTGTTCTGCATATGGCTGTTTGGGTATATGGATTTGGATTTGTGTGAATGCACCCACGAAGGAGAAGTTATCCGTGGTGTGGAGCGACATATTGTTGCGAGAAAAGCGTGCACATGTTAAATAGTACACATTACAAAACATGTTCATTTTCTGATATTAAATCTCCCACACTTGTAAAATCATAGGACTGATCCTACCTCTCACTAACGGAGGGGGGAGGCTGACCGCGATTAAAAATAATTATAATAACGTGTAGGTGATAATTATTCGGATTACATGACATTAGTTTTCTAATATGACTTCTCAATTCTAGTTGGAACCCTGGAACTGCTCTTTCCTCTTAGAATCGGAGGGGGGCGACTAATTGGGATTGAATCTAATATTTCTATGTGCGGACTATTTCAGCCACCTGATACAACACCGAGTAGCGTGCTGAGCTCGCTCGGCGTAAAGGAAAGGCCTCTGTCCAGCAGCAGCTACGATAGGCTGAATTAAGAACGAGGGAGCACCGTAGAGGTAGCGTCACTCACAAATACTCTTGAAAGAGACTCTGGTATGTAAATCAACATTATAAGCATGCACAGGTCTTTTGAAATAAATTAAATCGCGGTTTAATATAAACTTTAAATACAACGGAGTATTTTATCGGAGGACCAGTTCGAATATAATTATTAATAACATTTATGATTGAAGATGCTTATGCAAAATTATACAATTTTATGGCAAACAATGCATCTTATTAGATTCGTGTTCTAGTAAGAAAATTTATAGTAACCAGTTTATGGCAATATTCGGGTGTATTCAGATACGGTATTAATACGTCATAGAAATGCACAGGTTCACCCTAATGTGAAAGCTCATCCGCTGAACTGCGTTACGCGTCTGATTTTCAGAGGGGGGAATGTGACTGTCCGTCATGTAACCTTGTTTTAATAACAGACAAGTTATTTATTTTAAAATCACCACGTGACGTCGGGCGTCTAAATTCACATTAACTTACTTACTTTATGGCCTGACATTTCCCTGTGATAAATAGCTGGTTTAAAACACCCATTCCTTTATTTCAATAGCTACAAAAAACTATTGACTAGGAGAGAATTCTAAAGAAACGATTCTACAACTTACTTATCAGCACATGTGTTCGCAATAAACCTAGCTCCGGACGAACACTCAATAGGACCTCTTAAACAACTTAAAATTATGAATTCTAAGAAGTTTAGAAATCTTTCGCCAACTAATATTAAAAAGGGCTACATCTGGCAACAGCCATTATTCAATCCTGCACTTAAAAACAAAGAGATATTCGTAGTAAGGGTCATAAAGTGGGCATAGGCCGTGAGAACTAGGAAGTGCCTTAGCAGGTAGTTGGAGTCAGAGGACGGGGATGATTCCTCGGGGCAGTTGGTCTTGGAACGTCTTGAGGTACACACGGGTGGACTCAGGAGAAGTTCAAGATATTCGGTTGGCACCGGCCGAGAGACCGGGCGCGATATTACTTGTTGTTTATTTGAACTATGTTTGATTGAGTCAAGTATTAGTCAGTGAAGTAAATCTAACTAGTGGTCCGTGGAACGCGAGAAGGTGAATCCAGAAGGCTGTCTGCTGTGGAGATCATACGGGTGGTACTTGAGCAGAGTCTGTAAGTTAATTATAGACTAATTCTCTCCGAGGAACACTTGGTAAGTGTTAATTGTAATTAACTTTATAGTAGCAGGTTGCTGAAGGCGCTGGATGGCTGTTAATAATCATTTATTTCAGTACAGCGGCAGCGGAGCGACGCCTGAGCAGTACCTTATTTTATATTATTATCTTACGTCTTATTTGTTATGACTCCTTATCCCGTAACCCAGCAGTGAGGTATCATTGGTGTTTGGTTATAATGACACGGGGAAAGCCTTTGGCTACACTCTACATGCATCACGCGCATTTCGTCTCGTACTCTGTACAACGACACATCTGACTCCTGACGAATATAGACTTTTACGTGACGTCTCACACAAATCAAAGGCAGAACCATGTCCATAGTTCGACTATACCAAGTTATATTATCACCAGCTAATGCGGTGATAATGTAACTGCCGGTGATAAGTACAAGAGATAATAACAAGCATTGCTATTAATTGCAAACTAACCAAATGCTGTTGATGATTACTGTTTCCTGCAGTCTTGCTCAGAGACTTCGCGTGTTGGTTGATGGATGCGCATTTCAAGTTGGGGTAGGCACCACCAAGTATGTACCTGTATCTCCTATGATTTGCTAGCTCCGTTCCAAGAGAACGCTAGGGACTGACAAACGTGTCCCGCTAAAAACAACTATGGCTATTATGCCCAACATTGTCGAATCGACACTATATTATTGGCACGAGGGACTGACAAAAGTGTCCCGCTAAAACAACTATGGCTAATATGCCCAACCTTGTCGAATCGACACTATCTTATTGGCACGACACGTTACGACTGGGGGGGCGCTTAAATACGAAATGTGAAGTGACGATAATACCCACTTCGGCGTCCAGCAATACAAACGTGAAATGTTCTGCTATAGACTGTTTCTACGAAGCGCTTGCGCCAGTTGTTTGTTGTGAATGTGATTGCCAATGGGGTAGAGCCGTAAGGGTATTACGATAGTGCGCGTGTGTAGGAGATTAAATGGAAACGTGTCTTCCTCAATGACAGATGAACTTCTCAGATCTTTGTCTTAGGTGTTGGGTAGGACATGTAGAATAATGTATAGGGAGCGTGATCTGTTAGGATTCGTAGCAGTGTCCTTAGTGGAGCTATGCGCTTAGGCCTAGCGGTCGCGTACTGGGGCAGTTATTGTAACCGGATTTACATGCCATAGAAATGGGTTAGCTTTAATCAAGTGTAGCTTGTTAACGTAACTTTATTAAGCGCAAGCGTGACGTTTCCTTATATATCTTATCTTTGCTGTCCTCTTGTCTTACTAGCTTCATAATTATTATTTGATTTGTTAATTTGACTTGATATTATTCATGTATGTATTACTGTGGACTCTCAGCACTAATGTACTTTGGTCCCCTCCCCTTTGCTGAGAGTTCAGTCCTCTCTGTCCCGGCGGAGGTCGCAGTTGTCTATGGCACGTGCACCACGGAGGTTGGGCGGAGGCGGGGCCCTACCTCGGCCCCCCCAGGGGGGGGGCCCCATCTTTCATTAATTCCACTATATTAATGTAATTTAGGAAAAACGAAAATTTTATCAGCCTAGGGTATTTTATGAACAGTCACAGTGTGCTTATATTGCAAGCACAGTGGCTGTGCTGTCGCTTTTGCTGTGGTTGCTGAGACCCTCAAAAGGCGTGAAATATACAGCATTTACACCACTTCAACTGCATTTTTGACAGTGGTAACCAGTGATGACATCAGCTGGCGTTTTAGTGGACCAGGCAAAAGCCAGCCGATGCCAATTGGGTAATATTGTAGGTTGATTTGCTGGCGTCTGTACCACGCGAAGAAAACTTGAAAAACCTGAGTCGATTTCATCGATTAGCGCACCTTATCTAATAAAAAGAATTCAAACTGTTTTCTCTGTGAAATTTCTCAATAAATTATCGATGTTACAAGAAAGAAACTGAAGAAAAAGAAAAATCTGGCAACACAAACAACGTGCACGCTTCGGTCTCGCTTTCCCGTATTTGCTCTGTTTGACGTCGTTCTAATAAAGCCAGCTAATACAACTGCCACGCCTCGCTTCGCGGGCACGCCTTTCTGTTTGACGTGGTCTCAGTTTCGGCGCGATATCGCTTCATATTTCCATACATGACGTAACAAAAACGCTCCGCTTCGCCTTCGGATCGCTATAAATTCGGTACTGGCTTCATACAAAACATCGGTTCGCTGCACCCAGTTTGACGTCGCCCTTCGCTTCGCATTCGCCTCGGAATCGGATCGCCTCGCTTTCGCCTCGCTTTCGCCTGCCTGTTTGACAAAGGCTTTATTCCATATTTTATGCTACCAAAGTTGGCCACTGGCCAAATACAGATAAATTACTATGGCAGGTCAAATTCAGAAATAAAAAAGTTATAGCATTCTAATAAGTATTGCAATCGTTATATTGGTAGCTCCTGTTTTTACTTGTTTAAAACAACCTTAGCAAGCGAAAAGGTATAACAATGTGAAAAAAATAAGGAGAATGCTTCGAAAAAAGAAAAAAAAAACAGTGGATGGTGATGTCTTTACAATTTCTCTGTTTTACACAATAAAGGCACAGATAAGAAATTGCCACTTATACTAGCAAATATAAAAACATCAATCTAAAACGTTTCCTTAGAACGAGCAGTTCACAGACAAATGAAAAGTTTTATTGTTATTTCATTTCAGTCATAAAATATCTATGGCGGCCATTTTCTCGTCTTTGAACACGAAAACTACGACAAGTATTAAAAGTCTTACGCTAAGAACTTTAAACTTGCAACTCTGAATGTGCAACTTCGTTTACGAGAAGATTTCAATGTTTGTAAAGTTGGACTTGCTTTTTGCAAATATTTTGATACTTTGCTTAGTTGGTCTGTGGATGGACCAATCATAACAAGTTTCCTCCGAGTCTCGACAAGTACGTGATGGCAGTCATCACTGAAAGAAAGAAAGAAAAAACATTTATTTGGCACAAAAACCACGACAAACACACAACAAAATTAAAAAAAAGAAACAGAAAAATGGAAACTTAAACTAAAGACAAAAAAATAAAAGGGACTTTAACCGTTGCGCGATGCGACACGATTCGACCGATTCCAACTACAAGTGAAAATCAACTTATCTGCTAAGAAATAATGATGCGATTCGATTGACTTGACGTCATCGTGGCGATCGTGTTTTGTTTTTCATTTACCCATAGAAAACAAAAGAAAAAAAGATAAGTCCCTCTAATTGGAAGCTCAAAGTCTGACAATATTAGTCGGCTACAATAAAAACATCAACAGTTCCGCATCCACTGGTCCTCAATAACTTCAATATTATTTTTTCAAAGCCCATAACTTTGGTCAAATCAAAAGCCCATCTTTATAATATTGGCGATGCGTCACAAAATTTAACAGCATCTGTCTTGGTCCATTTAATACTTCATGAGCCGTATACAATGTCCATCGTATACCTTTGATAACATATTGGACATAATATTGAAAAGACCTAAAAATGTACGGAATCCCTTTCTTTATGACTAGGTATGTACTCGAACTTAATGAATTGGGAGAATCAATACTAGTATGTGGTTTCTTTGGAATTCCAATAAAGGCCTTTCTGACAAAGAAGATATTCTGAGAGAAATATGATAGAAACTACGCGTAGCAGAATAGCTACGGCGTAGCTGTATTGCTACGTTACGTTTAGCTTATCAGTAGTAATGATAAGCTCTCAGCTACGTTTCCTAGCATCGATACAGGAAAGCTTTTCTTGTTGCCCGACAAAAGCGCAAAACGTCTCGCAGGGTAACTCAGCCCATGTTACTGAACAATTTTTGTTCTAAGACTTTTGGAAATTCGCAAAAAAAATGGTTTCTCATAAAGCTGTTGTGCCCGACCAATTTCTCATTTTGCATTCTCAAAGAGCTGTCAGCAATATTACGGAACCCCCTTAGAGGGCCAAAGATTGCTGGTGTCGCGGGACTCTCTTATCAGGTAACAGTAGCTCTGGAACGTAAAGGGCTATTGAAGGACACCGTGGATTTTTGTCAATACAAGTCTGAAACTCCTTCCCGTCATGCCCTAAGTGGGAGGACTCATTTGATGACTTTACCACGTAAAAAAGGTACACAAAAACCTACACAAAAAACAGAACATCCAGCGATTGTCTCACTTTTGTAAAGTTGTTGGTACGCTCTAGGCACGTCACACTGTTATGAAACTGTGAAACATGAAAAGTCGCTCTGTATAAGTTCCGTTGCACTTAGACCCGATGTATGTGTGTGTATGTTAAGTTTTTATTACTGGCGCAAGTTGAAATGTGTTATGGCAGATTTACATTGAGTCAGTAACTAACGTCAGTGCTGGCGCCGAAAACTGACTCGTGCTATTTATACGGAGTCAGTATGTCGTCAGTAGACGAGGATATTTATTTGGTGTACACACGTTCATAAAGTCAGTGCGGAAAAATGAATTCTCGAAATCAGCATAAATCAAAGTTGCAGCAATGCTGTTGCACGCATTTTTCTATTTCTATAATTTTACGATTTGAGATCTCACAGGCATTCATTATCGCGGTATAGTTGAACAAGTTTTAAGTTTTCCGAGTCGTTCAGTTTTCGCGTAATTTTGTGTTTCGGTGCGAGTAAGCGTGGACACCATACAACAGAGCGGCAGCGACTGACTTGGGCATATTTACACGCGGTCAGTTGCACTGACTCGGGTGGCGGGGGAGCGCACTGACGCCGAAAAATATGCAGCGCGAATATTGAAGTCAGTACTGACGCGACAGTACTGTACTGACTTGAAATCAATTTACACTATAGCAGTGCCAGGTCAGCACTGAGTCGTCAGTGGGCTTGCGTCAGTTCCTGACTCAATGTAAATCAGCCTTTATAGTACTACTTCATGTTTACATTTTATACAGCTATGTCAACTTTTTACTATAGGCCTCATAAGTAAGTTCAATGAGCTATGGAGAGGGCTATGCTCAGAGTCTCTCTGCGTCACCGACTCAGAAATGAGGAGGGACAGGACTCATACCTGCCTTAAAATTCAGAACACTGGACGCTTTATCCACAAAACCATCGCATCGGTGTCTTGTCCTGTTACCTCAAGTCTTTTAATCCCTTGTTAACGATCTTACGATGATGTTTCCACAAAAAATCTACCATTCGCAACGCAGTCACGCAGGCAAAAATCACTATTATATCAAATTGGTATACTTATTGCCTTTTCTTTAAATAAAAAGTATTACGTACTTTGTGTCAAAACATTTAAATACATAATTGAATTTGAGATTGTATTAACTTAAAGCCACTCGAAGCTAGGATCATAGATATTTGTCGCAAGTCTTTATTTTAAAGGATTATCCACAATGAATACATACGGCTTTATTACAAAACGTGGTTTAACTTAGACCAAGCTTAAAATCAAAAATGAATTTTTGAATTTCGAACTTTATTTCTACTGTCGTATAGTTATTAATACAAAAACCGAGTTTAGATCCCGGTCTAAGCTGTCAATGTGCATTTTAGAATTTTATAGCAGTTGGAATAAAGTTCGAAATTCAAAAATTGATTTTTGATTTAAACCTGGGTTTATAGTTAGACCTCGTTTTGTAATAAGACGGTAAAAGTTTATTGTTAGTGAAAACAC
The DNA here is from genome assembly GCA_036375495.1 of Agrotis segetum. Lineage (NCBI taxonomy): Eukaryota > Metazoa > Arthropoda > Insecta > Lepidoptera > Noctuidae > Agrotis > Agrotis segetum. Next base: position 1,462,549 of record JAQSVV010000032.1, read on the forward strand.
GTAATTTTCAGAAAAGTTAAGCTACGTTACTAGAAATACTAAACACTTTTTTTTCGTAGTAAAATCATCAAATGAGTCCTCCCACCCAGGGCAGGTGGGAGGAACTGTCAGACTAATACACAAAAAAAAAGGTTTTTCATGCAAAATGAAAATTTGTTGCGAATTTCCAAAAGTCTTAGAACAAACATTGTTCAATATCATGGGCTGAGTAACCCCACGAGAGGTTTTACGCATTTAAACGTTACCAGGTTATTATATCATCCTATCGTTAAATAAAATAAAAATTATGTACAAGAAGTGAAATCTGGTCTGTTTGTTTATGTGTGAAAATTTTAAATGAAGGATATCTTTTATCTATCTAGGATAAAAGATGTCTGCATTCACAATTTTCACGCAACTCTACACTACAATAAACAAAACGCTAGCAGCTACTATTTAACGGATGACCACCGTACGCCGCATTACTTCGAACCGACTTAACATTCACTGATTCAAATGGAATTTGGGGAATCAAGCAAGAGACGTGGTTCTATTTTCTATGCGAAGCTCGTTCAAGTGAAAATTGTGGCGTAAAGAGAACGGACAAATAGACTTGTGATGTTGAGATCAAATATTTTAGTATGCTGACATATTTGACTTTTTGTTGACTTCTGGTAGAACCTTCATCGAAGCCATCAAAGTTCTTCTCTGCTCATAGTGGTCATCCACCATTTTCATAAACAACGCGACACGGTTGGCTCAGCAGCTGAGCGATCGGCTGCTGAGCAGCATGTCGCGAGTTCGACTCTCACACGGAAAAAATATTTGTATGATCTACAAGTAGTTGTTCCTGGTTTGGGTGTTTGTATATGTGAGTTTGAGTATGTTTGTAAACGCAATTACATAAAAAGATAAAATCATGATATGAGGTTACTTTAAAAAATATATTATTATAAAGTCTTCCTAGAAGACCTTGCAAAGACAGAGACATTCATGTTGTCATGCGTGTTATTTGGAAACTCAATCAATTGTTTTTCAAACTATGTAGTTAGTTTTAAGATTTGAATAAATGTATAATGAAAGAAGCAATGCCATTAAAATAAATGCATATTGCTCACTCATGGATTTAAGGGAAAGTGACTTCACAAAAAACGTTTAGTTATGAACACGGAATCTGTACCCTTAGCACGAGTTTTCAGTATTTAAGACGTAAAGTAAACTGGAACTTTGACAATTTTCAAGGAAAAAATATGTGCCCTCTTCGCACACCAGAGGCGTTGGCTGTTCCATTTTTTCATACAAGAAACGTTGTAAATACTGGAAAGAAGACGTATAGTAATAGAGTGAAAATTCGTGCCAAGGTTATTGGACATTTTATAACTTAAGTCCGCACTTATCTTCGTATAGTATATATTATTCTTATAGCATAACCATACTTATCGTCTGTCCATACTCATAATATATTCCCTTCACTATAACTCTATGATACATTCTTGAAAATAGGGTAGACACTAGCTGACAGCAAGTTCTCCAGCAAGAGCTTCACCGTCCATATTAATGTATTTAACCAACACATTTTCGACGTCAGAGTAAATTATAATGGAGCTAGCGTCAAGCGAAACTCCCCAATTTATGTAGCTACGACGGTATGAGAGAACTTTCAGTAATTTACTGATTCGTTCTGTAATTATAATTGTTTTGGAGTATCTAAGAGAAATGGTACATTTACGCTTTATAGACGCCGAAATCTTTAGATTTTAAACAAAAATTTCAATTACTACTTGGTTATCTGTGGAGTTTTTTATTTCAGCACAAGTGCAGCATAGAAAAGAAAACAGCACACGTGTGAAATACACTGAATTTTAAACCTAATCGTAGTGCGATAAGTGCCAGATTTCGAATAAATGCATTGAATCTTCTCCTTTTTTATTCATAGTCTCATAATGAACTGGATTCGACCAGCGCAGCGCTCAGAAAATAAAACTTCATTCGGACAGGTATGAAATGCTCATACAATTAAACAAAAAATAGGTCCTTCAAGACCTCATGAGTGAGCCGCATGAACGTTATGAGACTCCGCATTCATGTAATCGCAAGAAATGTTCATCAAGACCGAAACGAATGCTTGTTTTTCAGAAATTATTTCTGCCAACATAATTTCATTTAGGTTGGCAAACTTGGACTACCTCCGTTTTTGCCAAATTTTTACGTTCAGCAAATATTACAACCACAGTCAAAGCTTTTAGTTATAAATTCGTATAATAATAATTACATTCTAGTGCCCCAGTTTCGCGAAAGCAAACGCTAATGGAAGTTATTTTCTGTTCCGCATTGAATTATAAAGAAAGATACTCTGCGATCGTAACAGAATAATTAATTTAATTTATATCCATATTTAAATAACGAAACAACGCAAAATAAAGTACGAGTAACATTTCAATTCAAAATGAAACGAAAAACCGTTTCGAAGCAATTAGAGACTTCAAATTACGTAAACGATTCATTTAGAACAATAAATATAGAGCAGTATATTCAGGTAAAGTTGTAAGTGGTTTCTAAAAATAAATTGCAATACTTTCATTAAAGTTTACGGCAAAGTCGAACGTTTGCCAAGTTTCCTTGTTAAGCTGAAAGAATTAAGTTTTGTATTCCCAGGGGGCAGCAAATAGTACTTACAAGATAAAGGTTGTTGATTAGGACGCACCCTTTTGACCGTCATTTCTTAATAAAGGCAGCATATGAGCGCTCGGATGGAAACCGACCCTTACGCAAGCCCCATACATACTTGTTTATATTTTCCTACGTCAATAAAAAGTTACCTGCCTATTCAAAGTACGAAGATCCGTAGATACATTTATTTTTATTCAATACATCTATAGTCAGTACCCGTTTTATTGAATTCTGTACCTCACTGAAACCTTATCTTTTTTCTTCTGAAGTTTGATAAAATCATATTTGAATATAAAGTAGACCAAATTTAATGACGACGAATTTTTGCACTTCGAAAATTTGAAAAGAATTTAATATTACAACACAGCGAATTTTTATTACTAAGTTACTTTATTATTGGAACAAAAATTGTGTTGGTTCAATAAAATATTATTTTTTCATCGTCTTCGTTTGAACTCGTTGAGTTTTTACGAGAATTTCGTTCATAAAATGCATTTCACAACTGGAAATGGTTATTAGTCAGAAAAATAGATTATCAAAAAATATTTCACCCGTATTCATTCTTTTATTACATAAACCGAAATTGACGAGAATACCTGTATAGCGCTTCTGAAAATCACAAAACTTCACTCGGTCAGTATAATTTAACAGGCGTTATGACGTATAATATTATACAGGGGGGGTATTACGACGTCTTAAAACCAGGCTTGTTCCGGCGAGTGAATGTGACAGAGCTATACAAGTCGTCTAGCGCCATCTCGTTCACTCACTGGAACAAGCCTGGTTTTAAGACGTTGTAATACCCTCAACATCGAAAATAGCCAAAAATTACCGGAAATTGCACCTGATGCTATCAATTATATCAACCTCTCTATGTATTTTAACAGCTTGGTTATACTATATCTAGTGATTGATTGTTTCAATCTAGTGGCTCTATCTCTTACACTATGCGAGAACCTGTATCTCAGGAGATAGTGTTCGGCCATTTATTATATTTTTATAATTATGTATAATTGTTATATATACAGATCTTCAATGTATTCATGCAGTAAGCTACCCAATATTAAGACTAGGTACTTTATTGTACCCTCTCTATTACTGCAAGTTAAAAAAAGAAAAACTCTTTTGTTGAGTTCTGTAAAGAATGCTTCTTTCTTTCGAATCTTGGAACACAATGAATGGAATAGCTATTTGAAGTTATTTTCCTGTACTTAATGTTATGCAAACTTTTAGAGACAAGATTCGTTCCAGCTTTGGCTTGAGTCCAAAGCCTTCATTTCTTCCTCTTATTTTGTTCCCGAGATAAACTAACAAATTAACTTGTCACATAAAGTATATTATGTAACTGAGGATCATTATCTTTTTTATATAAGGATGTAAATCATCATTATCAGCCGCAAGACGTCCACTGCTGAACATAGGCCTCCCCCTTAGACCGCAACGCCGAACGACAACTCGCCACTTACATACATCCATCGGTTGCCCGCAACAATACGTGTTGCAGTTACGAATCCTGAACTAAAAAGCAACGAAAAAAACGATACTTACGAATATTCTGTGTAAAAAAAAACACCTTTTGAAGTTTCAAGTGATCAACCTGATAAGTAAACACCTTTGTAAAATATCCTCTTTTGTAAGGAAAGGGATACATACGTAACCTCAACAATCAAAATCTCAACAGTTAAAACATCAACACCGTAAGACCAACGATTCAAAATCTCAACATTTCAGAATGTCAACAGTTCAATAGATCAACGATTTAAAATGTCAATACTTCAGAATGCCAACAGTTAATAACAGCTTTCTGTTTACTGTGTTGGAAACTGTTTGGCCAACTTGGAAAGCATTAGCTAAATACTAACTAATGTTATTGTTACATGTTTTACTACAAACAGACAATCCGATTTTATCTAAATGTGTGGTGAGAAAACTAAGTGGTTTCCAATATACAATCTATTATCATAATAAATATTTGGTTATTATTTTATTTAGCTAATACTTTCCAAGTTGAGATTTTAAACTTTGGCCTGGTGAGCTGTTGACTACCTTAACTGTTGACATTCTGAATTGTTGAGATTTTGAATCGTTGGTGTTACGGTGTTGATGTTTTAACTGTTGATATTTTGATTGTTGAGGTTACGTATGTATCCCGTAAGGAAATCAATAGATCATGAACTATTTAAGTACAATTGTGTAGACGACTTTATGAAGTTTTTATTCGTTTATGAGTATGGTGTTAACACAACTTTCTTAGATAAAAAAAAATTTTTTGGACATTTCCCGTTTTGAAAAGACCATACCACAAAAACTTTTAAAACGTCTGTTGAACACTTGTCTAAAAAAAGTCAGATTATGACTTTGAAATAAGGCCCGTTTTGCAGTCACACTTTTTTAGACAAGTGTTTAAGTTTTTGCAGTAAACCTGCTAATGTATTATCTGATGTACAGGCAAAGATACTAACTTATTGTGGGTCTGGGTTTGTCTCCACGGATCCCGGTATCAGATTGAAGTCTCCACGGATCACGGCGAGTTGTTTCCACCGATACCGTGATCCGTTTCCAACACAAAAAATAAAAAAAAATGTAGCCACCGATCACGGTATCCGTGGCTACAAGATATAAATTAGGGTTTGTCTCCACGGATCCCGGTATCAGATTGAAGTCTCCACGGATCACGGCGAGTTGTTTCCACCGATACCGTGATCCGTTTCCAACACAAAAAATAAAAAAAAAATGTAGCCACCGATCACGGTATCCGTGGCTACAAGATATAAATTATATTATTTTTGGAAACTGATCTCGGTGTGCAGATACAAGAAATAGAGTTAAATATTTTATGTATTTGATCACAGTATCCATTCAGTTATTGGGTCATAGCACACTAGCTGACCCGTGCCCACTTCGTTGTGCGGTAAACATTTTAACTTGTGATGAAAATATGAGTGTCGTTCGGTTAGTACTGAGTGCTATAATTTATTTCCTGAATGCTAAAAGGAGGGTTTTGTTTTTATTGATATTCCGATTACGTGCTCTGACTGTAACTGCCCGCTGTCTTTCTGTTGCTAGGCGCTGTGCACGTTCAGTGCTAGATTCCCGAGCACGGGCCTACGATGTTCTCGCTCTTTGGTTGGCAAGCCGCTGCGAGCGCTCGGAGCTAGATTCCCCAGCGCGTGCTTGTGAAATATTTTCTCTATTCCTCGAGAACTCGAGAGCCGCTGATGATTTTCAAAGAGCAGGCTCTTCCGTACGTCGTACTCGAGCTGCTCTTGTCTGGAATATCTGACGGAAAAGTTGTGATTTCCTTTTAGGCATGATAAACAATCGCTGAAACTGTCCGATATCCGAAAAACAGAAATACCACAGCTTCGAACTCGAAGAATGAGAACGAAGTATTACCTATTTGTGTTTTAAGAAATCGAGCAACCAAACGATTTTAAATACCAACAACATCCAACCAACAGCGTACAACTCACCTACCTAACGACATAATAAGTTAAATAATAACTGGAGAGGGTCATTATTCCGCGGAAAATCTTAATCAAATCTATCGGTAGTTGAGGGTTGTTTATGTCATTTTATTTCAGTTTTACTCGATAGATTCCTTAGAGTTTGGTATTATTTTCGATATTCAAGACATATAAAATGCTTTTCTACATGTTTCTCAAGTTCTCAATGATGGGGTCGAAATCTGGTACACTCAAAGTATAAAAAACCATTTATTTATTTGACATGAGCTGTTAATAGTTGGTAGTTAACCAAATGTACCAATATACCAGTTATTAACACCACCGTTTGTATGTAAAGTTCATTTTAATGGTGAGATATCTTTACTTTAATCCATCTGTATAATGCCCATGGGCGTTGGCTCCCCTCAGGATGTGTATATCTGTATTGAATTCTATTTCTTGTATCTGCACACCGAGATCAATTTCCCAAAAATAATATAATTTATATCTTGTAGCCACGGATACCGTGATCGGTGGCTACATTTTTTTTTATTTTTTGTGTTGGAAACGGATCACGGTATCGGTGGAAACAACTCGCCGTGATCCGTGGAGACTTCAATCTGATACCGGGATCCGTGGAGACAAACCCTAATTTATATCTTGTAGCCACGGATACCGTGATCGGTGGCTACATTTTTTTTTATTTTTTGTGTTGGAAACGGATCACGGTATCGGTGGAAACAACTCACCGTGATCCGTGGCGACTTCAATCTGATACCGGGATCCGTGGAGACAAACCCATAATATTGAGTAAAGACGGATTAACTTACGAAAAAAAAAACGATGGTTTGCACTCCAGGAGTGCCGGCAGAAGTGAAAACTTGAATTAACGTTGTGAATTTATTTCCATATTTTAAACAGTTTAATACACGAATTTTTAATATTTTTAAGTTTTCGTCTTACGAATTTTCGATCAGGTCACGTGTCCTGACGTGAGTTTAACATTTTTTACCCATCACAGAAAAGTGTACAACGCCGCTGAAACAGTTTTCACTTCAAAAATATGTAGGTCATTTAGGAAAAAAATGTTCCACGTTGTTTCATCGTGTAAAACCTCATAAACTTAGTCAACGAACCATAAAGTGCCTCAACTTTGACCTATACCTCTCTCAATGAAACTCGAAGGTCAAATTTCTTTCAGCTTTTTTAACGACACCGGAACCTAAATAAACTCGAAGCAATAATAATATACTGGTGACCTTTCAAGCTAATATGATCCGTATTGAATTAGAATTCCATCAATAATAATCCTTCAAAACCATCACGAGTGAATTTCGGGATATCTTACTGATATTATAAATATCAGTGAGATATCCGAATGTGGAGGATGTATGAATGGATGTTTGTTACTCTTTCACGAAAAAAATACTGAACGGATTTGGATGTTAGTTACACAGATTAATAATTTATAACCTGGATGAATTAATAAATAAGATAGGGTTCTTCACGTTGACCTAGAATTGCGACATTTGGCTAATACAGAAATAAGTCAGTTTGGTAATTATATGTAACTACATGTTTACGAGTATCATAGAAAAAAAACTTACATTTGTAGCTTATTAAACATATCTTTTTTTTCTTAACTTTGCCCTCACTAGGACTTTCTTCTGTGTCGTGGGTGCGTATGCAAACATATAAACTCACACATATAGACGCCCAGACACGAAGCTACTACTTGCGCCTCACACAAATAATATTTGCTCCGTGCAAGAATCGAACCCACGACACGCAGTGCAGTCCTATCGCTCAGCCACTGCGCTAGTCGTGCCGTCAAATTCATCTCATTTTCGACGGATAGTTTTAACCCTAATTTTAAGTTCTCGTGAGATAATTTCGAGTTGCAGTGAGTGAAGTTTCTAGAAACAGCTAGTACCTAAATAAAAATCAGATTCCTGATTTAAATACGAAAAGGTATAGAACGATTTGTTTTCGTTCCAATCTAATTTCGTCTGTAGGAAAAAACTACTTCAGTATTCGTTTCATCACTTTGTATTTACTATTCACTTTGTATTTAATTCCAGAACTTAGGAAAAACTCCTATAGTTCATTTACTTTTAACTGAATACTAAAAGCCAGCCAGTTTGATATTATTTATGTTTCAAACAATAGCTTTCAAATCGAAGAATTTATTCTTCAGGTAAAATTATTGAGATAGATTAAAAAATAATAGAGATCGTTTTATTAGTTCTATTAGTTTTATTAGTTCTATGTAATATAGCATTTACAGTGTACGCCTTTATGACTACATTTAAATTAAACATGTTGTCTTGAGAAAGCGATACAATTATTGGGATACTAGCTGTTGCCAGTGGCTCCGCCCGCTACAAATCAAAAATAATCACACGGGAACATAAAATTGCTATTATTTTACATTACCTATTTTTTTGTACCTTGTGTCTTAATACGGTTCATCATCATCATCAGCCGTAAGACGTCCACTGCTGAACATAGGCCTCCCCCTTAGACCGCCACATCAAACGACAATTCGCCACTTGCATCCATCGGTTGGCCGCGACCCTCACGATGTCGTCGGTCCACCTATTGGGAGGCCTGCCTACGCTGCGTCTTCCGGTCCGTGGTCGCCACTCGAGAACTTTTCTTCCTCATCGGTTGTCAGTTCTACGAACGATGTGGCCTGCCCATTGCCACTTCACCTTGCGATATATGTCGGTGAAATCGGGTCTTATACGGTTACATCATAAAAATACATACAAATAAAGCTAATGAGTAATTAAATTTTGACTTAATTTGCTAGGGAGAGCTATCCTTCCCTTTTAGTGACAACACATTGCCCATCTCACGGTATTTTATTCCGTCTAAACTTTCACATAGTAACTTTTTAAGACAGAACTCACCTGTATATTGTTTGTCTATGGTGCCATGCGGCAAACAACAGTCTTCGAGTTTCAGATCAACTTTGTGTTTGTGTTTTGTTTCTTACCTGACGGCCATATTGGATTTTCTGGAAGGTGTTCCAGATATTTCTGTTAGAAGTCTTTTTGATTAGCTAAAACTACTACGATAAAAAAAAAATCTTGTTGTTTTCATTTGTACGCCCACAATCGTTATTGTTCCGTATTTATTCCACCTTTGAAAAATACTTTTACACTTCTTGTGGTTCAAACAGATTCATTTGCGATTATCAGGGATTCATTCGACCTGCTCGACTCCGATACAAAAAATCATATTATTAAAAAACATAACCCTCTTTCTGGCGCAGTCGGGTAAAAATTCATAAGTACTGCAGCAGGTATCACAATGTTGAAAAAAAAATGCAATGAGGGTAGCGTGAAATATTTTTTTTTGTTATGCAAGGCATACATTTTAATCCCAGGGCTGAAACTTACTTATCTCAGTCCCAAGACTCGGTTTGGCGCCCGTAACGAAGTGAAAGGCGCCAATAGTTTGGGGGACTAAATAAGTAATTTACCCGAGACAAACACTGCTTTTCATTATGAATACGAAAAAAGTAAAAATAAAAACATTGTCAGCTCAAGAAAAAAATGATTGTCATTTTTTTATAGGAGCAGTATGTGAAGTAGTTAAAGTACCATTACCATTACCCTTTACCAATGTGTAATACCTACAGACCTGTGACTGTAAAAAGACTCGGTAACACAATACATTTAAAGCTGAAAAATACAAAAAAGGGAATGCCAATTAGGCCGCCCTATTAATTTCACCGTTTTCCCGCGCCGTTATCTATTGAGTTACGAGCAATTTCGATATCAATTTATCACACCGGTAAATTCAAACTGATATTGCCTTGTAGATTTATTAAGTGCTTAACGCGAGGGGACTCTCATGGAATACTGAAAATTGAGAAGGATTCCAGTTCAAGTACATTTTTTGAATCATCATTACATCGACTGTTATTTTTTGATCGGTTACTTTTTTTCGAGGTAGACGATCATTGAATGAATACACCACACTAAGAGACTTTACTCATGGCACGATGCGATATCGAATTGCGTCGATTGACGATATCGGTCAGATATCACACAAGCGTCCGGCCGAAGAAAATGTATTGACAATCGCTAGTGTTTGCTAATGGAGTCGCACAGATTGACGATATCGCTCACAGATCTCGATTTCGAATTGCATGAACGTCCTACTGACAATGCACAATATGATTCTCTGTTCAAAATTTGATTGCGCAACTACTCGTCACGTGCGGCATCTTTTATCTTTGGTTTGCAGCGCCTGTATGTCGTAGTAGTAAGGTGGATTTTTGAAGAGCAAGGTCGAATTGCATCGCATCACTACACTCATTAAATACGTGCGACTTAAATCGGCAATCGACTCGATATCGCACGAATCGCGTCGCGTCGCATCGAGCCATGAAAAAAGTCCCCAAGTGGAGCGGAAGGGACTGACAGGTTTTACTGAATAAAACCAACAAGTGTTCTTCGGTTGCTTTTGCACTTCCAGGGCAACGGTGCTCTCTTAAGACAGTCCTACGACTACAGCAAGCATTTAGTCCTTTCGGGTCGTTACTAGTTTGCTGACAGCTCCTCGAGTCGTGGAACATGACGCACCGTCGCCGTCGACTCCGGTCTTTGATCGGAGGCCGAGCTACCCAATACACGCCGTCTACAATTTACAATTTTAAATAATGAGCAAGGAAGTAAATACATGTATTATTTATAATACTAGGTAGGTTTGGTAGACGGCCACATAGGCCTCTCTCAAGCATTATCGTGTCAAACTGTTCTGTGTTCCTCACATCCAACTGAATCCCTTGATCACCGCAAGCAGGCCCACTTCTCATAAATGATGATGGAACACGCATAAAAATAGATACTTTTTATACCATTACAAGAAAAAACGAAAAATTTATTCATTATTAAAGTCGTCTATTTTCCCAACGGACAAAAGAACATAAAGTAAAAAGGCCTACAAAATAGGTACTTGTTGCTTTCAGTCCCGGATGTATAACGTTTCTTATAATCTGTATTACAATTATTACCCTTTGAAGTGTACCTACCTAAGTAAAGACAGTGTAGTCTTAAAAAGGCGAGGCTAAATGGTCAAAAAAAATCGGTCCAGCGGCAGCGTGAAAGGGAACTATTTGCCCGCCGCGCCGTTAAGTGAACGTATGAAGGACTTTAATTTTTACATATCAAATCTGGGGGCATAGCAGTGCCCCCGCCAAGACGTAATAGTATGACTGTCAGACTTGAATTGACTTAAATCGACAGTATCCTTCAAAAGCCCTTTACGCTCCGAAAAGATAATCCCGCGACCCAGCAGGCTTTGGACCGCTATGTGGGTTCGGCCAGATTGCTGACAGGTCTTTGAGGCAAGCGTGGACCACGATGCGTCGTCGTCGTCGTCGGTCCATGATCATACGGCGAGACACCGATTACTCGATTTCCCCCCCTATTATATAGGTATAGGCTCGTAGGTCTAAAAGAAAGTTAAAGTGCCAGCAATATACACATCGGCCTTTAGAACAGATATTCGATTAGTTTCGGCTAAATTGTAAAACGTTATCTTTATCACACACTACTGTATCATGTGACGTTTATCGTTCGTTAATGCTTCATGCGACAGAAACTTGCCGCTTATCTCTTTCCAAAGTTTGAAGTGGAATATTAATCTCTTCTACTCGTAGTTGACAGACATGAGCTCACACACAATAGACGTTCAGGACAATCAAAATACTCCTACTTTTCACGCTGACATGGCGAGGCGTTAATTTGTCAATAAATTTCTTATAGGAAAGGAAGTGTAAAATAATAATAAATGCAATAGCAATAAATTGAAAAACACAATGGGTCATGGAAAAATCAAGAGAATTTTATAGTATTACCTACTATTATACCTCACTAGCAAACCCGGCGAACTCCGTTTCGCCACAAGATGGCTTCGTTTTTTTCTTACTATAAACCTCACGGAGCCCGAGACCTTTCCAACGAATGCAAAACCGTGGAAATCGGTTCGTGTGTTCTGGAGTTAAATTGTTAGGAAGGTAAACCCGACTTATTTTTATATAGTAGAGATAATTATATTTTAAAAGATGGAATTTCAATATGGCAATTGCCTCAGAATGTTTTAATCTGTTACAGATTCTAGTTCGCTTCGAGCACTTATGTTGGATAAACGATAAGTCTTCTTCCAAAAGTTTGGCAACGTATAGCGCAACGCTGCAAGTATGAGTGTAACATATGTAGGTATCGTGTACACAAAGTTACTTGCTCGAATTTATACCTTGTTTGCGTAATAATGTGGTCCAAAACAGTATGCTGCATGAGCTGCAACAGAAACTGAGGGTGCTACGTGGGCTCGACAAATGGATGTCTGATTAACGCTTGTGCGACACTGAAACTCGATGTTACTTTAGCGTGACATGAATATTGTACCATGAAGATAAAATCATATTTATTTCGCATTTACAAGAAGAAGCCCTGCTGTACGGGGCTCCTATTTCTGAAAAGTTTGAAGGAACCTTAAATAAAGATCCTAGCAAAATGTAACAGCTAAGTTCGCTTGCTTTCCAATCGAACCTAACCTGTCCGTTGCGGTTTCCTAAGCACCCTATATCCTTTAGTAGTACTAGGGTAGTGACGATCTATTGTTGCGAAACATTTGTCAGAACACCGTAATGTTGAGCTTCAGATTGTCGCACAAGAGTGCATTCGAACTATGTTAATGGAGTCGCAGTAAAGTTTTTCGCACAAGCGTCTATCGCACATTCATGTGTCGAGATCACATCATCATCAGCCTATAATGTTCCCACTGCTGGGACACAGACCTCCTCTCTAATGAGACCCGTTCTGTCTGGCTTACATAGTAGGTACACTTATAACTACGAGTATGTACTAGAAATAGATCTAGTCTAACTATACACGTAGAATTATAGTCGATAGAGTAGGTATATAATAGATAGCAATCGTTGCCTTTCAGATTGCTATCTATTTTGCAAGAACTGGGGTGTAAAGATAAGAGATAATACGGAGAGATTGGAGAATACATCCGGGCAAAGAAACGTGGAATATAACCCGAGTGATCGGATCAGAGATTTGCATAGACAATGCCTTGTTCTTACATATTTCCATTTGGAGTGAGGTCAGTTTTTACATTTTTATTGATTTGATAATGTATTTTATTATAGTTAGTAGGTATTTCTGAGAATATCCCATTGTGCAAACCTAATAATTTTAATATACAATGCCCTCAATGGCCTTTTAATATACAATGACTGGCCTGTTGGTGTAGTGGTTAGTGACCCTGACTGCTATGCCGGAGGTCGTGGGTTCGATTCCCACCCAGGACCAATGTTTGTGTGATGAGCACGATCATTTGTTCTGTGTCTGGGTGTAATTTATCTATAATATGTATGTATTTAGAAATATATAAGTATGTTTATTAGTTGTCTAGTACCCATAACACAAGCTCTGCTTAGCTTGGGACTAGATGGCGTTGTGTGATAGTTGTGGAATATTTATTTATTTATTTATATTTAATCAAGTTCAGATTCAAATATGCAGGTATGACCAAAATGTAAGGCTATTGTTTCCCACACGGTGGGTCCACACTAGTTTTGAAATAGAATAATATAGCATAGCACAATTTTAACCAACCAGTTCTCCTGCAAAGTTTCAGGGAAAGCTTTAGTTTTATCTAAAAGCAAACCACTTTATATCTACACTTCAGGAAAGTTCGAAAACTGAAAATGTTCTACGTAAAACTGTCTCGTCCCTAAGATCACAACCGCATCACCCTGTACCAAAACTAATCCTAAACAAACAGAGCCCCCAAAATCTAATAGAGTGATAATAATAATTGCTCGCCTACAAATTCTAATGAAAACACGAGACGTGAATAAAATTATATGAGAAAGTCAGGCGCCTTACCATCATCACTTTCTTGATATCAAGCCAAGTTGCTGAGTAAGCAGTAATTGCATAAATTAGCGCGGGCACACGATCAAAGGGGGCCAAATGGGGGTACCGAGTGCCTCTCTCTACTGCCTATACTCGCCTAACTGAAGCGTTCACAACGTAACAGCCGTTGAGTTATATTGATATGGAACTACTGACCTAGGGGTTCGACTATTTAAGCCCGAAATCCGTAACTTCGGTCGTAGTTCACGGTAGTTTCTTCTCTTCATCATTTACGGACATAAGATAAGTTAGTGGTAGGAACTAAAGATTCCTGACAGCTTGATAGGACAGTACCCTTAGCACGAATTTTCAGTATTTGAGACGTAAACTGGAACTATGACATTTCAAATTGACAGTTTTCAACGAAATAATTAGTTCCGTCTTCGCACACCAGAGGTGCTGTTCCGTTTTATCATAGAAAAAACGCTGTAAATACTGTAAAGTAAAAGAGTGAAAATTCGTGCTAAGGGTACAGTTTTCCCGACTTGTTGACAGATTAGAGGGTGGCACCCCAGACGCGGAGCTTGTAAGTGTTGTAACCAATACCAATAAGCATTGTTTTCCACGTACCACAGCCACGCCACATTTCGGCAACAAAAGGTGCAACTATTACGTTGCTGTACCGTTAAAATGTGGTAATGGTAACATTATTATTCTTGCAATGTGGCCGGCCGCTACTTCGCAGTATCGCTAGTGGCTGTGGCGTGGATGCGACCGTGGCTGCGTTGTACTCGGTATCACACACACAATAATGTCGATAAAATTACCATACACATGTTGTGATAGTGGTGTAGTTGTGATACGTCTGAAACACCCCTTACTTGTTCAAAAGTATACAAGTAGCAGGCATATTGTCATTGTATTCAAAAGAAAATTCAAAGAAAGCAACACACAGTCATTTCTCTGTACCACTAATCAAAAGCTCAAAGTGTGTATTAAATTACGGTCCTTAAGGAAATATAATTATGTATGAGTACAAGGATCGCCGATCCTTTTTATTTGATTAATCCCGGTAACCACATTTACGGTCGAGAGGAATTCCAATAGGCAGTAGATACGCCAGAGCTGTTCAAATCAATGTAATTCCGGGTACGCTGACCGCATTCTTGGCTTCTTAATTGGGATGTGTTGAGTGCGTGCTGCCCTTCCACCTGTCCTTAAGTGTCCCGGCGTGTGAAACGAGCATGTGAAGCAGAAATTTCTGTGAGTATTGAATAATTTCCATATAGAATGCCGAAAGTATGTTACCGGGACATACGGTTTTGCATAAGATTTTCTTACTTGTGCAAAACAATTACTTTTACCGTTATTTTTACCGCATCAAGTTATATCTGATGATTTCAGGTGATGCTATAAATATTTTTTAAGAATTAAGTGGGTTTTGTTTTGATTTTGGTGATTTAAACATTGCATTGCAAACATACGATAACACTTTTGTAAATAAGACAACACAAAAACTAAAAAGTTTCAAGGATTCGCCCTTTGGGAAAATTATCCAGAGAACAAAAAAGTTTGAAAGCTCAGTTTGTGGAAGTTTCCAGAAATTATCTAGTGAGGCTTGGACGTCATGAAGCAAAGTTAAACCCGGAGCTAAACCGTAAAGGCTGGGCTTGAAGTTCACTTGACACCAGTAATTCAATCCGCCAACGAGGTTTACATACATTGTGACCGAAGTCCCCATGTGATACAATTTTGAGATAAAGCGACACAACTTTGCGTAACAAACTATTCCTTGATGGAATTTATTTGGCAGACAACGTGACGCCAACAATGTATTTCATGTTCAACTCAATTTTTCCTTCCAGTTTGTTAGACAAGAATTTTATTATCTTCACATCTTTTTTGAATGGAAACATGTGCTACATTAAAAAAAGGGTTTTTTTTAAACGTTGCCACGCACTAGGAATTTCTTCCTATTTCGTGGGTGCGTTTACAAACATAGAAACTCACATACACAAGTGTGACCAGGAACAAATACTTGCAGATCATACAAATATTTGTTGCGTGCGGGGATTGAACCCACGACACGCTGCGCAACAGTTGATCGCTCAGCTACTGCGCCAATCAAAATCATCATCATCATCATCAGCCTATAATGTTCCCACTGCTGGGACACAGGCCTCCTCCCTGTGAGAGGGAGTGGGCCAGAATTCACCACGCGGGCCCAGCGCGGGTTGGTAGATGTCACATGTCTTCGAATTTTTTGGTTCTAGGACATGCCGGTTTTCTCATGATGTTTTCCTTCATCGTTTTGAGAGCAGTGGTAGTGAAATAAATTACACAAAGTAATGCGCCTGGCGGGGTTCGAACCTACAACCTACGACTCGTAAGTCGGTTCTAATATCACTGGGCCACCACTGCAACTGTGGTTGGTTGCCCCAATAATAATATGGTTGACAAAGCAGTATTGAAAAAAAACTACCCCACATTATTATTTACAATTTATATCTAGGCCCTTTCACAATTCTCGTTCACTGAAAATTGTAATGGCGTCTGTGAAAGACCTCGTTGACATGTTTGCCGAACGATCGCGGGGAAATGAAAATATTTCATTACGCTTGTCCCAACCTGTTTGGCTCGTTGATAGCTGACGAGCTCTTTGTTCCACTAGTTTCATTTGCACTGTTATGTAATCCTAGTAGCAAAATTTGATGGAAGGTATTCGGTAGAGTCAACTCGGCGAAGACCGTCTGGCGGGTAAGACCGCGGTACAATAAGCAATAAAACCGGCCAAGTGCGTGTCGGGCCACGCACAGTGTAGGGTTCCGTAGTTGCCCATCAAAATACTTATGCGTACTAACTAAGCTGATTCGCTGAATGTAATTTTAAAAAGAATTTTCAAAAAAAAAGTCTTTGAGAAATCAGGGAAAATACATAAGAAAAAAGATTACAACGAACTTAGAACCTCCTCCTTTTTTTGAAGTTAGTTAAATAGTTGACGATATAAACCTACCTATCCCCAAAAAACATACCGTAAAAACATACATATTAAAGCTGTAAAAATAAAGTTGTCAAACTTACATTTGCAGTTGATTTATTGTTTCTCCAATACATTTTGTTTAAGAAACAATTTAATCAAGTACATTTTATAAGTTGGTCGACTATTACTCGTAAAGTTGTAAAGCCTACTTAGTCATGATAATTTTCTTTTAAACTTCGTTATATATACTACTATTGTGAATTTTTTCACATCCCCAAACATAACCGTTTAGCTGGTAGAGGGGGGGGACACTCGACTCGAGCAAAATTTAGCACTTTAAAGCTTAATATTTCACAAACGAATTTTTTTATCAAAAAACTGTTAATGGAAACTATGATTATTTTTTAAAGGCCTATTTAATGATACCCCACACTAAGGGGTACGCGAGAAAAAAAAATCCTCACTTCACGTGTAAGTACAGGAGGTACCCTAAAAAAAAATATTTTACGAGATTTTATTTTACCACTTTTTCGGCACAACAAATCCGTATATTCACACCAAATTACAGCTCTCTAGTACTGTGCGTCTCTGAGCTAAACTGCGAACAGACGGACGGACGGACGGACATGGCGAAACTATAAGGGTTCCTTGTTGACTACGGAACCCTAAAAAAAGTATAAATAACCACAGCAATTAAATGAAAAAGTAGTTGATTTAAACTGTTAAAGCTATTTTTTTTGTAGTACGGCTTGTCTCGTTGTGGTTATTCAGACTATGTTGTATTGCTTACTGTACGGTCTTACCCGCCAGACGATCTTCGCCGAGTTGATCTAAGTATTAAATATCGAGTAAAATTCAACTAGTTGGAAAATTAATTTGTTTACCAGTATTGCAATGGGTTAATTTTAATAAAAATTTTGACATTTTCCAATCTATATTTTTATGGTAACCCGACCGTAACGTAAAGTTTTTGAAACTGATTTAAATGCAAACTTGTTCCTGAAAAATAAAATTATCCGATACAGTGCAGTTGCTCGGTAATTATTCAGTACATTTTTCAGTGATTCATTTTGATTTAAAAAACTAATTGTTAATGCAGAAGTAAAACTTAATGTCATCATTTCAAGCATTGACAGCTGAACAGATTAAAATAAAATTTGGTAAACAGAAAGCCCATGACCTGTTTAAAACAATATTCCTAGTAATTATTCGGTAAAACCCCTTTTTATGGCAAAAACCTTCTGAAATCTACTCGGCTGAAACTGGCTCACTAAAAAATAGTGTATGTTTACAAAAAACCTGTGATTTATCACATCTTAATATTAATCTAGACGTAAAATTATTTCTTGATTCCAAGTTATAACTGACAGAATTCTAAAAGGAAACCAGTCTTGGAAAAACATTGGAGCATATTTATAATATTTCTTAGAGTTGGCCCTTCCAGTTCATGATTTAATTTATTAACTCAGATCAAAGTGAAACTTTATCATTTCTTACAGGTCTATAGGAATAAGGTTTTGAATACTAAGTTTTTCAGGTCCGTCTGAATAAGTTAACGTTGAAGTCAAACGTTTATAGAACTTGATGCTGTCAAAGCTATTTATGCTAATAATAAAAACAGTGTTTAGATACCTAGTAGTAATCCCCAGATACAGGGTAAAAGTTTACATGGAATTCCGTCATTTTTGTAAACCAAAACCACAATATCACTCCCCTTAAAAAGTAAAATATTAGATGGTGTATAAGTATAAAAAAATTTCATTACGTACATTCAAGAACCTAATAAGTATATCCTACTTCATATCTAACATCATCCGTTAAAACAATCCGTCATCTTTAAAAAAAATCCGTCAGAATTGTTCAGTAGCATTTATCATTGTCCAAAAGAGCGATTTCTTAATGGTACATTCCTTGCAGTTTTCTCAATTAATTAATTTTCGAGACAGCTGTATCTAGACAGCTTTGTTCTTTGTTGTAGTGCTGTTACTCGTAACACGGAATTGTATTGGTATTGGAATGTGGCTAATTTCTTATTGTGTTACGTTTTTGGTTGATCAAATTCGTCTCTTAGAAGGAATTTCTTTGTTTGTGTTGTCATTTTGAGGTTTTGTATCAATTAAAGGGTGCCTGTGTACGAATCTCTATGTATTTCAATAGTCACCTCTATACCAAAGCAATCGGTAAGATAACGGAGACTTGTGTTGTTTATGAAGAGACATTTTCATACTCCTGCCACCCAGGGCAGGGTGGGAGGGACTGTCAGACTTGTACTGAGTAAAATCCGCGGTGTTCTTCATTAGCCCTTTACGTTCCAGAGTCACGGTAATGGAATAAATACAGCGACCCCGGCAGGCTTTGGCCCGTCATCTTGATGACGCTCTTTGATGAGCGCGTCGACCCGGGCATGGTCCATGTTCAGGCGGCGAGTTGCCCATTACTCGCCGCCCGCATTAGACATTTTCACACTTAACATTTCAAATTAAAATCAAACCTCAAAATCGGACTTAACTTTAAACAATTATCAACATTAATTAATTAACATCAGCACGAAACAAAACAAGAGAAAAAAAAAGAAAATTTTCTGAATTACAAATACGCAGACAATAACCGACGTTATTTCCATAGTACTTTGGACTACATTCATTAGAATGTGTGTCAATACTGAAAGTAAGTATGTTTTCTCGTTCAGGTAAAAGCTTTTCCTAATATTCGTGGTTCGCAAATATGTTATTGCTCGGCGCGAGGTAGGTAAATGTTTAGCCATCGCTCATGCCATGCATGTAAACGATACTTGCGGCATATTGGCAAAATACATTAGCTTTCTAATGTATGAGATTGTCAAGCCACAAATATATTTTATCTTTTGATAGATAGACGAGATATTAGATATAAATTGCTAACGATTGATAAAAGGCTCCAATAGGAGAGAATAAGAAAATTTGTTTTAGTAATGTATGTACAGTCAGAGATAATCGCGGACAAACATGCAAATCTCTCTAAAAATCTACAATCCAAGTAAGCTAAAAAACGGATCCACGTGGGTAACGTCACGGGATATGTATTAGTTTTACATACTAAAACCTTTTCCAAAATGTAGTGAACACTTTCCTGTGTCAAAATTTGTTCAGCCAAATGCGAGATGAATCGCGGACAAACATACATAAAAACATACATGACATACAGGTCAAACCGAGAACCTACTTTTTTTTTGAAGTCAGTAAAAAGGAAAGAAAAAAAATGACAAAGAAGACATACCAACTGCTCCTAAACGCACAGTGTACACTTTCGTAGTTGCACAACAAAATACTCATGCGAACTTACGAAACATATAAACAAAAATGACATTTCCCATGTTCAAAAAAAGATTCTTTCTATCCATCGAAATCCAGGAGTCTTTGAGAAATCCTGAGAAAATACATAAGAAAATAAGATTGACAACGAATGATGTAAACAAACAAACTTTTTTCGCATTTAGTTAAAAATAGGATGACAACTAAATGGCTCGGTACGGAGAGACAGCAGTATCCGATAAAAGCTGTAATCTGAATTGTTGACAAACTTGTACTATCTGCAGTTGTCTCCGAAACATTTTGTTCAAGAAAAGTAAAATGATATCAAGTACATTTTATAAGTTGGTCGACTCTTTATTCGTAAAGTTGCTGAAATAGCCTACTTATGGGTCACGATTTTTTTTTAGGCATCGTTATAAATGACGGAGTAGATATTGTGAATTTTTTCACACCCCCAACTCGAATCGAGCAAAATTTAGCACTTTAAAGCTTAATATTTCACAAACTTTTTTATCAAAAATTGTTAATGGAAACTATCCACGAGTTCCTTCAAGAGCCCTTTGCGTTCCAGGGACATGGCATGGCAATGTCCTGACAGTCCCGCGACCCCGGCGGCCCGGCAGGCATTTGGCCCTCTCTGGGGGCACCGTCAGATATTGCCCGTTGACACTTTGGAGCGTGTGAAAGTCGCATATTACTCGACGACCACGTATTCTGAAATAGCCTGTTGATCAATTGATTCATAGTTCCTAAAACTTATTCGATGAATGTCAACATTAAGTATTTTTTTACATTATGTAGGGAGAAAAGTATTACTTTTCAATCGAAATTCTTGAGTTTATTGCCGAATAAAACGTTACGCTTGAGAACAGTTATCGGTCATTTAGGATTTGTGAAGGTACGTACTAAAACGCGAAGCTTTTTTCAAGAGGCTTCATAATTGAGTACGGTACCTAAAAATTTACAAAGAAGACATACCAACTGCTCCTAAACTCCTTTGCACACTTTCTATCACAACAAAAATACTCAGTAACACAAACATAGAAACGAAAATACATTTCGCCGTGTTCACTGAAAAACATTCTTATCTATCCACGGAATCCAATCTGTGGGTATCCTGAGATTGAAATCGTGTAAACATAAATTGAAACGAATGATGTAAACTAATAAATAGGTAATGTCTACTCTGATTTGGAACGAAACAGAATATTTTTATTTTTTAAGTCAACTAGGTACTAATGCGTAATGGGTGGGTAATATTATGTAATGTCCATCCCCATTGGCTAAACCGTTTCCCATCCGGAAAATTATTCGAAAACGTCGTGAGTTTTAAATGTAAGTACTATGGCATAAATAGCGGCGGTAAGACCGCTCTTTGAGGAGTGAAGTCGTCACCGTACACAGAAGTTTCGGGAGGTACCAGTATCGGATAGGGTAAGAAAGAAGAAACACCTGGGTATCACAAAGTTGCGAAGACACCACTGCCAAGATCGCTCGGATGACACGGTGGAGCATACGGTGCAGGATTGCCCCGCTTGGGCAGAGCACTGCCGTGTCCTCACGACGATGATAGGCGGCGACCTCTCGCGCCCGTTGTTGGTCGAGGCCATGCTGCGGGGCGAGTCGGGTACGTTGCACCTAGATAAAAATATCTTATCCCAGGTCTCTTCTTACATTTTCTGAGAAAGATCTCTTCTGACTACACTGACATTCTATCGGCTTTGTAGTGGTTACCGGTAATTGTGTTACCGGAGCAAGATGACTGGCCCTGTTATTTATTGATCGACCTTCCCTGAAGTGAATAATCCCTGTTACTTAAAATTCACACCATTTTAATAAAAATAGTTTTTGCTAATGGAAATCCATCTCTGGCATACTTAAGTAGTACTATTTCTCTTGTAAATAGATAACACTTTTCAAGTTTGACAATTGTTAAAATTACTCGATTTAAATTCTATATAGGGTAAAACACCCAACTATTGACCCCTTAAGCGGTTTTCCTTGCTTCTTTCGCAAAATAAACTAATGTACGAGTTGCAAGTGGAAATGAATGTTTTTGGAAGATAAAATAAACATTGGAGAATGTAACTAAAACATTATTTCTAGTCATACAAAGGTAAAAAGTGTTTTTTTTTCTCGAGTTTAGCAAGAACAGGCCATTTGACCAGTTATTAACATGCTTGTACCAAATTTTCATCATGCAAATGACCAATTTTTGACCTCCTGTAGTATAAAAATAAACTCAAATAATTTTTATTATGAATGTGATACGAGGTTTTATTTGACAAAAAAACAAACAAAGCTAGTCTTTTAGCCCTTCTCATTTTCTTTCTTCACACTATTTAGGTCTTCAGTCTTCAAACGCCGTCAATAATATTCTTGCACTTAATTTTGAAATTTTGTAGTTTTCTCCTTTTTGTTGTAGTTTTATCACTTTTTGTCCAATTTTTCTTCTTATTAGTAGTTATTGTTTCACTGTTCTGTATTATGCAGCAGATATAAAAATACTCGCCGGCAAAATATAAATTGAAAGAACACGGCTTTAGTTCTACAAAGTGAGTTTCAAAACCTTTGAATTAATATTTTCCTAATTACATAAGACGGTTTTAACTTTTTAAACTCATGTAAAAGACCTCACAAATGAAGAGAACATAGATACAAATAAAATATTAGCTCACACTTTGCCTAAACATGCAGGTTAGGGTATATTTTGTCATTTTATGCATTAAACCAACCTGTGGCTGAGGCATTGCTCGTGTTATATTCTGCAATTGTCCCACGGGACCATATACCGACATAAAAAGTATTCTGCGTCCAGGTACACCCACTTAACCAGGTTTTAAAATAATCTGCTTGCCAAATTGTGTCAAAATCCATTCAGCCGTTCACTTTTCCTATAATATTAGTAAGTCTAAAATATTCAGGAGGATCCAGAATGTGACAGTAGACCGAAAATTTAAGTAGGTACCTCACTCAAATTATGCTAGGTAGTCAGGTTACTACGTAAGGTATTTTTTACGTTTGTGATTATGCAGATACACACCTTTAGGGGTGCCAACACCCATGGGCTTAATACAGATGCATTAAAGTTAAGTTACCTCACCATTAAAAATGAACTATACGTACACACCGTGGTGTCAGTAACTGGTATTCTCGTACATTTGGTAAATTACCAGCTATTGACATGCCATGTTAAAAAAATGGTTATTCATACATTTGAGTGTACCAGATATTGACCTCATCATTTTAACAAGTTAACGCTCATTAAAACTTGAAAATCATGTGGAAAAGCATTGTGTCTGTCTTAAATAACCAAAAAATACCAACCTCAAAGGAATCTATCTTGTAAAACTGAAATGAAATGACATTGAAAACAACCGTCAGCTTAGCAAATTGTTAATTTTTTTGATGATTTTAGGAGGGTATTTTGTTATCATAGGTTTACGGACGCAATATTGCTTTATTTAAATTTTCTGTGACGCCAATATATTACAAGATAAATTATATTTCATTTTCTGTATTCTTTATGCAGCACTGCAAGAAGATTTATTATTATTTTTGATAAAAACTGTTATGCGGTCAATAGTTGGTGGGAGGTCAGCAGTTGGGTACTTTACCCTATATAGATTCTATCAATTAGGACGGAATTGAACTGTTAGGGTTACCAAGAAAACAGCATGTTCCAACTTCTTTGCTCAGCACACAGTCCTGCTCAAATAAAGTCGTGTGACAGAAATCGGTTGGAAAATAGAACTAAACTGGTACCACTGGCGCAGTGTAAACAAGATTGGCAAGCTGCGAGTTTCTCTCACATTAAAATTACTTTACTAGGCTGTGCGCAAGCCCATTCGGAAGAAGGAAAAAAGGGTTCGTGCTCGTATAAAAATCATAAAACTCACATTTTTGTTCTACAACATTCCAGTCACGTATTTCAACGAGATCACGTTCATCTTTTGTTTTTTTTTTTTGTAGATAATCTGTGATTTTCTTTCTGTATACCCGTAACACATGCTCCTGATAAATTACCAGTTCTCGAGTGAGCCTGTAAAAAATAAATAACTATGAGATATTGATGTATGGACGCTACTTAGGTTTATGTTCTGAATTTTCTGCGATCGTAGTAAGTCGTAAATATTACGATTTTCTTTTTTGATTAAGGATTTTATTGGACCTCATACCCACGCACTTTTTCATAAGCTACCCAACCTCAGGCCGATAAAACCTACAATAAGGACACAATAGAGCCACGTTTGTCAGGACCAGGTTTCTAAAAAACCCATTTCCCAAGTCTCCTTTCATAACGCGATCAGAATTCGTACAAGTTTAATGTGGAAAAAAGGACAACCCCTTTCAAAATTCACCTTTTTGTACCCAATTAGTATTTCATAAATCGTTCAAAAGAAGCTATTGAAACTTGTTTTTTCTTACAGTTTACCGCACCAGTGATGAGAATATTGATGTTTGTTTGGGTCTCAGTGGACGAGGTAACGCAAATAGCGTTGTTTACTGAAGGTGGCAGAGTTTGCGGAGAGATCAGTCTTACGACCGTCGAGCTAAGGGCCCTTCGACCTTTCCGAGAGCCTTCTTTGCTCGGGATGTTTGTCCGGCACGAATAATTACAAATCATTGCAAAAGCTTTTGGAGTAAGACGGGTGAAATTGGACGGTAAGGAAACCGTGATAGTGAGGGTTTAGGTACAAGGTTGTGTTTGTGTTGATATTTTTAGAGACGCTGTATGCACGGAATTATTCAAATGTTTTAATAGAAAACACAATTTTAGTAAAGCTTTTGGCATCTACAGAGGAATTTAAATCTGTATCTATTTAAATTCAAGGATGATTAAGTTAAGTTGATGTACATGACTGTATTTGTAAGGATCGAATAACACGATTTTCATTTCACATTTTCACGAAATCCATAAAGAACATTCTCAGTAAAATTATTAAATCGATGAAAGTAACCACAGTCCTGTACCTTACTAAATATTCCTACCACATATAGTTAGCGTTAGCAAGGTCAACAGGAAAACAATACCAAATAATAGGTAATGACCACACGCCAGTGTTATTCACAACAAAGATAATACCCACACAGGAAAGTGAATTGAATATAATGAGTATTTCTTTCACCCAACTATTATAATGATAATGATGATGATCACGCACTAATCACAACTGGTGGGGCAATTCTCACACAAAGCCGCTTGTTTGTGGGGTCGGGCTGAGGCAGCAAAGCAAATGCAGAGGCGGTGCGCCGCGCGGAGGACACGGTGCGCCGCGTGAAGAAGCGGTGCGCCGTGCGGAGAAGCGGTGCACCGCGCGGAGAAGCGGAGCTACTCGTGGAGAGGCGGTGAGCACCAAAGGTCCGCTCACGGTGAACGTGTGTTAGGTATTCAAAGTTTTTTCCAGAATATGAATATGTATAAATCCTGATACGACGGGCAGTGGTAGCCCAGTAATATCGGTCCCGACCCACGAGTCGTAGGTTCGAACCCCGGCAGGCGAGGTTATACTTTATACTTTATGTAATTTATTTCATCACCACTGTTCTCAAAACGGTGAAGGAAAACATCGTGAGGAAACCGGCATGTCCTAGAACCAAAAATTCGAAGACATGTGACATCTGCTAACTCGCACTGAGCCCGCGTGGTGAATTATGGCCCATTCCCTCTCACAAGAGAGGAAGCCTATGTCCCAGTAGTGGGAACAAGGCTGATGATGATGATGATAAACCTTAGCTCTCGATGTCATAGTCGTGGAACTGTCTTATATCGTGGGACTGTCTTAACAGTAACTGTGACCCTGGAACGTAAAGGGCTATTGAAGGAACATCGTGAATTTTAGGTTAGTCAATACGAGTCCGAATGTTCCTTCCGCTCTACACAGGGCGAGAGGGCTCATTTTTTTCACGCTAAAATCATAGTTTTCTATGTCGTAAACTATACTTACTCATTAGAAACCGGATGCTTGTTCCTGGCTTGTATTCTCTCGTTAGTCTATGTGGCTACGGCATACCTCCAACAATCCGAATTTATGCTAGCTGTTGTCATCGACTTCGACCACGTGCTTTTCGAAAAATTTCGGGACGAAAAGCATCATACCGGGATAAAAATATAATAATAATAATAATATTCCACAACTACCACACGACGCCATCTAGTCCCAAGCTAAGCAGAGCTTGTGTTATGGGTACTAGACAACTGATAAACATACTTATATATTTCTAAATACAAACATATTATAGATAAATTACACCCAGACACAGAACAAATGATCGTGCTCATCACACAAACATTTGTCCTGGGTGGGAATCGAACCCACGACCTGTGGCATAGCAGTCAGGGTCACTAACCACTAGACCAACAAGCCAGTCAAACCTATGAGTCAATCCAAGGAGTCTCCTAGCAATTTTCATACAAACCCACTCAATATATTTTTGTGTGAAAGAGTAAGAAACATCCATTAATGAATCCAGCCATACTTGTAAACTTTCGTGTTTGTGAGAAGAATTTATACAATTAGACTAGCTGTTGCCAGCGGCTTCGCCCGCTGCTAGTCGAGAATTATCACAAGGGAAGATGAAATCGGTATAATTATAAACTACCCTTTTTGTTAACCCAGGTACCTTGTACCCTACTACCCGTGTACCTTATCCAAATTCGTTCAGAACTTTTTGCGTGGAAGGATAACAGACATCCATTCATTAAACAAACTCACGTTTTTATAATTATAGGATAGGATGGGACAGGATATAGTAAAATAATAAGATCAAAAGTAAGGTAATAATTATGTAGGTACCTACTTTTACTTTGAAAGCTATTTTATATTTTTTGCTTACTGGTACAAGACCATTCTTCTATAACTAGCGTCCCACTTAGTTCCACGAAAGCGTATTGTATTGTTGTGCCAAATTTTTTCGCCTTCAGCGTAAAAAATCCTTTCAGTCCTAAATTCTCTATGAAAAAGATTGTGAAACGACTTACAAGATAAGCGAATATTTTAGGTCACCCAAAAAATATGAAGAAAAATCACAGTTAAAATGTTGCCAGAAAGCAAAACAAAAGAAAAGACATTTCTTTATTACTGAATTAATTAAAATTGTTTGTCCAGTCTAACTCAAGGACGGATGGTAAAAAGTATGAGAGTTTATTCTTATTTAAAATTGCATTGTAACAGTCGCGAAGACTTTTAATTTTAATCTGTTTGTTGCTTTTCCTACACATTTTTCTAAACACAGCTCGTTTAGCGCAGTAGCATGGCGATGGCTTATTTGTAGTATGATCTACAAGTAGTCAGTTGTTCCAGGTATACCCATACCTGGAACAACTGACTATACATATTTAAACTATACTAGTGAGACTTAATCTTTTTATAGGCACCCACGGTCTAAACAAGAGAAGTGCTTTAGTTTTAGTAAAAATAAACATTGTACTTAACACGCTTTTGGCCGCTTTTAGCTCATGACAAAATTTCAAGGAATTAAATCTGTTTTCTTTATCAAAACTTCAACAAAACATCGTCAACCTTAGCTTAACGACTCAATCGATCATGATGTCAGTTAGGCATAATGATAATTTATCATCTGTAAGCACACTTTGCAAAATGACACGGCGGCGCGGCGACGTAATGTTCCGTCCCGACCACCTTAGTATAAAATTTGAATGTAAGATTTATTATGTAAATGAGGATTAAACAATGTATATTTACAAACAGCCATACTGAGGTTATATTTACATTACGTGAGCGATCATTATTACTAAGTAAAGTCATTTATTGTATGTACGACGTGTCTCGTTTCAAGAGTTTCCCTTTTTGAGGCAGAAAAAGAATGAGGCACTATATTTTCGTGAAGTTTTTACTTCCCTTGTAACAAATGACAGTCATATCTCGTATGCATATGTCGACGTGGGAAAACACAATATGCTCTGAACAAATTATCTGGGAGGTTGTTCATAGTGTTGCCAACCGGCTCACGAGATGAAAAATGACGGAGGTTCTTTTCAAACACGCTTGCTCACACGGCGGCGGTGTTCTAGAGTGTTATTTTCTTTTTTTTTAATAGAATGACTACGTTTTGTTACTCCTGAATAAAGTTCAGATTGTTTTCAATGTTTTTTATGTAGCTGTACTATTTGTAATGTTAACGATTTTAATAGACGTCGCAACAGTCTTACAGTTCAGTATTTGAGAACATCTAAGAAACTTAATGGACGAAATCTCTAAAAATAGCACACGAAGTAGCACTTAAAGGAAACTGCCCTAATAGTTTCTAAAAGGAAGAGAATAAAACAAAAGTTTTACTGGAGAAGTTTATTTTTAACGTTTGTTCGTAATATTGAGATTTCCGAGACTCGTATAGTTAACTTTACCAGTACAAAGTTACACATCTAGCTTTTTATATGGCGAAAACAGAAACTATTGAGAGCACTACTTATGCGGTAACAGACAACAATTGGAGAGTTAATTACATGCGTACTTGTTAAGAATTCTATAGGCAATACCAATAACTATACATTTTTTCGGGCATAGACATAAACAATGAAGCGCCTTCATACTCATTAGCACAAGTAAATGTTCGTTTAGCTGCAGTTCCGTGGCTTACACATCAACACAACGTTCTAGCCTAGTTTTCATCGTAAAACGATCAAGTTCCGGCGCCACCCTTGTTGGTCCCGTTTTTATCTACAAAAAATATGTCCATTTACAGTTCATTGACTCACTTTACTGTTTCATTACGCACTATCTCACAGCCGACACCGCTACCACCACGTTTCTTCGACTCTTACTTTTATTTAATTTAACAATTCTGTAACTGAATTTATGCTTCTCATGATATTCAATACTATTATTATCTCCTCTTCCATTAATATCTTCTTTTGTGTCAGCTATCTTTAATTTTACTTTTATCCATCTGTCGTTTTTCCAGTCGTATTTTCTGCCCATAGCTAACAGGATGTCTTCAAATTTAGGCCATGGCGAATTTGTAGAACTAGGTTTATTAGACTTATCATTGTTTAAGGCTTCATATTTTATAGTATCGTGTTTATTGATTGTGTGTGTTGAAGGCATTTCATTAGTTATGTGACTAGTGTTGTCGTATAAAAAATTCTTTTCCGCTTTATCGAGGTGTTCATCATTCACCGTTTCTTTTTTACGATCCAGTATATTCGTTACATGTTTGTAGTGTATTCTATCAACATTATCCCCCTTGTATCGCTCCTCTGGATATTCATCGTAAAAGCTTTCTATCTCGCGTTCAATTTTTTCTGCAAAGGAAATTGAAATATGTCAGACACACTTTTTTGCAAGCAATTGTCAGGGAAAGGGGAGAAGTTTTAAAGGAAACAAATTTCCATGACATCGTTTGTAAACAGTTTTGTTTTCTTGATTCTCCTGCCGAGAATAAAGGGGACTTTTAACGAATTGAAGAGGAAGATGACGATGCTTGTTTACTTATGAATGCTGTGTTGTGAAATAAAGATAACATTTTCTTTATAACATCGTCCCCTCTAAAGCATAATAAAGAAATATTTAAAAGTGTATCATATCGTGACACAAGAAAAATATGGTGCAAGAATAACAATTTATATGCAAATACGGCTTCAACCGAGTCTTGCATTTTTAAACTAGAACAGTTATGTGGAGTAATTGTTATTTGCATTCGTTAAAATATAACCAGCACTGTTGCTCAGTGTTAGGTTATAAATTCCTGTTACGCAAACCTGTCGCTTTTATTTTATCGATCCTGGATATCAAGTATCGACACTTAGCCACTAAAGTTTAGTGTATCGACACCAATTCCAACACAGACGGAACTTCGGTATCGTTACCAAAAGTTTATTGAGCGTTATCGAGAACTGAGAGCCGGTATCGTCATTAGCAGGAGTTCTGACTATGTCATTATGACGACAAATAGTCGTACCATTCAAGGTCTGTATGATACTGACACTTTTAAATGGGGAAATAATGGGGAAAGGGCTTTGAAGATTTGTGGCATACCTACCGCCGCCATTTTGATTTTTTTTCAAAATCGCGGCCAGCTATGAAACCTTTATAAATCGTTAGCTGACATTAATGCCAACAAAAAATATTATGACAACAACCCGCGTAAAGTTTCTAGTTTCCGAGATAATAACCGTGAAAGTTAATCACGTGACATTCACAATTCTAAGCTAGTGTATGTGTTCGAATGTATCAGGATGTTAAAATAATAACTTTTTGAACGTAATATGTATGTTGCATTTTATCTGGATGTTATTTAGACATTATACGTCTGATATAATCTACTTTTTGAACTTAACAACTTATTTTTAGACCGCCTGCACTTGTTTGAATGTATTATCTTCATATGATTTAACTGTAAATGTAATTAATACATAAGACAGGTTTACACATTCAGTCTTAAATAAAACTGATAGTACTCGTTACATTTATACAGTGATATATTTGTATAGTGTGATGGTTCTGTGGTTACTACAATTTCTAATTCTAAGCATATAACGTAATAAACTGACATCAACTCGCGAAAATTGTCTTCTATTGGTTGCATAAACCTGTATTTCTTTCTAATATACTGGCACAAATAGGGATAGAAAAATTAAAAATCCGTTTTAAGAACATTTTATGGCCTATCAAACAATTTTAGGCGTCTTTTTTTTATTATAATATTTTAAATACTTCAAACATAAAATTCTTATTTGTAATATCGGTAACAAAAACCACTTTTTTAACATTCTTGCGCAAGTGAGACACATTTTTATTAGGATAAGAAGAATTTAAAACGAGAATGAGTCACAACCAACCAATAAACCAACATAATGTTAATACAACCGATATTTGCCTAACATGAACATTCTAATCATAGTCTCTAATATGTATTACGGAATATTATATGGTCTAGAAACCCGGCGGGAGGGTTAGGAATTGTTTCTTGATATCTCGCTCATGCCGTGTACCATATAAAGGTAAGAAAAAAATATTAAGCTTTTGTTATTCCGAATTAATGTGGTCAACTTTAACACTCTATATCTCAGAAACCGGTCACTTTACGAGGGTTGGTGTAGTAATATTTTTTGTTGTTATTGATGTCAGCTATCGATTTATAAAGGTTTTATGGCTGGCCGCGATTTTGAAAAAAAAACAAAATGGCGGCAGTAGGTATGCCACGCTCCATAGTAAAATCTTCAAACCCCTTTGAATGCTTAAGTGATACTCGAAAACTTTAGCTGTATTTATGAAAAACAATTGCTTAAGTAATGTTATGGTCAAATTAATATTTTGGTGTCGAAGTTTTACTTTTTTCGACTATCTTTCTTATTGTTATCACAAACAACGTAGTCGCAACAAAAAACTAATTATTCTTAATGCCACAGTAAAGGGAATTGTCGTAAATTATCGCGCTGTGAACATTTAAGGACTACTATCTCGATTAAGACTTTAGACTATTATCGAAATTATCATTTCCCGTTAGTAAGGCCTAGAGGTTTGAAAAATTCCGGCTCCTCATCAAATTCGTCCATGAATATAAAATGAAGAATTAATTAATATTACTGCTAAACAAAGAAAACGACAACTTCAATGTTACAATAAAATTATTGTCATGACATGGAGGATCTTTGACTTAGTTACACAACTGACAATGTTAAATCTTACAAAATGTTATTAATTCCTAGAACTCCTTACCTGCCATCGTTTTGTACAATTCAATATCATGTCGAAGCTTTTCTTTGTCCCTTTCTTTCCAATGTCCATCACCCTGATCTGGGGGAAATAAATTAAAGGTATATTTCTACTCTGATAGTAATTTCGGGATGAATAGAAACCTTTCAAAGGTTGGATCGGAATGATCTCGTTTTTATTGTATTGATAGAAATTTCGATTGATGTTTTGCCCGGCAGCACTGATATATTTTCTGATTTTCTTTTCTCTTTGTGTTTCGGTGTTGAAGTAAATAATCAATCTAAGAGTTATTGAGTAGGTTCGCGTGATTGTGAGTCCAGGAAACTTGTTGGATATAAGAATTATGGTACATAATATAATATATACTTTTGTGAGCTTTGAATTCGATGTACTATATTATACTAATTATATCTTTGGGAAAAAGAGTAGAATCAGATAAGAATATAAATTATTTGACTATTTTTTTCTTAGAGGAGTCAGAAAATGAAATTCTATTAAATATATTACTCTTAACTTACCAATACAAACTATGAAGATAACGACTAAGGCCGTATAGTCCATTATATGCCTATACATCAGCCTTCTAATGATGCCTTCAGACCTGAAACAATACAAACTTACTTAAGTTCAATGGGCGGAAACTATGTTCGCATAGTTTGCAATCACATTTAATTTATCCTTACTTATGCATGCGTCGGGATCGCAGGACATATCGAATCCCCGTGAATCTGGACCGTAAAGGGCTATTCAACAACACGGTGGATTTTAGACAGTACGAGTCTGACAGTCCCTCCCGCTCTGCCCTTGGTGGGACTCTTTTGATGATTTTACCACGTTAAAAAAAGTTATGCTTAAGTAAAGCAAAAACAGATATTACAGGGAAGTGTTTAAATTGATCTATAAATAATATAATAAAACTGTAGAAATGTCGTTTTGATACATTAAAAGAAAATCCATAAAAAAAATGCCGGTGTGTTAAAGGACAACCAGTAGAACCCATTTCGAGCATTTTTAATTTTTAGTCTTTAGTCTTTTTATTTTCTGTAATATAAAGTAAAAGAGTAGTAAAATAGTATATAGGAACTGCCTTGGTACTAATAATAGGTAGGAATAATGATACTGATACAACCACGGGCAATAAATGACAATTTGCTCTAGTTTATTTTATACAGGACACCGTAAAAGCTCATAAGATTTTAACGATGTCCTGTATAAAACTATTTGAGTTATCCCCTCACCTAGGGGCCAAATTCACACTTCAGAAATGTACAATAAAAAAATTCAAACAAGTTGTTACCACGTTGAAAATATTTAAGCACAAATATTTTATAAACTGCGCAGAACTTCCTCCGGATATTTGCAAACTTTCAGTTGCATTTTAGGCTAAAAGCATGCCGAGATTTCAGTGGAAAAATTAGGAAAATATGCGCTGACTTTTTGTCCGGTTCGTTACGAAATGTATGCAGAAGAATAGTTGAGTTACAATGTCCGGACAGTATCCCCAGAGGGTAAAGCTGAGTAAAGCTATGCTTTTGTGTACGAAAACTTTATGGAAAACAAAAGAGTAATCGCTGCTATTGTTTCACTATCGAAAAAATATGTAGGAATAGTTGTAGAGTCATGTTTTAAAGGGTGCTTTAATAAAGAAACAGGTTGGTATAGAAGTACTATTATATTCTGTGGTATAGGCTCAGAATACTTAAAAGTACTACGTACAGAAGTGTCACTTCCTAAAAACAAGCAAATGTGAAATCTTTGCTCGTGAGAATAAAGTGAAAATATGTACGGAAAGTGTGCGAAACGGGCGGCAGGCGGCAACCGACTGTGAAACCCGTCCACGGTGCGCCCGCATGGACTTGCAGTTTCATACTACAAGCACACGCGGGGGCCCCGTTGACGTGGCTACACCGCGGATACGGGTAAAACCTGTATAAATGTGTAAACGCGGAAAATCTGTATAGAGTAACCATCATGACTCCTAATACGTCAGACATTTTTTAGTTTCATAATTAAAATTTTCCCTTTAGCGATTCCATTTAACGTTTGTTAAGTTTTATGTTACCAAGTTACGTAAACACGTTTATAAAGACTATACACATAATAGACAAAATTATATTTCAAGGGTAGAAGTTATTTACGGCACTTAGGACAAGGTTTTCGTTTAATTTGTATGTATGTCGTAAACAGGGATTTAGGGATCAAATAAGAGGAAGGTCATCACTTTCTACCCTAAACCTTTCTCAAACCTGTGCGTGATAGCTCATATAACTCTGTAGGTGCTGATAAACTTGATCATATAGGAACTGAAAACGAACGAGAGCGTTTGAGCGAGCGTTCTGGCAAGCTTTTTGCCAAGCCGGCTGACAAGTCAGACATCTTCATGAAGAAACATTTTTTGACGATAGTGTTCGCTAGAAAATTTGGGAAATGTTCGTAGCGATGTTTCTTTCTATGCTTGGCTCTGTTCGTTGTTAAGTTCGAAAAAAACAAATGTAAAGGCGAATGCTCCAGATTCTTTTACAAAAGCACGCTCTAGTTTATCAGCACCCTATAAAAGCGGGTGTTAATAATCTTAAAATAGGCTAGGAATCATTTAGTACTATCCTGCTCGGAGATTTTCCGTGCCCAGTTTATACAAATCAGCGAATATTATGTAAAACTAGGGCCACAGCAACGTGTTATCACGATAAACCACATCCTTTATGCTATTCCAGACTATTATTATGTAGGTAAATCTGTGACAAATTCCGTTCGTTCTGGGAGGGTATTACAACGTCTTAAAACCAGGCTTGTTCCGGCGAGTGAAAGTGACAGAGTAAACAAGTCGTCTAGCACTATCTCGTTCACTCACTGGAACAAGTGGTGGTTGGCCTGGTTTTAAGACGTTGTGATCGAGTAACAAACACCCATCCAAACTTTCGCATTCAAAATATTAAATTAGATTTTCTTATACAACAACAAAAAAAAAAAGAATAGGATAAAGGCAAAATAATCTAGACCGCAAAGTTGTGAAACAAAATTGTAGGCAAGCACATTGGACCTCCCCTTTATTTCAACAGAATCCACTGCTGGACCCAACCCTTAGTTTTGATCAAGTCGTTTCCCGTCAACCCTTATCAAAGTAAACCTATTTCTTAATAATATTTTCACGGTTTTGTTCTGAGAGAAATGAAGGCATGTAATAAGTAACAGGAACCTACCAACATTTGATAAATTCCACTAAACCTAAATCTTTAAAAAATACACTTGTAACAATCGGTTCACACTAACGGCTTTTACCGTTGATTTTGGTCGCGATAATGGTCTTTATAAGTTCATATAAACGACAGTTAACGGCATTTACCGTTAGTGTGTGATCCTACCCTAGTATGACATAAAATAAATAACAACACAGTCGTCTCTGTATCTCCCCAAGAGTTGGGTACTCAGAGATGTACCTATATCAGAAATAGAATTTTCACAAAATAATGTTTAAGTAAAATGAACTCGGAAGTATAACAAAATAACAACCGAATTGAGAACTTTCCATTTCGAAGTCGGCTAAATAAATGGATACCTTAGCCCTGGACACAAAGGGAACTGAAGAACACTGTGGACCTTTAAGTCAGTAAAAGTCTGATAGTCCTATTTTTTCGCATTAGTGCTCATAGATTTCATATTAATTTTATGTCATCGAATGTTTGGTTCTAGGATATGCAGATTACTTTATGATTTCCTCACGATATTTACATTTACAGCTTGGAGAGTATCATGAGGTCAATTGAGTATATCAAAAATAAATAGTATTATAGCTTTACTACGCTCACAGAAAAACATAAATTACACTGCATTAGAAAAATCAAAGGAACAAATAAACCGCGCTACCACAGCTTAATATGAATGCAAATATTAAAATCATGGCTGCTCCATTCCGGGAAATATCCTTTGATAGCCAGGCAAAAATAAACATAAGCGCCTTACATTGAAATATGAATGCTTTGAAAGTTTATGCAAAACAGAATTTTAGGAACCAAATTGCGAAATATGAAGAAGCCATTCAAGTCCTAGCAATGTCGAAATTTTCAAGAAAAAAAAAATTAACTTATATTATTCAGGTTTCTCGCCGACATTGCTCGCTAAAATGAAATTTGTGGAATTCTCCTGCGCCAGGGGCTAAGTTGAACGATGTGGTGACTTTTTAATTTGTTCAAGGCTTTTTTTTCTCTCGCCTCTTATTAAATTACGTTCCATCTAATATACGGTGATGTTATCTACACCTGGCACCGTAATTATTTACATATTTTGATTTTCACTTTGTGTCTTTGTCCTTTTGAAATATTTCGGGGAATTATTTTTAGTTTCGTTCTATTTGATAAATAATTATTTTAATTTAAACTTATATTACTTTTTCTTCAAAAATATACAACCAGAGAAAGTGTATTTGACGTTAATGAATTATGTCAAACAAATAGCGGTAAATATTATTTACGTTTTACATTAGGTAAACTAAATAACTAAGAGATCCAATGTTTTCTTTTTTTTAATTTTCTTCCTTCTTTATTTCTTACCTAAAATGAAGGCATGAAAGAATGTCAGCCCGTAAATGTCTCAACTACCTAAACACAGACGCAAAAAGGTCGCTATCCAATTAACTAAAAGTTAATGATCGCAGTTTGTTGTTATTAGCAATCTAAAGAGGCTGGCCTAGATGCTTGTCTTACTAATGTTTCTAAATAATTCTATTCTTCCCATAAACTTTGAACCAAGATTCTTTGTTTTTTATCGTGATAAAATCATCAAATGAGTCCTCCCACCCAGGGCCGAGCGGGGACTGTCAGACATGTACTAACTAAATAAAATACACGGTGTCCTTCAATAGCCCTTTACGTTCTCTTTTCGTTAGACCTCGACGTACCAAGACACTTCAAGCAATTTTGAATCATATTTTGAAAAAAATACCCGTATCATAATGCGAACAAAAAGTTTGTCTTCAGTATAAATCGATTCGTTTATTCGTGAAAATCGTATTAAGAAAGAAATGGCTTTCTCATTTATGCTCATATTCTGAAATGTGACTCATGAATCTTCAGATCCAATAAATAGATCTAATCTCTACTCAAATCTAGTCCAGACTAGTATTACGAGGACCATGCGGGTAAATAGATCTAATCTCTACTCAAATCTAGTATTAAAAGGCGAATCATGACGAGGCGTGGCTTTTGGTATAGAATACGTGCTTGAGGTAGGTACGTACGTGTTTCTATTTCGTTTCGAGCTACAAGTGTGAGCTGAATTAACATCAATTGGTACAGTCAACACACGTTCGTATGAACAATATGACAGTAGTATTAAGTAGTTGTAAAGTTGACTTGTAGCGGCATCATCTAAACAGTACACATATACGGGACGCGAGGGACAACTGAAGAACTACGGTGGTTTTTATAGTCTTTATGAGTCTGACAGTCCGTTTTGTTACATTATTTTTGTGGTAATATCTTCAAATGTGTCCTCCCTCCCATGGAAGGGCGGGAGGGACTGTCAAACTCGTACTGACTTAAATCATCCACAGTGACCTTCAAGAACCCTTTACGTTCCAGGAATAAGGTGATTGGGTAAGTCCTGGGACCCCGGCAGGCTTTGGCCCTCGTAAGGGGCATTAGGCTGACACTCTTTGAAGGGCTCGTGGAACACAATGCGCCGCCGACCCAGGCATGGTCCGTGTTAGGGCAGCGAGTCGCCCGCATACCCGCGCCTAACGGTAGCCGGAGATCGTCTGCCGACATCGGTCACCGTGGGCGTCTACCACTGCGACTGGGGCGGAGGGAAGACGCTGTCCTTTCCATTACGCGGCCCGCCGCCTCCTTCGTAAGCATGACTGCTTCTCAGAAGGAAACGACCGCTTCCCACTCCGTCTCACCCCTCAGCATGGTCTCGACCAATGCCGGGCGCAAGAGGTGTCCGCCTATCGCCGCCATGACGACATCGTATGCTACACCGTGTCCTGTAGGCAATCCTCGAAGTGGTGTCACCGAGGCGAAAGGACCTGCGTCATGGGGTAGGTCAGTACACCGTGACGCCTATCCAGCCACTCTTCAAACAGGGGTCTTACCGCCGCGGTTGCATCGTGCCCAATTGCAGGGCTAATGACTCTATTGATGATTTTCCATTGATTGACACGAACAGAAAGTTTAAGATAAAAATTATGCAATATTCGAATTGATTTCATAATACCCACGTAGTTGGATTTTTCATATTATCATATTTCTGTCACTTATCGATTAATGATATACTTGTCTATTATTTAAAATTGTTTATGCTCCTGTTATAAACGATAGGTTTTAAAACGTTGCCACCTCTTTAAAAAGTTGTTGAAAAAGTCGCATTAGTCCGGACGTGAAGTAAAAAGTTCGCGTTAAAATGTAAACGGTCATTAGTTGCGGATTACCGACGCGTGGGCAAACCGCTAGCTACGGAGGCAGCTAGACGAAAATAAAATGTCTAGACTTTGTGTGTCATTAGGAAAAATAAACATATCTCGTTTATTCTATGGAAAATTAAAAAAGTTCCTCTGATGTACCAACATCATCTACCTAGCGTTTTCCCAACTATATTGGGGTCGGCTTCTAGTTAAATAGGATACAGCTGAAAATCATAATTTTACATGGACTTACTGCCTATTGAACCTCCAGAACTCGGTATCTGGGTGATACGTTTCCCCATGGTAAGACTGGTTGTCAGACTTTAGAGCATCTGACTAACAATAACGACTGTCGAAGATCTGCAAATGACAGCTGCGGCCGCGGCCAACGGCTTTACGTGCTTTGCAAGGCACAGAGGAAACTCGCTATGACAGATGGTCCATGACCAAATTCGGCAAGCACCCTAGCTTCTCTAGTGCAAGTCTCAAGTGCACCAACGAATAACTGTTTTTTCTCTCTCTCTTATCAAATTAACGTCAAAGTTTGAGTTACTTTACGTCATAAAATCGGGAAAAGTCATACTAGAATGATGGCAAGGTTGACGTAGAGACTTAGCGATTGACTGCACAGAGATTTAAAAGAACCTATACAGCGGGCATGGGGAAAATTTGTCATACTGAATTTTTGATGCCGTACGTCAGTAGCACTATCCAGCATTGCACAGCAACGCGACTACTAGACTGAGCGACTTTTTACCTATTGGTAAAAAGTTTTGGATCACAACTTTCTTCGTGATGTCCCGTGTATTGCTCGTATATACTAGTAATAAAATTCGTAGTTGCAGCAGTAGCGTGTGACGTGTTTGATTTCCGGAGTAAGGGTCTGGCAGTTTGTGTATATTAGTTTAAATGTTCATAAGTGCCATAACATGTAGAAATTTTTAATCAAGAGATCACAGTTTTTAAATCATCAAATACATCCTCCCGCCCTGGGTGAACCAGAGGAGAAAGTCGGACTCAATTACTACTATTCACCGAGTTTCTTCAATTACCTTTTATGTTCCAGAGGTGAAAGAGAATAGAAAGAGAAGAGAAGATAAATATTTCTAAATGATTTGAATCTTGTGTCACGTGCGGAGTCATAAGTAATAGGTGCCGAAGTCAATGATGAGAGAGGGAGAGACGACTATTTTGAAACAAAAGAAAATTACTGGAAACATTATTATGAAGCCTAGGACATTGGAATGCCTATTCAGACAGAACCAAGCCCAGGTCGTGCAATAAAATATAGCAAGTGAAATGTCAATGCCTTTAAAATAACATAACCTATGTATGTTGGATCAACACAAACATCATGCCACTGTGGAGGATGCTAAACCACTTTTCCTGCTCGTTCTGCATCAATGGGAGGTATCACGCAAAGCTCGGCTCAGGGGTCAATTGACCCTCAGATGGCGCTACCAGCGAATGATGTCATTTTCTGTATGATTAACTTGACAATACTGCACCACAGATAAAATAACTAGGTACACACTCAAAGCTGCACTTGAGCGTTGTTTAAGTTATACGCTGGTAGCGTCACTGACGGCTAAAACTGACAGTGAAACCCCTATTCTAATCTAATTAGCAATTTAGCTACGTTACACAAAATAAAACTGTGTTCTGGTTTGTAAAAGAGGTTTGAATAGAATTGACACGTAATGAAGAAGAAGAAGAATGTAATAGTAGATTATTAACCAAGGGCTGTATGACATCAATTGCATACGAGGTTTTTGGCGCCTGAGCGAAGCGAAGGCGCTAATTAACTCGAGTATGCAATTGATGCTTACGCCCGAGATAAATACTCTGCTTTACATATCGATTGTGAGGTAAGTAAACAACAAGACAGCAGGTTTCAATGAACATTTATTAAGAAGAAAAAAATGTGTATTTAATTAAAAATTATTTTAATAATTATATGTATTATGTAAAGTATAAATACATATAATAAATTAAAATATGTCACTAGACATGTTTAAAACTTTTGAAAAGAACTCAAACAAGAAAATTAATTATTTTCGCGATGCTTTCGCGCCTACTAGTAGACTGCCTTTTTTTTTTCACGCACGCAAGCGCGTCAAATCTTGCTGGCCAGTTTGATTTTTAAATCGATTTCATCTAACATACGATGTGGAAACAAATAGTTCCATATTTAAAATAAAATCTTTATAAAATAAATTGTCTAGATTCCGATTCGAGTAATTAATCGATACCGAGAAAAAAAAAAACTAACTTTTTAAAAATATTCTTCGTGCAGTATGAGTATGACAGTTCTTTTTTCAAATTCCAAAACCTATGCTGTAATGATAGTCATACACCCCGGCATTCAGGGGTGTAAGGGTGTACTTACAGAGCAAGAGATATGTAAAATATATAGCCTGTCAATCAGGTGAAAGGACAAGAAAAGAGATATGCATCCAGACAGCAAGTTAGGGACAACAAATGGCACGATGCGACGCGATTCGCCCGATTCCAACTTCAAGTCAAAATCAACCTTGCTACTATGAAATAATGATGCAATTCGACTGACTTGACGTCGTCGTGGCAATCGTGTTTAGTTTTACGTTTACCCGTAGATAAAAACGTGTTTTATGTCATTATGTCGTAGTGTTAAGGTTGATTTTCACTTATAGTTGGAATCGGTCGAATTATAAAGTCCCTAAGTTTTCCCGTATGCTTTATACTGTATAATATTATGTATGTGATCTATATCGAAGAGGTTGATATGGAATAGCTGTGAGGCAAACAATAATGTCTAAAATGTAGTTATATTTTTTTAATTTATAGATTTTTTTATTATTATTTTATTGTGTATGGCCCCAGTCTGTACCAATCCTTTCATTAGATACATTAAAAACAACAAAACATTCGAGAACCATTCAAAACTTTCTTCCAGGGTTCCTCTTTTGTTGACTCAAATAAAAAACTACTAGAATATCTAGAACACCACCAAAACACGAACAACAAAACATGGAAAGTTATAATTGTACCAGTCGGTCCCATAATGAACTGGCCTGATATAGTTCTACAGTACATGTCGCTACATTTCAACTTGATATTGTACCAAAGCGAAAACACTTGAACAAACTCTGAAAATAAACGACGTAGTGAAACATTCCAACATTGTTGTTACAACAATCAGGGCGGGCAATAAACTTAAATTATACCCTTATCAGAGCACATTATCAAAACGATTTATTGAAAGGATAAATATTTCCGTATTCCGGTAAAAGAGCGTTAAGTTATGTTCTACATGACTATACAAAATTTTACACACATTATTCTTTTTAAACTTAAATCGACACTGGAAAGCGATTTTGTCGTATCTCGCAAAATGGGATTTGTTTTGCACATTTGAATTCAGAAAAAAATACTACGTCGGACAGTCTGATCCATGTTTTCCTAGGAGGTTTTTTTATGATACGACGTAGACTTTTCCTTAAATTTTTTGTTAGTACCATAAAAGCAGCTATTTTACAAAAACAAATAGATACAACGAAATAATAATTATCATTATCGTTGTCTTAAATTTTTGTACAATTTTATAACTACCAAGATACAGCAATATTGATGATTCAAATTGAAATACCAATTGCTGTAACTCGCAAAAACTCATGTTATACGGTTAGACCAACTTTAGAACACTATCTTCAGTTTTATCTAATAAATTTCATTAAAAAAAACATTTGTTTCAAAAATTACCTCTCGATTTCAGCTAGTTTACGAGTTATGAATTTTTTAAATAGTTTTTTGGCTCTGGTGTAAAGTTCCACTTTTCGAGATAAGTACTTTATTTCGTCCATATAAACTAGGCTTATCCCAGTTTAAAATGCCTAGAGCCTATTGGCCTTGTTTTGTTCTGTCTCCTGCTTGATATGGAGGGAAGTGGAAACAACCTACATTTTCCTAATCCTCTACTATTATTTTCTGATTAATTTCATTGCAGCCTCAGTAAGAGTTTCATAAGACAGTAAATTCATTCTTCGAGACACGTCGATGTCTCAGCCCTTTTTTGGTGGTCGCCAGTGTTGATTCTGGCTTTCGGAAGTTCCAGTGATTTGGGGATAACGGTGAGATTTTCTCAAAAAAAAAGGAATATTTAGAGATAGAGAGAGAGAGGCATTTACATAGTACAAAACTGTAGTTCAATGTTATATAGATGACAGTATATTTGCCAATGGTAAGGTGAACTTACCTACATAGTTATTAGGTAGGTTTTGCAAAAATGAATACTGCTCGTCATCCTCAACATGCTTCTTTAATCATCATTAGGATTTTTTATTGTCCATAAAACATAACTTCTAAATGCTAACCACAATTTCCAGAAAAATATCAATAATTCAAAACCTTATAATATTATTATCGGATAAGTGGATCTATTCTTATCCAATCCAATCAATCACTAACACGTAGAACATTAATTTATGAACCAATCATCATCAATTGCTCATATTATGTGGAATGGTAATTTAAATTAATTGAACTTTGTTATTAATAAAATAATATTTACTGCTATTTTAGGATCTCAATTCAATGAGTACTGCATTAAAGTTGAGTTCCGAAACAAAACAAAATCCCTCTCCAACGAAACGTATGCAAATTTAAAATAAACCAACAAACCTTTATTTACACGCACTTCCAAATGCGAATTTCAAACAAACTCTTCCTAGTCTGATTGCGAACTCAAAATAAACCGAACTTTAATTTTCAGTCACAAAACTTTGTTCTTCTCCGTTACGAACGTTTTCGAGCCGAACGAGACGCGTGCTTCCTCTCAAAGCTCGAACCCAACTGACAACGCGGCTCTTCGCAAACTTCATTTACCATAGGCTTTCCGCCAACCCCCCGTTATTCATCTTCGTATCTGTTACATTGACTGTTAAGTACGGACAACTGTGTAGCGTTCGAGTCTAAATCCAGCAATGGATGACATCAAATATAAAATTTTCAATATTTCAATGGTTTTTATAGTGAAGATGAGGGTCGGTTTTCCCACCACCCCAATGCGCCCCTCGACATAGTACTTAAACTTGTATTGCATGTCTGTAAGGTAGGCTTTTCAATCAGACACGTTGCCCTTTGAATTTAAATTGTATCGGTTGTTTTTGTTAGTTTTTCTTGTTAATCAATTTCTATTCAGAGACTTAATTAACTTCCCCTCGGCTCGCAATATCCACAACACTGCACTGCAGTTTATTCCACATAATTGAATTGCTGTTTTAGATTGTTTTCTAACTTTTGTCTGTTTTTATTGAATGTTCGATTTATAATTACTTCATAATATTCACTCAATAAGTCCTTATTGATGTTATTGTCAAAACTAATTCTAATTGTACCACTACTCTACTATAATAAAGTTAAAAGCAAAATCCTTTCTTAAAACGGTCGAAACTGCTCATTTCACGACTCGAGTAAAGTATAAAAAGCATTGAATAAACATTCGTTAGGACCATTGTTCTGACGCAGTTAATCTGTTCTTTGATTTTATCGTCTGGCCTTTATTAGGTCCCTGCTCAGATTGCTCTGAACAAAATCATTAAAATGGTTTTCGTTTACAAAAATGTCCGTCTTGTGATATTTTTGTGGTTATGTAAGGATCTTTCACTTATGAGCGACGGGAGACGCGATTTGTTTTTGCGACTTTTT
Organism: Agrotis segetum; assembly: GCA_036375495.1. Lineage (NCBI taxonomy): Eukaryota > Metazoa > Arthropoda > Insecta > Lepidoptera > Noctuidae > Agrotis > Agrotis segetum. Next base: position 1,506,563 of record JAQSVV010000032.1, read on the forward strand.
TAATTCTGTCAGTTTTTGTTGGGTGAAAGTATTTATTCATATGGGTCTGAAATCAATATGCCTAGTGATCAATGCTCGTTTTTCATATACCTTCTCTCTCTGAGAAAAAGCCTTTACTAATTTTTGCAATTGGACAAAATAGGCAGGAACTAATTACACTGTCGTGATATTTACATTTCTATAGAAAGCACAGTGAGGAAGAACGAAACAAATGACCTCATATCTTGTAATAAAGCTGTGTGCCAGTAAAATGTGGTTGGCTAATGGGAGAAAGTAGCCTGCTGGCACGTTTCTAAGCCAAGATTGCAGACGAGGGTCAGTCGATTATTATCCAACTACTGGATATTTGTGAAATGAAAAATCTTTACAAATAATGTAAATGCAGAAATGAGTTTGTTACATTTTTACGCCTAAACCGCTGAATCGATTTTGATAACGATCATAGGCTATCCAGGAGGTAGGAGCATGAGTAAAGCCATGTGCAAAAGCTAGTCAGTTATAATTCCAACTTATCTTTGTTTTGGTTGTTTGTTTTTGTTTTAGGACGGGTGTTTTTTTTTCTAATTTTATTTTTTGTATATCTTTATGAATACCCAGTTTCTTATTTGAAAAAAAATATGTTTTACTTTAGGGACAAACGGAGTAAGCCCTTTAAGTAAGGTTCAACTAAAACTTTTAAATAGATAGTAACAATAAAGTGTACAAAAGTTGGTCTTTTTGAATTATCAAAGCAGCCACTTTTCACTTAGCGGCCTTCTAGAATTGTTGCAAATGATCCCTCATTTGTATAATTCAGATGTATAATTACTAAACTTAGTTTGAGAACTTCTTACGTATTTCGTCGACTGACGAAGTAAAGTCGTCTTATCGTTTCAAAAACGTCCAACATTTTCATGAAAAATGTAATGCTTGGCTTCTAGAGTCATGTGTATCATTATTTGCCTGTCCTGTCTTGTGATAGTCGCCTGGACACCAAAGTCATATAGTATCGTAAATATAAGATGCAACAACAGTTTTACCTTCACGCGACGGACAATCGCAACGAAATGTCGCATTTGTATACCATACGATATATCCCTTTTATGTGTGCCAGCCCTATCTCTCGGGTCGTCGGCTTATGTCCCGTGTCCCTTCTCTTGATTGAAGACCTTCATGAGCGTACGAGAACATTCTTTCTAAGAAAATGCTCCAGTTTCGTAAGGTTTCGACAAATTGACATTTGAAAACTTTTGTGTTGATATGTTAGGGATGGCTCAAAATAGCCTTATCACAAGCATTGTATTTACAACATACTTGAAGTATTTAAAGCGTTTATTGCTTAGAAAATGAATAATCGTCTCTAGTGCACGAAAGAGGAAATTTTTTAACCGACTTCAAAAAAAGGAGGAGGTTATCAATTCGACTGATTTTTTTTTTTTTTTTATGTTTGTTACCTCATAACTTGCGACTGGCAAAAGAGACAATGAAATTAATAAAAAAAGTCACCGACTTCCGAAAGAAAAGTTTTGTAGGTTATTTTACCCTTTTTTGTGGTTGTTTTTGAAGGCGGTCACATTTTTTTTTATCCATCAAATTAATGTCAAAGTTTTCGTTTACTTTTCGCCACAAAATCTTCATGTTTTTCAGTTGGTTTTGAAAAGAAGGCCTAAGATAAATGTAGTTCATTCTTTTATTAGTAAACTGTTGATAAGGTTGGTTTTAAACCATTTAGTATGTTTATTTTAGGCGCTTTGATAATACCGATGGTTTTTTTCTTTATTCATCTTTTACAATTTGAAATATATTTACAAAAAAAAAAGAAAAAAAAACATTTAGGTAAAAATAGCAGTCCATCAGCACCGGGAACAGGGTCCGGGCTACCGGTGGTTATTTGTAACCAATTATTTTTATAAAAAATTATTTATAAATATTGAATGTTAACTACAACTCAAATTTCATTATTTTATTCTATTTCAAGGACCTACTGTCTACTAGAAACAAATTTTATTAAAATAACGTAATACCCATGTCAAAGTATCTAATATAATCAAGAACAAATTAAAACTTGTTTACATTAGTTCAGGAACTTTGAAATTAAATTATATAATTGTTTTATCTTCAAATTAAACTTACGCTAGTTTCAAAATTAAATAATTAAATAGTAAAATATTTTGTATCACGTTCTATTTAATCCTTTTATTACAGATTTATCCTAGCATTACGTAACCGTGGCATGATTTTCGACTAATACGAATTTTATTTTATAAAATCCGTAATGCTGCGTTTAATTTACATTCCTATGGCAAAATAATGTGTTACCCGCCTCGTAATAAATAAAGCGAATCCCGGCATTGAAAAATGTTTGCATGCTGGTTCGGGAATGGAATAAAAATGCAAAAACATGTAATCCCCGGCTTCTCGTATTTTTTCCACTCTTATTGGAGTTTATCTCTTTCATTGCAGTAATATGAAATGGCTAGAAACTGTTTTAAACTATATCTAAATATAGTACCTAACTTCATGAATTACGCAAGCATCTGTAATATATGCTTTTTTTACTAGGGCATGAGACATAGTCAAACGACACCACTTGCTACGAGAATGTCTACGCTTATCTCGCTACGCAGCTACGAGAATGTCTACGCTTATCTCGCTACGCGGCTACGAGAATGTCTACGCTTATCTCGCTACGCGGCTACGCCGCCGCTCGTAGAGGCGCGTAGCAGTGTGCTACGAGCTACGCCTTGTCTTGTCAAAGATCTACGGTTTTTTTTTTCTGGCCTTGAAGTTTGCGATAAGTTGTTGGTAACTTTTTTATGCTGGTTAAATCATCAAATGTGACAGGACTTCATGGGAGGGTCTGTCGGACTAGTACTGACTAAAATCCACGGCGTTCTTGTCATAGCCCTTTACGTTCCAGGGACTCGGTTTCCTGAAAAGACAGTTCCATGACCCAGGATTTAGCCCTCCAAGGGGGGCCCTCGTCAGATTGCTGATAGCTCTGTGAAACGGGCGTGGAATATGACCCACTGTAGCGGTTGGCCTGGGCATTCTCCATAATCGGACGGCAAGTCACCCGTTACTCCCCGTCCGCATGCCCGCTACCTTAATAAAAAGCGAATACTTATAAATCTTCCCCAAAAAGTATCAACAAAATTCAGCGATATTAGATAAGCCTTATCAGAGTCATTGAAATCGGATACTTCGGCCAGAAAATATTGTCCGATAGTCTAACCAAGGGCTATTTTCGTAAATCGTTAATCAGCCGTTCGTGCGGAAAACTGATAAGGCAGACCTTTCGCCAATTAACTTGATGGTGATTCTTTCTCGACCTTGACACAAATGGTTGGTTTATACGACGAGGGCTTTAGGGTCATATCGTGTATGTCGCCAAACTCGATATCCATTGATCGAATTTGGTATACTTAATACTCTTTTGCCTAGAGACTGAACTTAAATAACACAAAATGTTTTGTATGACTGAAGGAGTCTGAGAGAGTGCATCATCATCATCATTCTGTAAATGTTCCACTATCAGGACACGGGTCTCCTCTCTACGAGTGGAAGTGATGGCCTAATGCGGGTTGGCACTTAGTACAATCATAATCTTCACATTTTTGGTTATGCCAGTTTTCTCACAATGTTTTCCTTCACCATTTTTAGAGCAGTGGTGATAATAAGAATACACAAACAAATGTAACTAATGGAATTATGAAAAGAAGACCATCAATGATTTGAATGGCATTCCTCATTAAATCTTATATTTGGCAGACCTGACATGAATCTAAAAGAACGACTTTTCTCACACAAATACGTTTTGCGTTGAACCATAATATTTTTCCTGCATGCATGTGGATAAAAAAATAAACATTTTATTTCCCACATATTTCTGGTTATTTCTTTTAACCCACCAAAATAAACATTTTAAGAAGGGTTGCATACTGGTTCTAAAATGTTCAGCCTTCAATCCAAATATTATAAAAAAAACACATAAATCATGTGTCCACAAATAAACAACATTTCGTTATAAGGTCTCAATTACTCAAGTCCGTTGGAAATAAGTCTTTATTAGCATCATGTTCACCTCCACAAGGGTCTGACGTGGCAATAAAACTGTCCATTTGTAATACCCTCATCAAGTTCGTCATAAATTTTCAGGTTTCCATTTATTCCAGACGTTTAAAAATTCTGATCAACTGTTACGTAAAAAGAACTTTTCCGCTACATTTTTTTTGTGCTTTTAGATAATTATTCTACCTAACCCATCTAAGTCCATTACCGTGACCCCGGGTCAAAAAGGGCTATTGAAGGACACCATGGATTTTAGTCAGTACGAGTCTAACAGTCCCTCCCGCCCTGCCTGTTGTGGGAGGACTCATTTGATGATTTTGCCGCGCTAAAAAAAATCTGTCTAAGTTTTGCTGTGATGTTAGAGTTTTGTATCATCATCATCAGCCATAAGACGTCCACTGCTGAACATAGGTAGGATTTTTGTATATTATAATCAAACTCATTCGATCTGAGAAACTAGATAATTTGGCATTTTATCACCACTAACGACTTTGGTCTAGTTGGTTAGCAGTGCGATGTGCAGCGTGCTTAAAACATTAATTACTTTGTAAGTACGTGAATTCGCTACTAGCGGTGGCTCGTAGCGTCTTTGAAACATTTTTATAGATTTGATCTTACCGCTTGCCGCTCCGCGCGAAGTCGACTCACAACAGCAAATTCGTGATAGCCCGTAATTATGTTATTAATACACAAAAAACATCGAAAATCCAACCATATTGTAAAGGCGATAATGGAAAAACATTTTTTAGATTTGATCTTACCGTGAACTTCAAAACACCGTTCCATTCTTGTAACTTCTTTAGTAAAGTCCTGCTAACATAGCGCTCAAAAAGTTACCATGAGAAACGGGCATGACCACAATGTTATTAATACACTAAAATGGCAAAAAAAACATCGAAAATCCAACCATATTATAAATGCGATAATGGAAAAACACTTGGAAAGAAGATAAAGGTTACCAGTTGCGTGAACTCTCAAAACACGGTTCCATTCTTGTAACTTCTTTAGTAAATTCCAGTAACAATACATGAGTTTTATGGCTCAAAACAGCTAATATTTACCATGTGAGAAACAACAGGTGACCACTTGAACCAGGTTTAATAACAGTGTTGGGCTTGGTCTGTGTCAGGGTCAATAAGCAGTCTGACTAATCGATATCGGATTTTCGTTTACTTGATAATAACAGCCTATAATGTTCCCACCTCTGGGACACAGGTCTCCTCTCTGTGAGAGGGAGTGAGCCGTAATCCACCACGCGGGCCCAGTGCGGGTTAGTAGATGTCACATGTTTTCGAATTTTTGGTTATAGGACTAGCCAGTTTCCTCACAATGTTTTCCTTCACTGTTTTTGGAGCAGTGGTGATGAAATAAATAATTACACAAAGTAATGCACCTGGCGGGGTTCGAAACCACTACCTACAATTCGTAAGTCGGGACCGATACCACTGGGCCACCACTGCTCCTAAATATTATTATACAAAGTTTAATTATAAAACTTAAAAAACTATAGTGTAAAGTACATCACACAAATCTCGACATTTTTCCTTAAAAAATCTTGCTACAATGCTTACGTAATTCAAATCATCTGCTTTTTAGACATACACGGCAGTCCACTCCAGAATAAAAAAGAACTTACTTAGTTATTTTTACCATCTGACCATTAAAAATAACTGCGAGAAATATTGAATGTTATTGCGATAAAAATACAGTGTGAAACGCCCACATAAGTTGGGAATATTTATTAGGATGTCAGTCGAAAGCGCGGTGCTCGATATATTCCCGCAGGGACTGTAGTTTATGTCCTCTGTGACAGGTAGCGCTACCAATCGCCCTTTTCTGAGCAATACACAGAATATATGATTAATGTGTCTGATCCGAGAGTAAAAGAAAATACGCGAAGTCTTTTTATATCTCGCAAGAAGAAAAATATTGTCGACAGCAACAAAAGAAAAGATGAGCTCACTAATTACGTCATAATTAATCATTACGTCACAGCTGCTGTAACTTATAAAAAGGTTCACCTCGTTATCATTACACTGAACATCCATGAAAATAATAAGGCAGCGCTCGCAAAGCAATTGTAATAAAACTACGACTTGGGTATTATAGTCCAACCATTCAGAAGTAAGTTCCCTATAAACCCTGACCGCAAGTACTTGCTGGCTAAACCATAAAAGCAGTAATAGTACAGTCCAACTTTACCGTTCCTCTTCACAGTTCCAATGAACGTGCTGGTTTTAATTAAAACCAAAGTCGAAATGAAAAAGTCTGAACGGCTCCTTGCTTCGCCGTCATTAGAGCCGCCCTCATTCCAATCTGAATCCGATATCAGGCCGTGATACAAGAAACTTTAAAACAAGTACAATTCATTAGGCTTGCAATAAAGGCATCGCTAAATCGGCCGTTAAGAAACGACTGTTCGGAAACTCGCTTCCAACTTATTGAAACTCGGTTCTAGAATCAATTCGAATGAGTGTTTTACACTTGCCATGGGTTCGAATGGAATAAAAAGGGGTTCTATTTGCCAATTATTCAAATGGCCGTCTGCAATTCTAGAAGGATAAAAATGTAACACGATTCTGTAAATATTCCGACGCGATCTGAATTAAAACGAGTCCCAAAAGGATTTCGGTCCGAAAGTATCGAATTTACTTATGCTAATCTTACGTCACCCGGAGGATAAAAGTCTGTTTCGGCACTAATTAACTTACAATGAACAGTGTTGTGTATTTTATAAAACAAAGACAATTTTGGGGGTAGTCTTTGTTGTGACAAGGTCGTTGCTGCCACTAATATTTTGTACCCATTGTGTTCTAAATCAGATCAGGGCTTTTATCTACTTAGTAAAGGACTTATTCAGTGCCTAACAAAGTAAATCATGATCAAATCTATTGATATCAACGCTTTATTCGTTTAATTAACTGAACCAGCGATTCAATAATTAATTACAGAGACTGAATTTAATCCCACAGGATAGTTATTGGAACAAAAAGTGCCCTCTGTGTTGGTTTTGACTACAAAATATGTTTCGAGTGTACCGATCTGTGTTCACACAGTTTTCATGTAATTGGGTAACAACATTCATCCATCTATTCGTCTATCCAAACTTTTACATAATTAGTAAGGATCGTAACATTAAGAAGATACAAGTGTAAACGGCACAGTACAAACTCTCAACTGGCGCAAACAATGGTCTCGTACAAAACAGTTTGAAAGTGGTGGTCGTTACAAACTAATAAACAAGATGTTTGTTCATGCCCTCTAATGTTTTATCGTATCGTTATGTAAAACATAAATCATCAGCCTCCCACTGCTGGGACACCGGTATCCTCTTAACACGAAACCGCCAAAAGTGGAAAGATTTTGAAGGGACCTTACACTCAGTTTTGGGTCACTAAAGGGTGAAGAAGATATCCGTTCTGTGAGAGGGAGTGGGAGGAGTCGTTTCTTTTGTACCTATAAAACTTTCTCAGCTAATATTGCGACCAATGAAACTCATTTATTAGAATGTTACTTTCTCTACATCGGCTAGTACTCTTATCTGTGTCATCATATCGACACCCGCTAAGTAGACGTATGTATCTGCCAGATACACGAAATGGTTTTTATTGCATTTTTGGCATTTAGATACATAACTTTACCACATATATTTTTTTTAGATTTTTCTATCATCAGAACATAGTTTTTTCTCAAACGTATAATTGTGTATCTGCATAATCTGACAAATAAGCCCAATGTACAACTATTTAAGTTCCAGTTACATACTTTTATGTGGGAGGAAAAGAGTGCGCAGTGCGGGTAACTGCCTGTCACTTAGTTATTCGTCGGGCAACGAGTTGTGCGCAAGAGTTTTGCGTTGTTTAATACCAAGTCGAGTGAACGTTATAAATTTTATACTACATTAGGGGAAGATGCAATTTAAAGACCAAAAAATGCTGTGGACTAAATATTAAGCGCAACATCAGACCTGATCAGATAATCTCGCCATCAAGGCAAGGTAAATAATTTTAAGTAAATATTTTATAATTATTAAATTATATATTTTAAGTACCCTCATAAATTGAAATTTCTACCTATACTGTAAATATTTGAACACGTCTTAGAATGAAAATCTATCGTCATGACGATATTATTGCAATTTATTAATTCCCGATACTTAAGTATGTAACTACCATGGACCTAAAAAAAAAGGCGGACGGAACTTCACTAAGAAACAATTGAAGCACCCATAGTAAGTCAGTGCGCTTGTCCATACAAGCCAGCACACACACATTCACACCATAGTAAGTCAGCCGTCGGCCATTACGCTTCGAACGACACTCGCGGTTTCATACGGTGCTAATTTGTGTAATAAAAATCAAAGTATTCCGTCATGTGTTGCAAAAAGTTGTCTAAACCATAGTAGTTCAATTTAAAAAGCCAGAGGATCACTTTTCATAGTTAAACATGTCATTTTGAAGCTTATTTCTCGATTTTAACATGTCATTTTGAAGCTTATTTCTCGATTTTACGTCAATAAATTTTATAAACATCTCGAAATCAATCAGTGTTGCAACTATTTCAAGGTTCAAATTATTTTAAAATTGGGAGATTTATATTTAGTTACTATTTATCGTTATTGTATTCTTCTGCATTTTTACAAATTTCCCCACGGCAAATGATGCATGGAAAAATGATTGTATAAAAAACAATAGTCATTATTAATCTGTTAAAAACAGGGAAAGAAAGTTGTACTGAATTTCATTCATCCTCTAGGGAGAGAATGTGATTTGAATTTCGAATACTTACCGATAGTGAACCATGGACCTAAAAAAAGAGTTTGTATGTAAAGCATTATACAACTTTTTGAAAAAGGAATACGCATTTTTATTATGCAGTTATGATTAAATAAAATTACGAAAACCGAAGAGGCCGTATGATCTTGATGCCTTTGCTTTTCCGACTAGGAATTTGCCGCGTTTTGTTTTCTTCAAATACATAAACGTTTAGTTTGTTTTAACTTATTTTTTTAAATAAGTTATTGTTAAATTTAAATGGTTAAATAATGCTTATCTCATACCTATTAGTATTATGTTAATTTTTTCGCAAGTGGTACGAAAAGTAGAGTATTTTCCTCAGTGATAAAGCTGTCAGTCTTGGGTGAACTTAAATCCCTCGCTACACTCAGGACGCGTGTTAAATCCCTCGCTTCGCTCGTGATTTAAGTTTCTAACACCCTCGCTACGCTCGGGAGTAAGCCTCGAGTCCTTCGTTATGCTCGCGATTTAAATCGTCACCCGCGACAGAAGACACTGCTTTATCCCCTTGGTTAATAATCTACTATTTCATTCCACCTATTCGAAAAGGACGACTTGGTTCGCCTTTAAGTGCGCCCAAAACTGGTGTTTTCTATAGGGAACTTTTAGCGGGCAGTAATGAGTTTTTGATTCTCTTTATAAGTGCGCCGCAAATAACTTTGCCGCGCACTTTTGATAGGAAGCTTTTAGCGGGCACTAATGAGTTTTTAATCCTCTTTATAAGAGCGCTACGCTCAGGATTCTACTGTAGAATCCCTTACTTCGCTCTGGATACAAAATAGCGCCCTCGCCGTAAAAATATTACTTTGTCATACAATCTACTATTATTTTAATCTTGTTTTAATTATTTTACCTTTATTTTAACAATAGGTATACGTTACAAAAACTTGTAATTAAACCCATGGACCTTTTTTTTAGGTCCATGATTAAAACTAAGTTCGAGGGGAGATCTTATTAAAATATTGTTTGAAAATGGGTAATTTTTTCCTTCATCTGGCAACCCTTTAGAAACCCACACATAGTAAAGCAGACGCCATTTTGGTGCTTCACTTGTTTCTTAGTGAAGTTCCGTCCGGCTTTTTTTTTAGGTCCATGGTAACTACGCAGTTACACGTTTTTACGCCGGAAATTAGGTGGATTTAAAAATTTATCTAGGCACTTACATACTTTTTTTTTTTTTTTTTTTTTTTTTTTAACCTATGTTGTCCCACTGCTGGGCAAAGGTCTCCCCCATAATCTTCCAATCTGTTCTGTCAGCGGCTTTCTCCGGCCAATCCGTCAGGAATGTGTCTAGGTCGTCACGCCAGCGTTTCCTAGGCCTCCCTCGGCAACGACGCCCTTCCGGCACCCACTGTGTAACGACCTTAGCCCATCGATCTTGCTGCATTCTGTAGACATGGCCCGCCCAGTCCCACTTCAACCTGGCAGTCTTATTGCCCACATCAACGATCCCGGTTTACTTACATACTTATTCTAAGAAATTTATTTAAATTAAAATCAGATAACTAACACATACATTGTTTTACATTGGATTTTAACTTGATTATTGTTGTCTATCTGTATACTTACATAGTTTTCCTTATATGAAATGATGTTGATTATCGTAGAAAATTTAATGTATCATTGTGGTTTGATTCCAGGGCCGGACGGACTGCATAATTTCTGGTTAAAATGGCTACAAAGGTCGCACGCTAGCTTAGCTTCACAGTTTCAGTCATCTTTAGAGACATGGTCGCTACCAATGTTTTTTACCACAGGAGTTACCCACCTGCTCTATAAATCAGGTAGTACCACGGACCCAAAAAACTACAGAACAATTACGTGTTTACCGACGGTCTATAAAGTTCTAACATCCATTCTGAGAGCAAAAACTGCATCATATCATATTAATTGCAATTAAGTTATGTCTGCCACTCAGAATGGATGTAGGAATTTTTCCCGCGGTACTAAAGAGCTGCTCCTTATTGACATGGCCGTAAGCCAACAGGTTCGTCGATCCCGGAGGGATTAGCCAACTTGTTGGATGGATTATAAGAAGGCCTATGACTCTGTGCCACATGCGTGGCTCATGAGTGTGCTGGATTTATATAAATAACTGCAACACTTCGCACCTTCTTGTTGTCCTGTATGCGGCAATGGAGAAAACGTGAAGGAACATCTCTATCCAAGATATCGGCAGATTCTTGGGAACGATGAACCGATTATGATTGAGCGAGAAACATTCAAGGGTGTCCGTTCGAGCCCGCTTTGGCATACTCAAATGAACTCAGACAGAATATGACGCCCTGGATAGAAAAGTCCGCACACTGCTGACTGCAAGTGGGTGACTGCGTGGGTGATACATCCGGAATCACCCACGGTCATCTGTGATGAGACTGTACATACCGCGGAAGTGTGTGAAGGCCGTGGCTTCTTCAATGCTAAGACCTTGCACAACTGCGAGGTACGCAGTCTCGGGGAATACTTCCTTGAAGTCGACATGGGGATACATCAAGATGTAGTCTCTGTAGATAAAGACCTTACCCCACTCTCTTTAGCTAACGGGAACTAGCGCAAATCTATGATATTGGATACTAATGATCCCAGGGAGTTATGGCAGAGCAAGGACCTACATAGACGATTTTAGCGGGCTCTTCACGGGCCTGATGTAGACCTTTTTACATCTATAGCCTGGCTACGTTTTAGTTACCTACCGCATGCTACCGAACCAGTGAGTCGACCAGACACATTGTTCGTCGTTTTGCTAACAGCGAGTACTTGCAGAGACACAATCTAGTAGCTAGGACCAGCAACTTGCCCTGGAATACAACCAGTTCTTGAAAACGGTCATGCCATATTGCATTGGGATCAATCTATCATCACTGACAGGACTGCCTGATATAGTAGTGGTAGATCGCCGAAAGCGTCGTGCAATGATTGTTGATATAACTATCCCTCATGGCGAGAATCTCGTAAAAGCTGAAAATGATAAGAAAATCAAGTATCTTGATTAGGCACACGAGATTGTCGACATTTGGGACATGAACCCAGCAGTCATTGTACCGATAGTCGTTGCGGTCAATGTATTAATTGCGAACACCTTAAGAGGCTGTCATTGTGCAGCTGGCTCAAGGTCCTGATGCAGAAAGCAGTTCTCTTGGACACGAGGCGCATTGTGAGAAAGTTCTTCCCTCTAGAGCTCTAATATAACCACCGGCACCTTGGACCCTGCTTCCAATGCTGGTGGGCCACTATTTTTAAAATTTTTAAATGTTGTTACATTTTTTTTTTATTTATTTTTTTTAAAACTGTAAAACAATATGTAAAAAAGTGATAATGAAGAGAATAACAATATAATGTTACTTTATGATACGTGAAACGTTTGTAATTTATATTTTTGTGTTTTGAAAATAAACATTAGATAATTCAAATTATATAACCACTGCTTTTATTTCAAAATACCAAAACACATGATGATTTTTACAAGTTTGGAATTCAGTTACACAGGATATTTCAATTGACTTTACCAATTATAAGAACGTATCTGGCAGTTAAAGCAACAAAGTGCCTGAATATTCCAATGAAGAAATGTGTATGTGCCAAAATTAAGTTAGGATATTTCGTTTGTTTTTTACAATGAAGTATAAGTATGCATGTGTGATAAAACAAAAACTTGAAGGTTTAGAAACAAAATATACTCTTAATTATAAATTTCACATAATTTTAAACCCGCTCACCAAATATTATACTTCAATTCCATATAGGGGCTTAGATATGGCGATTTAAAAAAATTGAAATCTTTAAATCGCTCTCCTGTAAAATTTGCTTTTTGCAGTTACTTAGTTGTACTTAGGGGGTGTCGATATTTTGTTATATTATTACTTATTTGTCATTTTTTAGTCTCCCATCGAGTCAATCACCCTTGTCACTCACAGTTATTCTACTTAATTTTCTTCTTTTACGGTCCGTATATATATAGCGAATAAGTCACTAATTACTTTGTGAGAATGTACAAGAATTCGCCACTGACGACGCTTCGTGGCGTGTTTCAAACATTTCCATACATTTAATCTCACTGCTTGCGGGAGTTAATACATTTTAATATACTCACATTAAAAAAAAATCTTTTGGTTTCTTTTCGTGTCGAAGTAACTCAATTTCCTTTTCCATTTAAATAGGCTTAAAGCCTTATTAGGTACTTACATAGTGTACATAAAGATGTAGGTATGTAACACCTATCACAGAGTACGTATAAAATCAATCTCGTTTTAATGTAATATGCGTATTGTTATGGCCGGGTAGGGCCTCGGGGATGTCTATACGATAATGTAATAATAACCTTAAATATTTCGCACCCTCTAAAATGTTATATTCAGGTGGTTGAGTCCTGGCTATATACAATTCTGTGACTTACGTTGGTGGTTAATGATAACGTTATACGGATAACTGGGTAGGGACCAGGGCTACTTTCGTACTCAAATAGTATTTAAGTACGAAACACTTCAGACTGTTCTCGTTTTCTTCTTTCATCGATAAATATGTTCAATATCTTTATTTCTAGAATTAAGTTTTTGGTGGAAAAATCATCAATATCATATATCAGTCAGAGTCCGATTCCGTGAATTGCTAATAACAGATCCATCGCTACTGGAGGATGTATAGTTTGTCAGATTTTTTACTTTATCCGTAATACATTCAGCTGCATCTGGTTTGACTAGAAACTTACCCCAATATAGGTAGTTGGGAAAAGGCTGGGCAGATGATAACGAATAATGATTATCAGCATCGAAAAAAAAAAAAGAATCACAAAAATCGTACCAGCAACTTGGAAGTAATCTGTGTAAACAGACAAAAACAGAGCGTCCAATTGAAACCTCCTTCTTTTAGGAGTTGGTTAAAAATAACTGTTAAGTTACTAGAAAGTAAAGTAATTATACAAACGGCTTTGTGCCTTTTGTACCAGTTGCCACAAGTCATTTTAATTTTTGGCAGTAACGTCTGAAACATTCATAGATCGATAGACCTTATCAATACAAACATAAAATGTAAGAGGCAATACCTCGTAAAACGTCACGTTTCCGAGTTATGAGCTGTCAAACATGTACAGCAGTGAGAGCAGTAGTGGCCCAGTGGTATCGGCCCCGACTTACGAGTTGTAGGTCGTGGGTTCGAATCCAGGCAGGCGCATTATTTTGTGTAATTTATTTCACAACCACTGTTCTCAAAACGGTGAAGGAAAACATCGTGAGGAAACCGGCATGTCCTAGAACCAAAAATTCGAAGACATGTGACATCCACCAATCCGCACTTCTCACGTAGAGGAGGCCTGTGTCCCAGCAGTGGGAAAATTAATAGGCCGATGATGATGGTGATGATGATGAAACATGTACAAATAGCTACTATAGTATACATACACTCCCCATACAAAAATATTCAAACCCCTTTAAAGAGAGTGACTTTATACTTTAGTTACCACTGAGCTACACCTGTTCATGGTTGCTAATTACTATAAAAGCTGTCATCCTAGAACATAGCATGAGTTAGGTATCAATTACCTTTAGTGGCTTCTGCCTGACTGATTGTTTAGTGACTAACGTTAGTAATGTGTTTGCGGACGCAAAGTACCTGCCGCTCTGATTGCTATACGGGTTTGTTGGAAAATGTAATGGGGCAGGGTGTGTTAAATTCAGTAAAGTACACAAAATAATATTAAAGCCCAATAGCTCTAATTAAATCCTTTTAAATTTCGTAATTGTACATTTTTTTTGGTACTATTTCGCAACGCTGTTACCACAGTACTGCAACTATACTATACCTTAGCACGAGTTTTCACTCTTTTACTTTACAGCGTCTTTCCAGTATTTACAGCGTTTTTGTATGAAAACATGGAACAGCGCCTCTGGTGAACGAAGAAGGAACTAATTTTTTCCTTGAAAATTGTCAAAGTTCCAGTTTACTCGTGCTAAGGGTACTGAAAGCCTGAATCAACAGCTACGACAACCAAAAATACCAACTGTCAGACTTGTACTGACTAAAACCCACGGTGAAGTTGGTGTAGATTTTGATTGACATATTATATAGTAGACCAGCAGGCTTCTTTAATCCTGGATAATCCGCTTACACACGTAAAACGTCGAGTTGTCGGAACAACAAACAAAATCACAATTTCACAAAAGAAGCCCAAATAACGATTTGTCTGTATTACAAAGTTAATAATGCAAATGGGTGTTCCAAACGGACAGAATTTAACATTTTAAAACAATCAATTCGTTTTTTTTACAAATCTTTTTGAAGAAACAGGAAACAGAACGGATCAAATCACCATAAAACATCTGGAAGCAAAAGAAAGAATAAAAAAATCTTCGCAAAGTATCCGTTTCCATTCGGATATCCGGAAAATATAATAGAGCTGAGCAAAGAAGGCCAAAAAAACATGAATGATGGTTCCACCTTATCTCTACAAACCTCGTTTGCCGGTACAGATGTCCGTAATCCATCATAACACGGTATCCAAGACGATGTTTTGTTGCAGCTTTAAATAAAAGGTTCAGACACAAAGATTTTCTTCGTAAGTTGACAAAAGTATGATAAGATAGGTTCTAGGGGAAGAATATTTCGTAGAATTATTACTTTAGCGAGGAAATAAGGTGAGTTTCTTTCTTTATTTCTTTCAGATTTTTTGAGTGACTAACAGATTACTTAAACTGTTTTCTATAACATCCTTCAAAATTGAAAACTTTGATTTCGATAACAACACTGGAAGTTTAAAAAATCTGGTGTTTCTCTCATTTCAACAAAAATATATCATTTTATTTGAAACCCCTGATAGTGTTATAGTAAAAATTGTATAAAACACAAGAATTTTCAGCCGATGAATGGTTGTTAATGTTTTACAAACAAAGTAAATTTTTTTACACTATTTTGAATGTCATAATACATCTCTGTGATGCATTTACATTCCGTTTCGTCTATTTCCCTATTCGACAATCAAACAAATGACGTTTCAATGCATTTACGCCACTTTTTGATCTTCGTAATTTAAACAGTTTTAAATGCTTGTATGTGTCACAGGGATAATTATGATAAAAACAGGGATTTGATCAAATCACGGAGGATGTTAAAATAACAACACGATTTTATAATTTCTCTAAGCAAGCATCTGGTGATTTGAACAAATCCCTAAATTAATTCAGTGAAATGAAAAAATAACTTTTCTGTGGTATTTTAAAACTAAACTAAATCTAGTAAAATGTCAGAAAACGTCGATCCAGAGCTACTTTTTTTTTGGGACATTCCCACCACCCTATTCCCAACCACTGCAACTCCTGAAGCCAGAATCAACAGTGGCAACCACCAGAAAAGCGCCGAGACAATGAAGCTCGACGTGTCCCGGAGAATGAATTTACCTGTCTTGGATCCTGCAACGAAATTAATCAGAAAAGAATAGTGGAGGAGGAGGAAAAATATATGTTCCCACTCCAGAGTATCCAGAGCTACAACTAACTAAACTACTTCTGGGTGATTAAAAAAAAAAACATGTAGGAGATGGCGGACTCCCTCGGATTTCCAGACCCCGCCATCCCCTTCTAACCTAACCTGTCTGAGTCAGCGTTTCTCCAGTCGTTTTTACGACCTTTTATATTTCTCAGTGCCCTGTTTCGTACACATTATTATTTCAGATAATTAAATGTATATTTACGCGAATGTGGACCGAATTGTATTCAACTGTTAAAATTAAAAAAAAAAAACTATGTTGGGTCATAATTAAAAGTCGATTGTACATACCTACTATGTTATAATATTCGCAGCATACTGAGCGTATATACTACCCAACCCACCTTGTTTCACCGCCGCTGTAGATACTTTCAAACAAAGCTGTTTCGACGAAACAACTCTTCAACTTACCTTGCACTTAGCACTTTTGGAATTTAGTAAATTGCTAAGTTTATAAACATTTCAGAATTATGTAAACTCCTCTCGATTGTTTTGTTGAAGAATGGCTCCTACTCATGTTAATTGGATTACTCAACGATACTATGAAATATTGAAGTACCTACAAAATAACTAGAGGAAAGTCAGCATATTTGGAATACTGCAAGTAATTTGGAATACCACGATATCTCAATTAGTGTAAACACCATCTGCGTTTTTTTGTTATGAGCATAATGTCACATGATATAGGATGTCAGTGAGTACTTAAAACAGAGCGCTACACTATCATTTCTGCTGACAGCCCCGCGAGAATGAAAAAACATATTTGAAAACTTTTTTGGTACGAATTCAATCCATAATAAACATTTACTATGATATGCAAAATCGTTTAAGAAATTTTTAAATGTCAAGTGACCTTATTAGTTTGCGAATTTGGTTTCATTTTTTAATTATTTCTAAAACTAAATAAGAGAAATGGAGTAATAGTTTAGAATGTCATGTTGTTAACTTGGAATACTAATGCTAATGGGATCACAATGCTTGTGGTGCTTATGAACCTTCTAGATATCAGTAAAGCACCTTCTGTCATTACTGTAGGGATAATTGTAAGTCCAAACTAAGCACGGATCTATTATATTGTGGTTGATTACAAAGTAATTATTTTTGTGGGCGATTTCGTTACAGAAATATTACATTTACAGATTACACACATATTGATTACTTACAAAAAGACTAAAATACTGTAAAATTAGCTACAAAATTTAAATTAATTCAGAAAACAGTAAGCATTTGATTAAGAAAAATGGTGTCTATAATTTGAATACTATATTCCAAATTACCTGCACCCTAAGTCAAATCACGATTTCGGAGTTTTTTAGGTTAATTGAAATTTTGAGAAGGTTCCTCATTTTTGTTTGGTTTAGCAGCTTGTCATATTAAAACTAAATAATTTTCAAATAATTTAAAGTACAATTTTTTACCGTAACCCATTTATTTTTCAACTTATTCTCAAAAAACAAACTGGTATTCCAAATATGCTGCACTTCCTCTACTAATGTCGTAAGTGTATTTTTGTAATACAATAACACAATAACATCAATAATAAAAAAAATTGCTGAGCATATCCAATTAATCCACACCAAAAGAATTACCAACTTAGCATTTGCTGGGCGAAGACACCCAGCGATGGTTATATCATTAGTAAATTTTGTTCTACATAGATAAGTTGAAAAATAATGACGACAAACAAGTTTCTCTCAGTTCAAAAGTAACTGGCCATAAATATATCTAGTGTAGTATACGTCCATGCATTGTAATGTCGCAGGCAAAGTTTAATGAAAATAGTCACAACGTAGTAGAATGGAGTGTTTCGCCGGAAGAAATTGCAAACTACTTTCCCACTGTTTCATAAGTCTGCACTCTACCCATAACTCTTATTGCAAGAAAATATACATTCAAAGAAGAAAAACCGGTCAAGGGTTCTGTACCATAATAATATAATAAAAATAATAATATCTCACAACTATCACACAACGCCATCTAGTCCCAAGCTAAGCAGAGCTTGTGTTATGGGTACTAGACAACTGATAAACATACTTATATATTTCTAAATACATACATATTATAGATAAATTACACCCAGACACAGAAGAAATGATCGTGCTCATCACACAAACATTTGTCCTGGGTGGGAATCGAACCCATGACCTCCGGCATAGCAGTCAGGGTCACTAACCACTAGACCATGTCGACGGCGCTGTTCCACACGCGCCTCAAAGAGCGTCAGCATGATGACGGGGCTCTAGAAGGACAAAGCCTGCCGGGGTCGCGGGACTTATCTCATTACCGTAACCCCGGAACATAAAGGGCTACTGAAGGACACCGTGAATTTGAGCCAGTACGAGTCTGACAGTCCCTCCCGCCCGGGAGGACTCATTCCACGTAAAAAAAGCGTTCCGTACCATAACATTATCTATAACCACTGGCCCGTCCTGGCTTCGCACGAGTGGACATGATATATTGTTTTCTAATGGTGATTTTTTTGTTTTTGTGTTTATATATTTTTATAACAACAAAAAAAAAACATTGATGTAGCGGTACCAGAAATACATCATCTGTGAAAATTTCAACTGTGTTACTATCATGGTTCACGAGATACAATGCGATGACAGACAGACAGACATACAGCGGAGTCTCAGTAATAGGGTCCCGTTTTACCTTTTGACTACAGAACCCTAAAAACTACGAACTGCTAAGCAATCGTTCGGTACCGAAGCACTTTTATTTATGGACACACAGTTTTATAAAAACTCTTTGTAACTTAATTAAGTCGTAAATAAAGTATGTAGCTATTAAACGTGATATTTTGAAGGTAAAAGTTTTTATTGCCAGTTTGACTGGCTACCTTTAGTTTGGCCAAAGTAAATAAAGGACAACATCTGCAGGGAATGGTGAATGAAGGATGCTCTTCGGTGAGATAGATCAACGACCTGAGATTTAAGAGTGTAATGGTAGCCATACACCATACTGCCTATTTGTCAAATCGGCATAATACTGCCAATTTGATCAAATAGAATTGACCGTGTATGGGCGTGGAATGCCAATTTGATGGCATGACATGCCAATTTTGATAGGTCATCAAATCGTTTTTGACACAACGTCAAATCGGCAGCAGTGATGCCATCTTAGCAACTTCATAGATAGTTAGCTAATTTTATAAAGGTGCTAGAAAAAAAGCTAAAAAGTGTAACTTGAGGCTAAACTTTTTAGCTACTTTTCTACAGGAACGGTTAGGCCACGTTCACACGGCGATTATTTTCCCGTATACCATACACGAGATTTTATCGAATAGAGTTGACCACTTTTAGGACAACTTCCCGTATGAACGCCGTTTAAACTATTTTTAAGTTTTCATTTGTAAACTGTTATTACTGCTCTATTCGATAAAATCTTGTATACTTACAGTATACGGGAAAATAATCGCCATGTGAACGTGGCCTTACCAGGAAAACTGAGGCTTTTCGCACATGGATCACATGTACACTCGTAAAAAAAAGAGTTATTCATTTTATTTTAAACCAAAATACGATTGAAAACTTGAGAGGTGTCAAGGGACCACGAAAGCAAGTTAAAAAAAGGTTCATGCGATTTTCGACCTTATTGACATTTATGCAAACACCTGATTTTAATGAAGGAGCAATGTTAACGAATGAGAATGTGAGAAAAACAAACTAAATTTTAAATGTCGATAAGGTCGAAAATCGCTTGCACCACTTTTTTTAACTTGCTATCGTTAAGCAAATGTTTTCCGACCTTCAAGCGATTTTCAACCTTATTGACAACGATGCAAACACCGGATTTTAATGAAGAAGCAATGTTAACGAATGAGAATGTGAGAAAAACAAACTAAATTTTAAATGCCGATAAGGTCGAAAATCGCTTGCACCACTTTTTAGGGTTCCGTAGTCAACAAGGAACCCTTATAGTTTCGCCATGTCCGTCCGTCCGTCCGTCCGTCCGTCCGTCCGTCCGTCCGTCCATCCGTCCGTCCGTCTGTCCGCAGTTTAGCTCAGAGACGCACAGTACTAGAGAGCTGTTATTTGGTGTAAATATACAGATTTGTTGTGCCAAAAAAGTGGTAAAATAAAATCTCGTAAAATATTTTTTTTTAGGGTACCTCCAGTACTTACACGTAAAGTGAGGATTTTTTTTTTCTCGCGTACCCCTTATTGTGGGGTATCATTAAATAGGTCTTTAAAAAATAATGATAGTTTCCATTAACAATTTTTTGATAAAAAAATTCGTTTGTGAAATATTAAGCTTTAAAGTGCTAAATTTTGCTCGATTCGAGTGTCCCCCCCCTCTACCAGCTAAACGGTTATGTTTGGGGGTGTGAAAAAATTCACAATAGTAGTATATATAACGAAGTTTAAAAGAAAATTATCATGACTAAGTAGGCTTTACAACTTTACGAGTAATAGTCGACCAACTTATAAAATGTACTTGGACATCATATTTTCTAAACAAAATGTATCGGAGACAACTGGAAATGTAAGTTTGTCAACTTTATTTTTACAGCTTTTATAGGTAAGTATGTTTTTTGGGGATAGGTAGGTTTTTATCGTCAACTGTTTTTAACTAAATCCAAAAAAAAGGAGGAGGTTCTAAATTCGTCGTAATCTTTATTCTTATGTATTTTCCCCGATTTGTCAAAGACTCCTGGACCGATTTTAAAATTCTTCTTTTTAAAATTAAATTCAGCGAATCAGTTTAGTTAATTCGCATAAGTATTTTGATGGGCAACTACGGAACCCTACACTGTGCGTGGCCCGACACGCACTTGGCCGGTTTTAATTTTAACTTGCTATCGTTAAGCAAGTATTTTCCGACCTTCAAGCCATTTTCGACCTTATTGACAATGATGCAAACATCGGATTTTAATGAAGGAGCAATGTTAACGATTGAGAATGTGAGAAAAACAAACTAAATTTTAAATGTCGATAAGGTCGAAAATCGCTTGCACCACTTTTTTTTAGGGTTCCGTAGTCAACAAGGAACCCTTATAGTTTCGCCATGTCCGTCCGTCCGTCCGTCCGTCCGTCCGTCCGTCCGTCCGTCCGTCCGTCCGTCTGTCTGCAGTTTAGCTCAGAGACGCACAGTACTAGAGAGCTGTAATTTGGTGTGAATATACGGATTTGTTGTGCCGAAAAAGTGGTAAAATAAAATCTCGTAAAATATTTTTTTTTAGGGTACCTCCTGTAGGTACTTACACGTAAAGTGAGGATTTTTTTTTTCTCGCGTACCCCTTAGTGTGGGGTATCATTAAATAGGTCTTTAAAAAATAATGTGAGTTTCCATTTACAGTTTTTTGATAAAAAAATTCGTCTGTGAAATATTAGGCTTTAAAGTGCTAAATTTTGCTCGATTCGAGTGTCCCCCCCCTCTACCAGCTGAACGGTTATGTTTGGGGGTGTGAAAAAATTCACAATAGTAGTATAAATAACGAAGTTTAAAAGAAAATTATCATGACTAAGTAGGCTTTACAACTTTACGAGTAATAGTCGACCAACTTATAAAATGTACTTGGGTCATATGTTTTCTTAAACAAAATGTATCGGAGAAATAATAAATCAACTGCAAATGTAAGTTTGTCAACTTTATTTTTACAGCTTTAATAGGTATGTTTTTACGGTATGTTTTTTTGGGGATAGGTAGGTTTTTATCGTCAACTATTTAACTAACTTCAAAAAAAGGAGGAGGTTCTAAATTCGTCGTAATCTTTTTTCTTATGTATTTTCCCTGATTTCTCAAAGACTCCTGGACCGATTTTGAAAATTCTTCTTTTTAAAATTACATTCAGCGAATCAGTTTAGTTAGTTCGCATAAGTATTTTGGTGGGCAACTACGGAACCCTACACTGTGCGTGGCCCGACACGCACTTGGCCGGTTTTTTTATCTAATTTCGATAGTCTCATGATGAAATAAAAAGGTGCTAGAAATTGTAGCTGTCGTCACCGAATAATAGCCAGATCTAGTTGCTGAGTTGGCATCACTGCTGCAGATTTGAAGTTGTGTCAAATCAATCGTTCGATAGGCAGTATGGTGTATGGTGTATTTGGACGAACTGCCGATTTGAAACAATTGCAAGCGTCAAATCTATCGTATCGATAGGCAGGATGGTGTATGGCTACTATAAAGCTTGCGTTTCCTAGGAAACCGGTGACGTCGTAAAGCGACCATAATAGAGCGGTTAATGACGTCACTAGAACGTTGTATATGTACACAAAATGGCGCGGTTTCCTAGAGAGCGGTAACGTCAAAAAGCGGTGCCGCCATTTGCATGACTGCCATCTTGTCGGTGTCAGATGGTTTCGTTTCGTTTGTTTTAAAAAAATGACGGTGTGTTAAAACGGCCTTGGAACTTTGCACATGTCGTCACCGTATAGCCGGCCGCCTTTTTGCGTCCGTAATATTACGGCCGCTACATGACGGCACCGCTTTCCTAGGAAAAACAAGTTTAACGCCATGTGGTACGGTGCGGCCATGGATAATATGGAAATGTTACTTATAGTCCAATCAACGAGGTTTGTTGCATGAAGACTTCCGAAAAATTCCTCCGGCACTGAAATTTGGCATATTATGAAGAAAGTAGGTGATACAGATTATAAATGCACAATAATCCAACTTTTGTTGTTTTGTTGTTAGGTACTTTTTACCAAAACGTGAAAATTGCTTCTAACTCTCTGCTAAAAATTCCTCAACCTCAAATACTTTCTGTATATGTACAAAATGTATTAGTTAGAATAGGGATGTACAGACGCCAGCACATCAAGCTACCACAATCTGTCAGATTTCTTTAATAGAATTTCAACCTTATCACAAGAGTAAGAAGGTTAATGTTTGAGTGGTAAAATCTGACAGATTCGGGTAGGTTGACCTGCTGGCGTCTGTACAAAAATCCAACTTTTCGATTTCAGTGTCATTCTAAATTAACTTTTTACATATCAGGCTCTAACTTCTAGTGAAAAATTACTCTGCCGATTAAAAAAATTTTTATGTGATTTCTTATCCAGGTTTGTTAATTCAAAACTTTTTCCTTATTATTTAATGTCAAATCAATCAAATAATGATGTTTAAAATTGAAAATACACACATCAAAAGTGTCTAGGGATCAACATATATTTTTGCAATAACTTTTCTCCTGATTGATATTAATTAAAATGTTCTTTAAGGATTCATAAAATAAAGTGTTATCGTTTGTCACAGTAACGATAAACCAAGTCACCTTTGCATTCATAAAGAAATTTGCCATTTTTCATAATAAAGGGATTTTTGACATTTGAACCACTAACATTAAAGTTCGAAAAGGACGGAAATAACAGTTTTCTTTAAAATTTTATTGGGTAACTTAAACAATTAATAATCCGTGTTTCTACCGCGAACACTAACAACACAAGAACATTCGGTTTGGCATACTCAAAATGAGTTCATCCAAATCACGCTGTGGAATGGCCGCCCATGTTCGTTGCAACAACAAAAAAAGGTCTTCTTGCGACTGGATACCCTCCATATTCGGCAGAGCTCTTCTCTGTAGCATACCCCATGCATGCTCAATCGGGTTCAAGTCTGGCGACTGAGCAGGCCAGGGCAGGGCAGTGATGTTAGCTGCGGCGAGAGTCTGTCTTACAACTCTTGCGGTGTGCGGTCGTGCATTATCATGCATTAACTGAAATAAGGGACCGATTTGCACTTGTAGAGGAACGATGACGTCTGATACAATCGCCTCAGCATAAATTTGAGCGTTGAGGTTGCCTCTGATCCAAATCAACTCAGTTCTTCCGCCGATCCAAATACCCGCCCATACCATGATGGTTCCACCACTATAAGGATGGACTTCCTGGCAGGATTTTAATCGCTGTTGGCGTCCAAGGGTTCTCCAGTGTCGTATACGTCTTGTATCCGGTCTCATACCAAAACGAGACTCATCAGAAAAGCACACGAAACGCCATTGTTCTTCTGCCCAATTTCTGTGTTCAAGAGCCCATTGATATCGAATCCTACGATTGTGCATTGCTATAGGTGGTACCCGTAGCGGTCTTCGGGAATGAAGGTTCACTTCATGCAAGCGGTTTCTGACTGTTTGGTCGCTAATTAAGTTCCCTGAAGAGTGATGAAGCCTCACGGCTAACATCATGGCGGTTATTGTTGGAGCTCTTCGAGTTAAGATTTGAATGTATCGGTCTTGTCTCCGTGTGGTGCAGCGATACCGTCCTCCATGGCGCTCAGCCACGGTACCAGTGCTTCGGTAACGTGTCCAAAGTCGACTGATAACACTCTGACTTGTATTCAGAGCTAAAGCCACAGTACGTTGCCGGGAACCAGCTTCTATCATTCCCACGGCTCTGAGCATTTCTTCCCTGCTTAAATGACGTCGCCGCTCCATAATAACGTTGGTTTTAATCAGTAGTAGGGAAACAGTAGCACTAATAATGTCTTCAATGCGTTGTATGTTTTTATAGGGAAAATATTGACAGCTGATTTTCATCTTTTACTCGAATTTGATTTACAGTTCCTGATTCAAATTATGAAATGCACCAAAAAGGATCCATATAAATTTATAAAATCATAAATTTATTACAAAGCCACATCTCAATCTCAAGAAATCCGCATAAAAATGCTTGATCCCTAGACACTTTTGATGTGTGTATTAACAAACCATTATTTAAGGATAAGCAATCACATAAAAAATAAAAATCGGCAGAGCCATTTTTCACTAGAAGTTAGAGCACGGTATGTAAAAAGTTAATTTGGAGTGACACTGAAATCGCATTACTCTGTCCATTGTTAAAAAAAAAGTTTGATAGACATTATATTGATAAATATTGTACTTAATTACTAACTACCTAAACACTGTGGAGCAACCCCAAGATGATTTTGTTTCAGCGGAGGGCATTTTCAAGGCTGTTGCCAAGATGACCTTAGAGTACCTACCAATTTTAAGAGACTCGAATATATGTAAGTATGGCTTAAATATCCCTTTTATTAAAGTCAGGTATTCTGTATTACTCGTTCAAAAACTTTAAAAACCTTGAAGTCAATAATATCTATATATTTTTTACAAAATCATTACAAAAACGATGACAGAGTGTGTTGATTTGTAACGAAACTTTTCCTTTAGAAAAAATTAAACGAAAATCTTGTAAATTATTTAAAAAACTAAAATACCTACAATTTCTTAACTGCTACGTCAAAATATTTATTTTACTACTAAACCCAAAATAGTGTGTATTCCGTAATCCGATTACAGACGAAAGAAGCGTGAATTAGTCACACTACGCGACCGGGGAGCGAACCCCACATTCCCCCAGAGGAAAGACGGCGGCCTAAGTAAAGTGTTGTATTAAATTTGCTACAAACCAGATGCTCGGGCCCTTTGAGAATACGTAAGCTCCGTAGTTCCGTTTCCGAGAGCGTTTGTTTACGTATTTTGTTGCTGTTCCGCCAAAACGGAAGCCGCGGTTGTAAGTGAATGTGGTACAGTCTTATATTTAACTAGTTTACATTATAGATTTGATTTATGTTAGCTCTTAAACGCAATTTAAAGGAATAAATGCTATAGATACTTGACACTTTCACGACACATTACAACTCATTGAGGCTTACGGTTGAGAACCTATATCTGCTCAATTGAAAAAGTACCCAACTAGGGGCCCTAGTCTGTGTTTAATTACTGTTTTCGGATTAGTTTTCTTTTTAAACTTTGCGCCGTACTATATTTTTTCCTGAGTCATCGGTGTGTTTACAAACATAGAAACTCATATAACACAAACACTTACACCCGGAAAGACTACTTGCAGTTCATACAAATATTTTTTCCGTGAGGGAAACAAACCCGTGACACGCTACACAGTAGTCGAACGCTCAACTATTGCACCAATGGTGTCGTCAAAATTAGGTATCTGTAATTAAGACTATCGTCTACCGAGCTTTCGTCCATACAAAAAGAGAAAACGTTTTCCTCCCCCTAAATGTTATCCTATCTCAATGATTTTTTACAATGCATCTGACACAGTAAAAAACTAGGTTTATAGGTTTTCTTTTTTTCAAAATTTATAATAGTTTGAAAGTTACAGGCGCCTAAAAGTTACTATTTTTATGACAAAATCTTCTTTGAAGTAAAACCTTTGTATTTAAAAAACAAAGAAGTTTAAGAAAAAAAACAAAACCTACAAACCTAGAATATAATATGCTGAAACGATTGACACCAGAATCTAAGAGATTGGTCGTGATTTAGTATGTGAAAAACGTTTTCTCCCGAGAGACAAATTTCATATAAAAAATACTTACATTCAGTCGCGAATTGCAACGCTCTCTATCGCACGATCGGGGTTTTTTCAACGCGTGAGAGGGACAGTACGAGTTTTTCTAAATACCTATTTTTTGAAATGGCAGCAGCTATTCTATACTCTTAACAGATGAAGGAAAATTGTAAAAGATAAATCGGAGTCACAATCCTCGGGGTTGAGAAAACAAAACCAAAATTGAATATCCCACAATAATATGAAACGACTATCACACAACGCTATCTATTCCCAAGCTAAGCAGAGCTTGTGTTTTGGGTACTATACAACTGATAATGTTAGACATAGGTACTTTATATAATTATTATTTTTAAATACATAAATAAATTATAGATAAACTACACCCAGACACAGTGATCGTGCTCATCACACAAACCTTTGCCCTTGGTGGGAATATAGCATAGCAGCCAGGGTCACTAGCCACTAGACCAATAGGCTTGTCATATATCTGTTATATATATCAAAAGAATTAGTTCAAGTAGTCCAATTATGGCGATTGAATGATCGAAACTATTTTCTAAGCGATGAAAAGATTGTAAGCAGCAAAAAATTCAACAACTAGTTTTATTAATGGTTTTCAAATTACCCAGTTACTGGTTGAATTTTGATACAATATTGGAGATAATCACCACTGTAACTGGTTGGTACAGTGGTGATTATCTCCAATATTGTAACAAAATTCGCAAGAGATACTTTTTTGAATAAAAGTAAACAGTATAAAACACTTTAACCATATTAGAATAAGGACATAAATTATCTCAACACGTACAAATTAAACAAATTGAACGCGCCATTACAAATAAGTAAACAGATGGGAATGCTAAAAGCTTTTCTACGTCCCATAAATGCTTGTAACTTTATTTCAATTAAATACGGTTCGTAATGTAGACCGTTCCATTATGAATTTGTATATATATTTTACTAAAAATAAGATGATGTTGTATGCTTTTAATTTGCATTCCGGATGAAACAACTAATATTCCGTAGAAATAATATTCATAGTGGGTTGGACGACAACAATGAATACCCTCTATCTATGTTAGGGGTTTTGGTTTCCGCACTTAGTCCTTCATGTGGACCATTGTGCGTGGGCCATAGTGGCCTTTGGTGACTAAACCAGCCCACCTCCCTCCAGAAGTTGACCAGGTTCTTTGGTCTGTGGAGAACATATGTGAATACCCTCAATTATATCAGAGATTGGAGAAATTTATCAATTAATGTGGTTTATTCCACTTAGTTCACCTAGTATCTGCAATTCACATCGGAAAATATCACCGGGATGATTATCACCCAGGTGAATTGAGATCATCAATACTGGTGCATAACTGTTGCAATTGAAAAAAAATAAAGTAACTAGCACTATAGCAGATAGCTGTCTCAATATCTTGTGGTGATTGCATACCTCGTACTAGTGTCGTTTTTTTTTCAAAAAAAAGGGTTCGTTCGCTTTAGTAAACCCGAAATCCGTTTTGAGTTTTGGTGTGAAAACGAAGTTTGAATATAGATTGACATTCGGTTTGTGGTTCCGTTGAAATGATTCGACGCGACAGGGGCTAACGAGAAACATCAGACCACTCCGAACAAAATTCAATTACTCTCTGCAATCGTGGGGCCACTTATTGTTTTCGATTTTTGTCACCGTGTTTATAGACTTGGTCTGTGTTTTGAGAAATGATTTTGTAAATTGAATGGTTTAGCTTCGTTTGTATTAACTGTGGTCTTTGACTGCTGGCCTTTTAGAAAGACCAAGAGTCACTCAACGAGCAATGGAAAAGCTATCTCGTCGAGTTTCTTTGCGGGATAAAATTCGGAACATGATATTCGGCGAAGCACCAGAATCACCGACATAGCTCATAAAATTTGCAAATTGAAGTGGCAATGGGCAAACCACATCGCTCGTAGAACTGACAACCGATGGGGAAGAGAAGTATTCAAGTGGTTACCACGGGCCGGCTATACACAGCGTAGGCAGGCCTCCCACTACGTGGATCGACGACATCGAGAAGGTCGCGGGCAACGGACGATGGATGCAAGTGGCAAATTGTCGTTTGTCATGGCGGTCTAAGGGCGGCCTATGTTCAGCAGTGGACGTCTTCCGGCTGATGATGATGTATTAAATGTTTACTTTAGATTATGTTTTTTACTTACAAAACGTAGGCACAAGCTGATGAGTTTACTTTGTTGAACGGTCTAATCACAGAAACTTTTGGCTCCAATTTAAAAATATATGTTGTGTTGCCATCGAAGAAAGCTACAAGAACGAAGAGGAGCTGGGCAGGGTTAAACAGCGGGGAACAGCCCTTCTAATTTTTGGTGGGTGATTTTTATTAATAGGTACTTAAAACTAGTAGCTTTGTCTGCTTATCCTTATTGGGAAATTCACACTGGTCAATTTGACATGGATTGCATTTTTTTTAAAAAGCGTAGGTGTTGAATTGTCGAATTTAGATCCGACTAAATTCCTATCGGTTTCAAAGCCAAATCGCTGAATCGATTGTTTTTAATTAAATGTGGTATAACTTGGAATATCCGATATCTACGTCGACAATGAAGTGAAAGTGCTTAAAACATACAGTTGGAGTAAGGGCTAATATACACCGAGCCACAGCGCGACGCACGCGCACATATCAAAAGAACGGCTCAGTTTCTTACTGTAGTTACTACACAAAAAATATTTTCAACATCGTATTCATATTTCATTTCCAGTATCGTATCGTAGCCTCGCGTCCCGATGTGAACTGACCCTAAAGCCATTACTTCGTGCCTACACAAACACCAACTGAGCCTAAGTACACAAAATCATCCATCATTACCTCGTCCCCAGTACTCAAAACTACCGCTAATGCCCAAGTTAAAACCACATGTGATGTAACTTTCATACGATATCATGTGATTACAGTCGTTAGGTCGGTAGGTGGGCGAAACAGACGTTAGACAAGGACAGACAGTACAGACACTCGACACATACTAAGTATAATACCCGGCTTCATCCGCTACAACTCGTAAAAACTATCCTATGTGACATCCAGGTTATAAAGTATCCGTATTCCAATCCAAATCCACTCAGTGGTCTTTGTGCAAAAGAGTAACAAAGATCCATTCAAGCAAACTTTCACATCCTTCCTACTAATATTATAAATGCGAAAGTTTGTGAGGATGTATGTATGTGTATCCAGGTTATATAATATCTGTATACCAATCCAAATTCACTCAGTGGTATTTGTGCAAAAGAGTAACAAAGATCCACCCAAACAAACTTTCACATCCTTCCTACTAATATTATAAATGCGAAAGTTTGTGAGGAGGATGTATATTATGTGTATGTGTGTTTGTTACTCTTTCACGCAAAAACCACTGAACGGATTTGGCTAAAATTTAGTACACAGATAGTTCATAATCTGGATTAACAGGGGATAGGTCAGTAAAAATACGGTTTTTATTTTTTACTTTTCTTCGTACATATCTGGACTACAGATCTTACAACTTGGAATATAGTTATCGACTATATGATCTAAATTCTCACAAAGTTGAAAACACGATTCAATTAAATTTTCTCGATACAAAAAAAATGCAAAGTTCGGTCTATCTAATTTATTTTTTGGACTTTATGGAATAACTAATATGAGTTATTGAAAGGATGTTGTTTTAAATTGTATAAAATAATAGTGTCTAAATTCTGTAAAGACATTTTTTCAATTAATAACAATTTTAATTCATAAAAAGACGCCGATATGTTTGGGCACATACGCCGTTTTATTCTGAGCACACATCCACTATCGTCCTCTCATCTTTTGCCTTTTAAAAGTAGTGTCATCACTTTCGTTCCTTGACGAATCAGTCAGCCAGCGTGGCTCTTACAGGCTAGACCTGCGACACTTTTTTTCAGATCGCGGCTGTCAGATATTCGTAATAATAAAATTGGAACGGATAAAAAGATCGAGAAAATAAAGACGAATGATACGTAGGCTTATAGATTATTCAAAACTATGTTCCGCTGTGTTCAATGGGACGTGATTAAACGGACATGACTGTAAATAAGTCACGTAAACTTTCTATTTTAAATAACACATTATTTTGATGAATAAATAAAGAATAAAATAAACCAAACTTACTGAAAATCAACGCAGGAAATTCCTGACGACCCCTACTGAGCAAACAAGGGAAATGTTAGAATACGTATGATTCTATAAATTACAAATTGTTCCTATCAATATAATAAATTACTCACAGTGATATTATATCAATGCTATCGTGATATCGTACTATTGTTGTCGGATGGTTCTTCTGTGTCCATCCTCCTCCCATCTAAACTTTATGCATCTAAATACCATTTCACATGAACTAATGATAAAAACCGATTTAAAATCAACACTTTGAGATAATATGTAACTGAAAACAACTTCTAATCGTATCAAATTGCGATATAGGATAAGAAGCACTTCACTTTTATTATTATTTATTTAGTTTCGTCACAGATTTATAACAATTTCTAAGAAACAGGATTAAAATAAATTAAATGAAAACTGCTGTTGTCATTTTGAATACTTCAAAATTACTTGTCAACTACAAATAAGGCATAGCACCCACCACCCTGTTAAATATCGCCTATGATGAAAAATCGGTGGTCATTACTGTCACACCGCGTGTTCGGTACAAGTTGCTTCTCGCTCTATTTATTGCTTTGGAGTAAAAAAAGATCAGTACTGGGTTCATGCTTTTGCAGTCGATAGATAATATCTCTAAGGGTTTCATTTATCCGGGCACGCCGCAATTGCGGCGGTAAGACCTCTCTTTGAGGAGTGGCTGGAGAGAAGTCATGGCGTCCTGACCTCCGCTCACCGCTTGACGCAGGTACTCATCGGACACGGAAGTTTCGGGAGGTACCTGTGTCTGATGCGAAAGGAGGAAACGCCTGGGTGTCACCACTGCGAAGATCGCCCGGAGGGCACGGTGGAGCATACGGTGCAAGACTGTCCAGCTTGGGCAGAGCACCGACGTGTCCTCACGGTTGCGATAGGCGGAGACCTCTCGCGCACAGAAGAAGGAAGCAGGCCTCCTTCTGCGAAGCAGTAATGCTCGCGAAGGAGGAGGCGGGCCGCGAGCGAGAGAGGACAGTGTCCTCCCTCCGCCCCACCCGCGGTGGTGAAGCCCACGGCGACGGACGTCGCTAGACGATCTCCAGCCACCGTAGGCGCGGGTATGCGGGCAGCGAGTAAAGGGCAACTCGCTGCCCGACCATGGACCATGCCCCGGTCGACGGCGCGTTGTGTCCCACGCGCGCCTCAAAGAACGTCAGCATAATGACGGGGCCCCCCTCTCAGAGGGCCAAATCCTGCCGGGGTCGCGGGATTATTTCCTTACCGTGACCCCGGAACAGAAAGGGCTATTGAAGGACAGCGTCGATTTATCAGAAAAGTGATTATTACAACATTGTCCCAAAAAAATACTGTAGATAAGATAGTATAGATATAGAATGAAGATTTAATTATAAAGAGGTGACATCAAATTGTTCTAGTGTTTGTCATTACATCAAAATGCATCAAAAATTAGTACCAACACCAGATGATGGAGGACAGGGTGTCAAGCACCCTTAGCTTTCCACTCTCGAACATATAAAGATATCACGCAACCAGCTTTGTGACCGCACGTTAATAAAAGGAGCGTGTGTTTGGGGCTTTTTTTAGAGTGCTAAAATAATCGAATGAGTCGTCCTACCCAGGGCACGGCGGGAGAGACTGTCAGACTCGGAATACTTACTAAAATCTACGATGTCTTTCAATAGCCCTTTACGTTCTGGGGTCATGGTATTCGCTAGCCCGCGACCCAGGTAGGCCCTCTAAAAGAGAGCCCCGTCATTGCCATTGTGCTGACACTCTTTCAGGCGCGTGTGAAACACAAAACACATGCCCTTGCCCGTGCGCGCGTGTGTTTGGGGCTTAACGATAATGGGTATTGTCACTTTCGTAAGGTATGCCAATTATCATTCATTTTCTACCAAAATAGTAGTTTTGTTCGTAATCTCGGGACATCAAAATGTTATAAAATAAATTTAAGACTGTGAATGATAAAAATATTCACAAAATATTAATCCACATCAATAAAGATTTCTATCATTTTGTTTTAGTAAATGTTTCGATATCCTTATATCAAAATATTTCTTCTAGAGTAATACATGTATTTTGCGTAAGGGGAACACTTTATGAAATGTCGAAGTTGACGAAATGAAATTCATAAAACTTTGGATTGCGTTAATTTTGCGATACTAACGCCTCCTGGTGGCGGCGCGTGGCAACTTTTCCGACTCATCAAACGATGCTTTCCCTTGACCATACGCCGTTAACACATAAGATAGCTTTTATCCCGATTTTATTATATTACCTTACTACTATACTATACATGACGTCATGTCCTCGCTGTGTCTACGCCTCATCACCTCCGTATGTTTTGCAATATGACTAAAGTATTGAAGCGTCGCGTGGGTGGCATGCTTGAATTCTCGGACCCTTCCAATTCTTTCAAGTTATTTGCAAAATCGAGAGCAAGTCCTAATCGTAAATTAAAATTTTAATAGCTGGATATCTTTCGTGATTATAATTGTATTTGTTTGAATTCCCACATTTAAATTCCTTTGGGTGAACTTAAACAAAATAATCACGAAAGATATCCCGTAAGTGACAATTTAAATTCCTATTTCTTTACCATTTAGTAACCCTAAAAACCCTAATAGGTACCTTAAAACAATGTCCTAATCGTGTCCATTTTCCGTCCTTTCTATATTTCACACGGTCAGACTTTTTATAATTTTAATGAAAATCCATTTAAACGTCCTTTCTGTGTGCCCTGCGCCTAATGGTGTCATATCATTGTAATTTGAATTCATTGAGGATCAGCGCTGGCTGAGTGAAAAGTGGATGCCATTAGGTTTAAAGGTTGACGTAACATTGGATATCGATTTAGGGTTTGACTGGCTTATGACATAGGTACAGGTAGGCCTTCATGTAAAGTCACAGTGAACCCAACATTTTTTTGTTATTTTTTCGTTATTCTTTTGGCATATCTTTTTCGAGCACTAGTTTTATTTACTTTTACAGCTTTTTTTGCCATAAAAATATACAGTTTGTGTCTCCATGGTTTAAAATCCGAAACGTAGGTCGTTATCTTTGGAAACTTTTATATCTTATGTCAGATATAAGCTGATGAATGTTTGATTTTTATACTTAGAACAAGTATGATAATCCTCCCTGCGCAAACGTAAACATTGTTTGTGTCCAGTTTTTTCCACTTTACACCATATACTCATTATTACTCATGAACTGTCGTGTCGTGTCGACAACCAAGTGTCAATAAGTTCGCGCGCTACCTAAATCAATTTAAAAATATCGAAGGCGTAAATATCTAAAGTTCTCTCAACACCTCAAGTTAATAATAGAATTTTGATCTCAAAGGGAAAATAGAACCTCTTTACACTAATTACTTTCTCGTTTATTTCTGAAACACAGGCTAAGAGATTTCGCAAAATCGGCACCTACAAAGAAAATATGAAAATCATCATTAACGAAATGCTGACGTGTTCTCAAAACTAATTGCGGGTGCTTCTAGAATGATGACTGTACTTCGTTTTACTTTTATATACTTAAACGATGTCATTAATTAAAAGTTAGGTGATTAGCGCCAAATAAGCTATTCAAGGCAGCGTACACCGAACCCTTTGTCAACCAAGCCGAAGGAAACTTTCTGTAAATTGATTCATTTATTATACTTTATTCTTAAGTCACGCGGTAATTTATTGATTATCTGCTTTTGCAATTACATTTAAGCTCTTCTAACGTTGAGAGTAAAAAAAAACTTCGATATAAAACTCTAAATTTTTTGACAAAATCAATTCGTTTCAGTATCTAAATTAAACATTAAATAATCAGCGAGCTAACACTTATAAAACATTCCGAATAGTTTTTTTTCTATTTTGAATCAGTAATCATTATTAATTTATTTATTTGTTTCTTTAACACTTCTTGCACAAGGAAGCCCAAAAGCGGACATAATGCCATAGGCATTTTCTTCCAGTCTACCTTAGGGACCTTACCTTAGTAATCTTGATTTCATTACCAATATGATACATAGATTTAATTGAATTAACCCTGTCCTTATAATTTTGGAGTGGCAACCCTGTTGCTAGGGCTACGGACCTCGTAGAAGAGTATTTTCGAAGAACCCTACTAATCTAATAATCTTATTAAATTGTATCGAAAATCTTTAGACGAAACCTTTTCGAGTACTTCAAGCTTATTAGAAATGTCAAGTACTTACATTCTGTTGGTTCAAAATCAATTTTGTTGAGCCTCAATACTTTTCAACAAGTTTTTTATTTGGTAAGAATTTCGAAACAATATTCGTACTCAACAACTTTAAAGTGTGTTCTAGATAAAGTTCGGTCTTTAAATATTAATGACCACAAGCCAAGTTTCGGAAATAGTTTCAGTAGAACATCTTAAAAATAAATTTAAGCTCATAAATATTTTACACCGTATTTCAAAGTCTCCCATAGAGCCGCTTTTTTTTGGGTTCCGTGCTGAAAGGGATAAACAGGAGCCTTATTACTGAGAGTTCGCTGTCCGAGTTAGCAACATAGTAGATAGAGATAAAGGATGTTCTCAATTCGTCGAATATTTTTTCCTTTTAGTACCAGAACCGCGTTGGTAAAGGAAAACATCGTGAGGAAACCGGCATATCCTAGAACCAAAAATTCGAAGACATGTGACATTCACCAATCCGCACTGGGCCCGCGTGGTGGATTATGGCCCACTCCCTCTCACAGAGAGGAGTCCTGTGTCCCAGCAGTGGGAACATTAATAGGCTGATGACGACGAACAGAACGACAGACCAGTTCTTTGAAAAAAATGGGATATTTTGTAAACACAACAAGAGTATCCTATTTATTTGTTAAACTTATTATGATACACGGAAAATAATTTACCATAATTCGATCGTTAAGAGAATCTGCCAGGTAATATCTACTTAACTTGGAACCAGGACGGACTATCAATTAGCCGGGCCATTGACGCGAAAAAACTGCCTCTCTTTATAAAGGTCCTCTCACAAAATTTCATCAACATTTATTTACGTAATTTTCATCATTTTAATGATGTCTATTTCATTTTATGTTTTCTACCGAATTCAAATTTAACAAGGTTTATTTTTTTATGGGTATAAGCTTGTTTTGCTTGTTAATTTTTAAATTATAGAATCAGGCGTTACTTTGCGGAATCTGTAGCTTGGATTCAGGATGCAGTCCCAGGATTCCCGGCCTCGTGCATTAATGATCCTACACAAGGTAGAGGTACGGTTTCATGGCATGCTAACCTTTTTTCGCTTATTTTGCATGTGCGTGTCTGTATACGTGCATCCTGGCCTGAATTTTTCTCCCGCAGATAATTTTTCGTAACATAAAACGCCTTACCACAAAATCGTATTACGATTACAGTTTTTTTCGCCAATTGTTCAATAGATGTTTATCTTTCTTGACGGTTATGTTTTTATGTACTCAAGTTTTTTTTTTTAAATTTGATTTAAATAATATCCCGGTATCAAATTTTCTTTTGCAGTAATTATTATTTAATCGAACACACACCCATTTACTTTCCATATATGTTACACACCCACATCAGTCCACAAGAAGTGGTATCTAAAGGGCTATAAAATATGAAGTTTAATAACTATTACTAGAAAATAGAGCAAGTAAGAGCCCGAACGTCGAAACAAAGTTGGATCGTTTGTGGGTAGCGATAGTGAGACAGATGGTGCCACCAAGATAGTTTCGAGAAGGCTCGTCTTCTTAATGCCTCAAGAAAGTCTCAAGTAATTTCACTGTGGAGTGAGGTCTGAGGAACTCACTACCAAAGAACCTTCAGTTTCGTAAGTAGCTTTTTGGAGATGTATTACTGAAAGTTTCAATGTTTTATGTCGGAAGTCTGTCTTGTTACATGAAATGAGTGTCGTATTAATAATATATGTATGCCAGACTTAAACATATCGACATGTGTCTAAGTTGAGTTGGTTTTTACGTTGGTGACCACAAAAATAAATAGTTGGTTCATTGAGTTGGAAAATTAGTGACGGCATAGGTTGATATTGCCACACGCCCCCGCATTTTGAGAACTCATGCAACTATTCCAATTTAACGTCAGTGATAACTTTCTTACTTGTGCCACTTCACAAGTAGTAAAATAATCACTAAAATTCGACAAAAAGTGGGCAGAGTAGTTGAAACGACTCAATTACCAAAGGAGACGGAAAAAAAACATTTAGAATTGTTTTTTTTTTCTTCTCCTCTGGCTACAACTACTTCTGTATTAGACAGAAGAAGAAGATGCTTATAATTTCACATTATAACAGTAGTAAGAGACGAGACTGACAGCAGCGTTGGTCAGATAAGCCGTTATCTGTGTAAAATACTGATATTCTGATGCATTTGGTTGACAAAAGTCGATTGCAACAAAGTTGGGAAATATGTTAAGCAGATGATGAAAATGACACAAACAGCGTAAGTCTCCATGATTACTGGATTTTATTAATTTTAGGGCTGATTTTTAACCGACTTCAAAAAAAGGAGGAGGTTATCAATTCGACTGTATTTTTTTTTTTTTTTATGTTTGTTACCTCATAACTTGCGACTGGGTAAACCGATTTTCATGATTCTTTTTTCAATCGAAAGCTAGTGTTT
This sequence comes from Agrotis segetum, assembly GCA_036375495.1. Taxonomy (NCBI): domain Eukaryota; kingdom Metazoa; phylum Arthropoda; class Insecta; order Lepidoptera; family Noctuidae; genus Agrotis; species Agrotis segetum. Next base: position 1,543,900 of record JAQSVV010000032.1, read on the forward strand.
TCCGTGTGGTCCCATTGTCACCATTTCATGATCTGATGATTGCATCTTGGAGAAATCAAGGGCAACCTTCAAATTTTATTAGCTGACACATAGATTTTCGCAAATCTTATGAAGTAATTCAAGTACTTGCGTATAGAAATCATCATCTCATGAAGCTGAGCTGATGATGGAAGGTACAACTCCTCAAGTAAGAAAATTATGTTCGTGTTCGCATATCTCCGGAACTACAAGTCCGATTTAAGTAATTTTTTGTTGTACTAGGTATCGTTCAACTTAGTTTTTGAGATAGGGAATGAATGAAAGAGATGTTAACGATGTTATTACCGGTGCTACGGATTACGAAATTCTAGTAAGAAAATTATGTATTTGACAAGAATATTGGTTGAATGTTTAAACTAAAAAGAGTAAAATAAAAACTTTTTCTTAAAAAAAATGTGACCGCTTTTAAAAACAACCACAAAAAAGGGTAAAATAACAAAATTTTTCTTTCGGAAGTCGGTGGCAAAAAAGACAATGAAATTAATAAAAAAAGTCACCGACTTCCGAAAGAAAAGTTTTGTTATTTTACCCTTTTTTGTGGTTGTTTTTGAAGGCGGTCACATTTTTTTTAGAAAAAGTTTTTTTCAGCAGCCCAATAAATCAGCCCTTATACAAGTAATTTAGTCACGCGTGGATGACACACATTTATATCAATTTGGGTTTAAAAAAGAACTGTAAAAAGCCGTCTTCGTAAAACTTATTAAAGAAGAAAAAAAAAATCGTTTCAAACAGGCATATTTTGTCTAATTTTAAAGACATTTTTATCTACCTTTCTTACAAATACATGTCGTGGCATTATTAAAAAAAAAACTTGTGCCTTTGAGTTACGTTTACCAACTTCAAACACAGTTCTTTGCTCTTCAAACGAACACTTATCTACACGAGTTTGTCAGCATCAAAAGCAATAGCAATAATAATTTACACGACACGTAACGCTCACGATACGGAAAACATAACGAGTACTCGTATGACAATAACCATAATAACGTGAGTGTTCACTGTGGTGTTCAGATAGCACAAATTGGTGCAAATTTACAAAAGAAACAAGTACAATGTACACGCAACGGGTGTGTACTGGGTGTATAAAATTTTGCGATATTGTTACCAGACTTGACAGCCTCTTTTTTAGCGGGTAATGGGCCATTTGCTAGCAATATTCCTTGAAGACGCGTTTCCATTAGGCGAGTCTTGCATACAAGTATACTTTCACATAGCTAATTGAATTGAAAAAATAAAACAATCTTCAGTTTCAATCACCTAATTGGAACTTGTACGCAGGCTTGTTCAAGTTGCATACAATTTTCAACTTGTAAGGAATCGTAGCCATAAGAAATGTAATTTTTTTCAATGAAATACAATATAAACATACGCTTATTAATTATATAATGTTCCCAAAGTTGAGACGCAGGCCACCTCTGCGAAAAAAGAAATGGACTGTAATCCACCGCAAGGGCGCAGTGCATGTTGCTAATGTACGAGTAGGCCATACACGTTACGGTCTAGCGGAGAGGTAAGTGTGCAGGTATGCTTGCGCAGGTCAACCGAACAATGGTACCGTGTATAGGAACGTTCCGGTGTATCGGAGCGGTCTTCAGTTCTCTTAGCGATGGCATCGAATGTGGACACGCTGGCGTAAAGAGAGAAAGTCTTCGATTTTTCGTTTGTAGGATATTCCCGTTTCCTCAAGAACGTGAGTCTTACAAATAATGTGATTATTACTTTCAATTAACCTGTTCCATTATGTAGAGTTGAAAAAGAAGAAAAGAAAGTGAAAAGTTTACTCTATAATAATAGGCCAAAATTTTTTAACTGCAGATTTCTATATATTGTTTTTAATAAATGATTCCTTAGCTTATTGTCATAACAGATATTCCTAACGGTTCAGCTGAATGTTATATATCAAGGTGAATGACACACAACCACCGAGGCCATCATTCTCATGCTTAAACACGAGATAAAGCCAGACCTCCAACTTACATCAAAATACCCTTGTAACATGACACAAAATCGTCAATAAATAACCATAGTATCGTGTGCTACGCCATAATGATTTATTACCTGCAAAATTCCACTCACGGCCCGGTCACGGTTTTATGTGGTACGCACAATCAAGCCATGCATTTTCAATATGACCTTTTAATGTATGGATAGCATATACAAAATGGGGTCAGATTATACTGGATGTAACGTTGAGTATGTCGTCGTGTGTATATTGTAGCCCGAAGGTATCGACCAAATAAGGCGTTCAGGGATTCTCTCGGGTCCAGGTGTACCGACATGCTTCGCATGACATAATAATGAACCTTTGTAAATGATACCAACAAAGAGGTCGCCAACATTGGTTTATAGATCCTCGTAGTCAACATTGGTAATTCCGTAATTAATTATTGTAATTTTAGAAGGCCAGTACTCTTATCACGAGTTTTCACTATTTTACTTTACAGCGTCTTTCCACTATTAACAGCGTTTCTTGCATGAAAAAATGGAACAGCGCCTCTGGTGTGTGAAGAAGGTACAAATTTTTTCCTTGGTCGATTTGAAAATGTCAAAGTTCCAGTTTACTTTACGTCAGAATAATTGAAAACTCGTGATAAAGCCTCTGTGTGATATTCACTAATATTAACATTCTCATTGTAATGTTTTTTTTTTCAGGAATGAAATGTCACCGGGAAAAAGTATACTGTACGGAGATAAACGACTTGGTGTATCTCGTAAAGTGGTTGGAAGAAACTTGATAGCACTGACACAAAACCGTATGAGGTGGAAAGGTTAAGAAGAGACCTACACTCAGCTTTGGGTGACTAAAGGTTGAAGAAGAGATAGTTTTCACCGATTTAAAAAAAAAGCCCAAGTGCATGTATACAAGTATTTCAAGAGTACTTTCATCTCACAGTACCTCCTCTGAGATAATTCCAAGATCGAACTTCTTTAACAAAATCTGAATAATTTTCAGTTTTCAATTCGAGTTTTAGTTACATATTTAAAAAATAGTTAACTTATAATTTGAAGCATTGAGCTGAAAGTTTGTGATATCAAAGATGTGCCTTTTCATTTTATTCCTTCGTGTGTTGGTAAGATGAGTAATGTCACTCCTATTGTCGAACCATGAAGCTGCTATTGTCAAACAAACAGGCGTGACGAACGCGAAGCGAGGCGTTTTTGTTTGTAATGTCAACCTATAGAATTGTTTGAAGCCAGTCACATAGACTATCGGATCGCTTTCGCTTTTCTATGTTACTGGATTCAAACAATTCCATACATTACAAATAAAAACTTCGGATCGCATTCGCTTCGCCTGTCTGTTTGACAATAGCTTGAAGGTACGGTATGTCCACAAGCTTGCTGCTGTGAACGGTGTATTAGCGCCAAGGGGCGAGCGGTAAGTGTAACCAAATGTATGGATATGTTTGAAACACGCCAGTGGCGAAGTCAAAGTAATTAATGTCTTAAACCGCACCTGAACGGACCTTTATGTCTTATATGTGTAATACAGTGGTAACAATTTTTAAATAAACATCCCAACACACTGTTTTGATCTCGCAACCCCAAACGCAAGAGATTTCTTTGTAAGATTAATAAGGGACCCAACCTATTTAATATTTCAACAAAACACCCCCACGTTCATACAATATACATTGGCGTTAAAGTCACGTACGCAAGCATTTTATCTTCGTTATAGTGATACACGAACAGCAGGAAAACCTAGCAATCATGTTGTTATGGTATATTTTAAAGGGTCCTTTAAATTATAAAGTGAAGATTTTTTTAAGCAATCCGGTGAAGTATGAATTTTTAAAGTAGGAAAGTGCTTCAGGCTGTGTTTTGAGTGCCCGCTCTTTGAACATTAACTACTTTGCATATTGAAAATTAAGTTTTGTTATGTAACTTGTAAACAGAATTCATCTAGACTTCTTACTACTTCATTATGTATATCAGGTACGACGAAAAGTATGAAATCCATATAATAAAGAATCAAAATCCATATTTTATATTATAAAACTTTCTCACAATTTTTATCAAACATCAGAACAGTGAACAACCCAAATCCCTTTGAATCTATCAGACCAATATCATATTTTCAACACGTACATTATATTCATACGAACTACAACTTTTCCTTTCGATCAAACGAAAGAGTAATCCAAGAAAAACGGGCAACAAATATTCGGGACGTAATACCATTAAGTGCGGACCGACATGTTGGACGCATCGGCTATTTATTGGATCATGAATTAGTAAAGTTCTAAACTGGGGCGGCCACAGCTGGGAGACAAAAGATAGTTTTGGAGCCCTGTTTTTTTACCCAGAGTGGATCCAACCCATGTGACATATGGCGGTACTTATCCCTCCAAACTACGGTAATTTCTGTGAACCAATTCAAAGATTGAAATAAAGAGTCGTAGCCGATGTAGCCTTCATACATAATGGAATCACTCCAGTGGAGTTTGTGGTGTCGACGTACAATATTTCAGTTGTTTTTGTTATACACAAGGTAGGTTTGCTCTCGACCTTGGTCTAGGTCAGTGGTAATAGAAAAGTTCAACGATGGAATGAGCTTACCCAGAAGAAGCCTGTTAAACTATGTAAAGATTAGGGTTATATGCGTTCGGAAATACAGATGCAGGCAGAGAGTTACACTTCCTTGTTGAACTTAAAAAAGGTGTTTACGTGGAAACTTCTTCTTCTTAAATTTTAGCTACCAAAATGAGTGAAGATCTCTGGCACATCTTTTTGTCATGACTGTCCAATTTCTTCCAGTCACGTTAATGGGATCGTCTGTCCACCTAGTGCAATAATTATGTAGCTGACGGACTTATTACATTTGTAATTTATTGATAATGTCAACATGACAAGTGGCATAATTATGTCCAGCATTGGATCACCTACTGTAAAATAAAATACCCCCGTAATTACAGTGGCGTACCGGCCAATAATTACGGGGGTAACACCCCTCTTTGAAATTAACAAACATCCATTCATCCATCCAAACAAACTTTTACGGATTAGTAGGATTAATAATTCTATGCTATTTGATTATACCTATTTATAAATAACTCTACGATATTTTTACGCCTTGTTTTTCGTGGTAAAATCATTAAATGAGTCCCGCCCAGAGCAGTGCGGGACTGTCAGACTCGTACTGATTAAAATCCACGGTGTCCTTCAATAGCCCTTTACGTTCCGGGGTCACGGTAATTCGTAAGTCCCGCACCCTGCACGCTATTAAACCTCAACAAAAATAATTATGTAATAACTTCGAAAAATAACCTGCAAAAAAGGTGGATGCAGAATATGACAGTTGTACACAATGTCCCTAATATAAAACAAACATAACAAACAAAGTACTAAAATATATTGAAATAGTTGATCTAGACTCCTCGACTCCTAGGATCCAATATTTCCTCTTCAATAATGTCATGTCGTCATCCGAGTTGTCACTCCGTGCCATATTGAATGTGACAGTTTTATTGAAACAATCTGAACCAGAAAGCATTTCATTGCATATCTATTTTCCATTCGGACAGTTTGAAAGCTTAGATTTTTAATCTAGCATTTTAACTTTTTTACCTAAGAAGATATTTTATACTTTTCAACGCCAGGATACCTTCCATCTCACAGTTCAATTCCAATTTTCTTCAACTTTGGAGCAATGTAATATTGTTCTAAACTTCTCAAGGGCTTTAATTCGAAATATCTAGGGATACAAAAATGTTGCAAAATTCATACCTTTTTTAAATATAACGTACTCACGTAAATTATTCAGACTTTAAATAACAGTAACAATCACAAAGATAAACAATCAACGACCAAAAACAAATGCGAAACGGAATGCACAAAACTCTATCACAGCACACCATCCAAATAGCCGTCAATAAAAATAGCGTTTTCGGCACTAAAAAGTGAAACAGCTGTTCAAAAACGGCGCTCAGATACTCCTAACGAGCGTTGAATCCATTAATTATCAAAACAGAAAGGTTTTTGCTCCAAAGAGCCGGTAACTGAAGACCGCAATTAAGTACAGAGAATAAATAAATTTAAAACGGCGTCACGCCACGAAACATAATCTGTGCTTGATTAGTGACGGCTAGAAGACCTTCAGATGTCTCGAGGAAAGGGTGCTACGAGTTAAGAAGACTAGCTAGATCCCGAGACTACGTTTGATTACAAACTTGAAACCCTCATCAAATATTCGGAGTTACTAGTTGAAGGCCACAAATTACATCGTTACATTTAATTAGGACAATCATTAGTGGTCTGTCTGCTACAGATTCAATTTAATAACAATATTAGGGCGCATAATTAGTTTGATAACAATCACTAATAGTGTAATTGTTTGACTGGCCTATTGGTCTAGTGGTTAGTGACTCTGACTACTATACCGGAGGTCGTGGGTTCGATTCCCACCCAAGACAAATGTTTGTGATGAGCACGATCATTTGTTCTGTGTTTGGGTGTAATTTGTCTATGATATTTATGTATTTAGAAATATTTAAGTATGTTTTTCAGTTGTCTAGTACCCATAACACAAGCTCTGCTTAGCTTGGGACTAGATGGCGTTGTGTAGATAGTTGTGGAATATTATTATAATTGCTTGCTTGAAACATTTAGACCTCACTGTCTTTTCTTTGAAAAACCGCTGCGATTTGCGTTTTTGACCTATTAAGGTTTTCATTGCGATGCAATGGTTGGCTACAGAAGATAAACGTCTTGCTGAGGGGTGTCGTATTTACCATTAGGTACGGTAAGCCAAGAAAAGCAAACCAACGGTTGTGATGTCACTAGCTATCAAAGAGGGTGACTTTTCTCTGAACTGTACCCTTAGCACGAGTTTTCAGTATTTAAGACGTAAAGTAAACTGGAAGTTTGACAATTTCAAATTGAAAATTTTCAAGGAAAAAAGTAGTTCTTTCTTCGCACACCAGAGGCGCTGTTCCATTTTTTCATACAAAAATGCTGTAAATACTGGAAAGACGCTGAAAGTAAAAGAGTGAAAATTCGTGCTAAGCGGGTACTGAAGGTGAATGTATTTACTTGATTGTGGAAGTGACATTAGATCGATATAAAAGAAGTAAACAAAAAAAAACGATTACTGGCTGAAAAAAAAAACACATCGTTCCAATTTACAAACGAAATGATAGCTGTATCACCCGTCCCTAATGAGATAACAGAACGTGTGTAAGAATGATGGTTTCATTTAGAACCAGCGCAGGATAAAATGCGTAGTACAGTGTAATAACAGCCAACCATCTGGCGATACTACCACTTAGCTCACTGATTACAAACAACGAAACATTAATTATGTTTTTGCTTCCAAAGATACTGAAGTAATTTACGTGCCCCCGCTTTTCGGGAAAATAAATGTTTGTAATAAGTCTGTGGTAGGCTCGTGTTTATTTGTTTGTATAGGTGTCAAGCAATATCTTCGAATACAATCTGTAATTTACGAGGCTTCGTTGGTGGCGGCTGCGTCGATTGATCATTCGAGGTTAAATAATTTTGGGAGTCTTGTCTACAAAGCAAAGAATTATAAATTACAGATCACTATTCAGTTGACGAACAATCGATAACCCGACAGCACCTTTCTACTTGACAAAATAAATTTGCGAATGCTGGATTAATTAAACGACACAACGCAGATCTCCTTAGTATCTGTTGCGTTCCTGTCTGTTTACTATAAAACACTCATACTCATATTATCCACGCCATCATACAGGTTTTAGTGTGAAGGTCAGACATCATACCAAATTTAGTCGGGAGCAGTCTAGACACATGATGATTCATACAAACCTTCCAGTAAAGGATTATCGGGAAGTTAGTATTTATTATAGCAGTACACTTTACAATTTTCTAGAATAAGTTGATGCAATCATAAACTCATTAGAGTTTTAACCTGCACCAAAACCATAATATGTCGATACAGCATAATGTACACAAAGGAATTTAAATGCAACACACTCAAATCCCTACATAAAAATAAAAATTTAAAAGATAAAATAATAAAAAAATGCGAGAATGTTTGAAAGAGTTATCGCAGAATAAATACAAAGAGCAAGATGGACGGAAGTTTTGAAGAAGGAAGCAAGCAGTAGTTGGATGAAACAAGAGGGATATTGTGTGCTGTGGGGTAACTAAGAGGAGGCCTATGTCCAGCAGTGGACTGCCATAGGCTGAAATTATGACATGATGAATGAAAGAAACAAGGAGAGTTTTAGATAGCCCAAAACAAAAAAACAAGCCAGAATCATTTGGTATTTGGTCACATTTATACAAATAGCCTCCATCTTGTATAACACAATTATATTTGTCAACCTGACTGTCCATCGAAAGCGATTTAAACTCTCAAACAAATTGACAGATTATTCTCTGACTCCGGTCCGGGTTTTAGTACTAATCAAAGCGAGTGTAGCCAGAAGCGTATCTACAATCTGCCAAAACTGAAAGCTAACCCCAAAACAGTGAGTAAATTACGTCACAAAAGTCATTCTTCATTGGGTATCTGATTCTAGCAACAAGAGTTGTGGGTAATCCGACACAGAGATATAGGCTTTATAGCCACTTTATTAGAGTTTGTCGAGAAAAACATTGCAATTAGATGTCAGACTGTAATTTATAGCTAGTCAAATTAACAATAGTATCTTCAATTATATTTTATGTATTTTCTTAACTAAATTGTGAATCTTTAGGAACTGCAAGCTAGTGAACATCAATGCGAATTTGGTCGACTTCGGCCGCATTCAGGCAATCTTGTTCGATGTGCGGGTCGACTTCATTCACTAACTAGTGTAACAAATGCATGCGGTGCCCGAATACGAGTAAATAGTACAGAACTCGAGCATTCTCGTTTTAAATTTTTGTCGAACTGATCGACGAGCCAAGCATCGCTACAAATATTTTCACGATCTTTGTCAAAAGATTTTCATCATAAAGATGTCAAAATTGACAGTGGGCTCGGCAAAAAGCTCATCAGAACGTTCGTTAAGAAAGCTCGCTAAGATGCTCTCTAGTGTTTCTGTGTAATGTTACATTTACAAGAATGCTCTTTACAAGTGAATACTCAAGTTTATTAGCAACTTAAGGGACTTTATCGAGGCGATTACCGATTTAAGAACCGATTTAAATACGTGCGATTTACAAATGGAGTGATACAATGCAATTCGACCGTGTACTTCAAAAATCCACCTTACTACTACGACAAAAAGGCGCTGCAAACCAAATAGAAATGTATCAATGAGTCGATGGCACGAGATTTCGCACGAGACGAGTAGTTGCGCAATCGAATCTCGAACACAGAATCATATGCATTTTCATTAGGACGTAGGTACATGCAATTCGATATCGAGGAGATCTGAGCGATATCGTCAACCCGTGCGAGTCCATTAGCAAACACTAGCGATTGTGCATACATTTTCATCGGCAGGACGCTTGTGTGATATGACCGATATCGTCAATCGATGCAATTCGATATCGCATCACGCCATGAGTAAAGTCCCTTAAGAGATCAATTGTAATTTTCGACACGGACATTGATAACAACATGATAACCGAATTTCCGAGTTTCCAGTCTCCGATCAGACAGAGTAAATTGACGCAGTCCCTAGGCAACCTGATATCAACCACCACAAATAGAAATGCCAATCATTGTGTTACCAGGGGGTCTAAAAAGGCCACTGTAACAATATCGGAAGAGAACATGACTTTTTCCATATTTGTGACGAAAAGAAATTTGAAACTTTGATGATAATGATCATCAAAGTTTAATTTCTTCACTACTCCTCTCAAAAAGTGAGGAAATCGGCATGTCCTAGAAAAATGAACACATTTGACATCTAGTATACCATACTGTACTGGGTCCGCGTAGTGGATTATGGTTTATTCTCTCTCACAAAGAGGAGGCCTATGTCCCAGCAGTGGAACATCACTGGCTTTGCCCAGCAGTGCAACATCTACCCCTAAAAACTAAACAAAAACATGACTAGCAGATTTATAACATGAATTGCGATAAAATTATTCTACGAGTATATCGATTAATACTGCTAAGAAATAGAACAGAAAAATATTTTATGTCAGAATTATGAAAAAACCGGCCAAGTGCGTGTCGGGCCACGCACAGTGTAGGGTTCCGTAGTTGCCCATCAAAATACTTATGCGAACTAACTAAACTGATTCGCTGAATTTAATTTTAAAAAGAAGAATTTTCAAAATCGGTCCAGGAGTCTTTGAGAAATCTGGGAAAATACATAAGAAAAACGATTACGACGAATTTAGAACCTCCTCCTTTTTTGAATTTAGTTAAAAATAGTTGACGATAAAAACCTACCTATCCCCAAAAAACATACCTATAAAAGCTGTAAAAATAAAGTTGACAAACTTAAATTTGCAGTTGTCTCCGATACATTTTGTTTAAGAAAATATGATATCCAAGTACATTTTATAAGTTGGTCGACTATTACTCGTAAAGTTGTAAAGCCTACTTAGTCATGACAATTTTCTTTTAAACTTCGTTATATATACTACTATTGTGAATTTTTTCATACCCCCAAACATAACCGTTTAGCTGGTAGAGGGGGGGGACACTCGAAACGAGCAAAATTTAGCACTTTCAAGCTTAATATTTCACAAACGAATTTTTTTATCAAAAAATTGATAATGGAAACTATCATTATTTTTTAAAGGCCTATTTAATGATACACACTAAGGGGTACGCGAGAAAAAAAAAATCCTCACTTTACGTGTAAGTACTGGAGGTACCCTAAAAAAAAATATTTTACGAGATTTTATTTTACCACTTTTTCGGCACAACAAATCCGTATATTTACACCAAATTACAGCTCTCTAGTACGGTGCGTCTCTGAGCTAAACTGCGGACAGACGGACGGACGGACATGGCGAAACTATAAGGGTTCCTTGTTGACTACGGAACCCTAAAAAGTGACTGTATAAAAACGGGGAAAATAATTATTATTTTGTTATTCTGATAAAGATGCCTTTTTAGATCCCTAAAAGCAATACATTTCTCATTATTCGTCATTATTGTGACCTAGATTGGATTACTTATGTAGGAAAGTTAATTAAGATTTTTACATAAGAGGCAAGAGTAATTAAAGTACTTACCTAAATACTAATTAACAACGTTTAATCTCATGATGAATCAATATTTAATTTTGTATCTGCGAGTGAATATTCAAATAAACCAAGAAAGCACAGTAAAGCGTAATCGTACAAATACGTATAGTATACAAAAATATAATTATGTATTACTAGTTTAAGCCCGCGTCGTTGCCCGAATTTATGTGTTCTTGAATAACGCAGCATTATCCCACGATAACAACATACTGGAATAAAACGCATCATCATCATCATCCTATAATGTCCACAGCTGGGACATAGGGCTCCTCTTTGTGAGAGGGAATAAACCATAATCCACTACGCGGACCCAGTATGGTATTCTAGATGTCACATTGTGTTAAATTTTCTAGGACATGCCGATTTCCTCACTTTTTGAGAGGAGTAGTGAAAAAATAAATTACATAAAATAATGCGACTGGCTGGGAACACACGACGATGTGTTTAATTAAAACTATCTGTATTCCAAATGCATTGAGTAGTTTTTATTTACTATGCGTAATCAAGGAATTACACAAACGACAACACACGAATTTTGTTCTCACGGGTGTAGGCAGAAACTCAAACTCAAATTCTACCTTTCGTCTCAACAATCATTCATTAGGAGCGCAGTGGTCAAATTACAACGTCCTAAAACCAGGCATGTTCCGGCGAGTGAAAGTGACAGAGCTTTACAATTCGTCTAGCGCCATCTCGTTCACTCACCGAAACAAGCCTGGTCTTAAAACGTTGTAATACCTGGTGTAGTGGCCTACCATGACGTCTTAAAGCGTGAGTGGTTCCACTGAGGGAAAGCAACAGAGCTATACAAGTCGTAGAGCGCCATCTCGTTCCCAAAGCTGAACTATGCCTTAATGGTAGCCATACACCATCCTGCCTATCGAACGATCGATTTGACGCTTGCAATTGTTTCAAATCGGCAGTTCGTCCATATACACCATTCACCATACTGCCTATCGTAAGATCGATTTGACACATCGTCAAATCTGCAGCAACGATGCCAACTTAGTAACTTTATAGCTAGATCTAGCTATTATTCGGTGACCGATAGCTACAAATTTATAAAATTTTAGCTGTCGTCACCGAATAATAGCCAAATGCATCACTGCTGCCGATTTGACGTTGTATCAAATCGATTTGATGACCTGTCAAATTGGCATGTCATGCCATCAAATTGGCATAAATCATCAAATTGCATCAAATTCGCCCATACACGGTCAATTCTATTTGATCAAATTGGCAGTATCATGCCGATTTGACAAATAGGCAGTATGGTGTATGGCTACTATAAGATGTCATGGTAGGCCACTGGTCTACGTACTCGTATTTCATTTATTCGTCATTCCAAAACGATATCATTGTAATTTTGGTAAATGTTCATAATCTGTTAAATTCATTAGTCGATCATTGGTCGGTCAATGGCTTTGTAATAGAATTATTGTGATAGAATGACGTTGATATTCAAGCACGACGGTTGTGGGTAATTGACCTTTCTTAAGGCGCATAGTACCCTCAATGACCTTGAGCATCCAGGCGGAGCTAAACGCAGACTTTTATATCTGCACCGCACATATTAATATGTCCCGAGCGTACCCCGATACCTCAAAATGATATCATATACTATGCAGCGAGGCAGGAACAGCTGCCGTGGACCGCCTTCGCCCGGTTTTTATATGTGGAAATCTCAATTTTTAACATATTCTTTGTAAAATATTGACTGATTTACATGAGCGTTACTCACTTTGTAGTAAATTTTAACACCGATTGATGTATTCAAAAATATTTTAAATAAACGAAGCCGTTTAGAAGGAGTGAGCATTTATTTGAACAAAATAGCGTGTTGTTAAATATTTTTTACAGTTCAACTATTTGTCATAAGAAAATAAAATTTACTCACATTGTTGTACATGAATATACATTCAACATATATTTTTTTTCAATCTTTACACCCAGCCGTTAATCAGGAGTATGCTTTAGAATGTAACGTTTTTACGGCTTAAAAGGCGCGAAGGCCCTTAAAGAACTTCATTAAAGAAGTCAGTGTAAAATTACTTTATTAAAATACATTTCCGATAAAACGGAATAAAAATAACTCGTTATATATATAACCTTCGGGAGGCTACGTATCAGTTTAACATCACGACACAGAAAAAAGGAACATAATTAATAGACGCTAATAATCTTAGTCCCGCAACATCTAAACGTTGAACTTTATGAATAAAAATCCAAGTCTGCCTTTTTTCTTACACAGCCAAAGAGCTTTTTATACTTACCGTGAGAAATCTCGTTTAAATATTCAATTAAACAAGTAGTTTGTTTAAATAAACTGCGGAGAACTGCAAAGGGAAAAGTTTAAGCTCGGCTCTTTTAATGGCCGGCTCGCTTCTGAGAACTAAACGATCTCAGTCAATTATCTAAATCATTGAAGAATTAATAATCTTTCATTCATTTCAATCGTTCGACGTTAATCTGCAAGAGAGCATTCAGCTAAATGAGAACCAAATCGTCATTGAGGAAGCGATTTCATTATATTTTAATGATTTTTACGAAAGCGTTTGATTCTAACAAAGGCTTCACAAAAAACGTTATGAGTTTAATAAAAGGCTGAGTTTTAATTAAAACAAATCAGTAACGAGATCTTCATCCCGGGGCGACGGCGCGTTGTGTCCCACGCGCGCCTCAAAGAGCGTCAGCATATTGACGGGGCCCACCTCTCAGAGGGCCAAAGCCTGCCGGGGTCGCGGGATTATTCCCTTACCGTGACCCCGGAACATAACAGGCTATGAAGGACACCGTGGATTTTAGTCAGTAGAAGTCTGACAGTCCCTCCCGCCCTGCCCGGGGTTGGAGGACTCATTTGATGATTTTTCCACGATAAAAAAAAAAAAAACGATATCTTTATAGAGTATGGCGTCTATTCACGTTCCTTAGTAGTGAAGCAGTTAATTAAGAAGTTAGTTTGCACACAGGAAATTTGTTGCTACGGCACTTAGGCATAAATCTTTAATTATATAGGGGAAGTTGAGATAGTGTGTGTTAGAGCAAGTGTTCCGCACTTTAATTTACATAGTTGAACAGGCACTGTGTCCTTTGTCTACTTAAAAATAGATAATAGGTACGTACTCTTACAGGCACGTTGTACTAACTATGCTTTTAGGGCTAGTGACAGTAATTCAATGTCTGTTAAGATGCTTTCTCGACATCTAGCATCGTTATAGAGATATAATACACATATAAGTCTGTTACAGAATATTTTAAATTATTGCTGATGTGAATGCGACAGTTAATATTACATACTAAAATTAACAATCATAATGCTGCCATTCTCTTGTAAATATTTTTCGCAGAGAGACACAGGGATGATGGCCTGTAAATATTTTTCACTTCTTTTGTTATTTGAGCCATATTTTTGCTATTTTGCTATAATCATCTATCTTGCAGTTTATAACTATGGTTTGTTATTTTTGACTTGTAGGTACTAATATCATTGTATTGTTTTATGTATTCTATTTAAACTAGGATGTAAACTGGTAGTAAGAATGTCAATACAAAAAAAATGTCCATACAAAAAAAAACAAGAGAAGAAAATTCAGGACGCAATAATTCCGCAACGGACGATAATAAAATAATATAAATTTATACCAACTTGTTAACAAGATCATTACCAGCCTATCGTAAATCACACGCCATTTCCAAAGCAAAGGGAAACGCGATAAAGCGTCCTCGCTTTCTTGCGAGTAAATTGCCATACATTACTTTAGTATTATTGCGTTTAAAAAGATCTTGTCGGCTTGATTTGTGTTTTTGCAAAAGATAGGCTGAAAATGAGCGCGGCCCTACAAGAGATAGATCAACTATTTTCCCTTAAAACCAGTAACAACATAATTATTAAGTTCAACAAAAGCTCCAGGCTTTTTACAAACAATAAGGGTTAAACCACATCTGGCAGCACGGAATCGCCGTTTTCCGTCACCCTTTCTCTTTCTGTCGCTTAGAACTGCCATTTGCTAGACCGAGACAGAAAGCATTGTGCTGCCAGATTTGGTTCAACCCTAATTGCTTGTAGGTTCTCTCAAAAAGTCTACGACTTTATGCTACGGAGTGCTACGCGTTGCTTCGTAGTGCTACGTGACGCGTACACGTTCGTCACTATGACGTACTACGCGATGCTACGCTACGCCGCCACCGCGCCGGCGCCAACGGCGAACGCCCGCCGCGCACTACACTTTGCGATTGGTATCATATTCAACCAGTTGCTTCAAACAATAACAATCAGACAGAAATAGACACAAACTCTAATGCGACTCTTACTAAAAATGTTTCTCTAACATCAAAAGCGAAAAGCGTATTCTTAGAAATGTGTAAAATAAATGTAGCCGTTCAAGGCAAACCGACATTGATACTAATACAGAAAATGCAACTTGAAACTTTGTTCACCCAAACGTGACCATGTGTTGAATTGGAATGATAACGTTTACTTTTGTACAGGGGTTTTCCGAGCAAAAACCACATGTGAATTCAGAGTTTTTTGCCGTCGATACTGTGTCAAAAAAAAACTTGAGAGGTGTCAAGGGACACCCAGATGGAACGAAGTTACTTTATACACTCAACAAAAATAATCGTCGCGACTCCACTCCACTCCACTCCGCTCCGCTCTGCTCCACTCCACTCCGCTCCGCTCAGCTCCGCTCCACTCTTTGAGCTCTAGCACCCTTTCGCAAAGCGCGATAAGGAACTTCGTTCCAAAAAGTGTCGTGACAACTTTTCGTAAGAATTTTTTCCGTCTAGCCCCCTTTCACAACGCACGATAAGGAACTTCGTTCCAATATTATCAAATTCTGAATGTAAGTAACCATCCCAGCCAATTACTTTAAGCGGGTCTCATTGTCGCGGGCCGCTATCTCGTCTGATAGATGACCGCAGTCCCCAGTGTGACGCCCCTAATCTTCTCAATTCGCGATCCTAAAGGGTTCACCACAATCCAAACTGGAGCAATTTGGTATAATTTATTCCGTGCGAACTTCAATATTTTCATATTTTCGCCTATAAAGGTGGTCCGTGCCAATTTTATAGCTCATAAATTTCGATGATAACCCCTTTGTTTGTGGGTACTTCGCTGGATTAACGAGTGCTATTGACAATTTGTATAACGAAGCTCTCAAGAAAATTGGCTGTAATTTATTATGGGATGTTCAAGATTGGCAGTAGGGTGGATTTTATCAATTTGCCTAATCGAATTCATTGTGTATGGATTATGTTTGGATTATAAAAGCACCCTACTGGGTGCAAAGTAAAAAATAGTGAAAACTCGTGATATGGGTACTCCCTTACGAGTTTTCACTATTTTTTACTTTACAGCATATCTCCAGTATTTACAGCGGTTCTTGTATGAAAAAATGGAACAGCGCCTCTGGTGTGCGAAGAAGGATCTAATTTTTTCCTTGGTGAATTTGTCAAAGTTCCAGTTTACTTTAAGTCAGAATAGTTGAAAACTCATGATAATGCCTCTGTTTGTTAAAAATCCGATGATGACAAAATCTAAATTAAATTACAAAATTCTACTGCAAAGGTTTTCACATTTCTTTTCAATAACGTAGGTACATACCTACTTTGTGTCAGGGTTCCTATCATAGCATGAAACCCGTAGCTTCGGCCGAAGCTTCGGGCGTTTCTGTTTATCATAATATTAGTGGTACGACTACGATCTAAAAATTTGGTAACAACAAGATTAAACAGTTGTGCCGACTCCCGATGTGTCGTCAGAACTTATGACTTCAGAAAGAATAGGTAGTAGGGTTCACTCGAAAATTTTGAATACGGGCTCGTACTTTAGTTAACGGACTAAAAGAGTAGACTCCCAGAATCAGAATTTACTTCGTTCGTTCAAAAGAATTTAATTTTTGCTTTATCTTTGTAAAAGTCTCTGTCAGTGACTATTCTGGAATCGGGTTTTTAAACTAATGTAATCCACCTGAGTAGTTCTTCTGACATGATGAATCTTCTTTAGGTGCCATAGGTAATCCTATAAAGGTGCTGATAAACTTGGGCATTCTTGTGAATGTAACATTACAAAGAAACAGACATGAGCGTTTTAGCGAGCATTCTAACGACCGCTCGCCGAGTCAGTGACTAGCACGTTTGCTAGAAAAATCGTCAAAATGTTCACGGCGACACGATGTTTGGCTCAATGCTTGGCTTTGTTCTTTGTGCAGGTTCTACAAAATTAAAAACGGTAAATACTATTTAGATTTTAAGTTACAAGTGAATACTCAAGTCTACGAGCGAACGTAGCAGCAAGCAACCTTGAGATATCGACACGCCGCGCCGTCTCAACATCGCAGGATCTGAAAGACATTTTTATTTTTATTACAGAAAAACATTGTTTTTTTTTTTAATTATAGGCTTGAATATATAACATCAGTTTCAACTTGATATGATACCTCCAGACGTTTCAGAGAAAAAGTGTCTTGACGTCGTTATAAGATCACTTTGCTGTCCATCTGGGACAGCAAAGTGATCTTATAACGGTTCCGTTCTTTTTTCTTTTTAGGTGCGAAACCTTAAACAAAAAAAGACAAATTAACCTCCACTTTACCTGGGTGTCGAACACAAACAAAGCCAGATGCCGTGCTCGTAAACTCTAAACCAATGAAGACAAAAGGCACTTAGTTACTAAGCATTTCGGACGTTTGTTCAGAAAATATTAGGAGAACCCTCCTTGTTATTCGTAGCGTCGGACTAAAACATTATTCGAGATAATCCGGTAGCCCTCAATGTGAAAATTTAATTAAAGAGCCTAGCGAGGCCAAATATTCATGGTGCGTCAACGAATACTTAATTAGGGTCTAAAATACAAAAAAAAATGTGTACTTAGCGGATACTCCGCTACTTTTAAAAGGAACTGGGACTTACAGAATTGACTAACACTGATATTTTAAGAGCCATAGAACTCAACTCGATTCAGTGGTTATGAAAAAGATCCTAAACTAAAATCGCCACAGGGTCAATATTCAGTGTTGAGGATAATGACGCCCAATACTTTTACTACTAGTCCAACCATCAATTGACAAAACACTTAACTTATACTGATACTGATACTGCTAGTCTACATCATCCCACTGCTGGGCAAAGGCCTCTCCCCATGACTTCCAGTTTTCACGATCCAGAACTAAAGTGGACAACTGGTCATCGGTTTTATCAAGCTCGTCCCGCCATCTTCTACGAGGTCTGCCGCGACGCCTTTTGGCTGTGTCGGGGCTCCACAAAGTGGTTATTTTAACCCACAGCTCATTGGGCATGCGGCAGACGTGGCGGCCCAAGCCCACTTAACATAAGTACATATAAGTTTTACCTTATTTTTTTTGTAAATGGATGGTTACAGTAGTAGTAAAAGTATCGGGCGTCATTATCCTCAACATTAAAGATTGACCCCACACCACATCATATTAAATTCTTGGCTACAGCGAAATTAAAAAATGGTTATTAGAAATTCTGAAAACAATCATAATAATAACCTCACAAAAACGTACGTACTCATATAACATAACCCAAAATCACACCTGTAATCCTTGAAGAGTGAGTACCCTTAACACACGTAATACAGGGTGAAACTATTAAATTCTAAGACCCGAAGAATACAATTTATTTCTAAAATTAAATTCTACAATTTATTTCTAAACTTAAATTCCACAAATTATTTTTAAATTTAATTCGCAATATCTGCAGAAACGGCAAAATGCAGTTTAAAACTGGAGGAATCTTATTAGGGCGTCTCTAAGGGGACATCGACTAGCCTAACGTGACAAGAAATTTTTCATTAAACTGTCTCCGTTTAGTTTCATCGGAGAAAACGCGCAGTATTCTAGATATAACTTTAGTTTTCAAAGTTTCTAGTTTCTATATTTATTGCTAGACTTTTTAGTATCTAGTTATAGTCGTGTAATATTTAATGAGAGCAGTGGTATGGGTCCCGACTTACGAGTGGGTCGTGGGTCCGAACCCCGCTAGGCGCATTACTTTGTGTAATTTATATCATCACCACTGCTCTCAAAACGGTGAAAGAAAACATCGTGAGGAAACCGGCATGTCCCAGAACCCAAAATTCGAAGACATGTGACATCTACCAACCCTCACTAGGCCCGCGTGGTGGATTATGGCCAACTCCCTCTCACAGAGATGAGGCCTGTGTCCCAGCAGTGGGAATATTATAGGCTGATGATGATGATGAATACTTTTAAAATAGAGGAGACTGCTTAGATATCAAGTTATAGAGCAGTATGAAAGAAGAACATTGCTTTGTCCTTTACTTTTTTTACGATTATATGTATATTGACAGGATAACTTACTATGGTTATAGATAGGATAATAATTGTTACGAAAATCATTTATTTAATTTGAAATGGTTTTACTCTTGGCCTTAATCCAACTCAGAAGCAGAGATGCCTTCTTAGATTTAGCAAGATCACTCTTTTAAAAAAAATCAAATAGACATGTTTTCAGGTTATTCAAAACCAAATTTAAAATTGTAGTTGTTATTATAATCCAATATTATTATTTTTGTTCGTGGTTGTATTGTTACGGAGTATCAAAATGATAATATTTTATTTCACATGAGCCTCAATGATCGAAAGAAAAGACGTCAAAAATTATCATATTTCAAGTTGGTCGTTGCCATTCTAAAAATAGTTGTTTTTCACTCCGTCACACTACAGAATCAGTGATCAGATCGTATGTCCGGCCATTGAACATGTATCATCATCAACATCATCGAGCACATTAACATAACGAACGTTTCCAGTCAAATCGCCAATCCCCAACGTCAATACACGTGATTATCAACGCGATCTGATAGCAGTTACTGAACGTGGATTTAAAACGGTGATTAAAACACCTGTTCGTGTAATATCGCATTTAGCGGTTTTCTCGCAACCCTATTTGATCCAAAGCCAATGTGTGCTATTAGATTAATGGAGGTAATTCAATTTTATAACGTACCCGGGTACGTACGAACCGCCTCGCCGAGGAAGACCGAACTTAATTAACCTTCTTATGAATTATTCGCTCTTGCAGCGGTGGAGTTCGCCAATCCAGAGTTTTAATTATATAAAAGTTAGTCTGAAACAGATTTTCAAGGAAATAACTTTAGAGTTTATTGTTCAGCCGATGCAAACAGAAAATTGAGTAACGTTCTTTGATCTTTTTTTCTTTTGTGGCTTGAATGAATTTTCATTATTACTTTTCGATTGCCGGGCAACGTGAGTGAATTAAAATTAGCAAATTGGAACCCTTATCGAAATGCCCACTCAAATTACATCTTTTATTATTGACGGTGGTTTTAAGGGGATTCACACACATGAAATTTTGAATTTCGCTGCCTACTACTGAGTCCCATTTGTCATGATAAAAAAAAGATCATGACATGTGATCATGAAAAAAATCATGACGAACGCAATACGAGCGGCTGACGCGACATTGCCGCTTCGTGGACACAATTTCATTGTTTCGTCAATTGACGAAAGCGTGCGTATGACGTGTGTGGTTACGTGGACAATTGGCCTAAGGCTCCACCTTAAAAGGCTTTACAATGTCATTGTTAGTTATCAGCTGACCGTGTATTCATTTTGTTAAAAATAATTTCACGAACTGTAATCCCAAAGTATGTAGTACTTAGTATTTTAATTACGTTTATAAACAGTTAAATCATTTCTGTCAACCACTTTATTTGGCATTATAATTATGTATAGCCAGACAGCCAGTCGGAAAATGTCCCTTTCGCAATTTACATCATGATCCTCATAATCCTACCAAAATATTAGCTGTTTGCTGCATTCATTTAAACATTTCAGACCATAGTACCTGCTGAAAAAAGCCAAAACGTACGCACGTCCACAGCGTTTATTAAATGCCGGCTTTTTATTCCGGAACGCTGTTAGTCCGTCAGGGGGTAGACTCGTATGCGCGGAATTCTGATGGCGTACATTTGCATTGTAGATACGTAGGAACAACGCTATCTAGTCGCGTAGCACATACGACAGGATTTAGCACTCACAGATTATGGTAGCAAATTAGCATGTAGTCTAAACAAGCTGGGCCGTTACCGTAAAATGGCTTTAAACTATTTGCATAATTTAGTGCCGTGAAGCTGTTATTGTTGTCGAGTTTACATAAATATAGTCCTGATTGGATGTCATTGGCTTTCAAGTGTTGTTTTTTGCTCTTAATAACAAGAGGTTTTCCCCATAAAATCCTATTGTAAGAGAAAATTGCCATGAAGTGTGCACGACATAGAGACTAATGGTAATGGAAATATTACAGAACTATAGACCAACAATTCTTTGTTGACAAAAATCTTAGTCAATTTGCTGACATAAAGAAAAACAGCAGTTTCATCCTTTTTTTAACCGACGGCGGAGGGTAATGTGTTTAGCAATCTATATAAACTTATTACTTTTCATAACAGCTTATTCTTGGAAAGTAGGTCTGATGTTGTCGGAGGAGCAGGTTGAAAGTTATACTTATCAGCCCTAGGGAGAATCGCTTTTAACTGACAGCAACCATTTTTTGTTGTTGTAAATAACCAGTCCTTTTTCACATTTCTTTTCATCTAACTTTCCATACAGCCAGTCAACTACAGTGCTCGACTATTACGTTCTTCTAATTATCTGGACGTGTTTCTTGCTTTTCCTTTTTTTTATTATTTCATGTTCACTTTATACGCTGTCGTGTCTGAATCATATCAAAATACTTCGTGGCGATAGATCTATTTATTAGGTGATACAACTTGATGACATTGGTAACAAGAAATATAGTACCCTTTCTCATTAGAGGCCGTACCACGAGCTCTTCACGCGATCCAATTTAGGCTGTGGGAAAGAGACATAGCTCTACAAGTCGTCTAACGCCATCTCTTTCCCACAGCCTAAACACTCATGCTTTAAGAGTTCATGGTAGGCCATTTAAATGATTTAAGTCAATGATTCACCAGTAGCGTTCGTATTTGAAAGTCTATGCGTGTCTAATGCATATGTATGAAGAGCACAGGAGCAAAATAACTGGACCGTATTCGATGGAAGAGATATCTATCGCTTCATTGGAACCACGGACTCGGACGTTTGAATTATGTATTTTTCGATACTTGCGTTTCTGGACTGCTGACTTTCAAAGATTATTAATAGGTTTACAGGGTTATTTGTAAAACATTAATAACCTTTCATGGGCTGAACGTACATTATGGTTGTAGACAACCTTTTCTATGAAATCAATCCTGAACAAAAAAAAAAACAGGTGTTTCATACCGTTCTCAACAGAAAAATATAGTACCATTTTGCATGTAACACCTATTTACTTAAGACCTTGTAAATACTTACCATGTTTTTCTTAGACCCATGCAAGGTGGATAATGTTTTACATACATAAATACATAATCCTGTATAGGTTTATATTCTACGAATAGGTACGAGAACTTCGAATGTTGTTCGTTCAAAGTTCAACATTGTTATGATTGGAATTAAAGTTAGAGGAGAACATTCTCATAGTGATGACTTATAAACCACTTCCTGGATAATAACCATTCTCTTCTTTCACAGGGAAGGTATTCAACGTCTTAAAACTAGGCTTGTTCCAGTGAGTAAACGCTTGATGGTATTACGCTTGACAGCTGGATGATTCAGAAGGCAGTAAGTATTTCTGGACACACCGCGTATGGTTACGAGGTTCCACTCTCAAGTGCCCTGACTGATACTATAAGTATTTTAAATTGTGTTTATTTAAATGTAAAACATAAAAAACAACGATAATAAAAACCAATATACCTATAGTCTTTGAACTTTCTCTGAGCCAAAGGAGCATCTAAATATTCAGGTGGGAATCTTCAGATGTAACTTACCACAGCGGTACCTACCGACCGCGACGTACTTACTAACACCGCACCTTCTTTCGCACTAAGCAGATTATTTGCTCAACAAAAAGCTTTGTTTACCATTCCTTCAGTTGTTTCAAACCTTTGCCTATTGCGGCAATTTTAAGTAGTTAAGTATTTGTAAGAAGATTGCTGAGTGAGTGTTAAAGTTTTCTGTGCACAACTTATTTAGTGCCTCTAAGTTATTTGGTAGTACAGAAAAAGGTCTACATAAGATTTTTTTATGGGTTCTCTCTTGGCCAATCTCCATCGTAGGCCTCATCTTTGCCTCGAAACCCCAAGGCAAAGATGTCGCCTGCGATGGAGCGATTTCATCCAGAAAAAACCATGCCCTGGTAAGGTCTGCCACCACCATTGAGATCCCTCAGACGTCACACGTGGAGCAGGGTGGCCCAGTGGTATCGGCCCCGACTTACGAGTTGTAGGTCGTGGGTTCGAATCCCGGGGGGCGCATTACTTTTTGTAATTTATTTCATCATCACTGCTCTCAAAACGGTGAAGGAAAACATCGTGAGGAAACCGGCATGTCCTAGAACCAAAAATTCGAAGACATATGACATCCACCAATCCGCGTGGTGGATTATGGCCCACCCCCTCTCACAGAGAGGAGGCCTGTGTCCCAGCAGTGGGAACATTATTAGGCTGATGATGATAATGATGATGAGACGTCACACAGGTTAAAAGTATGGTACTTATGGAAAAGTCCCAATTCTCGGTGAGTATAAGAACAATGACCACGCGCTCCATACATGCGATGACCTGTCAATCAAATTTTTTATCACATGATGTATAGTGATGTGAATTATATCAAATTATAGATTTAGTAATAACTAAGCCACCGTAAAAACTTGGTTTGATTTGACAATGAGGTAAAAATGTTATAATGAAAACAATGTTTGAGGTTAGGTAGGTACAATACTTAACTGTCAAACGAACATTAGTACCTATTATCAGTATAGAACTATTGCCTATTATCTAATACCCCTTCTACACGGGTAAGTGTGCGAAGTTTCATAGAACTTCAAACAAAGAATTCGTAATGCGGGGACTGCGGAGACAGCGGTGCGGCTAGGTGTGCGTTCACCATTATTATTGTTTGGTTGTCACACTGACAGCACGAAAAACGTTTCGTTTCACAGTTAGAACTTCACAACCTCTGATTGACAACCTAGAAATACATTTACTACTAAGTAACCATAAAAAGAATTAAATAAAATGAACTATACAAAAAAAAATGAACGAAATACATAATCAATAAATGACAACTGCGTTCAAATGTCAAAATCAACTTAAAACGGAACGGTACTTCAATGCATTTGAAATGGCTGCGTTCCATATTAAACAAAAACGCTCTATTTGGTGGCTGTTTTAAAATTAACTTTTCTTTTTTTTTCACATTACTAATTCTGTTGTAAGTTAGTACTTCGTGCATAGCAAAAAATTACTTAAATAATACGCTAAATAACATCACTATACACGCAATCTTCTGTCAAAATATTTGACAGGTCATTATTGGACATGATTCTTTATGCTCTACCAGCGGCCGGCTACGCGCGACCCGCGACCTACCTCCTTGCGGGCTGATAGATACCTTACGTGTATTTATGATCAAGTATTTATTTCCCTTTTTTTATAAATAAGAAACTCGCAGCCCGCCGTCACATGATTTTGCCACTTTGTGGCCCAGTTTATAGACCGCTATTCTACAGCGTTGTTACTAATAGGTAACAATTTCAGTAACAACGTCTATGTATCTATAGAAATCTCAGTTTCAATCATTTGTAAGCCATTCTAATTAGCTTGTTAAACTTTTTTTTTTCAAACTAACGAGACAAAACACGCAATGACACGATACTCAAGAATAAAATTCATTGTAAGTATTCAAAAATCTTTCTTCGTACAAAATATAAATCACGGGATTAAAAAAGTGAAAACGGCAAGGAGATCGGGTCAGCTATATTTTATCATGGGGAAGGTTGATCGCCTATCGAGAAACACCAATAAACTGTAGAAGCTGTTTGGAGGCGCCATCTGTTGCTGCCGTGACTGATTTATTAAGTGTCGTCTTCTGGAAATGTTTATTTTTTGCTGTAGTCCACGCAATAATAATGGTACTTATAGCATGTGTATTAACCCATTAGAGGTCACTGTACTTGATTGAGCACAGCCATATCCCTAAGCGCAAATTACAAATCTCGTAAAGTTAATGAAGGTATTTGTGTTATTTTACTTCATCATAACACTGTTCAAGTATATTGATAAATAATACGCGGGTAGTGTAACTTTTTTTGATAAAAAGTGTCAGTTGAAGTTTTGTTACCAAAACACTGTGGAGGTGAGTGAATGATTTTTGATTTTATATAAAAAATATTGCTTAGAAGTTGTTGTTTTCATTTTGATTGCTTATAATACATGTCAGAGTAAATTATAAAAAACAAAATAACTAATTATTTATAACCAAAATAAAACAAAGGTAGTTTAAATGTTACTGTACTCGGTTGAGTACAATGACAACATACGTGAGTAAAACAATTTATTTTTTTCTTTCAGGTTCCTTGCAATAAAGAAGTAGAGCGAGTAAAACACAATGCGCCGTCGACCCAGGCGTGGTTCATGATCGGACAGCGAGTCACCCACTACTTTTCGCCCGCATGCGCGCGCCTACCGAGGTCGTAGATCGTCATGCGACGTCAGCCACCGTGGGCGTCTACCACTGCAGCTGGGTCGTGACGTGGGTCCTGTCCTCTTCCGCACGCATCCCGCCTCCTCCTACGCTAGTATGATGCTTCGCAGACGGAGGCGACCGCTTCCCAATCCGTCTCACTCCTTGCGATAGTCTGGGAAATTGTCAGGCGCGAGAGGTCACCGCCTATGGCAGTCGTGAGGACAGGGCGGTGCTCTGCCCAAGCGGGGCAGTCCTGCACCGTATGCTCGGTGAGGACCTAGGTCAGGCGGTAGATCAAGACATTGCGTGACTCCAGTCCAGCCACTCCTGACCTTCATCTTGTAGATAAGCGACCCCGGCAAGCTTTGGACCTCTAAGGAGCCCCGTGATTTTGCTGACAGCTCTTTGAGGCGCACGTGGTACACGACGAGCCATTGACCCAGGCTTAGTCCATGATCGGCACGAGTCACCCTATACTCGCCGTCCTTATGTCCGCGCCTACGGTAGCCAGAAATCGTCTTGTGACATCCGTTGCCGTGGGCGACTTCCACTGCGGATGGGTCGTCAGGTGGAATAAAAATTTAAAAACAGCTGCGATGTGCCCTTTGCCATTCAAAAGTGCACTGGCAATGTAAAAAATGCCTAAAATCATTTTTTATCCGAAAAAGCTTCTTTGGAAATTTTTACACTTAGGCGGTCAGTGTACTCAATTAGGTACACCCCTGTAACTTCATGAAAACTGTAATTATGTTTATTTTTCTTGTCTTGTGTGTTATTTTATCGTTACTTCAATACGAAAATAAAGATTATTTAAAAAATATTTTGGTACTTTTTGTTTGACCTCTAATGGGTTAAGGTTAACTTTTTATTTACAGACAACCAAAGTTGCCATAATATAAAAATACTTTGAGAAAAAGTGACGTAACAATACTGGGTGGACGGTTGGCAATACAAATTCGAAGGATCACGTCCATCCATAGGTACATTTTCATACTAACAAACAAACCCTATAATTCTTTGTTTGGTGTCTCACGAAGGGTAAGTTATACGAAAACCTAATCTTCTTTATTGTTAGAAAAATAAGGCCTCGAGATAAGAGGAGACTTTTGAGAGTACAACACGCACGCCACAAGTACGCACCTAATAATTTACCCTCCACGATGTAAGTGTAGGTCCTGTAATTCAGTCTTGCATGTCGCCAAAACAAAGTGAGCCTTATACAGCCTCAGTGAAAATATAAATCACAATGACACTTGTATATCAACTTATACTGGATGCTTGGTGCCTCTGTTTCGGAAACTATAACTAAGTTACAACCACTTTTTATTATGAACAGTAAAGAAAAACAACCAGCCGCAAATTGCCTCTGTTCGAGAAATGGCACTAAAGCATTGAATTTGTA
The DNA here is from genome assembly GCA_036375495.1 of Agrotis segetum. NCBI lineage: Eukaryota > Metazoa > Arthropoda > Insecta > Lepidoptera > Noctuidae > Agrotis > Agrotis segetum. Next base: position 1,571,047 of record JAQSVV010000032.1, read on the forward strand.
TTAGAGAAACGATATCCATCTTGTGTTTACTATTTGAAAATTTATATTATATGCGCATAAAAGTCCTGTGAGTACAATAAGTGATTTTTTACTGCCCGCTCATAATAAAGTGAACAAAAGAGCTTTAAAACTCCCAGACTGAAAAATGAGCCGTTAGCCATTCGAACAACAAACAAGTTTTTCGCGATCGTTCAAAAGTTGTGAAGTTCTCCAAATATTGAGCATTATTCTTGGGCATAACAAGTGAAGTTGGGCCAGGTAGCCCGCAAGAACTTGAAACTTGGATATAAGAGCAATTTTGTAAATCGCTTCAACGAATACGCATGGATCGTAACTTAGCCAAAACTTTGCACGGATGGTGCTTTAATGCCCATTTAGCCAGAAATTGATCGCTTACGTTCATGTTGAGAGCTGCGATCCCAAAAACGGAAAGCATATTGCAAGTTGATGTGAAAGAGCATTTAACATTTAGCTTTAAGTGTTGGTAACAAGATCGATCCGAGATCAATGAAGCGTTCATGGGCATTGGTGGCCCAGTGGTATCGGTCCCGACTTACGAGTAGGTAGGTAGGTCGTGGATTCGAACCCCGTCAGGCGTATTACCTACTTTGTGTAATTTATTTCATCACTACTGCTCTCAAAACGGTAAAGGAAAACATCGTGATGAAACCAACATGTCCTAGAACCAAAAATTCGAAGACATGTGACATCTACCAACCAGCACTGGACCCGCATGGTGGATTATGGCCTACTCCCTCTCACCAGCAAAGGGAACATTATAGGCTGAAGATGAGATGATGAAGCGGTTATGGTGCAATGACGAGGTCCATTTGAATGAAAATACATTTCATGACCATCTTATCCAGCTGTAAGCAATAAAATCATGTCGTTGATATCTTTATCAAAGTAGTTGTGCCCTTCAAATAACGAAAGTCACAAATTAATCTTTCTGTGTAATTATGGATCTCTCCCCAAAATTATAGGTGAATTTTCTTTCGAATCCTGAAATGAGTAATCACAAGCTTGGTCATACATCACAAGGGTCTGGATTTGATTGTCAGGCATTGTTATTGGGATTTATGGTGACAGGTCCAGCCGTATCACATGGGAAATATCACAGGGCCCGCGATGCGTTAGCCGCGAGGGCGACGGGTTGACAATAGCTAAAATTAAAACAACAGGATTTTCTTTTGAAATGAAAGGAATGTTGAGCATACAGTCATGTCCGAAATAATTCATGAAAATTAAGAAAGATTTGATTTAAAATGTTGTGAATCTTGATCAAGGATTTTTAAATGTGATCTTACCTAGACGAAATTTGCTAACAAAATACTAATCGAACAATCTAGCTACGGTCTCCTCCATTTTGTATGCTAGCACTAGAAACTTTAATGCAGTTATGGAAGTAGGTATGTTCTTATGATAATTATCGTTTTGTGTCGTACACTCTTTTATTGTTGTTATTTCATTAAGTTATCTTTCCATGTTATCATTCGAGTACTTATAACAAAAAATCTGATAGATAGACATCTATTATGTTGATACTTAATCAATTAATTAGAAATAAACTTTTTTGAAAATATTCCAACACATTAATCAAAACATAAAACAGTTTTTAAAATGAATAATGTGTAGAGTTGGGCATAATTTTATTCACCACACGTGGGGGCTGGATAACAATAATGTCTTCGAATTTTTGCGTACGACATGCCGTTTTCCTCACAATTTTCCTCGCTTCGCCATTTTGATAGCAGTGGTAATGAAATAAATTACACAAAGCAATGCGTCTGCCTGGGTTCGAGCCCACTACGTACAACCTGCAAGTCGAAGCTGATACCACGGCCGACATAATAGATGCATATTATGATATTTAAACATATAACACTGAAAAGTAACTGAAAATTCTGCTGAACCCATACAATATACACCTCATTACACATTTCACAACCCGTCTCGACAAACATTTGCATACATTTGCCGTAAAAATGATATATTTAAACAACGTTATATTAGCATATTGCGAGAGCAGGCTATAGAAATTAAATCCGAATGTAAATCCCGGTAATATCATTTAACGGCATGCGCTGGCCTAGCCTTTTCCAAGCAGTCCCTTTTTATGTTTTAACTTTAATGTGATACGACGACCAAGTCCACCATTATAAAAATAACCCGGGGCTAAAAGGATAATCAAATTGTGAAAATGTTTTCCACGTTATTCGGAGGATTGCTTTATTCAAATTATTCAAGGAATAGATGTTATTTGTTTATTAAAGGTTTAATGAATTCTTGGAATTATCTGTATCTGTTTTACCATTTGAATTCGTTAGGTATCCTAATATCCCAGATTCCGAGTAAAGCAAACTTTCCTGTCCCACAATGGGGTCCCCATTGTGGGACAGGAAAATCCCCAAATTTAAATGCCGTTAAATGTGATACAGTCTATAAAAATGTTCGTATAAAAAAAAATCCGATAATAATTAACGGTATTTCACGTCACTACGTCCTAAGCATAACAAACATAAGTTTGCTTTTCTTGTGCACTGATTTTCTTTTACTAGGAATACTGGAAACTTTGAATGCTGCTTTCTAACTTAGACCCGTTTCAAACAAAACAGAAAAAAGTAATTTACAGTCTATTTTTAATTCCGAGTAAAATTATACGTAAATTAAATTAGCTAAGAAAGTCCCAACAAACTGAGCCTTGTATTAAAATCTTTGCTTAAGCTGAGCTTTATAATTAAGCTCTCTAAGCCTTTTATGAGCAGCCATGTATTTCTTAAAACAATTAATGTTGTGCCATAGCTGCGTAATTCTGCGAGAAGTTTTCTGAAAGGCTTAACACTGCTGTCGTTTCCTCTAAGGATTAGCCAAACTACTTTGTTACTGCTGCTCGTCTGAGATATTTGTCAACGTAACATTGTTGCTTAATTAATAAAAGGTGTAGGATTAGCTTTATAAAGTTTGTGTTGTTTCTTCAGTGTTAAGATTGGCTTATTTAAACGGGCAAGAATAACAGAAAAAATAAACGTAAAATAAATACTTCGATTTTAAAGTTTGACATCAACAGCCTTACTACAAAAACTTAAAGTGTGACTGCAAAACGGACGTTATTTCAACGACATAATCTGACATTTTTTTAGAAAAGTGTTCAACAGAGGCTTAAACATTCTTGTTCGGGACCACGGTGTATGTCTCTCATATATTTACTTTAGGCGACTCAGGTAAAAGTTTAAAAAAAAAACTTTACTTGGCGTAAACTTGTATCTATTAACAACCAAGACGATGATCTGTAATGAGATACCCATCAGCTAATTGTGCTGATATTTGAACCAATTATGTCTTTAAGAATTTTTTTGCAATCAGACTCATGAATCTTTGGAGATTTTCAGAGAAAAGTGACGGATAGCAAGAAAAGCCAGTAAAATCTTGAGAATGCTTTACGGGACCCTTTTTTAGCACCTCCAACAATACAAGTAATAAAAGCAAACTTGCATCATAATTCAAAGGGACCAGCCTCTCCCTGAATAACAATGCGATGAAATTTATTACTCAATGAACAGTGGATTTATATTTCTCCTGGAAGATCCCGGGAGGGAACTTTCAAAACTCTTCGAAATGATTTGCGGACTCCAACAAAAGTTGGGCCCAAGAAATATACGTTTATCTGTTATCTTTTTTTTTAATTTATTTGTTTACAAGGTCGAAAATTAAACAAAAAAATAAATAAAATACTTAAATTCTGTAAATGCACTAACTTTTTTTCACCTCATGTTTAGTTAGGTAATTTAAGTCCATTATTATTTATTTACAAAACAAAAACAACAAAACGCTTACATTCTAAATATAATGTAATACTAAAAATACAGGGTGTAAGGGACAGCCCTCCACAAACTTTCAGGGCTTTCTTAGTAGACGAAACTGAACAATCTTCCACAATTTTGATTTTTCAGAAAATTAAAAAAAAATCAGCCTCACCATGGAAAATTATAAACTCGATTGGAATTAATTTAGTAACTGAATAATAATAATATTCCACAACTATCACACAACGCTAGTCTAGTATCTAGTCCCAAGCTAAGCAGAGCTTGTGTTATGGGTACTAGACAACTGATAAACATACTCATATATTTCTAAATATGTACATACATATTATAGATAAATTACACACAGACCCACACACACAAATGATCATGCTCATCACACAAACATTTGTCCTGGGTGGGAATCGAACCCACGACCCCCGGCATAGCAGTCAGGGTTACTAACCAGTAGACCAACAGGCCAGTCAAGTTTGTATGAAGAAGCTGTTTTTTTTTCATTTCCTGAAATAAAATTGTGGAAGGTTGATCAGTTTCGTCTACTGAGCAAGCCCTGAAAATTCGCGGAGGGCTGTCACTTACACCCTGTGCACTGTAATATTTTTTTCATCACAATTAAATCAGTTAATAACAAGTCTTTTTCGGATCCAGAAAAGAGTCGAGAAGATCTTTGTCGTACACTTTTTTTATAGGATTATTGTAATTTAGAGCTTCACATAAACGACACAAATGATATGATTTAGTTCCAAAATACCCGTGCTCATTGACTACCTTAAAATGATTTCTCCACATTTGCATACCAAGGAACAGTTCCGAGCTTCCTGATATTGTATTGATATCCTTAGCCAGCAATTTAATATCTGTTTCCGAATCTGCATGTAGATAGGAATTTGGTGGAAGTAAGCTTTCAACGTCTTCAACTGTCGGGCCAAAAATAATAGGTACAGCTCCTTTTGAGTAGGCATGGTAAAATACCTTCTCGGTCAAGTATTGAAAACAACTGGTATTTTCTAGTACAAGGTAAAACATATAGTCTGCTATGGGGTCACAGTCCGCTCTAAAATGTCCAGGGCAACTGAAATAAAAGATGATCACTTTTAAGACTTACATAGCGGTACCAGGTGGCCTACCGTAAGCTCTTAAGGTAGTAGTTAGATTTCGGAGATTTTAACATGATGCACCTTTTCTATGTGAGAGAGTGTGTTTTCCTGATGGAGCGAGTTTTTTGATAATTTTTATACTTAAAATTATACTTGTTATTACCGCAACTCATATATTTATAAAGCTACAACATGTCACTGGCCTGCAAATTGCAAAAAACGTAAAAAAAATTGAATTTCTCGGGCTGGTTGGAGCATCCCCCTTAACGCGATCCAGTTTAAGCTGTGGGAAAGAGACAGAGTCATACAAGTCGTCCAACGCCATCTCTTTCCCACTGCCTAAACTGAATCGCGTTAGAGTTTATGGTTGGCCACCTGATTCTTCAAATTTTTTTTTAATTCACAGGGAGTTTATCCCGTACCGGGAATGTGTTCGCAAACTTTTAAATGACCATACGGAAACAACCAGACTCGGAATAACTCTCTAGGCCATGCAAATATTTCTCCAGTAAGGGAATCGAACCCGCAACACGCAGAGCAGTAGTTTGTCACTCAGCCACTGCACCAACCGTACCGTAATTCTTTGGTGGGACCTTTAAAATGTTTACAAAAAAAATGGTGGACCATTTTTTTTTTCAGAGCCTTTACTGTATGAAAATAAGAAATATGGCTCTGTAGTGCACTGAAAAATTGATTAGGGAATACAATAATTAATATCGTAACACCGAATATGTAGTTTTAAACGTAAAATACGCATTTGGAGACATTCTAAATGCCTTTTATACACATGAAACGGTTACATAGGATTCAGTGTTTTAATTGTAATACTACATATTTCTAGTGCACTACAGAACCATATTTCTTACTTCCATACAGTAACATTGCCAATTTAATTAAAACTTGTAAATATTAGACAGCTATTAGCAACGTTGTCAACTTTCTGGATATACGCCCTTAAAAAGTCTTATTAAACTATATATCTTAATTTGGGCTACATCCCTATTCGTATTCTTACCCATTTTTAAATTGCGGGTTGTCTGAACAGCCTCCGTAAATATCAACTGGAACATATCGCTTCAACTTCTTTAAGAATTCGTTTCTAGCTGTCACGCCACAATTCGACATCAGCACAGCAGCGACTTTGGCTTGGTTTTTCCTCTCCCAATTTGGTACTAATTCAGCAATATCCATTAAGGTTCTGTACTCTTGGTTTATAGGCTTTTCTAGAGGGAGCGTTCGACCGTATGGGACGGGCACATCGGAATCCGTCCTGAAATCAAATTATGTTTTATAGAAAAAATAAATGGTTTAAGTCATCAAAATGACTTAAATCATTTTTCATCATAGATTAAACAACTTTTTGTTTTAATCAAGTATTGTTTCACAATAATCACTGTTCAAAGGAAACAAAAAAAAAATTCAAATAACAAACATAAATTACTTACGTACCGGTAAGTCATAGACCAGTTGAAAACATTATAGAAACTTTCCAAGCTAGGCTTCTTTTTCGCCAAAGAAAATGCATTTCTTGGAGACTCGTCGTTCAGAAATATCCACCTTTGTTTCAAGTTTCTATTTTCAACTTTAGGCACAAGACCTCTCTGCAAATGTATGAGAACAGCGTCTGCTGTATTTATCAGACTCTCATTGCCAGAAAAAATACAATTTTTGACACTGCAATCTTCTAGAAAATTGTTTTCGTCGCCTCTGTAATTAGAAAAAAATCTGTCATTAAGATATTTTGAGGAACGAAAATATCAGCTGCGATGATAACTGATAACTCTGATTTTGTTGTTGAAATTAGGTACCTACATAGTATTGGTCAATTACGTTTATTAGAATAATGAAATTAAAATTGCATCCCTAACATTTGCGGTGCATGTGGAACAAAAAACTAAAATTCTTTCATTAGTAACCACACTAAAAACAAACAAAATAATTATTGTCATTTGTTTTTTTTTTTTTGCACCTGGCCTATGATAACCTGGTTTCGTTAGTTGGATTTACAGACGCCAGCACATCATCATCTTCCTAACCTTTTCCCAACTATATTGGGGTCGGCTTCCAGTCGAACCAGATGCAGCATGAATATCAGTATTTTACGTGGAGCGACTGCCTATCGGACCTCCACAACCCAGTAACTGTGTAATACGATACTCCATGGTAAGACTGGTTGTCAGATTTTAGAGCTTCTGACTAACAGTAACGACTGTCGAAGATCTACAAATGCCAGCCGGGACCAATGGTCACCCATCCACAGACCAACCTCGGCAAGCGCTGCTTAACCCGGAAGATCGGCCTATGCGGCTGTAATTATTTAGCCACGAGCTCCTCAATCAGACGCCAGCACATCAATATACCTCAATCTACCGTTAATAGATTTTCAACTTTATTACAATTATAGTGGAAGGTTAATGTTCGATTGGTAAAATTTTACGAATTCGGGTCAGTTTAACTGCTGGCGTCAGTACATACACACAAAATAATGTTTTGCATAATCTGGTTACGCATGGCCGCATGAATGATACACATTATTCGCGAATACGATACGAGTGATACGACATAATCGTACGTGACTGGCGTTTCAAAGAGTTTTTGTTGCCTAAAATTGGCATTTTGCTTTTCCCTGTTACGGAGAGGAGGCCTGTGTCCCAGCAGTGGGAACATTATAGGCTGATGATGATTTTGCTTTTGAATTAAACTGCAACGAATCGTTTAGAAGGTTATCGTCTTGTCTAAACTACACAGGCAACCGTGGCGAAGGAGCACCATGGATTTTGGTCAGTGCGAGTCTGACATTCCTACTCACTTGTTTTTTTTCAACTTTGCCCGACACTAAGGGCGACTTTCACCAAAAGTTAAACATTAAATTGAATTTTGAAATTAAAATTCTATTGAATTTTGACACTAAATAAAATTTTAAACATGTAAGCAAAAAGTAAAATTTTAAACACCTAAGAATTTCTCCAAAAAAATACGAAGAAAAACGAAGTTGTGAACTTCAAGACATCAACAATTAATAGCCACCTGTACAAATAATTCAAGAGGCCCTGCAGAGATGTGCGGTAAATATGCATCCGCTATGAAAGGATTTTGATCAATTCTACTCCCGGATAAAATAGCGGATGAAAAGTATGGATCTTTGTCAATTTTGTAAAAAATACATTGTTAAGCTCCGACATCCACACGAACGCAATGTGCGGAAATATCATAATTATAAAGCGAGTCCAAGACAAATTGGTTTGTTATAGCTTGATGTGTAGCCGTGTGTACATAAAAAAGAAGTTACATCAATACAAAGGGGATGATTTTTCTCTGAAGCTTCATCATCATCATCATCAGCCGGAAGACGTCCACTGCTGAACATAGGCCTCACCCGTAGACCGCCACGCCAAAGCTCACCATATAGGGCTTATGGATGTTGTTGAAGAACACACATACCCTGACTTCCCAAAGTTAAACACGTGTCGTCCCTTGAGCCAATTCCAGTATTTCCAAACGAGGACTACAAACTGTCTGTTCGCATTGGGATTTGGATTTGGAATTTTCTCTCGATTAAATAATATTCCTCCTAAAATCGAGTTGGGCCATATCTGAAAAAGAGGAAATATTTTTTTATTACTTATTGACAAATTAATTACGTACCTACACCAAGAAATAGGCAGATAGAACGCTCAGAACACGCGAGTGTCAAAATCAAATAGAATTACATTCCATAATGTTTTCTTTGTTTTTGAGAACAACTTTTACGATGGTTAAAGACACGAGACGAGACGGCATAATTTGGCAAAAAAACAACGACGCGCAGCTTGGTAATGTCGCGACTTTGTATTCAATTTTGATTTTGTTTTAACTTTGGTGGGCCCACTCGCGTGTTCTGAGCGCTCTATCTGCGTATTTCTTTGATCTGAGTCTACACCAATAAAAATACAAAAAAATATTGTGAATCCGCTGTTCTGGATTTTTTCACCCCTAACCTAGACTAAGGTCAAGAGCAAACCCATCGTACACACGGCTAAACATCAAGTTATGTCAAACTAGTACAAGTTGACCGTTCAATGTGCGGAAAGATCGTATAAAGCGAGTCCAAGACAAACTGGTTTTGTATAGCTTGATGTGTAGACGTGTGTACGAACAACTTAACTTCTTGACCAACGTATCAACTAAACAAGATAATGCCAGATAACAATGCAAATATTGATAAATATTTACTTTGAGTAAACCTACAAAAAGCGTCCTCCTGAAAAAAGGTAGTGGATAAAGCAATTTTTCATCGTCATTTTCACTGAAAACATTTATCTTAAAAAATTGCTTAATAATCTAGGTGGGTACAAGATATGACACATAACTTGGTTTGGCCATTAATTTTCTATCGATATTAATTAGTTTAACAAAAACACGAAATCACCTCCAATAAGGGATGAACTCATTCTAATCCTACATTTTTTTTAAATGCTTTACAATTTTTATACAAAGGAAAATGAATAACTTGGTAGTTTGTTCCTTTTTAAAAATAATTATGTATATTTTCCTTCCTAGTTAATTAAAAATAATTAGGTATGTGCGCTTATCCTGCTATACCTATCTCGTGGTTTCGTCGTATGTTAATACAGGACAAAACGCTCAAGGTCATTGAATGAGAACAAGCAATAATAGGAAATATGTTATTTACCGGCTGTAAAATCATCATTATTATGTTGTAGGTATTATGCTGGCCATACGCCATACTGCCTATCGTCCAATCAGTTAAAATTGATCATACGTGGACATGGATTGGCATGACGGTTTTTGATTGGCTTGATCATGCTGATTGGATCCTTCCGAATGGAACGTGTAATCGTGTATGGGGGGTTGGTTTGTTTGATTTCGACGTTGCTGCCGATTTGAAAGTTTGATCAAGCATGAATCGTCATGCCGATTGGACGATAGGCAGTATGGTATAATTATGGTGTATATGGACGAACTGCCAATTTGATCAAGCCTGAATCGTCATACCGATTGTATGATGGGCAGAATGGTGTATAACTATCATTAGAGAGATGGCGCTAAGTTCTCAATTTTACTAAGACGTTTTGCAGAGTTGACCGGCATGAAAAGTGTCAAATTTGTATTGTAACAAAGCGGTACTTAATTATACATTATGTTGTGCTGCCAAAGGTCGAGTGTAACGTGTTTTGTGACTTTCTATCGGTAAAGTAAGTTTATTATAGAACTACTAACATGGAAAGTGCAGCGATTGTGTTATGACAGTTTTGTGGAAGAAAACATTTTGCATAATATTTCAAAGAAAATTATCTATCCTGCGTCGGTACTCTTTGGCAGACACTTTGAGAACAGATAACTTTGAAATTGGCCTACAGATCTAAAAAAAGATTATCATGCCCAAAAATATGTTTACTTTCCTCAAAAAAAAAAGTCACAACATAATATATTTTTCCTAAAAAAAATGTACGGTTCGAAATAAGCACGGTTTCATTTAATGCCTCTCTGTTTTTCAACATTACATTCGTCATAATTATAATTTCACACCTTGTCTGTGAGTACAAAAACCATATACAAATTAGCGTCACAAAAAGTACAATGGCACAGTACCTACACGATAGTTAGATCGTGCGTTATTTTTTTCGAATTGTTATGTAAAGTTCGAAGCAACTTAAACAAGTTCCATTAGTTTTTAGGGTTCAACTGATAAAGAACAAAGGGTCAGTACCAATGAGGGTGCTTATCTTCTATTGTTATCAACACGTTTGGCATAGTTGCAAGTCATTACAAAAAAAGTTAAGTTATCGGAAAACATATTGTTGTGCCCTTGTTACACATTCAACAGCATTTCTGTTCTAAAGTTCTAAAGGTAGGTAACAATAATTTGCCTTGTAGATTAGTTAGCACTTCACCAATAAGCTGTGGGAAAGAGACAGACCTATACAAGTCGTCTAGCGCTATCTCTTTACCACAGCCCAAACATTTGTTATATGTTCATGGTGGGCCACTAGGTCAGTGTAGGTCTTCCTAAGAAGGGTTGCGGGACTGTTTAAACAGCAAATCATGATCCTGGAACGTAAAGGGCCATTATAGGAGCACCATGGACTAAAGTCTGTACGATTCTGACAGTCCCTTCCGCTTCACCTAGGTTGGGCACTTATTCGAGTAAAAAAAAGTATCCCTAGGGAAGAAAGATCGCGTACCCGGTGTATGGCAAAGTTTGTATGTGGATGGCAAAAGAAGTATTTTAGAATCGTAGCCGGCGCTATAATTATAGTAGTTTCTACCTAACCTGATAGAAGAAGTGCATGAATATATGCATATTTCTATAGAATAGATTAGATAGACGGACAAAAAAATTAAAAATATTTGAATGATCAAGGTAAAGTTTTTTTTATTACATCATAATGAAGGTTGATTTTGTTATTACATTTACAATTTATGAACTACTAATCGTGCGTCGCATCGTGACGGGATGTTACATCCTTACATGCTTTTTGCTTTTAGCGTGCAGACATGACATCATCACCTCAAGGAATATACATCATCAAATACACTTGCGACCAAATATATGGTATCAATTCTTCTTCTTCGTCGTTACACTCTTGGCAGAGTGGTCGTGGTCGTCATTTCAGCTGTTTATGGCTCGCCTAACAATACGCCACCATTCCTGTCTAATGGCCGCCTTTCTGGTGCAGACGTGCAAGGAACTGGGGCCTTACCTGGAGCTCTTATCGCGATCGCGTTTAGGTTGTGGGAAAGAGACAGAGCTATACAAGTCGCCTAACGCCATCTCGTTCCCTGAGCGTAACCTGGATCTAGTTAAGAGCTCGTGGTAGGCTTCCTGTCCACAGCTGCTTTTATCAGGGTCGTCCATCTCATAGGCTATGTGCCTCGTGCTCGGGTGTATTATCACGGGTATCACTTACTACGATTAATTACTTAGGTATTTTTAATTAAAAGGGTACCACTGTTAACTTTAAATTGATACCAAATTCATTCAAATCACGCTATTATCCCGGTCAATTCCAAGTAAGGGATTCAATATTTTTGCTCGCAAGTGTAATTCATATAATGGTTATTCTTTACTGGCTATAATGATGATTACCTACCGTATTTTAGCCATTTCAATATCGATAGTCTACTTGAAAGGCATTGAATTAAATTCTTTAGCTATTTAATTTTTATTAAAACTAAAGTTATTGTATCATGTTCGTGTTCACACAGGGACATCATTATGTGTGTTCCGCATTTCATTAAAATTTATAAACACTGGTGAGAAAATTTCTAACAGTTTTACCAGAGACTTCTATTTCACGTTGTTGTTGACGTAAAGTAAATGGGAAATTTGAAGTACCTAAACGGGAAATTTGTGGGAAAGTAAGTTTGTCATTTGTCACATGAAAGTCGTTTTTTTTTTATTATAATTTTCCATACAATAAACGAAAACGTAGACGAAAATTCGATCAAATTCAGAAGCCCTAGCATGACTTCACCGTTTTTGTGACGTTAATTTGACGGAAATAGTAGTTCCTCGTTCGTACATTAAAAGCGCTTTTTCAATTTTCCATGCAGTCTCTAAGTAAAATACAGAAATCTTGTGTACCTCACAGCAGTGAAATCCGTTCTGGATTTCACTTCCGAACCGCTTGTTATGAAAATGACAATTAATTAAAATGTTAATGAGGTTTCCATTGACAGTATCCTGCGTGACGCGATTAAACTAATTCAACTACTATTCTAAATTATTTTAAAATTTATTTCGTATCGCGTCGCGTCGAGTCGCTCACGCAGGACACTGAAGATTTGTTTTGCGATAGTCGCCTGAATATCAATGTTGTAAGAAATCAGAGACTTGCATCGCGTTGTGGATGAAGAGGCTAACGCGACCGTCCACCCGGGACATTACAACGGTAAGACAAAATTATACAATATACATATCGACGCAAAAAGCAATCTTGTAGTATCTGGAAAAGTGGAACTTTACACCAGCCAAAAAACGATTTAAAAATTTCATAACTCGTAAACTAGCTGAAATCGAGAGGTAATTTTTGGAACATATAACGATAAAGTTAGTGTTCTAAAGTTGGTATAATATCCCGAGTTTTTGCGAGTTACTAACAGCAATTGTTTTTCAATTTGAGTCATCAATATTGCTGTATCTTGGTCATAGTAATAATCCTACTACTATTATAAAGGCGAAAGTTTGTATGTATGGATGTATGGATGTATGGATGTTTGTTACTCTTTCACGCAAAAACCACTGAACGGATTTGGCTAAAATTTGGTACACAGATAGTTTATAACCTGTATTAACACATAGGATAGCTTTTATCCCGATTTTATGTTCCCGTGGGATAATTTTCGAGTTGTAGCGGGTGAAGCCGCTGGCAACAGCTAGTATATTATATTTTTATCAGGTGTAAAAGAGCTCTGGAATACTCACATTGTTATAATGAAGTTCTAAGTAATTATTCACGTGATTCTCATGCCATCTTTTCATCAAATATTTTGGGTCTTCAAAGCGGTTCGCAAGTGTATTATCGTAAAAATAAGATCCAAGTATAATTAACATACACATACAAACAAATAAGAAAAATACAGTTTTCATTGAAATTAAACTTCTTCGTGTTCCTACAAAGATCATGTTGATTGTTCTCACCGCAATATTTTCACATTGTACGATTATTTTTGAAACACTCTGAATGTTTTTAATTTAAAGCTAAATTGCGTAAATTTAACTAAAAACCCTTTATTGGTTTTCATTACTGAACTGTTTTCCTACAACTAAATAACATAGTTTACACTCAGGATTGTATTTTATCGATACGCTCATATATTTTAATGCTTCATTAAAACTTTAATTAATCGTTAAAACTACTACTAGACACTTTTATTTTTGGTTATAGGAACTTTGTGGCACTGCTGATTAACACTGTTTAACTCACGGATAACTAACTACGGATACGTTTATCACTACCGGCTTATTCGAACGTATTGACTGGCGTATTGTAAAGAGTGCAACCTTACAGCGAGGTATCATGTGTGAATATGACGGGAAAATATTACGAGTTGCTGATAAAACACGCTGGACGTACATTGTAACCAAAATATAAACTTACACTGATCGAACAATGGTGTTGAAAAATCAGTTAAAAACCGAGGTCAACAATAACAGATTATTATCTATTAAAACATAACTACACTTGTAAAGTTAATGACAGATTGTCGGATAACGTCGAAATGAAAATATTAATGACGATTTAACCGATGATTGTATGATGTGAATACTTACCACTCGTAGTTCAAAAAAACTATCAGTTGCCACAGTATGCCATCTGTTCATCAAATCTATTCGATCTGGGACTGCAAGGCTATTCGAAAGATAGCTTATATCGTAAAAAAGAGATCCAAGGGAAACTAACATGCCTAAGCAAATAACTAAGAAAATTACAGCTTTTGCTGAAGCAAGTCTACTTCTTTTTACTACGATAGCCATGGTGATTGCCTTACGATTTATTTTTATTTAGTATTTACAGTACCACTCACTGTCAACACCATATCACTTTCAAGAGCATTTTTGAAAAAACACTGTTTTTTTTTACTAAGGCCCAAATTGCATTACTTAACTGAAAACCTCATTACTTTTCATTAAAAACTCAAATTTTATTTCAACTAAACTGTTGCAGGCACTTGTAGGTACACTATCAATAAAAATAGAAACACTAATGTCCTAAAATTACTAAAACACAGTTTAACGCGGGACTGTAAGTAATTTGATACGCTCATCTATTTTAATGGTTCATTAAAACAAGAGTAGGTACCTAATAAATGATTAAAACTTCAACTATACATAGGTAGATACTTTACTATTGGATGTAATGAACTTTATGGAACTGCTTATCACACAACACTGTTCCAGTCATGAGTCACGAATACGTAGATACCTACCTACTCGAAATAATTATTATCACTTTCTTTAGGCTAGGCTAAAGGTAAATTTAGTTATCCGTCTCGTAATTTCTGTCGGTTTCATAGAAACTCTATCGCGACAAAACCTCTCGTGAGGTACCTAACTCAGCCCATGTTACTGATCAATGTTTGTTCTAAAACTTTGGAAAAAAAAATTTCATACTGATGGGCTCGATCAATTTCTCATTTTGTATGAATTTTTTTTTTTTTTTTTTCAAAAGTTTTAGAACAAACATTGATCAGAAACATGGGCTGAGTTACCCCACGAGAGGCTAGTATATGGGTGGTCTGTACCACAACACAACTCAAAACATTGCAGTCGCTTCACTACAGCACAGACTACAGCCTTAGATATTTTGATTGGTGTATCGTAATGCAATAAAAGCAACCACATTGCAAGGTATCGGAATATTATGTGTACCTAAATGACGATAAATATTGCGACACGCTGATAATAATAAATTAACAACACTCTCGACGTACTTACGAGTAGGTACTTTTTCATTTCTCATACTCGGAAAGTACGTAGTGTTTCTTTGATCAGAGCAGCGGATCGAAAACGATGCTTCCCTCCCTTGGGCGGGAAAGACTCATAATAATTGCTTCCCTCCCTAGGGCGGGAATGAATTTTAAAAATAGAACTAAAATTGGTTATTTAGTCAGCTATAATTTTTTTTACATAATTAAGAAAAATATCGATTAAAAAAAATGCTGCAGTCTTGTGAGTGTATACGACCAATGTGAATTAAAAAAAATACCTATTAAAGAGGGATGGCCCGCGGTGGTGACGCGGGCGGTGTGTTCCATATTTGAAATTTAAATTAAAAAAAGACTATTTTTTACTTTCCTTATATTTGAAATGAAAAGTAGAGTGTTTAACACGGGTGAAAGTCATCAATTCCCACTCGGACTATAGCCGCCCTCGCTTCGCTCGTGCGTCTAAATACCTCGTATGGGAATTGATTTCTTTCCACCCTTGTTTATCTATCTACTATTGTTACCAAATTGCAGCAGTAAGGTACATTTCAGCATCCTATAGGTAATGTTCCCTCTGCTGGGACTCTTACTTACTTACTACTCTCTCCAATCCACCACGTGAGTGAGCCCAGTGCGGACGATAGATACTTAGATGTCACATTCAGGTATTCGGTTCTAGACGAAACCCGACGTGGTTTCCTCGCGATGTTTTCCTTCACCGCTGCGAGCTGTTCTATACACACAAAGTAATGCGCCTAGCTGGGTCAAACTCATGACCTACAACTCGTAAGTCAAGACCGAAACCACTGGGAAACCGTTTCAAAAAAAAAAAAAAAATTGAGAACCTCCTCTTTTTTTAAGTCGGTTAAAAAGTAATACCTAAACAAAAATGACCGTGGAGAACTATCTTTTTTATCTTGAAATTCTAAAGCTATTGTCAAACAGAGAGGCGTGCCGAAAGCGAAGCGAAGCGTTTTCATTTGTAATATAGGGAATTGTTTGAATCCAGTCATAGTCCAGTCATTAAAGCCAAAACCCGAAAATAATTAGTAACTTGCTGAAATTTTAGGGGGTTCTTAAGGAAGGTAAAATAACATACCGGGTGATTTTGCAGCGTTCTGGGGTGTACGGAAAGGGTTGAAAAGGGGTGAAAAGATGTTTTTTGCTAATAACTTTGCCAAAAAAAATAGTAACACGCTGCAAATTTGGAATAAGGTTGTTCTTACGGTTTTGTAACATGTATTAAATTTGCAGCGTTTTGCAACATACGTTACATTGTTTTTTTTTAAAACAGTGCAATTAGTTAAAAACAGGGGTAAGAAAATTAGTAACACGCTGCAAATTTGGAATTAGGTTGTTCTTACCGGTTTGTAACGTGTATCAAATTTGCAGCGTTTTGCAACATACGGAACATTGTCTATTATTAAAAAAAAATTAAATTATTTAATCACACGGGTGAAAAAAATTTGTAACTCGCTGTAAATTCGTAATTAAGTTGTTTTTACCGTTTCGTAACGTATATCGCACTGTTTTTTTAATAATAAACAATGTTCAATTTGTTGTAAAACGCTGCAAATTTGATATACCTTACGAAACGGTAAAAACAACTTATTTACAGCGAGTTACAATTTATTTTCACCAGTGTGATTAAATAATTTCATTTTTTTAAATAATAGACAATGTTCCGTATGTTGCAAAACGCTGCAAATTTGATACACGTTACAAACCGGCAAGAACAACCTAATTCCAAATTTGCAGCGTGTTACTAATTTTCTTACCCCTGTTTTTAACTAATTGCCCTGTTTGAAAAAAAACAATGTTCCGTATGTTGCAAAACGCTGCAAATTTAATACACGTTACAAAACCGTAATAACAACCTTATTCCAAATTTGCAGCGTGTTACAAATTTTTTTGGCAATGTTATTAGCAAAAAACACTTTTTACCCCTTTTCAACCCTTTCCGTACACCCCAGAACGCTGCAAAATCACCCGGTATATTATTTTACCTTCCTTAAGAACCCCTTAAAATTTCAGCGTGTTACTAATTATTTTCGGGTTTAGGCTTTAATGACTGGACTATCACATAGAAACGCGAAAGCGATGCGATAGCGATAGCGATCCGAAGGCGTTGGCGATATTACAACTCAGCGAGGCGTGGCGAAGGCGAATGCGAAGCGTTGCCGAACTATTAGTAATGGCTGGCTTTGTATGCACGACGTCAAACATAAAACTAAGCGAAGCGTTAGCGAGGCGTTTCCGAGGCGAATCCGAAGCGAATCCGAAACTTGACAGTGCCACAGTGACACACACTGTCATGCCGATTTAAAAACTAATATTATTTACAAATTAGCTGTTCTGCTTTGTGAGAAATGTGGAATAATCGAGGACGTGCATCATATCTTGACCGAGGATGAGTGGAGCGAACGCTTCTGGTGAAATCTGTTTGGTCATCACGCTAGATATTGACGACAAGCTCAGGATGCCCACGGAATTTAACTGGTGCATATGTGGTAAAGCTACTGCTAAGCATATAGCCCGGGAGTGATGCTGAGGAAGCTGTTGTGGTGGCGTTAATTGGCACGCGCCACTGCTTGCTGTGTCCGGTGGCCAGGCCCAACATACTGGCCAAAACACCTCTCACAAGAACAATCCGTGTAATGAACGAAGATCATGAACGGATGTATTTTCATGCGGCTTGAGTGAATAACGCGTACAAATATCTTTTAAATATAGCTATTTATGTAAGAAATCTATAAATACATTTTGTTGTTGTAATTTGTATTTTAATGTTGATAAGAGACATATCACTACTGGTCAGGTGCAGCAGCAGGCAACAGTGCTGCGCAAACACCTTTACAAAATAAAATATAATTATGAGGACGTAAGTAACGCATTCCGTACCTATTCGTTTGCTATCCTCTTTATAAAAAGTAACGTATCTAATGGGTGCTTTTCCATTTGCCGGCATGGCACCGGCGCCGGGGCCGGCGCTGGCAGTGCAAAAGCGAGCCATACCATTTCATACATTTTTGCTATTTTTGCCGGGCCGGCTAATGGAAAAACGCCCAATAGGTGCACCGTGTAAAAATCAAACAACTTATTATTCAATTATTTTATTGTGATATTATCTATAACAACGATGTCATGAAACCCCTGCTCTTTAACATTTTGTTGATGTGTTTTAACCGTACAAAACACACATTACAATTTTTTTTCAGAATACGCACGAATGTATGTTCAATCACATGATTATGATAATAGCATTATTGTTTCCAAAATAGGACTGGAATTGATAAATTAATATTAGTGAAGCCATACTTCAACAGTCAATTGATTAATACAAAGATATCGTAACACAAGGTCGTGGCATTCAAAATATAATATCATCATTTAATCCTCTGTTTGATGTCGTACTGTTCTCATCTTCAACAAAACGACGGCTGGGCCTCAACTTTTTCAATGCAAATCAAAGATACTTGGTACCTCCTCAATGAAAATATAACTTATTGTTTTCCTTTATAGGTGGACCAATCCAGTATTCGAATAATCCGTTAACCGTGTCTTGAGAACTGGTAAAGTCTTAATACAGTCACAAAAGTAAATACAAGTTGTGTTTGGTCAACAGTAGGTAAATGTCTGAATATTATTTTCAAAACCTAGTTTTAATCGCATACTGTGGTTTTTTAGAAAACTAAGTATGTGCACACCCACAATGGCTGCACATTTTCTTGTTGCATATTAGTTCATTACTTTACGCAGTCGGTCGATTAGTAAACAATCACGGAAAATCAACAAAACAAAACATGAAATCAAGAATTATCTATCAATAGATGTCAATTTGTGACATGTTTACGGTATCACTATTTTTTTTCATTAATTTTTGGTTACGACTTCAAGGCCTTTAAGCTAAGCTTTATGCCATTTTTGGGTAGGAGTAAATAAAAACTTGTCTAAAAGTTCTTGTGTATGTCTATCTAGCAGGCCCCAACGAGATTTATCAACAGATGATAGCTTTTCATAAAGACAGTATTTTATACCTAAAGAAAATAAATAATATCGTAACACAAAATTACAGACCGGGCGGGGGAGATATTCAACCAATATAAATATAAAGATACGATTTTTTTATTCCAAAAACGCCATAGAGGCATTTCGATACGTTGTACACCTTTTTAATTTGAGTGGAAACATAAGATCATGTACTAGGGATTTGACTTTGGTGTCCGCCTGTCCATCTGTCAAGACCCTTTTTCTCAGGAACGCGTGGAGGTATCAAACTGAAATGCAATACTCAAGTCCACCAGGCCCTCGAAGAAGAGAAAGAAGCAAGCGAAATTTGCTTTTTTTAGCTTAAAAAACAAAATACAGTCCGTAAGAAAGATTTATTGTGGATAAAATAAAATTTTTAACAAATTCAAAACAAGATTATTTGAATCGGTTTTAGTTTTTCAGTTTTATTCATTACGTACACGTACACACATAAATGGGTAGTATTTAAACGCAAATCAAAAAATATCCTTTTGCTATGCAATAAGATTCCGAATTCCCATCAAAATTACTGATTGCACAGCAAAATGTTAAAAGTCAAAATATCACTAAATACACTACCGTTTTATTTTCAATTCAATGTCAAATGACCAGAAAATGTCGACGGAGCACCGCTTCGTGGTTGACGTCGGACGTCAAACAGGCATATATCGGCGTCTTTCTCTCCGTATAATACCTGACGGTATGCTTAAGAGATAAAATAGCACTCTCACTGGATAGTCCAGCCCTGAAACCGAATTGTGTGTGAATTATATTATCTCAGCTAAGAGGTGAGAAATACTCCATTTTAGATAACTATGTTTTAGTAGTAACTTTTTACTAAAAGTTAAGTACACTATATAGACTTTCTGATAATCCTCTCGTCTAGCAGCTAATACATGCACTTATGTTAGTAGAGGTGAGGATTGAGGGACCATTTTTATTATTCCCTACGTTTGTTTGACTGTTTTTGGGAAGTGACTCTTCTGTACGTAGTATTATTAAGTATTCTGTGCACATAGACAAGACAAGTAGTGTGTGTACATAGACAACCACAATTTTTAGGGTTCCGTAGTCAACAAGGAACCCTTATAGTTTCGCTATGTCCGTCCGTCCGTCCGACCGTCCGTCCGTCCGTCCGTCCGTCCGTCCGTCTGTCCGCAGTTTAGCTCAGAGACGCACAGTACTAGAGAGCTGTAATTTGGTGTAAATATACGGATTTGTTGTGCCGAAAAAGTGGTAAAATAAAATCTCGAAAAATATTTTTTTTTAGGGTACCTCCTGTACACGTAAAGTGGGAATATTTTTTTTGTTTCTCGCGTACCCCTTAGTGTGGGGTATCATTAAATAGGTCTTTGAAAAATAATGTGAGTTTCCATTAACAATTTTTTGATAAAAAAATTCGTTTGTGAAATATTAAGCTTTAAAGTGCTAAATTTTGCTCGACTCGAGTGTCCCCCCCCTCTACCAGCTAAACAGTTATGTTTGGGGGTGTCAAAAAATTCACAATAGTAGTATATATAACGAAATTTAAAAGAAAATTATCATGACTAAGTAGGCTTTACAACTTTACGAGTAATAGTCGACCAACTTATAAAATGTACTTGATATCATATTTTCTTAAACAAAATGTATCGGAGACAACTGCAAATGTAAGTTTGTCAACTTTATTTTTACAGCTTTTTTATGTATGTTTTTTGGGGATAGGTAGGTTTTAATCGTCAACTATTTTTAACTAACTTCAAAAATAGGAGGAGTTTCTAAATTCGTCGTAATCTTTTTTTTTATGTATTATCCCCGATTTCTCAGACTCCTGGACCGATTTTGAAAATTCTTCTTTTTAAAATTAAATAAAGCGAATCAGTTTAGTTACTTCGCATAAGTATTTTGATGGGCAACTACGGAACCCTACACTGTGCGTGGCCCGACACGCACTTGGCCGGTTTTAAATGATTTAAAGGCCTATTCAGACCTAAGCGGTATTCGCTACCGTCTGCGTCAGAGAAAACCCAGCGGGTATGCGGTAATATTACTGTTCACACCAAAACGGATTTCGCTATTCTTGTGGGTAGAATAACGCGCGGTATGTATGTACCTCTACCCACAGCGGCAGCGAATATCGCTCAGGTCGCTCTAGTCACGGTACTTGATACTAAATACCTGAGCGAAACCCGCGCGGTATGTACCTCTACCCACAGCGGCAGCGAATATCGCTCAGGTCTGAATAAGCCTTTATTTTACATATCAGTGCGGGAGACTGATATATAGAAACTCTTTACAATTTTTCTCTATGAATGTATTACTCTTTATTTTGTTTGTCACTAGTGCTGTCACTAATATGTCTTAAATAATATTATGTTAATTTTAAGTATTTTAAAACTTTTTTTAAAGGTTTTGGTTAAATCCCTAACCAATCGTGAGGTGCGAACGGTGAGAGTCGTTGTGTCACGTCCAAAAACACATTGTGGATCCAGCGATGTGATTTATGCTGTGCTTATTGAGAATAGCATAGCTAGGCAAAGGTGACTGAGACGAAGCCTACGATGGAGCGAGCTTACCCAGAAAAAGCCTGTTCATTCTAACTTTGAAGAGAAAAGAATATGGATGCCAAATTCATTAAACACTTTGTTATGCCTCTCTGAGCTGCATAGAAGCTTCGCTCTAATCAGTATCAGTACCTATTTGTGTTGAAGATGAGGACATGGAATTAGACGAGAGTCTTATCTCTGGGAAAAGTACCCTATTCGAACGGAGGGTTTAATGGAGGAAGATGATTTATTGACAAGACTTTGCCACACGATACCTTAGAATTATTAATCAATGGATTCTTGGAGAATGACCTATTTGGAAACAACGCGATTGTCATAATATTTATCTATTTAAAAGTTAAAATTATTCAGTTCAGTAGGTACTTCAAGAGACATAATTATTGCCAAAAAATAGTACCTATAGTAATGTTTTAGACATTAACAAAATATTACTGTATGGGCAGGATTCCTCGATATTGTTGATAAAGATGATTAAATAAACAATTTTAAAAATGTTGTTTTTATTTTTACATAGTATACCTGATAAGTATTTTTATATTAGAGGGTTGCAAAAGGGCCACTACCAGCCAGCGCCGACTTACCTACAGGTTTAGGACCTAACGGCTCAGTTCCTGACGATGGGAAGAGACCAGACGACATGACGTTGGGATATTGGAAGGCGGGTGGGCCTTTGGTGTGTGGCGGTATTTGTGTCGACACCGTTGCGCTATCTTATATTGCAAGCACAGTGGCTGTGCTGTCGCTTTTTGTTAAATAAAATAGAAAAACATGAAGGAAAAATATAGTTTAATTATAAGCCATAAACTTCTTATGTAAAATAACAAGAGTGTTGCTTAGCAACCTAGTAAGTCCAAGGAGTTTATGTTATGAAGGTTTGTATACTTCTTCACATCCTCTCACGTTTTTTTTAAGAATTTATAAATAAATTCTTAAGTCCCATGTTAAATATAATAGAAAAACATGTAGGAAAAATATAGTTTAATTATAAGCCATAAACTTCTTATGTAAAATAACAAGAGTGTTGCTTAGCAACCTAGTAAGTCCAAGGAGTTTATGTTATGAAGGTTTGTATACTTCTTCACATCCTCTCACGTTTTTTTTAAGAATTTATAAATAAATTCTTAAGTCCCACTCGGGAACTTAAATCTTGCAGCCTAGGGCCAAACAGTGGCTTTGTTAGCATGTCGGCCAACTGCAACTCCGACGGAACGTGCTGGACATTAAAGTCTCCATTGCTAACACATTCTCTCACAAAAAAATGTTTCAGTTTGATGTGCTTAGTCCGTTTGTGATATTCGTATTGCGGATTTTTAGCAAGTTTAATAGCTGACTCATTATCTAGGTTTAGCACCGGCTTCTCTGTGTTCTTGGACAGATCCTTGAGTAGTCTATTTAGCCATATAATCTCTTGAGCAGCTTCACTGGCTGCTATCACTTCCGCTTCCGTTGAGGAAATGGATACAGTCTTTTGTTTCTGGCTTCTCCAGCTAATTGCAGCTCCAGAGAATAAGCACATCGTTCCAGATGTCGATCTGCCGGTAGTCTGGTCTCCTGCGTGATCTGAGTCACTGTAACAGACCAAATATGAGGGTGACTCCTTCGTATAAGTCAGCCCGTTCTGTTGGGTTCCTTTCAAGAATCGAAAAATGCGTTTTACCAGCAAGACATCTTTTTTAGTGGGTGCTCCAAGGTTTCTGGATGCGACACCCACAGCATATGAAATATCAGGCCTTGTGCCTACTGATAAATATGCTAAAACACCCACGGCTTGTCTGTACGGGAAATTCCTGTCCTCATCCTCTCCCGTCTCATGCTCTTTGATGATGGGTGTTGGTGTTGATTTGCAATTGGACATTCCAAATTTTTCCAAAACTTTCTTTGTGTAGGCCTTCTGACATAGTGTAATGGTCTGGTCCTTGCGCACATCAATCTCCAACCCAAGGAAATATGATGCAGGTTTGGTAGTTATCTTGAATCGTGCTTTTAATTCCTTAATGAACTCGTCTCCTGCGCTGGTTGTGTTGTACGCTACTAGTCCATCGTCAACATAAAGACTAAGAAAGACTTTAGATTTTCCTTTGACTCGAATATACAAGCATGGATCCGCTTCACTTTGTTGAAAATTAGATTTCTTTAAGAACTCTGTAATGCAGGTGTTCCAACAACGCGGCGCTTGCTTAAGTCCATAAAGACTGCGTTTTAGCTTGCAGACTCGTTTTGTGCCATCCTGATAACCATCAGGCTGTTTCATAAATATTTCTTCATCGACTGTGCCGTTTAAGAAGGCTGTTGACACATCGAATTGGCATAATTTGAGATTTTCTTTTGCAGCTATGGCAAGTAGTGCTCGCACAGTGCTCAGTCGAACCACTGGACTGAACGTTTTATCGTAGTCTACTCCAGGTTGCTGAGAGTAGCCCTTTATAACCATTCTGGCTTTGTACCTTTCAACAGTTCCATCAGGATTCATTTTAACTTTATATATCCATTTACATGGCAGGGCTTTTCGTCCTTTAGGTAAATCAACCAGATCCCAGGTTTGACTTTCGTTCAGAGATGCCATTTCATTTTTCATCGCTTCTTCCCATTTGTTTCTATCAGGAGATTCTAATGCTTCTTTGAAGGTGATAGGTTCTTTAGGCTTGTGAAGGTTTTCAATTTCTTCAACAGCTGCCAAAATAAAATCATCGTAGCGTTTAGGAGCTGTGATTTTAGTCCTATCTCTCAAAGATCTCGTTTCATTAGTCACGTTTTCACCAACAGCATTATGTACAGGTTCAGCATCATCGGATAAGCCGGAAAGAGATTCGTAGTCACTTTCGTTGTGAGTCTCTTCATCTAATTGTGGCGATGAAGTTCCGTTGTCGGCTTGATCATCGGTGTCTGTATCACTGTGCTGGTTATCTCCTTTGTTATCGTCAAACGTAATAGTCACTTGCTTGCGTGATGTTTGTTCTGACGTTTGTTTGTTTTGATCTGATGAATTTTGAATTCCATTAAACAGCTTGAAAAGTTCAGTTTTATTATTATGTTCATCGTAGAACATGTTCTTCACCACTCGAATATCTTTCGATGTAACAATACTGTTTTTCGAGGGTATGAAAATTCTGAAAGCTTTGCTTGTTTCAGAATATCCCACAAAAATTCCAGGAATTGCCTTAGGTGCGAATTTGTGACCGTTGCTGCCTTTCTTCAAGACAAAAGTCTTGCAACCAAACACATACAAATGATTGACACATGGTTTTCTGCCAACCCATCGTTCGAATGGCGTTTCGTTCTGGATAGCGCTGTTAATACTCCTGTTTGAGAGGTAGTTTGCAGTAAAAACTGCTTCGCCCCAGAATTTTAATGGTGTATGTGCGTCAATCATCATTGCTCTCGCTTTTTCCACGAGGGTGCGGTTCTTTCGTTCTGCAACTCCGTTTTGATTCGGGGTATAAGGTGCGGTGAGCCTTCGCTGTATTCCGCAACGTTTCAGGTAAGTGTCAAATTCTTTATTGACGTATTCAGTACCATTGTCTGACTGTAAAAACTTAATCTTGTTTCCAGTTTGTGTCTCCGCTAGATGTTTGAACTCTTTGAACTTGTCGAATACTTCATTCTTGGTTTTGATGAGATAAACTCGACTGTATCTGCTGTAATCATCAATGAAGGTAACGAAATATTTGTTTCCGCTGATTGTGGGCGTTTGTATAGGTCCACAAACGTCGCTATGAACGATTTCTAAGCGTTCTGTTGTTCTTTGAGTGTTTTTCTCACGGGGAGCTGGTACTCGATGCAGTTTTGCTTGGATGCAGGTTTCACATTCTGCCAAGGTTTCAGAAGCATCAAAGTTCAAGCCAACTAAGTTCTCGTTTATGAGTGCAAGTTTCATATCTTTGGCGTTCATGTGACCTAATTTTCTGTGCCAGTCGCTGATGTTTGATGAGTTTGCTTTCTTTGTAGTAGTAGTAACGTCATCGTTATCGTTGGCCAGGTTGTTGCGCTCATGATTATTTGGTTTAATGTAGTAGAGACCATCTTCTTCTTTGTAAGCTGTGAGCGTTATTCCAGCTTTTGCGTTTCTGACCGTTGCTTTGTTCTTCGTAAAGAGGACAGAGCATCCCGCATCTGTCATTTTACTAACGGACATCAAATTAGTACAAAGACTAGGTACGTACAGTGTGTCTTTTAGGTGTGTACACGCAATACCGCTACCATTTTTAGATAAAAAGGTTACTGTGCCTATACCTTCAATCTCTGCAGTATGTTCTTCAGTGGCGAAGTTTAATTTTCTGGATATTTGCTCAATGGTCGTAAATAATTCTTGTTGGTATGTCATGTGAGACGTACAACCGCTGTCTAAGACCCAAATGCTGTTTCTAGGCTTCTCGTTTTGTGTGAGGAGGCACTGTGTAGCATAATTGTTCTTATGAGAACCGTTGTTGTTTTTGGTTGGTTTCTTATTGTTTTTCATCCAGCAGTTAGTACAGATTTTGTGGTTTTTGCGTTTAAAGATATTACCTCTTTGTTTACAAATTTTACATGTGGCGTATAGCGCTTCTTCATGAGTTAAATCAGGTTTGTCGTTGTTTTCTAAAGTTTTGCTATGGCGAGCTTCACATTCTTCGATAATTTTGTTTTTCAGCTCATCTGGCTTCGGAAGAGTGTCTCGTGTTTCGATAGCGACTCTGAAATTCTCGTATTCCGGTGAGAGACTGTACAACATCATAATTGTCAACAAGTCCTCGTTTATGGCTATATCCATGTCTGCCAGTTTGTCAACAATGTCCATAAATTTGTTGAGATGCTCACGTACGTCGTGACCTTCTAATTTTGTAAGGATCAGTTGTTTCAATAGGGATGCCTTTCGTGCAGGTCCCTTGCTGGCGTAGGTATCTCTCAATTTTTCCCATAATGCTTTGGCTGTTTTGCAATTTTTTATTTGTTTGAGTTCAGAAGGAGCGATTATAAGAATTAATTCTGATCTTGCTTGTCTGTCACCTTCTTTGTCAGCTTCAGTAGCATTATTTTCTATGTATTTCCACAATTTTTGTCGCACTAGTACGGCCTCAGCTTGTATGACCCATGTGTCATAGTTTTCTCTCGTAAGAGGGTCGATTTTGGTGCTCGACATTTTTAATTATCAAATACGACAGGGTTACTCACTTAAATCTCGTAACTTGTACACGCTCTGCTACCATGTTAAATAAAATAGAAAAACATGAAGGAAAAATATAGTTTAATTATAAGCCATAAACTTCTAAGGTAAAATAACAAGAGTGTTGCTTAGCAACCTAGTATGTCCATAGAGTTTCTGTTATGAAGGTTTGTATACTTCTTCACACTTTTGCTGTGGTTGCTGAGACCCTCAAAAGGCGTGAAATATACAGCATTTACACCACTTCAACTGCATTTTTGACAGTGGTAACCAGTGATGACATCAGCTGGCGTTTTAGTGGACCAGGCAAAAGCCAGCCGATGCCAATTGGGTAATATTGTAGGTTGATTTGCTGGCGTCTGTACCACGCGAAGAAAACTTGAAAAACCTGAGTCGATTTCATCGATTAGCGCACCTTATCTAATAAAAAGAATTCAAACTGTTTTCTCTGTGAAATTTCTCAATAAATTATCGATGTTACAAGAAAGAAACTGAAGAAAAAGAAAAATCTGGCAACACAAACAACGTGCACGCTTCGGTCTCGCTTTCCCGTATTTGCTCTGTTTGACGTCGTTCTTATAAAGCCAGCTAATACAACTGCCACGCCTCGCTTCGCGGGCACGCCTTTCTGTTTGACGTGGTCTCAGTTTCGGCGCGATATCGCTTCATATTTCCATACATGACGTAACAAAAACGCTCCGCTTCGCCTTCGGATCGCTATAAATTCGGTACTGGCTTCATACAAAACGTCGGTTCGCTGCACCCAGTTTGACGTCGCCCTTCGCTTCGCATTCGCCTCGGAATCGGATCGCCTCGCTTTCGCCTCGCTTTCGCCTGCCTGTTTGACAAAGGCTTAAATCTGACAGATTGTGGTAGCTTGATGCGCTGTCTGTACGTTATCGAAACAATATGGCCGGATTTCATATGGCAGCAGATATTTGACATTGATTGATGAGCTAGATACTCATAAGTATTCATTCTGTGTCAAATAATGTGTAAAATGCATTCTTTACTATTATTGTGGGCTGCACACAATGAGAACGCCAGAACGCATTGAGAGCTGTTTTGGACTACTTAAGGCTGCTTTTCCACCAGAGATGCGCTATGCTACGTTGCTACGGATACGTTTGACATCCACCAATCACATTCATTGGTTTACATAGCACAGCACTGGTGGAAACGGATTCAGCTAAGATATGTTTTTTATATGTTAGGATGCGTGATTGCGTGCTATGGCTGCGTGCTGTGGCTGTGTGCTATGGCTGCGTGCTATGGATGCCGTCGACGTTTTCTAACATTTACTAAATTTAGTTTAGTTGTAAAATACCACAGATAAGTAATTTTTGTCATTTCACTGAACCAATTTAGGGATGTGTCAATCATGGACCTAAAAAAAAGGCGGACGGAACTTCACTAAGAAAGAATTGAAGCACCCATAGTAAGTCAGTGCGCTTGTCCACACAAGCCGGCACACACACATTCACACCATTGACCATAGTAAGTCAGCCGTCGGCCATTACGCTTCGAACGACACTCGCGGTTTCATACGGTGTTATTTTGTCTAATAAAAATCAAAGTATGCCGTCATGTGTTGCAAAAAGTTGTCTAAACCATAGTAGTTCAATTAAAAAAGCCAGGGGATCACTTTTCATAGTTAAACATGTCATTTTGAAGCTTATTTCTCGATTTTACGTCAATAAATTTTATAAACATCTCGAAATCAATCAGTGTTGCAACTATTTCAAGGTTCAAATTATTTTAAAATTGGGAGATTTATATTTTGTTACTATTTATCGTTATTGTATTCTTCTGTATTTTTACAAGTTTCCCCACGGCAAATGATGCATGGAAAAATGATTGTGTAAAAATAATAAGGGAGTGTAGACATGGAATAGGAATGTAGACGTGTAGGAATGAAACATAAAATAGCTTTAATTAAATATTTATAGGCGAAAAATACTTAAACATTCGTTTTCACCATTTAAGTAAATTAGAAGGGATTTCTAGATGTGTCAATAGCAAAAGACAAGTCTACAAAAATTTGAATAACCAAAAGGGATTGTAAAACTTTTATTAAACGAGTTGTAAATATTTTATATCCAATGTGCATAAATTATTTTACCTTTATTTTAAAAATAGGTATCTGTCACAAAAAATTGTAATTAAACATTGTTCAAAAATGGGTAATTTTTTCCTTCATCTGGCATCCCTATACAAACTCACACATATAAACACGGTCGCCATTTTGGTGCTTCAATCGTTTCTTAGTGAAGTTCCGTCCGCCTTTTTTTTTTAGGTCCATGGTGTCAATAAGGTCGAAAATTAACGATAGCGAGATAAAAAAACAGGTGCAAGGGATTTTCGACCTTATTGTCATTTAAAATTTAGTTTGTTTTTCTCACATTCTCGTTCGCCAACATTGCTCCTTCATTAAAATCAGGTGTTTGCATTAATGTCAAAAAGGTCGAAAATCGCTTGAAGGTCGAAAAACATTTGCTTATCGATAGCGAGATAAAAAAACAGGTACAAGCGAATTTCGAGCTTATCGACATTTAAAATTTAGTTTGTTTTTCTCACGCTGCCTTGTGGCGGCGCATCTTTGTAGCGCAGCTACCCCCTGTGACAGCGCATCTTCGTAGCGCAGCTACCCATCTCCATAGCACATCTTACTCGCACAACTACATAGCGTAGCATCGGTGGAAAAGGTCACACAGTTTCGTAGCTCAGCTTTCACATCTTCGTAGCACAGCTACATAGCGCATCTCTGGAGAGAGAGAGATGCGCTATGCTACGTTGCTAAGGATGCGTTTGATATCCACCAATCATATTCATTTGTTTACATAACACACACACACATAATGAATATGATTGGTTGCTACGTAGCATAGCGCATCTCAGGCGCGGTCGCAGCCTGAAATTTTGGGGGGGTCACTCACTACACTAATAAAAAATAGGTATCTGGAATAAAATGAACATTATTGCACAAAACATATTGCATATTGCACAAGATGTCATTAAACTATAAAATCGCCGATATGGGACAGTTAGAAATTTCTTTTTATTATTTGTGATTTTTTGTGATTTTTCAATGTGACCTTAGGTTTTGGGGGGGGTCATATCCCCTGTGACCCCCCCCTTCGGACCGCGCCTGGCGCATCTCTGGTGGAAAAGCAGCCTAAGGCTGCTTTTCCACCAGAGATGCGCTATGCTACGTTGCTAAGGATGCGTTTGATATCCACCAATCATATTCATTTGTTTTCAAAACGCACACACACATAATGAGTATGATTGGTGGATATCAAACGCATCCTTAGCAACGTAGCATAGCGCATCTCTGGTGGAAATGCTATTTTTATTGCAGAGTAGAGAGGTAAACACAGTTGGAAATAAGTGAAATATTTAATATATTATTATAAAAATCACACATGACATGTTTACATAGGAAAAAATAGTTGCCGAGTGACTTAAGGAACGAACACCAGCTATTACATTTGAATCCGCTGTCATGTTCTAGATGGCCAGCGTTACACTTCCAACACCCCCCCATAACGTGGGCATCATGTGGCTTCATGCCACACCAAGCTGACGAGTGAACACATCGTGCTTGACACAGCCCAGGGGCTTAGTGAATATATCTGCTAACATCTCATCCGTAGGGATGTATACAATTTCTACGTTAAACCTATCTATCATATCTCTAACGTAATGAAATCTTATTTCTATATGCTTGCTCCGTCTGTGATGAGTATGATTGATAGCAAGCTGTATAGCAGATTGATTGTCACAATACATTACTATTTTACAACTAGTCATCATTAGCAATTCCTTAATTAAAGCTTGTAGGAACACCGCTTCTCTACTCGCTTCGCTCAAGCTGCAATACTCCGCCTCGGTGGACGAAAGCGATATGCAGGACTGTTTGTAGGTAGCCCAAGATACCGAATTACCGCCATATTTAAACACATACCCCGTGTACGACTTACGGTCAGGATCTGCCGCCCAATCTGCGTCAGAATAACCCTCAAGAACGTGATCTACATTCGACTTCTTAAATACCAAGGCCTTTTGCTTAGTACCTTTAAGATATCGCAGTACACGCTTAGCTAGATTCCAATGGAATTCCGTATAACAATTGTTAAATTTACTTAAATATGACACGGCAAACGAAATGTCAGGTCGTGTAGTTACACATAAATACATAAGACTACCAATCAACTCTTGATACGGAAACTTCGTTATAACGTTATTTGTAGCATTATTAGAACTCTCAATTACCGAACTAACATTAGTAATCATGGGAGACTTTACAGGCTTACAGTCTGTCATGCCAAAACGATCTAACATATTATCAATCCGCTTTTCTTGACTAAGTTTGATGGAAGTTGCATCACGTTCTACCTTTATACCTAACATGTTTCGTACCGGGCCTAAGTCTTTGAGTTTAAAAACATTTGACAAAGAACTTTTTAATGTCTCAGCCAGATGTTTGTCATTATAGAACACGAAAAAATCGTCGACATACAGAGCGATAAAAACAATCAACTGACCTGATCTCTTAGTGAAGATGCAGTCCTCTTGTTTACACTGTCTGTATCCCAAAGATAATAAAACATCTTTTACCTTTTGGTACCACGATCGTGATGCTTGCTTCAACCCATAAACAGCCTTTCGTAATCTATAGACTTTGTTCTCACTCCCAGGGCATATGAAACCTTCTGGTTGTTGCATAAAGATCTCCTCCTGTAAATTTCCATTCAGGAATGCTGTTTGCACGTCTAAATGATCAATCTTAAGGTTCATTTCTACTGCCAGAGATAGCAACAATCGTATAGAACAATGACGAACGACCGGTGAAAAAGTTTCTTGGAAATCTTCACCATATCTTTGAGTATAGCCCTTAGCTACCAATCTTGCCTTATAACGTGTAATGTTCCCCTCCGAGTCTCGTTTAAGGGTAAAAATCCACTTATTTTTAACGATGTTCTTGTCAACCGGTTTATCAGTAAGCTCCCAAGCTCCGTGTAAGATAAAAGAATCAATTTCCTCTTTCATGGCCTTCTGCCATAACTCTTTATCTTCACATTTCAAAGCTTCTTTGACAGTACGTGGCTCTATGGGCTCTGTCACATTACACACATTAGTTATGTTACAAGTTGTCTTAGGCATACGTGGACGTAGGTTATATCGTCTACTAGTAGAGTCTTGCGCCAATTCAGGTGACGTTACCGAATCTTTACTAGCCTCGCGTTCACACTCCAACTCAACAGGATGATCTGGTGATTCTGCAGGAACTGCATCTGGCTCCGCCTCAAGTGGTGGATAATCTGACGACTCAGGCAACAGGTACTCTGACTCCGCCTCAACCGACGTAGTCTCAAGCATCTCCCTCTCATCATCACCTCCTGTAAGATAAATAGGTTCAAACAAACGTTTTGGCCCTATTTTAGAATTTCTCCCTGGAAACACAGATTCATTGAACACCACATCACGTGATATTACGATCTTATTGTCATCAGGGTTGAACAAACGATATCCTTTGACGTTATCACAGTAACCTAAAAAAATTACCCTTCTACTTTTGGGGTCTAACTTTTTACGTTTACAGTCATCTACATGAGCAAATGCCTCGCAACCAAAGACACGCAGATTTTTAAGGCTCACTTTCTTACCACTCCACACTTCCTCTGGTAATTTACCAGAAAGTCTCGAGCTTGGCGATCTGTTGATCAGAAATGCCGCAGTGTTTACAGCCTCTGCCCACATCTTGTCATCGAGATTTGCATTATACAGTAGACATCTGACCTTATCAAGTAAAGAACGATTCACACGCTCCGCGGATCCATTCTGCTGACTAGAATAGGGTACCGTCAGCTGATGTACAATGCCTTTCTTTTTAAGAAAATCCGTCAACTCAGTATTAACGTACTCAGAGCCATTATCTGTTCTCATTACCTTGACTTTAGCACTACACTGATTTTCTACCAGTCTAATAAAATCTTTAGTGTACTTACACACTTCACTCTTCTTTGCAATGGGATAGACGAACACCTTCCTGGAGTAGTCGTCTAGAAACGTGAGGACGTAGTTCTTGCCTCCGAGAGAAGTAGTCGGCATCGGCCCCATGACGTCACTGTGAATGAGTGCCAGCCGCGCCTCGGCTACTTTTTTGTTATGATTGGTCACAAAAGGAGCACGGGATTGCTTACCCTTAAGACACACATCACAAAATTTCTTCTGCGAATTAACCTGAAAGTCAATGTCATTAGCTACCTTCCTAAGTGATGCTAAGCTGTCAAAATTCAGATGAGCTAAACGTTGATGCCATAACATCATATCCTTAGACGTAGATGACGTTGTCAGATTGACTTTACCCACAGATTGAAGCATGTAAACTCTCCCAACTTTACTAGCATGTAAAACTACTTTACCAGCTTTAAGTATGTCACATCCATTTTTATCAAAAAAAAATTATATCCCTTTTCGGCAAGAGTAGACACAGACATTAAATTAACAGTAAGTTCAGGTACTAGCAATACATCTTTTAAAGTAGTATCTATTGTATGTCCACAAGAGTTAACCGTAAAATGCACTTCACCTTTCCCATTCACAACTAACTTCTTTCCGTTAGCAACACAAACCTCCTTTGTCGTCGACTCATCAAGAGCTTGAAACCATTCTTGGCGTCCTGACATATTATCTGTCGCTCCAGAATCAATAATCCACGAACTGTTAGTGTTAAGTGCAGACAACACCATGGAAGTCGATGTTGCTCCATTACGATCCAATTGAGGACAATCCTTCTTGACATGTCCTTTAGATCGACACTTCCAACACCACAACTTGTTCGTACTTGACGAGGTACTAGCGTGTTTTGATGTACTTGAGGCATTCTTCTTCTCGCCTCGAGAGCTAGCCTTTTCATTACTACGATTCCGTGTAAATAAGCAGCCATCGCCATTATCAGTGGCGCTCCCTTTCCATCTCTTATCTTGGAGAAGTTTCGTTTTTACCATATCTGTAGTTATGTCTATCCTAGAATGCTCCAGAGCCATTATCATTGGGTCATAATCTTGAGGTAACCCTTGGAGCATAATAGTAGCCACAAACTCATCATCAAGTGGTTTCTTCATGTTATTGAGTTGTTCAGCAAGTGTCAAGATCTCGTTGACATAAATCTCCATGCTATCGAACTGTTCTAGCTTAATCGAGCATAAAGTTCGCAGACACGACAATCTCCTTTGCAACCCGGTATCATCGTAAGCCTTCTGCAAGGCATCCCATACATCCTTCGCAGTTTTCGCCTGCAGAATGTGAGAATAGCACGATTTTTCAACACTCAAACATAGCCTCGCTCGAGCTTTCTCCTCTCTACGAGCTAATTTGTCAGTCTTCTCACCTGAGGTTTCGCATTTTCCAGTAATACATTGCCACAAATCCTCGAATACTAGTATATTTTGCATTTGAAATGCCCAATCGCGATAGTTGATGGTACCTTTTAGCTTTTCCATCGTAACTTTCGAATTAGTATACTCATCCATATTTCGAGTAAAATAATAATATTTTCACAAAATATTTACACTTCACACATGTAGCACATAACCTGCTATTTTTATTGCAGAGTAGAGAGGTAAACACAGTTGGAAATAAGTGAAATATTTAATATATTATTATAAAAATCACACATGACATGTTTACATAGGAAAAAATAGTTGCCGAGTGACTTAAGGAACGAACACCAGCTATTACATTTGAATCCGCTGTCATGTTCTAGATGGCCAGCGTTACACTTCCAACAGTGTGACACACTGTCTACTAATAAATGGAAAACTGAATTATTACTGAATCTAAAATTTATTAAATAAAATATAATTAACATCTTGCAACTTGAATTTTCCGGTATTCCTAAATCTCACCGCTCCCACACACATCATCCTGACTTTCTCTCTCCCCGCTTATCTAGGGATGTGCCACGCTGTGTAGGGTTGGGATTCCAGTTACAGATTTCCTTTATTACCATGTATTAAAAAGATTAATCAGGAATACAGAAAGTTAGCCATGCAACACCTAGGTGAACTGCTTTGGTGTTCCACGGGTCAGAATGGCTTAATTTTACTATTACCTTAGGTAAATACCTATAAGCAAAACTTAAAAGCGCAAAATCAAAAGTCAGTCTCACAGTTACAGTCTTAAAATTGGGCAGTAAAAGGGGCAACATTCAGATAATTTAACGAAGTCACTTCTTTCGCCCAAAGGGTTCACATTATGTAAAAACAAACTTAAAATTTTAAACAGCCTCAGGAATTCTGCATCTCACACTTTTTTTAGAAGATGCAGAATGCCTAAGGCTTCAGAGATACACACTAAAAATCCATTGATTACTATAGCAATAGGGACAATAAAATTGCTGAACTACTCAGTTTTCAGCTATCTGTGTTGTCCCTACTGCGAGTATAGTCAAGCCAAGCTTGAGCGACGTTTACTAAAGAGTTTAAAATCTGATTCCGTTCGTGCTCAACCTCCAACGAACGCATGTCTCGCTCGTGTTGTAACCTAGTCCGGGTTTCCTCCAGCTCCAGGCGTCGTAATTCCACGGCGGTAAACTCGCTTGCCGCTTTCTCGAAGGGGGTCGGTGCCTGTCTACGGCGGGCAGCTGACTGCGGTGTGGCTGGCGGCCTCAACTGCAGATGACGCCTGGTAGATGGAGAAATAGCAGACGTGCTGGGGGCAGGTGGCTGCCATCGCCTCGGAGTAGGGAGCGCTGCAGGGTTTGGTGTGGATTGCTCAGGAGACCAAGTCAGGTGTGGAGTTTCTGCAAAAAAAAAAGAGTTCTATTTTGGACAGTTCACGGATTCTATGTTTGTTCAAAATGTTTTCTAAAATCAAATACTGCTATTGGTTTGGATGTTTGTTAGTTTCTTCCTCAATCATGCAAAAATGGCTGAATGGATTTCAATGAAAATTGGCACACAAAAAAAAAATATAGAACATAAATAGCAAAACTGAGGTTCTTTAAGAATTTTAGATTAATTTTACATAAACATAAAAAAATAATATTACGATACTTGCTGTTGCCAGCAGCTTCGCCCATAATCGGGATAAAAACTATCCTTTGCGTTATGACGTGTGTACTAAATTTTATCCAAATCCATTCAGTAGTTTTTTCCTGAAAGATTAACAAGCATTCATCCATCCAAACAAACTTCCACGTTTATAAATAATATTAGTAAGAAGTAAGATTTTAAGTCTTTGGACTTACCATCTAAATTTTCCAAATATACTGAATCATCTTGGGTGTCGGAATCATCATTGGCGGCAGAATCATCTTGTGGAGTATTCAGAGTTCCCTAAAAAAAATTGGCAATAGTAGATTTCATAAAAATAAGTGGTAGATGTCAGGGACCGAAAACCTTTATAAATTACGGTACAGATATTAAAGAATTTTGGTTACTATTCAGATTTAGGTTACCGCTATCTGGGTAACCAGACCGAAGAAAAATGTAACCTCTATTCAGGTTACCGTTTTAATACTGGTTAACTAAAGATAACGACTCTTTGTCACACACACATGTGATGCGCACCCTGTGACTATTGCCTACGGCACGTTTGAAGTGTGCAAGATAGGGGTAATTTTTATTTCGGTAACCGGTATTAATACTGGTTGTGTATTCACTTTTAATAATAAAGGTAATCTTTAAAATAACCTGTAAAAGAAAAAAAGGCTGTTACCGAAAAAATACCGGTATTGTTGATACCGGTTTCGGTCCCTGGTAGATGTAATGAAATTATTGATTACTAAAAAGTGTATTTGTTTTTTAGTTATGTAAAAATTATAGCAACTTTTATCATTAAATGTATAGGTAATTATATTTATTTTATAAATAATAATTAATAACCAATTTAAAAATAATTTGTCAAAAAATAAAATGGTGTCATTCATGTTAACTAAGTAACTTTTGTTGCCATTAACTAAAATGTTGACCAATGTTAATAGGATTATGTATTTTAAAACATCTGTCTACTACAGAAAATTAGCTCATCATTGAGCAGGAGCCTTGCAGGTGTATAGTACTTACATTAAATCCTAGCTCTTTCTTTTCCTTCTTCACTGCTGCAGAACCCATTAGAGCCAGCAATCTCTTTTCGCTAGCTGACAAGGTTTGCCCTTTTGCTGGCCCACCTCTAGCCCCTCTTGCGTGGTGCCTTATGGTCAATGCCTTTTTTTTTGTCTTGGACTTCCAATCTGCCCACACCTTTATTGAATAAAAATCAGTCATAGATGAGTACCTATGCTATAAGTGTAAATGAGATTAAAAAGCCATGTGGTAAGAACTTTTAAAATTGAAATATAACAATAACCGGTGCATCTTCTCATAAGGTCATTGGACACCAAAGCATAGCTTGTAATATACTGTAGGTACTTGATTTATGGTAACATTCCTCCATTTGTTAAATTGTCCATATGTCATAATAACCAAATGTTGTATTTCTATATGGTTAGCTCAGATCAAAGATTGAACCGAGATGGTTATAATGAAGTTTTGCAAAAATCAACATGTCTTAGAATGTTCAAAAGTCATATTGTATATGATTCAAAATGCTAGGTATTGTGATGAAACAACTCTAGTTTTTTTTTTTTGATGGCTTTTAGAACCTGATGAGACGGGTAATGTCGGTACAAGATTAATTTGAAGATATATATATTTTTTTTTGTTCTCGTAATATCTGCGATCAGTCTTCTGACTATGAGCGAATGAGTTCTGTGTTGCTTGTGGTGTAGAGTGTGACATCCAGTGATGCCATCTACTCGCATGTATTACGGCTTTACTGCCGGTCTTCTAGTGCCATGATACTGTGGCGCTTCAAGCGGAGCACGTAGTCTCGTTGTGTCAACTGACGAGCTAGCTCATTTGGGTGGACGGCTAGTCGTTGTTTATATTTTCCTGCTACATTCCGAATCTCCTCATTGATTGTGGGAATAGCTAGTTGTTGATGGATTTCAGCGTTGGTAGTATACCATGAGACATTGGCTATTGTTCGAAGAATTTTGTTTTGTTGTCGCTGTAGTATGGCTATATTGGAGTTGCTTGCACTTCCCCAGAGCTGTATCCCATACATCCAAACGGGCTTTAATGCTACTTTGTATATTAGCAACTTGTTGTCTAGTGATAGTCTGGAGTTGCGGCCCAATAACCAGTGAAGGTTTTTAAGTCTGTATGTGATTTCTTCCTTTTTAGCTTTAACGTGTTGTTGCCAGGTTAATCGGCGGTCCAAATGAATCCCCAGGTATTTGACGCAATTTTTATGTGGAAGGGTGGTATCTCCAAGTTTGACTGGTGGACAGTCTTCTTTTCTGAGTGTGTAGGTGACTTGGACAGACTTTGCAGCACTGACCTTTAGTTTCCACTTCTTCATCCAGGCATGGATTTTGTTGAGACCATTCTGCAGAAGGTTTGATGCAATTTCTGGGTTTTTGTGACTCGACAGTATTGCCGTATCGTCTGCGAATGTTGCTGTAATAACTCCAGGTTCTGTCGGTAAGTCAGCTGTATACAATATATAAAGAATTGGCCCAAGGACAGACCCCTGAGGTACACCAGCTTCGATTTTGTAAAGGTCTGAGGTATTACCCGATTCCTTAACATAGAAAAGTCTATCTGTGAGGTAAGATTTCAATATACCAAAGAATGCTTGGGGGAGATGCTGTTTAATTTTGCATAGGAGGCCCTTATGCCACACCTTGTCAAAGGCCTGCTGGATATCCAGGAACGCAGAGGAGCAATATTCCTTTTGTTCCAGCGTTTTTAATTTAATTAATTTAAATTTGAAGATATGAAATCATTTTCGCTTTATATCACTATGGACATTTTGTCATTTGATCTTTACAAAACTTTAGACTTTTCTACATAATGACATATGGACTATACACTTGGACCAATGTTACCATATTTCCTATACTTGTACTTGTTTGACTTTTTGTAGTAAGAAGGTTAATGTTTAGTTGCAAGTTTTCTTTTAAATATTTGCTTTCTTTGTTTGTGTGTACATATGGCATGTGTCAGTAACCGTTTTTTCTGTCTTACTATGTATGGGTGTCAGTGGGTAAACGGGGCAGATTAAATTTTAGTTAGTTTCATTTTCACCTCTCGGTGTGCTTGAACGGGGTGTTTGACATTTAGTCAGTATAAATTTAAACTGGATAATTGATTAAAACGCAGCCCAGTGATTGAACATCATCATCATGATAATCAAAAGTCCCCAGTCTAGTAATAACAGAGAAGTGATAACAACCCAACCTTCATAACCGCAAGGTTGTGTCCACTTATCCAAAACCCTTTGAGAAAATAGATTGCTAGCCACTCTACCATCGCACCAGTCTTACAAAAAATCTTCTTAAGATCCTTACTTTTTTCCACTTGTCTGTAGACTTGCTGACACCACCACCAACAGCATTCAATATTTTGGTCAGTTTAGTCCACAGTCGGTCTGACCGTAACCGACCTTGTGGTCCAGGAAGAAGCCTCGCCAGGTCACCATGACTGTTACATAAACAAACAAAGATTCAATACAAGTACTTCTGTTATGATCACATCATTGTTTACATTTGCATACTCATGAATAAAACATGGATTTACTTACGTTTCCATAAACTCAAGCAGCGTTGACACTTGATCGGAAGTTGCTCGCACTCTTGATTCCATGTTTTATCACTAAAAACATTGACAAAAATTAAAACAGATTACTCCATTATCGTTTAAACACCAGGTGTTTGAACTGTCAAAAGTTTTGGAGACAATCTAAATGTAATAAAACTATTCACTTACCACTGTAAAAATATTGTTTTTAGGAACAATAATCGCGCTCGCGGGTTCGATCCGATTTTTTGGCTGTTTCCAACTTTTTGGCTGACACTCCCCTGACACTGACAGCCAGCGTTGCCAGTATAATTTCCCAAAAAGGTACGGTTGGCTTTCTGAAAAGGTATGGTTTTTAACTTCAAGGTACTGTTGGGTCAGGATACTTCTGCAAGAACTAGATCAGTTTTTTTTTCTTCTTGGAGTTGGCTGTCTGTGATGTTGGAAAAAGTATAACATAGTAAGTGAAGTATAACATTAATACCGATTGCCAATATGGAACAAATTCATTTGTAAATCAATTAAAAAATGAACTCGATCAACTCAAACAAAGATGAAAAATACAACAGTCTACTCATATTGTACAGAAAAAACAAGGTGTTTGTCAAAAAAAAATGAAATATAATGTTTTTAGGAACTAAAAAAAATCCGTTTATGTAATTTGTGCCCATATTTTAGTATCAAATGTGTCAGAAAGTTGAAAAAGTACGAGTCTCATTATTTTCTATTAGTTTTAGTTTTATTAGTTGTTTTAAACCTTTGTACTGAAAAATAAATAACAAGTATAGAAAAGGTACGGTCTAGCCAAGGTACGGTTGTAGTACGATTGTATGACGAATATTACGGAAACTGTACTTTTTGGTACGGTCTGGCAACGCTGCTTACAGATTTTTGTTACGCCGGATCCACACGTTGGCCGTGTTGGCCGTAACAAGATTTCGATCCCTAATATTTCTATGTCCATGGTTACAACTGACAATAAATGGGGATGGCAACTCAAAGCTAATCGTAGATGGCGCTACGATAGTTGGTTCCCACGTCAGATTACTGTCTACCTTGTACAAAAAACAAACAAGATTATTTGTTATAAAAATTGAGTATAAATACAAAACAAATATGGAAAAATATTCGTCAATGCAAGTACATATACTAAAAGAAGAATTAAGATGCCGCGGTGCATCTACAAGAGGAAAAAAAGTGATGTAATTGAGTGGTAATACATTTGATTTTACAGTAATAAACCCGCAATAACTTGTAGTTGAAGTTTCAATTTTTGAGTTTAAGTATGGTTTACCTGTCCTCTCCTATAACAAGAATATAAATGCTGCTTCTAACTCTCTATTTTGATAAAATATCATAATGTTTAAAGTCAGTAATTTTTACCTATTTTTTCTATTCACATTTGAGAAATATCACAATAAATATTTCTTAACACCCCAACTATTACAAAACTCGTTCCAGGTGATAATCCTTCCGCCAGACGAACCATTTCATGATTTATAGAGCGATGCAATACTGGTAGGTATTAACCTCTATCGTACTGAGGAACCAAAATATAAAAGTAGATATTATTTTGAAAAGTGTATTCGATTGTTTAGTTATGGTACAATCATAGAATTTCATTTATAAACTCAACTATCGGCCTGTCTCAGCTTCGCAAGGCTGGATATTTGTTTATTATATAGCTTTTCCTTAGTGATAATACAATTTTTGTTCTCACAGCAGTCACAGCAGCTACCCATTATTTCTTGATAGTGTGAATTGTCGGAAATTTGTAAGTTCCATCATTTTTACAGCTTATTACCCAACATCTAGTCATTTTACATCAATAAATCGTTTTTTTTTTTCAGAAAATTCCTTTGATTTGACAGTTCATTGGGGACCAAACTGTCACTTGTCACTTTGACACTTGCCTTCCCCATTGACAATGACATCACGAATGCGGAAAATTTTCAGTGAAATGTCAACACACCAGTCAAAAAGTCAAAACAAACTCAAAAGTCGAGAGGAAACTTACAATATTTTACGACGTAATTTGTGGAACATGAATATGCCGGAGCAGTCTTCATAACTCGGAATTCGTCGCTGATGTTGTCTTTCCTGTTAAAACAAACAAACGAGTAGGTAAGTGAACATAATAATGTAAGAAATTGTACAAATCTGTTGAAGGTTTAGGTTTGAAGGAATTTTATAAGTTTATTACTGGCAATATAATCTATGGTTTCTTATTTTGATGTGTTCCGTTGATTTTGAATTTGAAAAAGAGAAGTGTTTTGTCACTGTAGAAAAAATATTCTTGTATGTGATCGAAGTAAATTGTACGAAATGGTTGAGTGATATTTTATTAGGTTTTTTATAAATGTGTCTTTATTTTTATAAAGAACTATTATGTATACGCAGTGAAAGTAAATATGAATAACAAATAATAATCAAGAAGTGTTTAATTCAACGAAGGATTCCCATAGTGACGAAAGATTAGTCATAATGTTAAAATAATAAACCAACGGGTCATGGGCCCTCATGTTAACGCGCTACGATATGATGAGTGAGTAGAAAAATGAATTACTAAAAGTCCGAATCTCAAAATGGCGGAAGAATTTGTAAAATTATCAAAATTGACCAACGAGTCTGAATATTCTGTTTGGAAGATTAAACTTATGCTCATATTTAAAGCAAAAGAAATCATTTCTATTTTGGATGAAGGTGAAAACCTTAAAAAGGAT
Organism: Agrotis segetum; assembly: GCA_036375495.1. NCBI lineage: Eukaryota > Metazoa > Arthropoda > Insecta > Lepidoptera > Noctuidae > Agrotis > Agrotis segetum. The sequence goes on from JAQSVV010000032.1 coordinate 1,613,466, forward strand.
TTTGAAAAGAAAGATGCTAAAGGAAAATTACTGATTTTATGCTCGATCAGCGAAAAATACATGGTTTACGCAATAAACTGCGCAACAACAAAAGAAATTTTAGACAAATTCGATAATATTTTCCTTGGACATAAAGATACCCAAATTACACAACATTTAGAAGATTTTTACAATTATAAATTCAAAAATGAAGACATTTTATTAGACATTACAGAGATTGAAAATAAAGCAACCAAATTAAGAGGCTTAGGATTTAATATTGATGACAAACAAATAATAACAAAAATATTAACAAATCTGCCGGAGAAATTATATCACTTTAGAACAGCATGGGAGGCAACATCAATAAGTGATAAAACATTAACCAATTTAATATCACGGATTAGTCTTGAACTAAGGATGAGGACTAACAATCTTGTGGAGGAACCTGTAACAAGAACAAGAACATTGGATGAGAATGATAAAAACAGCCAAGAAGCGACAACAAGTTTCTTAGTAAGGACATGTTACAATTGTGGGAAAAAAGGACATATTGCTAGATTCTGCAGGACTTTAACATCGAGTGGTGACGGTAATACCATAAATAATATACAGTGCTTCAAATGCATGAAAAATGGACATCGATATACCGTATGTAATGCCAAGTTTAACTGCCAGAATTGTAGTGTTAATACTCACTATACAAAGTTTTGTCTAAATAAACACGTAAGTAACTGTTTTACTAGTAAAGAAATAGAAACTATTGAATTTATCATTGACTCCGGAACCAGCAGTCACATTGTTACTTCTGAGGATTATCTTATGGATAAAAGGAAGATAAACTATAAGATTATGACAGCTGATGGCAACATTCATCATGTAAACACCATGGGCAACATCTATACCAAGAATATTACATTGAGAGATGTTCTTTTTGTTCCAGAACTCAAGAAAAACTTAATATCTGTGTCTAGACTAACAGATGATAATTACTCCTTAAAATTTTTCAGAAACACATGCGACATTCGTAGATCAGAGGATGACTGTGCGGTTATTGGTGAGCTGAAACAAGATAAATTGTATTACATCAGTGTTAACCCAGGGCCAGTCGTGCTTTCAAGGTCAGTAAAATCCTTTTACTTAGATTCGAACTTTTGGCACCGGGCATTAGGTCATGTACCTATAACCAAAACCAAGGATCTTGTTCGAGGAATAGAGGGAGGCCTAGTGAAAGAAACGGACATCTGCGAAGTCTGCACAAAAGCAAAATTATGTAGGAAACCTTTTAAAACAATACGACAAAGAGCATTTAATCCTTTAGAAATAATTCATAGTGATATTTGTGGTCCTATTGAAACTGAAACATGGGATGGTTACAAATATTTTATAACTTTTTTGGATGACTATACACATTTTATTAAAGTATTTTTAATTAAAAATAAGAGCGAAGCTTTCTCAAAAATAATAAATTACATTAATTTGGCAGAAAATCATTTTCAAACAAAAGTTAAGACATTTAGATGTGATAATGGTGGTGAATACAATAGTAAACAATTTAAAACTTATTGCAATAGTAAAGGAATTAATATTGACTATACAATTCCTTACACTCCACAGTTAAATGGTAAAGCTGAACGATTAAATAGATCATTAATGGAAAGAACTAGAGCGTTACTGTTTGATATGCAGCTACCACGTGTTTTATGGGGTGAAGCTGTTTTAACCTCTGCATATTTAATTAACAGAAGTGCTAATACAATAAATAATAAAACACCAGCCGAAATGTGGTTTAATAGAATACCGAATTTAAAACATTTAAATATTTTTGGATCTTTAGCATATTATAAAAATAATTATCAATTAAAGAAACTTGACTCCAGGAGTAGCAAAGGACTTTTAGTAGGATTTACAAATAATGGTTATAAGATATGGGATCCTTCTGATTTTAGAATTGTTTATTCGAGAGATGTAGTGTTTAACAATAATAAGAATGATGTTGCGGATTATCTAAAATGTTGTAATCGTAGAGTGAAACAGTGTGAGTTAGACAATTTATTTAAAGAGGTGAATGTTGATATTAGTGATAATGGTTTTAGTAGTGAAGGTAATGGTGATACTTGTGGTGATATCAATAATGAAGTTAATGATGACGTAGTTGTTGGTGATGTCTTTCGTAGTGAAAGTGGTGATGGAGCTGTTGGTGATGAAGGAGATATTGAAGATAATGAGGTGTTTGAAGATAGTTTTGATAATGTTGAAGTTGCAGTTAGAGGTGAAGATGTTGGAGATAGTTTTGAAGATAGTGTTGAAGATGTTGGAGTTAGTGTTGAAGACACTGGAGTTGGAGTTGATGTTGAAGATAATAATATTTTGAGAGGGGAAGGTAGAAATGACACAGGAGTTGAGACTAGTGATGAGTTTGAAGATGCAGTTGAAGCAGTTAATGTGGAACGGAGAATTTTACCAAATCGAGAGAGGAGATTGCCAGCATGGCTGAAAGATTATGATTTAGAAACTTCATTTTTAACGTATACAGATGTTTTTAATAGTTTTGATAAAGATTTATGGTGTAAAGCAATGAAGGAGGAGAAAGATTCATTGGAGAAAAACAAGACCTGGGAAATTGTAAACAGGAGTGAAGCAAAGAATAGAAAGATAATCTCAAATAAATGGATATTTACAATAAAGCCTGGTGGAAGATATAAGGCGAGATTAGTGGCAAGAGGTTTTCTTCAAAAGCATAATGTTGATTATAAAGAGACATATAGTCCAGTGGTTAATACTACTAGTGTTAGATTGTTGTTGGCTATTGCAGCACAAAAAGGTTTGAAAATAAAACAATTTGATGTGAAGACAGCATTTTTATATGGAGAGTTAGATGAAGAAATTTTTATGGAAATACCTTTAGGATATGACATAGATAAAGAAAATAAAGTTTGTAGATTAAAGAAAAGTCTTTATGGATTAAAACAAGCACCACTTATGTGGAATAAAAGATTGACGGAGTTTTTGAAGAGATTAGGTTTCTTTCAATTGAAATCTGATCCATGTGTGTTTGTAAATAAAGATAAAGGAATTTATTTGGCCATTTATGTTGATGATGGAATTTTAATTGGTGAAAACGAAATTGACTTAAATAAAATTATTAATAAATTAGAAACTGAATTTGACATGCGTAAATTTGATAAAACTGAAAAGTTTATAGGGTTTGATGTTAAAGTAGAGCAAAACTATATTAAGATTTATCAAGAAAGTTATATTAAACAAATTTTAGAAAAGTTTAAATTTGAAAACTTAAAGGACAGTTGTCATCCTGATATTTTAGTCGATGTACATCAAGAGGGGAAAGGTGGAGTTGATGATGTACATAAATATCGTCAGTTAATTGGTTCTTTATTATATTTAGTTAATAAAACAAGATTGGATTTATCGTTTCATGTAGGTTATTGCAGTAGACATCAAGAAAATCCGAATTTGAATGATTTTGGAAATATTAAGAATATTTTTAGGTACATTAAAAACTCAATTAGTAGTGGTATACAGTATGTTCGTGGGAACGATATGAGTCTAAAAGCATACTGTGATGCAGACTTCGCAGGTGATCCTGACACTAGAAAAAGTACGACTGGCTTTGTAATATTTTATGGTGGTGGCCCTATACATTGGTGCTCACGCAAGCAGTCAGTCACTGCTCTTTCGAGTACTGAGGCTGAATACATTTCTGCAGCCGAATGTATAAAAGACCTGCTGTACATTCAGACTCTGATCTACGAATTGACTAATAAATTGCCGAAAACACAGTTGTTTGTTGATAATCAATCTGCTATAGTATTGATTAAGAATGGAATTTTAAATAGAAGAAGCAAACATATTGATGTTAAATATCATTTTATTAAGGAGAAGATAGATAAAAATTTGTTAGAAATTAAATACTGTTCTACTAAAAATAATTTGGCTGATATTTTAACTAAACCACTGGACAGAACAAAGTTCTTGAGATTAAGACAATGCTTAGTGAGTGATAAGTAAAGGACATTCTTTAATGTGAAGAGTTATGTGTTGTGTTTGAAGATTTATTAGGAGATAAGGTTGTTTGGGAGTTAATTTGAAATTTTGTTGTAAGTTAGTGATGTAAGGTTTTTAGATTAATTAATTCAAAAGTTTGTTTGTAGTTTTTAATTAAGTTGGGTGGGTTTAATTAAGTTGGGTTTTTAAATGAGTTGATGGGAGTTAGTTATAAGTTTGTTTTCTGTATGTTGTCCTAATTGTTTTAAATATAAAATTCAGAGGGGATGTTGAAGGTTTAGGTTTGAAGGAATTTTATAAGTTTATTACTGGCAATATAATCTATGGTTTCTTATTTTGATGTGTTCCGTTGATTTTGAATTTGAAAAAGAGAAGTGTTTTGTCACTGTAGAAAAAATATTCTTGTATGTGATCGAAGTAAATTGTACGAAATGGTTGAGTGATATTTTATTAGGTTTTTTATAAATGTGTCTTTATTTTTATAAAGAACTATTATGTATACGCAGTGAAAGTAAATATGAATAACAAATAATAATCAAGAAGTGTTTAATTCAACGAAGGATTCCCATAGTGACGAAAGATTAGTCATAATGTTAAAATAATAAACCAACGAAATCTTAGACCAATACTAAAATTAAAATCACGAGAAAAAATGCAACGAAAATGCGTACAGAATTAATTTAACTTATTACTAAACTGCAATATTTATTTACTAAGAGTCAGCGATCAATAGGTTATAACATACGTACAGCTTGCCTCAACAATATTGTGATAAACAAAGAACACTGTTTTAGATTTATATCTATGATCTAATGTCTAACAATGGAGAATGATTCACCAAAGACCATGATATTTTTTTTATTTTATCCAGATATGAACACATCTGTGGTCAGTATTTTGGTTGTAACAATCTGTTAGGTACCTACTTATGTTTTGTTTTGATAAATCTAATTATCATAATTAAATGCATGGGAAAAGAACCAGTGTATAAAATAAATTATGATGCAATATTGCTATTGATATTAATACATTGATTTTTCTTTCAGAATAAAATGGCTTCACATCAACTTGGATTAATACAACAAGTTGAAGATTTTGAAATTCTTCCTGAGTCCGTTGTATTACAAAATGAAGATGAACAGAATGTTGAAAAAGCTGTTGAGGCTATGATGAAGGTATCACCTGTACAGATACAGCAAGAATATTATGAAAACTTAGGAGACTGTGATTGGGTGAAGTAAGTATGATTTAAAATATACTTTAAATATAATCTTATACTTTAAATAAATGTGAAAGTTTTGAAGATTAGAGAGATTAGATTAGATAGATTTAGGATATATTTATTAATTTTTCATGCTAAAACTACTGAACTCATTTGGATGAAATTCAGTACCCATTTATGTCCTAGATTAAAACTTTTTATCTACATTTAATGTTCCTATGAATTAATTTTCAAATTGTAGCAGGTAATGCTACTGTCAACTAGAAATAAATAATTTAATATTAATTTTGTAAGTATTGAATAATTTCAGTGAAATTAAAGGTTATTAAAATGAACTAATAAATTTTGAAATTAATAAATTCAATTTAAGTTTTAATTCAATCATTTAGCCAGCAAAACAAAATAATTAATGTCCTGTAGCACCTTTTATTTTTGAGACTATTTTTTCTAAATATGTCACAGGTTTTATGATTAACCGGCTTTGAGCCTTTTCTACCAGGTGCCATCTTTTTTGGCAGTCACATGATCATATCTGAAACATTCATAGATTGATAGATCATATTAATACAAATATAAAATGTACGAGGCAAAACCTTGTAAAACGTCATCTTTCCATGTTATGTGCAAACTTGTACTCGTTTTACGAGGTTTTGCCTCGTACATTTTAGGTTTGCATTGATATGATCTATCAATCTGTGAATGTTTCAGACCTGACCACTAAAAAATTAAAAATGACGGATATCACCTGGTACACTCCCTATAAAAATGTTCAAACCCCTTTGTGTATTGTTTACTTGTTGATAAACATACATTTCAGCATTTTAAGATTTTGCTGTTTTTCAAATTAGAACATTGATAATTACCTAACATTGAACATTAATTATTATGGTATGGTAGTGTTTTTATATACATGGTTTATCTAACACTACTGGAAATCTGAGTACTTTACATTACTCTTATCAGTTATTTTTAGAATGTTACTTACCCCTGAACAGTGGACACAACACTACATTTCAACATCCATACTTTTCATAAAAGCAAACACAAAGAGCTTTTTTTTTTTATATTCTGACTTCCAAGTTACATTCCAAAAAAATTCTTATCATGTGTGGTATTTTTTCAGGTATGAGAAAAGCAATAGGAACTATTTGCTTCAAAATGTAGCATTTGCACTTTTTGGTAGCCCAAGCTATGAAGGAGAATTATCAGAAGTTGTGGGTGATCAAAACGCTCACCTTGAAGGTTACACCACCAGACAGAAGGAACAAGTCATGAGAGTATATGAAAAATTATGTGAACAAAGTGAGTTTTACATTATTCATGTCATTGTTAAATAATAATTCTGCAGTTAGAATCTGGTAATAATAATTTTAACGGTATAGAAATTAAAAATATTATGCAAGAGTAAAAAAAAAGTGGTGGATTAACGCCTAGAGGAGAGTTTGTCGTAAGTAAGGAGAAGGCTTTTGTATACCAGTGAATGTTTTCCGGCTGATGATGAAGCTTATCAATGGTTTCCTTATAATATAAAGTAGACTATATGAACAGATTGAAGTATAAAAACTGCATTTTGAAGAGGTCGAGGAGCCTCAAAATACAAGCCGTGTTCATTTTGTGGCACTGAATATCTCATTTACATTGATACTTTTAAATGAATAAACTTTATTTCTAGGTAAATATTCACACAATGATGATGACATAGTAATGTCAGTACTTCTTGTTGTGTGTGCTAAACCAAAGCCGCTGAAATTCTATCAGATGCAGCCATCAAACTACTGGTTAGATCTTCATGAGAGAACTGACAGTGATATGTGGTGTACTGCTGTGTTTAGGGTCAGAAAGTGTATACCTACTACAGTTGGCAGTAAGTATATTTAATAGCATCATATTTTATTTAGAAAGTTACCAAATTAAAAAAATTATAAAAAAAATTTGACTTGACCAGACCGGTCATGTAATTTTTTTTACACAATTTTGTTGTTGGATTTTATATTTATAAGTTGGTCGAAGTTGTATAATAGTAATTTTGTTGTTGGATTTTATAAAATTTATAAGTCGGTCGAAGTTGTATGATAGTGGTGTACGATAGTGTAGAAGGGCACTTCGCTTCGCGCAACTTCGGCTCGCTTCGGGCAACTTCCATTTGCTGTCGGGTTTTTGCGACCGAGTCAAAGGGCTCAATGAGCTCCTCGCGAAGTTGCACGGGTGTGTACCTAGTCACATACTTCGGGACTTCGATCAACTTCGACGAGTACTTCGTCGAGGCGACTTCGCGACTAGTGTAGAGCAGGCTTTACATTTAAATTAAATAGTAGTGTTTCATATTTTATGTTTAGATAATAAATATTGTATTTTGTAAATGTGATTGTGTTTATTGATACCCATCAGGTTATTGTTTGTTTTTATATTTTTAGCGAAATCATGTCGCGTTTACATTGATGAAAATGCGCGCGTTTATCAAGACTGGGATTCGTATTTGACAGATAACACTCTACCAAAATGTGTTATCATTGTGCCTGAAAACGGAGAATACACTGGAACTCTCCTTGAGGTAACACAACATGATCAAGATGGGCTTTTGAAACAGAATCTGCAACAAGTAATAAAACAACAGTTATTTTTTTTCATAGTTTAACCTGAAGTACAATTACACTAATATTATAAATGAAAGTTTTTTGAATAGATGAATGCAGTTTGTTACTCTTTCACGCAAAAAGTACTGAATACATTTGGATGAAATTAGACACACAGATAGTTTACGAGTTGTACTGGGTGACGCCCTGGCAACATTAATAAATATAATGTTGTGGACAACTAAGAAAATTAGTAATAAAGCAATGCTTTTATTGCAGGGTGAAGAAACTTTCGCTGTAAAACTGACAGTGGCGCCATCACCGTCTTTGGGTATAAAGGCCCGTGTGTTAAGCTCTGTGGACTCGGCAACTACAATCGCGTCTATAGGCGCTATTGGCGTGATAGGCGTGGCTGCCTTCACGCCCGTGGCGCCAGTAGTGTTAGCGGGCGCGGCCGCGGCTACCGTGGCTACCGGCGTGTATGGCCTTGTACGATCCTCGCTGCATTTGCATGATAGAAGCGCTCATGAACAAGTAAGCATATTCTACCTCACATTTTAAATGCGAAAGTGTGTTTGTTTGTGCTTTTACACCTAAATTGGTCCACTGATTTTGATTAATTTTTGTAAAGATATCTTAGAAGCCATATAGTGTGAGCTGACTTATATTTTTGTTGCATTTAATTTGTTGGGGTGGAAAGGGAGGCTTTTAGTATAGAGCATTGTCTACCTAGTTTACATACTGTAAGGCCAAATGCACTACAATTTTCTGTGATTTTTAGAGGTCACTGCGCGGTTACACTAACTTGTTAGATTCAGTAGACAGCTAATCCACAAACGTAAAGTTTAGTAGTAGTAATATAATTTTTTAGAAATCAAATCGAATTTAATAATCGGTCTTAAAACCATTTTTTCGTTAACCTTTTCCCAGACTATTAGCCCGACGGATGCGGAAGCCCGTGGCAGTTGGCTCAATATCGCGGCGTCGAGCGTGGGCCTCGCTGCTGGCGCCGCTAGCTCGCTGCTCTCGCGCTCGGCCGCTGCAGGCACCAACATGACCAAGGTATGACCTCACACGTTATGACAGTGACGTCACTCATGAATATCTCGAACGTGTGCCAACAAAAAGAGATTACTTTAAAATATTTGTAAAGATTTGAGTTTTAAGCTTATTTTTGAAATAGTTTTTTTCCGCGATTTTACCCATTGCTCAGCTCCTATTGGTCGTAGCATGATGTTAGTTACAGCTTTCCGAGGATAGCGCGCTATTTGATGTGGCCAACGATCGCTCGCGATTTTAGAGTTAGCTGTCAAATGGTAATGTAACCAAGGTTAAACAATACACTGACTGTAACAAAGGTAAATTTTGAATGGTTTACAAAAAGTTTAGCCAACTTTTGTTTTTGGTAGGAACAAAGTACCTATAGTATACACTTGATGAAATCAGTCTAAGGATAGGTGACTTAAACCCGTTCACAAACTTGCCGCTGTGAGTGGTGACTTAGCGCGGGGTAGCGAGCGGTAAAATCAAATGTATAGAAATGTTTGCCTCACGAGGCGCCGCCGCCGCCCCAGTAGCAATTTTGGCGTACTTATAAAGTCACTAACGTCTAATTCGCGCCACCCGTCACAACGTTCATTGCTTAGGGACTTTACCTCTGGCGCGACGCGATTGCAATTCAACCTTACCACTACGACATAAAACACGTTGTTATCTACGGGTAAATGAAAAACAAAAAACGATCGCCACGACTACGTCAAGTCAATCGAATCGCATCATTATTTCTCAGTAGCAAGGTTGATTTTCTCTTGTAGTTGGAATCGATCGAATCGCATCGCATCGCGCCATATGTAAAGTCCCTAAGACCACTCTGTCGTGAATGAGCCGTCCGTAGCCTGTATCCACCAAAGCGGAGAGGAGAGATGTTTGAATAATCCACATCTCCTCTCCTTTTAGCTTCAGTGGACATCTGATTGGTTATTCAAACACATCTCCTCTCCTCTTTGGTGGATACCGATATTACACATTATCACTTTGAGGTTGAACTTTTTTTTTAAATTCAGTAAAATTTTACCTTTGCAGACAGGACAAGCGCTAGCAGTGTCGGTGGAGGTGCTGAGACATGCAAACATTGTGACAGGTGGAGCGGGCGTTGTCAACAGTTTACTACACATTATACTGAAGGTAAGTCGCAAATGTTTACAGCTATATCATGTATTTTATTTTCTCACTTCACTTCTACAAATAAAGGTTCACTGCTCGTTCCCCGTAGGTGATAGCGTGATTTTATATAGCCTATATGTTGACCAGACTTCAGTAAATCTATGCAGTACTTTTTGAGTTTATCCCAGGCATACAAACAGACAAAAAACTTGAGAGGTGTCAAGGGACACTCGGATGGAACGAAGTTACTGTATACACTCAACAAAAATAATCGTCGCGACTTCACTTCACTCCACTCTTTGAGCTCTAGCACCCTTTCGCAACGCGCGATAAGGAACTTCGTTCCAAAAAGTGTCGTGACAACTTTTCGTAAGAATTTTTTCCGTCTAGCCCCCCTTTCACAACGCGCGATAAGGAACTTCGTTCCAAAAACGCTAAAAACTACATTTTTGTCTTCGGTATCGATTGTAGATCACACCCCAAATATTCTTTTAAAAGTTTTATGTTTTAAGAAAAATACCTATTTAATTTTCAGTTTTGACTTATTTTCATGACATGTGTTCTTTTTACTCTATAGTATCGCAAGCACGGAGAGAAACCGACCAAGTTGGAATTGTTCCAATTCGCGTCGGCGACTCTGTTTTTCTGCCATGCTGTGGTGTCAAACCGGACCGCGCAGAGTATTATTGAAGACGCTCAGGCTAAAGCCATCAACGAGTATCGCGCCACACTTAGGAGCAATAGACACAGGTTTGTACCAAAAAGTTTCTGACATTTTAACAAAAAAGAAAAAAACTCTTTCAATATGATCTTGAGGAAAGAAAAATTCTGCTGCAAGTAGGATTTAATCCCGACGATGCTCGCATGCCTTTAAAAATGACTTAGAAATAGATTTAAACAGAGATTTAAGAAATAGATTAAAATCCTTGTTTACAATTTTGCGTTTCGATTTAAATCTTTTTTTTTGAAGTGAAAACTTCTTTAGCGGCGTTGTACACTTTTTCTGTAATGGGTAAAAAATTTAAAACTCGCGTCAGGGTCACGTGACCAAAACTCGCGTCAGGGTCACGTGACCCTGATCGAAAATGAGTAAGACGTCATTCAAATTAAAAATAAAACATAGTAACAAAAAAGTTTTCACTTCTACCGGCACTCCTGGAGTGCAACCTTTTTTTTTCTAGAAAAATGTTCGACAAAATCAGCGCTGAATCAAGGAGAGTTCAAGGCGCAGTGCAGGGCAACACTGAAGTCATCCGAGGCATACAGAACATCTTCGATAAAGACCAATACTTCGCTGATGTGCTCCGTATAAACAAAGACGTCAACCAACACAAGCTTAGGATATCCATGACTTCTGATGGGCAAGTCAACTTAAACGCACAACATAAATTCAACCCTGCAGAGTTGTATAATCTCGGGAAGGAAGGTAGAGCACAACTGTTCAGTAACCTTGGACCTGCTAATCTCAACACTAGCAATGTGCCGACACGGGTGGCACCATCCACTAACGCTGTCACCGGCTACATCGAAGGCGAGGAAGAGAGGACCACATTAGTTGGTATTCATCCAGGAGAAATATTGAGAGTTGGCTCCCTACTCGTTCGAGTCAGTGCATCCGGAGCGGAAAACGTAGCTCTCATGCTGGAGAACTTAAGCCAAGATGTCTACGCCAACTTAATGACAATATCCTTCAACGTATTGTCTAAACTTGTCCCTGAAGACATAGCTAGGCTAAGACTGCTGAGTCCTGAAGAAGATCTAATAGTTCAAATAGTCAATTTTGTGTTTAACTACATGAAACATCAAAGGCCGCTCGGCGACGCCAGTAGAGAAAACGATAATGGTATCATGATAGTTCTAAAAGAGTTCTTCCAAGAAGGTGTTGTTCGTCAGGAAACTATCTTACACTTAAAAGATCGTTTACTCGGCTGGGTGGACGGAGAAATGAATCGTAGAAGCTTAGAGTTCCCTAACAAGAAGTCTGTTGTCTGTGAAATATGTAGGGGCATTAGGTACGCATAAGAATATTATATTTTTGAGACTGTAATATTCTTGGTATTAGCTTCGCTTAGGGAGTAGATATTTCATAGTTATTATGAACATTATGCTTGGTAAACTATGTTTGATGAAGATATCATACTTGTAATTTGTTTTACACTACTAGAGCTTCCTTTTGACTCATAAAATGTAAACACTCACGAAAGGGCTTATCATGAGGAAAATTGTAGCATTAGACTGAATATAAATAATTAATATTTTATAAATAGTATTTGTCCTATAATGACTGTTGTCATAAATACTTAGAAGAAATCTCAGTTTCAGCACTAATGCTTATTACAAGAGAGATTATGATCCAAGGTATTTGAAGTAATTAAAAAAATAAAAACAATACATATCAAAATTGTCCAAATATTTATAAAAATCGATTAGATAAAGACCTCTTTTGTAAACAGTTTTTAACAAATTGCAGCTAATTTTAATAGTTGTACTCGTATTAACATGTGATAGAATTTGCACTATGATAATGCACCACTGATAGCTTATTCTTAAACCCCTTCTAGACGACACAATTTGATCAGCCGATTTGATTTCCGACCGAATCGGGCACAATCTGATCGTCCATCCACACGTACACAATTAAATCGCCAATTTTAGTTCTGTACCGCTGCGTCTACCGACCGGACTTCTTTATATCAAGATGCCTCTTACCAAGAAGCTAAAACTTGGATTGATTTTGGCTTTAACTACAAATATAGCTGAAAAAAAAAAAGAAAATTGGCCAATTAGCGTCCACATCACCCAATTTGATTGGGTAATCTCAAATCGGGTGTGACCTTGAATTTCATATTTCCGTCCAGACGATCCGATTCGATTGTCAATCTAGTAAAATTGGGCGAAAAATTGTGTCGTCTGGAAGGGGTTTTAGGTTTTGGTATTTAAAATGTTGTAGTAACACTAGATGACGCCATAGCGGATGTATAAACATACTATGACTAGAGTAGCCAGGTTGGAAATATAACAAATCAGAAATAATATATAATTAATTATAGTTTCATTCCACCTAGTGTTAGTGATAATCTATTGCACAAAATATAGTGCCTTTTAGATACTGAATAATATCCTAAGAGATCATTGAATATAATACTTATTTACACAAAAAATATATAATATATTAACCAGTTACTAGTGTAAGCTACATATTGAATTATATATATTATGTATAATATATTGATATATAAATAATAAACTGTCTTATCTCTCGCTCGTGTAATTGTTTTGACCTCGATTCAAGTGTCCGTCATCGTTATGATTCATCATTGAACATTAATGTAGATAATCCTTTAAATTTTTTATAAGATAATTACTGTTCCAGATAATTATGCAAGGTTGTTATTATTCATAAAAAAAAACTTTACATTAATTATTCAGTACTTTAATTTATATTATAATAAATAAAATAATTTCAAAACAAAATTATAAGGCATCTCGTCTTCAGACAGATATATACATATATATATATATATATATTATATTCCACAACTATCACACAACGCCATCTAGTCCCAAGCTAAGCAGAGCTTGTGTTATGGGTACTAGACAACTGTTAAACATACTTATATATTTATAAATACATACATATTATAGATAAATTACACCCAGAAACAACAAATGATCGTGCTCATCACACAAACATTTGTCCTGGGTGGGAATCTAACCCATAGCAGTCAGGGTCACTAACCACTAGACCAACAGGCCAGTCAGTCAGATTGCGATTGACTAAAAAAAAATGTTATTATAATTAGTTTGACTGTTTTACGAGTACAACAGTTGTAAGGGCCGAGTCACACCGAAATGGCAGCGGCCGCAGGCGACGCCGCTGGCAGCCGCTGGCGGCCTCGCGCTACCTTTAGACCGCGCGGCTGGTATCTTCTTGACTAGTTTAGTTTCTACATTCGGCAAGGTAAGTCGAGTGTTTGGAGTGAACATGATGGAATTGGTTAATAAAGCACTTTTTGCGGAAGAAGAAAATGAAAGAAACAAACAAAGGAAAAAAAGAAAAAGTGAAACCCGCCGCGTCGCCGCCGGTCGCTGCCATTCCGGTGTGACTCGGCCCTAATAGAAAATTACAAACAATCTCAGTAATAATTGATTTAGGACTAATCTGTGCCTAAGGGTCGAAACTGCGCCCACGGTTCAATACAAAACTGCTCCGTCGCACCTGTCGGTGCACGTTTGTATCGAAACGCGGGCATCCGCATCCGCTAAAACTTGTAGAGTATTTAAAATCCAACTAGGGTAAAACACCCAACTATTGACCCCTTAAGCGGTTTTCCTTGCTTCTTTCGCAAAATAAACTAATGTACGAGTTGCAAGTGGAAATGAATGTTTTTGGAAGATAAAATAAACATTGGAGAATGTAACTAAAACATTATTTCCAGTCATACAAAGGTAAAAAGTGTTTTTTTTTCTCGAGTTTAGCAAGAACAGGCCATTTGACCAGTTATTAACATGCTTGTACCAAATTTTCATCATGCAAATGACCAATTTTTGACCTCCTGTAGTATAAGAATAAACTCAAATAATTTTTATTATGAATGTGATACGAGGTTTTATTTGACAAAAAAAACAAACAAAGCTAGTCTTATAGCCCTTCTCATTTTCTTTTTTTACACTATTTAGGTCTTCAGTCTTCAAACGCCGTTAATAATATTCTTGCACTTTTTGTTGTAGTTTTTATCACTTTTTGTCCAATTTTTCTTCTTTATTAGTAATTATTAATTTCACTGTTCTGTATTATGCAGCAGATATAAAAATACTCGCCGGCAAAATATAAATTGAAAGAACACGGCTTTAGTTCTACAAAGTGAGTTTCAAAACCTTTGAATTAATATTTTCCTAATTACATAAGACGGTTTTAACTTTTTAAACTTATGTAAAAGACCTCACAAATGAAGAGAACATAGATACAAATAAAAAACCAGCTCACACTTTGCCTAAACATGCAGGTTAGGGTATATTTTGTCATTTTATGCATTAAACAAACCTGTGGCTGAAGCATTGCTCGTGTTATATTCTGCAATTGTCCCACGGGACCATACACCGACATAAAAAGTATCCTGCGTCCAGGTACACCCACTTAACCAGATTTTAAAATAATTTGCTTGCCAAATTGTGTCAAAATCCATTCAGCCGTTCACTTTTCCTATAATATTAGTAAGTCTAAAATATTCAGGAGGATCCAGAATGTGACAGTAGACCGAAAATTTAAGTACCTCACTCAAATTATGCTAGGTAGTCAGGTTACTACGTAAAGTATTTTTTATGTTTGTGATTATGCAGATACACACCTTTAGGGGTGCCAACGCCCATGGGCTTAATACAGATGCATTAAAGTTAAGCTACCTCACCTTAAAAATGAACCATACGTACACACCGTGGTGTCAGTAACTGGTATTCTCGTACATTTGGTAAATTACCAGCTATTGACATGTCATGTTAATAAAATGGTTATTCATACATTTGAGTGTACCAGATATTGACCTCATCATTTTAACAAGTTAACGCTCATTAAAACTTGAAAATCATGTGGAAAAGCATTGTATCTGTCTTAAATAACCAAAAAATACCAAACTCAAAGGAATCTATCGTGTAAAACTGAAATAAAATGACATTGAAAACAACCGTCAGCTTAGAAAATTGTTAAATTTCTTGATGATTTTAGGAGGGTATTTTGTTATCATAGGTTTACGGACGCATTATTGCTTTATTTAAATTTTCTGTGACGCCAATATATTACAAGATAAATTATATTTCATTTTCTGTATTCTTTATGCAGCACTGCAAGAAGATTTATTATTATTTTTGATAAAAACTGTTATGCGGTCAATAGTTGGTGGGAGGTCAGCAGTTGGGTACTTTACCCTACATCAGAATGAATAAAAAAAAGATTACCTACGACGAATTGAGAATGGAGTCCTTTTTTCGAAGTAGGTTAAAAACATAAGCTAAGTTTGAAATTATTCAATGCACATTTTTGTTGCAATCTTCAGTGACTCGATTTTAGAGTGTTACAAACGATAAGGCTGCGGTTCCAATGAGGCGGAGCGGAGACGAGCTGTGCCCTGATTCACAATGAATCACAATGGCTGATGCACATGCTGACTAGGCACATGTAGATTTCAAGCCACGTGATTGGTGAATCTCGGCACAGCTCTGCTCCGCGCCGCTGCACTCCGTCTCGTCTCAGTGGAACCGCAGCCTTAGTGTGGCGTACAGACAGACGTGACGTCATTACGAAATGATAAGGGTTTAGCCGGGCTCCAAAACCACAAACGACAATTAATATCTATAATGACACGTAGGTACAATACAAGCGATACTGATCGATCTAACCTAATTTCTTTAACCTTGAGACGGATATTCCTTTTTTTTTTTTTTCAGCGTGGTCAATTCGTCAAATGAGTCCTCCCACCCCAGGCAGGGCGGGAGGGACTGTCAGACTCGTACTGACTAAAATCCACGGTGTCCTTCAATAGCCCTTTATGTTCCGGGGTCAAGGTAATGAGATAAGTCCCGCGACCCCGGCAGGCTTTGGCCCTCTATAGAGGGGCCCCGTCATTATGCTGACGCTCTTTGAGGCGCTCGTGGAACACAATGCGCTGTCGACCCGGGTATGGTCCATGGTCGGACAGCGAGTTTCCCTCTACTTGCCGCCCGCATGCCCGCGCCTACGGTGGCTGGATATCGTCTTGCGACGTCAGTCGCATTGAGCGTCCACCATCGCGGGTAAGACGGGTATTCCTGAACAGATAAGAAGACAATAGACTGTGCTACAGCCATTAATTAAAATGACCACTCAAACGCCGCCGCCTCAAACTTACTACTTTCCTAAAAGACAGAAAGAGACAATGATTGTTTCCCTCAGAGGTCTCTGCCATATAAGTACTTTAAGTGATGAACTTTTAGTATGTGATCTGCAGAATTAGAACTAAAATTTGAATTTCGCGGGCTACACTGACACAACACCACAAACTACATAGAGATAACCTATCTAGTTTGTGATAGAGATACTACGCATCACAACACTGAAGCATCGTATATACTCCTTTAATTGTGGCAACCCTACAATCATGAATTGTCTATGGTCGGTGATTTTCTATATAAAAGTCGCAATTATAAACATAGCCTATCAAGACGGCGGCCGCGGCTGTTTTTGCATTACATTTTGCATTCTGCAGTTGTTCGTCTGAATAGCAGGTTGTGGCTATGAATTATTATAACTAGTCATCTTTTACCAAACAGTTTACAAGGTACGTACACATTTGACTATAGCAACAATGTTTTCATTTAATTGTTTATATAATTATGTATTCCGTTCCGTTCTATAGTGCATGTTGTGATTATAGTCAATTCTTTGATTGGCTTTTATGAGTAGGTAGGTAATCTTTTTGTTTGAAATCACGTGGAAAATGTTAATTGAATGGAGTTTTTCATGTTCATTTGATGTTTCATGTTGTTTTTACCCGACTGCTTCAGAAAGAGGGTTAAGTTATTCTTTTAATTTTGTACTTAAAAATATTAGTTAGGTATTGGAACCATATCTATCCATACTGAAGAAGAGAAGAGTTTGCTCAGTTGAACCGTGAACGCGCTTAACTTAGGAACTACCTACCTACTAGTTGGAATCAAAAAATTCTTGTATTGTATAGTCCATTTATCGCAGAAGGCTATAAGTTATCAAACATCACGCTACGACCAACAGGAGTTGAATAGTGGGGGTAAGTACACCACGGGGAACCGGGAACAGCTAGTCTTGATATATTTATTGGTATGTAACTACATAGGTATGCGTTCTTAAACCCCTTCCAGACGACACAATTTTTCGCCCAATTTGACTAGATTGACAATCGAATCGGGTCGTCTGGACGGAAATATAAAATTCAAGGTCATTTTGGATGGTCGGTATTCGCCCGATTTGAGATTACCCAATCAAATTGGGTGATGTGGACGCTAATTGGCCAATTTTCTTTTTTTTTTCATCTACATGTAAATCAATGCAAGTTTTTGCTTCTTGAGATGAGGCATCTTGATATAAAGAAGTCCGGTCAGAAGAGGCAGCGGTACAGAACTAAAATTGGCGATTTAATTGTGTAGGTACGTGTGGATGGACGATCAGATTGTGCCCGATTCTATCGGCAATCAAATCGGCTGAATAAATTGTGTCGTCTGTAAGGGGTTTTCACCGACTTCACCTTGCTATCTGTGCGGTGCGGAGGCGTTGCCGTGCCGCTTGCGCCTGCGCACTACTGCGCAGTGTTTGTTTGAAATGTTTATTTTACTTCGTGTACAGCTAATTTTAGTCTCAGCACTGACTGAATGTTTCGGAACAGAAAATACATAAATGTATAAAAACGTCTTCCATTGTAATAGATAATTATCAAAAATAATTTATTGATGATTGTATAACCTACATATTTACTTAAATTATAGTATACCTAAGTAAGTATTATATAAGAGTGTATTAACGGGGTAAGGACCTGCCTCTTCCTTGCACGGCTCCAAAATTCCAAATCGTTCTTCGTACAGACCACAGAGTACTTTTAGTATAGTAAGACGCCAGTAGATCAACCTAACCGAATCTCAAAAACACCAATCGAAAATTAACCCTCTATTATGTATTGTTAGGTTGAAAATTTATTAAAGATACGTATGTATTTGACAAATTGAGATAGGTCGATGTGCTGTACTTACTGTGATTAAATCATTCTATCATAATGAGTATTCGATATAATTTTACGATTTTGACCGATATTGTTTAATTTATGATAAGTACTGCTAAACTGGCCTTTTTAGACCTGCATGACAAGGTTTACAAGAAAGTTTTAAGTATATATTTATTTTAACGCATTTTTCCTTCTTCATTACAATCCATGGGAAGTCCCGCTCGGTAGACTTAGGTGATATTGATAATACTAATTAATTTATCAATAATAATTGCTACCTAATTATTCGTTCGGAATATGCCTTGAGAGTAATAATATTACGTAAGTACCTAGGTGTGTTGCGTTCTCATTTGTGTGTTTCTGTTTTGTTTTCAGTAAATTATCAAAATGGAAGACCCAAATAGACGTCTTGAAATGAATGCGGTAGAGATACAACAGGAGTATTACGAAGCAATTGGTGATGCTGATTGGGAACTGTAAGTATTTAATCGAGTTAAAAAAGGAGTTCTCAGGGTGTCGAGTCTGCTAATTATTAGTCAGAATGGCGCCACAATGGCGTTTCAATTGTAGTGCTTATTCGAACCATTTTTTACTGCTGGTTCGAATAAGCACTACAATTGAAACGCCATTGTGGCGCCATTCTGACTAATAATTAGCAGACTCGACACCCTGATCGTCTCGACTGTTTGTACCTACAGTCTGTCTATAAATTCATGAAAATTATGAGGGAACTAAAGGGGTTTGCAACTTTTAGTTCGGACCTTGGCATTATTTTTTTTTCTTTCGCCACTGATGAAACTTTGGCCATAATTATACTACCTAAGAAGTCCATAGAAAAAAAAATAAGTTTCTAAACCGTAACCAACCAGAGATATGGTGGTTTGTATTTTGTACTACCTACTAAAAATAACTCCAGATTAGAACAAAATAAAGACCGTCGTATCTCTGTTTAGTTATGGTTTAGATTTTTTTAATTATTTTTTACGAACTTCTTAGGTTCTGGTCTACTAATGACCAAAATTTCATTAATGGCGAAAGAAAAAAAAAATATTGATGCCAAAAAGTTGCAAACCCCTTTATTCAAAGTATCAGCACTATATAAAAAATCAGTGTGTCATCAACTTGTTTTGCGACTCGTTACCACCGTAGACTTGAAAGGAATAAAAATGCAATAGATAACGAGTCGAAAAACAAGTCGATGACATTTGTCATCCGCGCCCTCGTCGATTTTATATTCTTTACTTTCATACAGATATACTGTTGATAGATTTCAATGTTCTTTACCGCATTATAAAATGCCGCCGAGTCCGGCCGGTTGGTGGAAATCTTACCTTACATTAACGACTATGAATGTAGGTAGGTAGGTACTTTTATCCCTTCAGGCTCAAAATGTCCCTTCCCCAAAATGTTCCTCGGCGCTATATCCCGCGATAATAATAATATATGTCCCTTTCCCAAAATGTCGATAAACCCGTTTCAGTAAAGTTTTCCACAGACGAAAAGTGTTCAAGTTTCCGAGAAATTTATTTTATCGATAAAAATGAATGGATTAGTAAATATGGAGCAAAATCTAAAAAGTTTGTATTTTTTTTCTACTTACAACTTTTTTAGAATCGCAAACTTGAGTACTTAGGTATACATAGACCTAAGGTCCAAACGACACTAAATTAATTGTTGATTTTGACTGGCCCATTATACATATTTACAGATACGAGAAAAAAGACAGAAGATTTCTACTTCAAAAGGTTGCAGTGGCTCTGTGTGGGCCGCCCAG
This sequence comes from Agrotis segetum, assembly GCA_036375495.1. Lineage (NCBI taxonomy): Eukaryota > Metazoa > Arthropoda > Insecta > Lepidoptera > Noctuidae > Agrotis > Agrotis segetum. Next base: position 1,633,926 of record JAQSVV010000032.1, read on the forward strand.
CACCGAGGGGAATCTGATGGACTGTGTGCAAAAAAATGGTAGTAATCAAGAACTGAAGCTGCAAGGGTATGAAGCTCGCGACGAGGACACTGTGATGAGTGTCTTCAATAAGATTCTAGAACAAGGTATCTATTCATTCATTATCGCGATTCAGCTATTTTCATAAATAAATAGTTAAGTCATGCTGCGCATTTTTTTTAGCGTGATAAAATCATCAAATGAGTCCTACCACTCAGGGGAGGGCGCGAGAGACTGTCAGATTCGTACTACTTAATTAAAATCCACGTGATTCGTAAGACCTCGGCAAGCTTTGGCCCTGTAAAGGCGTAGCATGAGTTATGACGGGAAAGGAAACCTTTTCCGTCATAACTCATGCGCATGCAAAGTTCCTCGGCTGCGTATACATGCGTCAAAGTAACACACGCGCTCATCTTGCGAATTTTTGAAAGTATTCATAGTATGGATACTTTGTTAGAAATGAAGTCGGTATGCAGTCTACTATACTAAAATGCAGTCTAATATACCTACTATATTCCTAGCATACACTACATGCAAGCTCTTAACTGGCCGCATCCTACAGCGATGACTTTGCCGCGGTATCCGGCATGCCTTTTCATGCATTTTTATACTTCTAAGTAATATTCTTACCTACTTAACACCCGAAAATTCCTTGCCATCCCGTGCGAAAACGAGCGTACCGTAGGTAACTTTCTGGTCAAAAATGCATTATTTTGTTGTTATTGTTAGTTTGTGATTCTATAGTACCGTCCTGAAACTTTAAATGGAGACTTCTTACAACCTTATCCTTGCTTTTTTCAGTGAAATATTCACATAACGGTGAAAACTTGATAATTTCCGTCCTTCGAGTCGTCTGCGTTATTCCAAGTCGAGACATCAAGTTTTACGAAATAACTCCAAACGATTATTGGGTCAACCTTCACGAGAAACGAGGAGATTCTATCCACATTTTAGTATTTCATGTGTTCAGCATAAGAAAATGCATATCAACTAATTATGGAGGTGAGTTTCCTCTAAATCATGAAATATAATAGATATTCTAATGTTGGCGTGGTATTAGGCACATCTTTGACTAACCGTTCAGAGATTATAGATTTCATGTTGATACTTTAAAATTGCAGCGAAGGGGTGCAAAATATTCATAGACCACGACGCCAGAGTGTATGAAAGCTGGAACGACTATCTAAACCAGAACAAGCTGCCGAAATGTGTGATGGTTGTTCCAAGAAATGGAGAATATACAGGAAAGATTACTGAGGTAAGCAATCCTGTCTTTATAAACTGCAATGCTGTGCAGAGAAAGATGAGACCGTAGATCCTTCTAATATTACAAACGCAAAAGTTTGTTTGCATGGGTGGATGTTTGTTACTCTTTCAAGCAAAAACCACTGATCGGACTTTGATGAAATTTGGTACACAGTTGGTTTATAATCTGGATTTAAACTGGGATATATCTTTTATCCCGATGTTATGTTCCCATGGGATAATTTTCGATTTGTACCGGGCGAAGTTGCTGGCAACAGCTAGTAGGCTATATAAGGGGAAGCCAAGCCGCGGACTACTATTGTATTGTAGTTTGTCTATTTCTCATGTACAGGCCACAGAAGTGCCGCAGGTGAATCTGACCATAAGAGCTTCACCAGAGCTGGGTCCCGGCGCAAAGGTTATCAATGCCGTTGACAACATTAGCACAGGTATGACCTTTTCAAAACCTTGGTAGAATCGGGAAAAAGGCATAATTAGTAGGTACTTACTAAAATAGCACTAAAACAAGAAAATTGGTACCTTAGTAGATAACTACTAAAGTAATAATTTTGGGTTCACCCTTGTTTGGTCGAACAACTTTTGATATAATTTTACTAATTCGAACAACGTTCGAGAAAATAATCAGTTTGTATAAAATCGGTTAACTTAATTTTCATTTCATCGAATATTTATTTGCGATAACAACATTTGCACTATTAATCAAAAGGTATAATATTCATTTCATATAATATTCAGGTGGTATAAAATTTAGTTTATCGAATATTCATATTCATATCGGGGCTCCGTCAAGCTACCTCGGTAGGTGGTCATCAGTAATATACGCTCGCCCTTGCATCCTTTGTCAAATTGCCGATTACTACCTACCAAGGTAGCTCGACGGAGCCCCGCTTCGCGGGGCTCCTGTTTCTGTTTGCAAGGTTTAAAGTAACCTAACACGAAGTCTAAAGGAACCTAACCTGTAACCTAACACGAAGTTTAAAGGAACCTAACCTGCCCGAGTCGGGGTGCCCCAGGTTCCGAGCTCGCTTCGCTCGCTCTTGCATCCTTGGTAAAATTGCTGATTACCACCTACCAAGGTAGCTCGGCGGAGCCCGATTTTTTTATAGACAATGAAAGGAAACAAATAATTAATTAAATGAATATTCGATGCGATATTTCGACTAAATCATTATTAGTCCAGTGAAACATTAGTTTAAATAAAATTAGTGAATTTGAAAATTCGGTCAAATGAAATTATTTGAAAGAAATAAATAGGCTAAATAAAAATATAAAAAGTAATTATTCGGTGAAATGAATAATTCTACTAAACGACTTTATAGTAACCAAAATTAGCCGGAGTGATTTTCGACGAAAAGTTGTTCTGCCAAACAAGGGTAAACCATAATTTTGTACTTACTCGATTTCTTATGACGAAAATTGACTGTGAAAGTGGTCCGATCTTTTTAAGGACCACCAACGAAAAAGGGGACAGGGGTACTCGCGTTCTAGAGCACTATCTCGTCCGATTGCTAGCTACGTGTGATCAAAGGGGATCAGGAGGGTAGGCACTCGGCCTAGTAAGTAGAACGAGAGCCGAGCTACTGTCTCGCCGCTTCGTTCGGCCGAACGCTAGGCCGAGTACTCGTCACTATCTCGCCCGAATGTTCGGAAACTGGTGATCAAGGCAAGGGTTGGCCAGAATTGCAACTCGATTAAATGGATGAATAGATTAACTTGCGGGGAAAAGCATATACTTAAGCGTATAATATCCTGTGTTTTTAATCAGTCCTGTTTGAGAGTTTCTGAGGATTTCCGCAAGAAAAAAGCTTGAGAGATGTCAAGGGACACCCGGATGGAACGAAGTTACTGTATACACTCAACAAAAATAATCGTTTCACAACGCGCGATAAGGAACTTCGTTCCAAAAACTCATATCGGCTTGATTCAGTAACTCGAAAATACCGTTTTTGTCACATCGCTATCTAAGATTGATGTATACTCATATTTTATAAGGTCATAAGGATTCTAAGTATTCTATTGACATATATTTTTAGCGGCAAATGTAGGCGCTATGGTCGCTGTAGTTGGATCGTTGTTCGCGACTCCCGTCGTGGCGCCGATGATGATCACGACAGCCGTCGGCGTGGCGTCAGTCTCCGGAGTCTACAGCATTGGAAGATCTGTCGCTACCTTAGTTGACAGAGCAAAACATGAACAGGTATTTCATTTTCCTTTTTGCAACCTTACGTTTTCGATAAATAGATGTTTTATGAATCTCTCCGAAACAGTTATAGACTTTGAATTTCTTCACAATAGCATAAGGCTGCTTTTCCACCAAAGATGTATTATGCTACGTCGCTATGGATGCGTTTGATATTCATCAATCATATTCATTGGTGCACAAAGCATTATAGCTACGGTGGAAACAGATTCAACTAAGATGTCTTTTTGCTTGGAAGGATACGTACTATGGATGCGTGCTATGGCTATAGATGCGTGCTATGGATGCCTGTTATGGGTTGCCTTCCATACTATCGATACATCGAATAGTTCGAGCTGCTTCGCTTCTTCCTCGCGCTACTTTGCGGCGGTGCATCTTCATAGTTCATCTTACTCACACCGCTACATACTCATAGCGTAGCATCAGTGGAAACGGTCACATAGTTTTAGCTTTTACATTCTCGCAGCATAGCTTCATAGTACACCTATGGTGGAAAGGCATCCTTATCAACGGGTATCTAATCATCTTATACTAATTGGATTGTGGAGGTCAGATAGGCAGTTTCTCCATGTAAAGTACTGGCAGGAATGCAGCTGTATCCGGTTAGATTGGAAGCCAGCTCCAACATAATATTTGGCAAAAAGCCAAAGCATAATGTGTTTAGTAAAAAAACCGGCCAAGTGCGTGTCGGGCCACGCACAGTGTAGGGTTCCGTAGTTGCCCATCAAAATACTTATGCGAACTAACTAAACTGATTCGCTGAATTTAATTTTAAAAAGAAGAATTTTCAAAATCGGTCCAGGAGTCTTTGAGAAATCGGGGAAAATACATAAGAAAAAAGATTACAAGGAATTTAGAACCTCATCCTTTTTTTGAATTTAGTTAAAAATATAGTTGACGATAAAAACCTACCTATCCCCAAAAAACATACCTATAAAAGCTGTAAAAATAAAGTTGACAAACTTACATTTGCAGTTGTCTCCGATACATTTTGTTTAAGAAAATATGATATCAAGTACATTTTATAAGTTGGTCGACTATTACTCGTAAAGTTGTAAAGCCTACTTAGGCATGATAAATTTCTTTTAAACTTCGTTATATGTACTACTATTGTGAATTTTTTCACACCCCCAAACATAACTGTTTAGCTGGTAGAGGGGGGGGACACTCGAATCGAGCAAAATTTAGCACTTTAAAGCTTAATATTTCACAAACGAATTTTTTTATCAAAAAATTGTTAATGGAAACTATCATTATTTTTTAAAAGCCCATTTAATGATACCCCACACTAAGGGGTACGCGAAAAAAAAAAATCCTGACTTTACGTGTAAGTACTGGAGGTACCCTAAAAAAATATTTTTCGAGATTTTATTTTACCACTTTTTCGGCACAACGAATCCGTATATTTACACCAAATTACAGCTCTCTAGTACTGTTCGACTCTGAGCTAAACTGCGGACAGACGGACGGACGGACGGACGGACGGACGGACGGACGGACGGACGGACATGGCGAAACTATAAGGGTTCCTTGTTGACTACGGAACCCTAAAAATGAGGTCGTACAACAGTTTAAACTTGTATTTCAGAGTATAGGCTTGGACAACATGGAAGCTCGCTCCAGCTGGATAAATATTATGGTGTCCTCCGTCGGCTTGTCTTTCACTACTGCTGGCAAGTTGTTGAGTTGGGCTGCTGCTTCTGGCAGAAATGTTAGGGTAAGTATACAGGGTCAATTTTCCAATTGGTCCTGGATGGCTAATATCCGAAACTATGAGGAACATCAAAATTGCTGAAAGGAGCTTGCCGATTTTGACGAAAACTAAAACCGCATCATTGGATTTTAGAAAAATCAATTATCTTGGCCCTGAATCGCACCGCTGATTTTGGGAAAAAAATGACACCCTGTATTCACATAGAACACCTAATAGTACTACCCAATATGCAATGTTGGTATTCATCATTGATAGTGTTGCTATTAAGAATCAAATTCTTATCTCGGAATTCAAACGTTGCCAGGTGTTTCCAACGTTATTTTAAATCATATCGTTTCAAATACCTATTATTTTTTCACAGATCCTAATGAGCGCATTAGACTTTCTAAAGTTTACGAATTTAGCAACTGGATTCATTGGAGTTGCCAATGGTTTGAGTGACATGATTTACAAGGTTCGTAGTACAGTAAAAAAACAGTTTGGAAATCTGAGAAAATCAAACAAAAGTTGACTTTTTTGCTTTCCAAGTTTTGTCTAAACAAATCGCTATAACTTCACAAAATTTTCAGTACGTCAAGTATGGAGAGACACCAACAACTATTGAAGTGTTCCAATTCACCACCTCCGCTCTGTTCCTCGGGCTTGGTGCTATGTCCAATCAGACCGCTCAGGAAATCGTTCAGGATGCGCAAGCTAACAAAATAAATGAAATCAGGGATTCATTGTCCAGTAACAACAAAAGGTAAGTTGCCCCAGTACCGTACCCGTTGATCCCGGTTAACGTGCTTACGTGATTTTCTGTATTCCTGGCATTTATAGATATTTGACAGGTTTAGGCGCAGTAAACCTTATTCGCAAAATGGCCACGAGTAGCAAATGGACAAGTTCTCAAAATGGTAAATTCGATACTCTTTACTTTCAGAAAAATATTCGATAAAGTGTCGGCTGAAACCCGAAGAGTCAAGGGCACCATAGATGGCAACACTGATGTCATAAAAGCTTTTAAAACCATTGAAAATAAAGACGAGTTTTTCGGAAAATTAAAGAATTTGAATAAGTCATTCAACAAAAATAAAGTAAGGATATCATTGTCACCAGATGGGAAAGTGTTGATAAACAATGCTTACAAAGTTGATGTTAACAAAATGTATCACATGGGGCCGTCGGGCCGTAACGAACTACTTGCCAAATATGGACCCGCTAAAGTGACCACAAAGAATGCTCCTACGAGAATATATTCATCAGCTCAAGTGGCCAGCTCTTCCCGAGTACCAGTAAATGACTTCTTATTGTGCAACATTCGTCCTGAAGAAATTATCAAAATTTCGGCATTCCTCATTAATTTGAGCGTGGCTGATCAAGATTTCCTTCTAGATTTACTATCGAACATAAGTGAGATATTACATGATGGGTTTTTGTTAGTCTGTACCGAACTTGTAAGTTCATTAATACCCGTAGAATTAGAGTTCTTGCACGACATTGTACCAGACTGGAAAAGGCGGCTGATATTTTTCGTATTTCAGTATTTAAAGTCACAAGTAAGTATCAATGAAGACGATGGTGCCTTTATGGCCGCATTGAAAACTTACATTCGCGATGGTAGAATTGACAAAGTTACGTTATTAAAGTTGAAGACGAAACTAATGGAGTTCTTTGAAAAATTGAAGAAAGACAAGTATGCTGGCAACAAGAATTGGGAAGAAGGGGGTGATTACATGAACAATTATCGTAGAAGTATTAACACACTAAAAGTTGGACAACAGCTTACTGTAGGGTCCCATAAAATACTTATAAAACAAATGACCGTAGACAACATTGAAATGTGGCTGGCGCACTATTCGCAACAATATTGCGATTCGTTTATGGCACTGTGCTTCAAAATTATAGAAGCTTTAAGCACGCAAGAAGTACGCCGTTTAAGTGCTATAAATCCAGACGAAGATATAATGGTAAGGGTTTCCGTTTATTTACTGGATAGATTTGATACTTATAATGAGGCATTATCAGCTGTCGACGCGCAGGAGTTGCTTTTTTTGTTGAAGAACGAACTAGTTGAGTGGTGTAACCGTCAGAAGACAAGGAAACAATACACTTGTGTAAAATGTAAGGGTATATGTTTTGAAAACAAGTAACAAGATAAGACACATCTGTGCCTTATCTTTCAGGGATGACAAGTGTCTTCACTTGTCATCCCTGAAAGATATGATCCCCTGAAAGATATCATCATATTATTCGTATTACTATGTTAATTATTTAAAATCCGCCTTCTGTTGAAAACTTGTCTAAAAAAACGGTCAACGTCAAAACCACATTTCACGTTGATGTAAGGGTCGTTTTGCAGTTACACTTTTTTCAGACAAGCATTCGACAATTAATGTTTATCTTTTTGATAAGGCAGTCGTACTTTCATGTTTCTATTGACTGGAATGCGACCTCCAACATGTTGAGTAGAAAGAAGTCTTCCACTAGGAAACTGTTATCAATTTGAAGTTTTGTTCGCTCTTATTATAACAGGTCCAGCCCGACTTCTTTTGTAGATAGCATTTAACGATGAATTCAAATGTGATTTGTTTGTAGTATTATATAATAAGCTAAGCATTTTAGGCGCGGGCCACATAGAAAAGACGTAAGACGCAGACAGGGCGGAGATATACAGGGTGGAATTTTGTAATGCCACCTGGAGGGAAAGTACTCTTAATACTGCAGATAGAAAATTTTAGTCAAAGAAAACATTCCTTTATTTTTGATTAGAAAGCAAACTGCATTCAAAGATTTTCGAAAATTCTCTTCTCCCACCCGGGAATCGAATCGGCTAAAATCTGTAAAACTTATACCCTGTACTTTTATTGCACCGATCGTTAGGGTCAATTATAACGATGAAATCTCTCTAATAAACATGATAAATCAAATGAAAGGAAAACCAAGAAATCTTAAATTAAAGCTCTCGTAACATGTAATATGGTTTCTTGGTCCATATCGGTGGAATTTTGTAATGCCACCTGGAGGGAAAGTACCCTTAATACTGCAGATGTAAAATTTTACTCAAAGGAAACATTCCTTTATTTTTGAATAGAAAGCAAACTTTCAACATTCAAAGATTTTCGAAAATTCTCTTCTCCCACACCCGGGAATTGAACCAAGAAACCATTTATTATATGTTACGAGAGCTTTAATTTAAGATTTCCTGGTTTTCCTTTCATTTAATTTATCATGTTTGTTAGAGAGATATCATCGTTATAATTGACCCTAACGATCGGTGCAATAAAAGTACGGGTATAATTTTTTCAGATTTTAGCCGGTTCGATTCCTGGGTGGGAGAAGAGAATTTTCGAAAATCTTTGAATGCAGTTTGCTTTCTATTCAAAAATGAAGGAATGTTTCCTTTGACTAAAATTTTCTATCTGCAGTATTAAGGGTACTTTCCTTCCAGGTGGCATTACAAAATTCCACCCTGTATAATTATGTCTCTTCGGCGTCTCTTTCATACAAAATGTATTGAGACGGGGCGCGGGCGCGACTCATGCATTTTCGCACGTTCCGCATTTGCGACGCTTCCTCGTCTTACGTCTTTTGTATATGGCCCACGCCTTATATTATTTGTAAGACGAAAGTAATAAAATATCTTAATTGGTGCAATTTTCTGATACTCATAACGACGGTTATTTTAAAATTTTACCAAAATGTGCCTTCATCGATTTATATTATTATTATTATTTTTTATATTTTTTATTATGTATCGCTTTTGATACGAAAACGGCTGGTGGATGCTGACTCTAGATATTAATGTAACTACAAAATAGATTGTAAGTCATACCCAATAATGTGTAGATACCTATACTTTACTATAATTCTATATCCATTAAAATGTTTTTAAAAAAGTGCCTTATTTATTGTCTCATTTCCTGTTGTCACCAATATTTTTTACACTAAGTAATTGCATGCAGGTTTCGCTAGAAAATGTTTCCAGTAACGAGCATCATGACCTTTTAAATAAAAATAACAACTTTTAGATAGCGGTTTATAGACATTAAATAGGAATATTTTTATGTTATGTATTATGTTGTTTGACAAACGTAATAATTATTTCATTCTGGCATTGATCCTATCCTATTTTCTTTTTCACGTTCTTCAGCCGTCTGGGGTGGGTTATACTCGAAAAATTTCGCGATGAAGTACCTGTGGAATAGGCGATAGATACATTAGTACAACTCGGACGCAATAACTTGACACCTGGCTCGAAACCTACTCCTACTTAGTTAATAATATTTTATAGATGGTCTTGGGCCAAAAATCTAAGTATCTAAAACTGCATTCACAACATTTAATTTCGAACCCAGAGACCACACGTCAGTAATGTAGAAGCGTTTGCAACCGTAATTAGTATACAGTGTTATATTGTCAGTAATACGACCGGTTTTATTAAAAATAGACAAAGCATAAACTAGCGAAGAATTTATTTAACGCAGAAAAGTCATCAAATAACTGACTAAAATCCAGGGTGTAACAAGTGTTACGGTTGATAATTTAACCCAGCAGGTTTTCAAACTATATGGGAGCCCCGTAAAGCCTGCCAGGGTAGTGGGACTGTCTCATCAGGTAACCGTGGCCCTGGAACTTAAAGGGCTATTGAAGGATCACCGTGGATTTTAGTCACCCAGGGCGGGAAGACTCATTTGATGATTTCTCAACGATAAAAAAGGGAGCCCCATCAGATTGCTGATAGCTCCCGACATGATCCATGATCGAACAGTGGTCGGACATCGCCTCGCGACGTGCTATGCCGTAAGCGTCTCCAGAAAATAGCGCGCCATTGGATCGATGATTAACTCTCGAGTTACAAGAGCGACTTTCAGAACATAATGTTCGAGTTTGCCGCTCAGCTTTATGCTGCTCCAGAAGAAGTTTGCACTGTTACAAAGCAGGAGCTAAGTCAGTGGACAAAACGTTCGTAACATAGAATAATCATGTAAGTATTCTATTGCTCAAGCAAGATAATTGATAAAGAACAATTTAATCGCAATTCAATAACATTGGTAAAGTGCTATTTATGGACTTGCTGAATGAAGATCGATGTATGACTTTGAAAATGAATTCGATTGTGCGCTCTCTAATTGACGAGAGCTCGTGAACGTTACAGTAAGCACTACAGTACCCTTAGTACGAATTCTCACTCTTTTACTTTACAGCGTTTTTCCAGTATTTACAGCGTTTTGTATGAAAAAATGGAACAGCGCCTCTGGGGTGCGAAGCCAGAACTAATTTTTTCCTTGAAAATTTTCAAAGTTCCAGTTTACTTTACGTCTCAAATACTGAAAATTCGAGCTAAGGGTACTGTACCCTTAGCACGAATTTTAAGGACAATTTACAAGGAAAAACAATTTTTAAGGAAAAAAATAGTTCCTGCTTCGCACACCAGAGGCACTGTTCCATTTTTTCATACAAGAAACACTGTAAATACTGTAAAGTAAAAGATTGAAAATTCGTGCTAAGGGTACTGGTCTTCGGGCACGCCGCAATTGCGGCGGTAAGACCCCTCTTTGAGGAGTGGCTGGAGAGAAGTCATGGCGTCCTGACCTACCGCTTGACGCAGGTCCTCACCGGACACGGAAGTTTCGGGAGGTACCTGTGTCTGATGCGAAAGGAGGAGACGCCTGGGTGCCACCACTGCGAAGATCGCCCGGAGGACACGGTGGAGCATACGGTGCAAGTAAGGTAACAGACTTTTGTGACTGTTTTTTTTTTAATATAATCATATGTCCGTAATATGATCAGTTTTATTAAAACTAGACAACGCATAAACAACGGCGAAGCATGCCCAGCTTGGGCGGAGCACCGACGTGTCCTCACGGCTGCGATAGGCGGAGACCTCTCGCGCCCGGCATTGGTTGCGGCCATGCTGCGGGGCGAGACGGAGTGGGAAGCGGTCAGCTCCTTCTGCGAGGCAGTAATGCTCGTAAAGGAGGAGGCAGGCCGCGAGCGAGAGAGGACAGCGTCCTCCCTCCGCCCCAGCCGCAGTGGTAGGCGCCCACGGCGACGGACGTCGCAAGATGATCTCCGGCCACCGTAGGCGCGGGCATGCGGGCAGCGAGTAAAGGGCAACTCGCTGCCCGACCAAGGACCATGCCCGGGTCGACGGCGCGTTGTGTCCCACGCGCGCCTCAAAGAGCGTCAGCATAATGACGGGGCCCCCCTCTCAGAGGGCCAAAGCCTGCCGGGGTCGCGGGATTATTCCCTTACCGTGTCAAATAACAAATTTACCCCGGAACATAACAGGCTATGAAGGACACCGTGGATTTTAGTCAGTAGAAGTCTGACAGTCCCTCCCGCCCTGCCCGGGGTTGGAGGACTCATTTGATGATTTTACCACGCTAAAAAAAAAAAAAAAAAAAAGGGTACTGGTCTTATAACCTACCAAACTAGTATCTCAACGGTGATGAGCAGTGCAGCAGCGGCGGTTTGCACGGCGACCTTGCCCGGCTCGGCTGAGCCACGGAGCACAGCAGCGAGCATGGCATCGCTGGCATCCGAAGCCGTCTCCAAAGCGGCCACCAACAGCGCTGGGGCCGCCAACCATCGGGCCCCGCGACGCCACCAGGATTGCTTCGACAACATAAATTAACTGGTGAAATCTCATAAGCATCCGTTACTAATCAGCAACTAAAACTAACTTGAAAAAAATACTAAACTTTCATTGTTTATCTTTGACTTTTCTGACATTTTATTGTGTAGGTAAAAGTAAATTTGAACTTTCACACACTCGTGCAAAAACTACAAGATTTATTTCACAGCCAGACTTATTTAGACTTGCTACTTCCTTTCGTTCCACATATTGGTATTCACCTGCATCCGGCTAAATTGGGCGCCAAGTCGCCAACGCCAACCTCAACAGTTGTTTAGAAGTTGATTCTAGGCAATAGGGTACCTACAGTAAGCCCTTTTCGGACACAACGCGACGCAAGCCTCTAATTCTTTACGATTTTAGTATCCATTGACGCGTGCCTGGGTACGAACCTCTATGGATTCGTATTGCAATAGTCGCCTGTCCGCCTGGATACCAAAGCCGTAAGGTAACGGAGACTTGTTGTGTGTATTTAAAGGAGCTTAGGAATAATCCTAAAAATAAAATAACATACCTTTGACATAACAGCCACTAGTAAAAGCAATGAAGTTGTTGCGGTGACAAAAGCACTAAGTTTTCCATAACCCATCACAAAACGAATTGTTGGTTTGGTAATTCTGTAACGTGAGTAAATGTAAAAGTAATGTAAAACCTCTTAATGCGAGCCGCACCTATCGAGGAACACTGCCGTTTGAATCATGACCCTCGATCCAACCAACTAGGGAGAGCCTCAAACGTGTTCGTCGAAGCTCTTTGCCATCAGGACATTGGCTGTAACGACATTCGGCATAATGATAGCCGAGATATCATCATCATCATCAGCCGGAGGACGTCCACTGCTGAACATAGGCCTCGCCCTTAGACCGCCAAGCCGAACGACAATTCGCCACTTGCATCCATCGGCTGCCCGCGACGATGTCGATGTCGTCGGTCCACCTAGTGAGAGCCTGCCTACGCTGCGTTTTCCGGTCCGTGGTCGCCACTCGAGAACTTTTCTTCCCCATCGGTTGTGGCTACGAGCGATGTGGCCTGCCCATTACCACTTCAACTTGCAAATTTTATGAGCTATGTCGTTGACTCTGGTTCTTTGCCGAATATCCATGTTCCGGATTTAATACATAGTAAGTATTATCATTATGGCATAGGATATTTTAATAAGCTGGCATTATTATTTTACCTCCGAGCGAAGCTGACATTGTTGAGTTTCTGCGCGACTTCGTCGTCGTCCAACTCCAGTTCGACAGGCTGTGAAGCAAAGGCACATGCAGACATGGACACTCCTAGTAACGCGACCATCAATGCTCGCAACTTTATCTTCAGGCCTTCAGAATTTTCGCCACTGATGTGGTTTAGCTGTAAGACATTACACATTTGTACGTATAAATTATGATAAGGTATAAGATATGGATTCGCCTTGTGAGTCATAATTATTTAAGTACCTAGCTATCATTCTGAATGATCTTAGAGAAACGAGTAGATACATACAAATTGATTTTACCCATCAGTAAATAATAGACGTGTCCACTGATCCGCAGTAACGGAGCGAGGTTGCTGTTAACCAGTAAAATTGTACCACTGAAGAGGAGCGGAGATATAGTGCAATTCTATTGGTTAATATTTCTCCGTTTCTTCGCTCCGCAGCCTTGCACACTGTGGACAGCCCTCTATACTTATTACTCTTTGGTTGACAGGCGCAGCCGCACAAAAAATGTGTGTGCGAAATCATCCATGATCCGTACATTTTTTGCATAAAATGTAACGTTCCATCCATACTCCCAAACTATTCCATTTATTCTACAGGTAAAACGATATAACTAGCAATTTTCTCAAGGTAAAAAACTTACGACACTTGGGTGATTCTCATGCTTGAGCTGAAGCTGATTTAAGAAAGCATTACTCTCAGTTTCCATGTTGGTTTATTTCAATCACTGCAAACCATCCTGGTAGCGTTCACTGAAAAACTATTCTCATGCAGGACATTCCATGAGTAACCACACAAATTTCCACGCCAAATGAAGATTTTAAAAGTTATTACATAGTGCAGCGCATTTAGAAGTTTGAATCGGTAAATGACAGGCAACTTATGTTTAGTGTCAGTCACCATTGTAAGTGTCAGAATATTTCTTTTTTAATTCAAGTAAAAAGGATTACAGCTCGACATAAAAATGTAGAAAACCGGAAGTCGCCACTGTCTTCGCGCTACCAGCACTTTGAATGATTTTATTTTATTTTTATTCACTTTTTACGTTAGTTTTATGGCACAATAATAAATCTAACAAACCCGCGGTCTTTGTTTACATCAAATATCAAAGATTTTAAAACGCTGTCAGAAATAAAATTTTTAGTTCCGTTTCAACCCGTTCTGGCCAAGCTGTACTCGATACGCTCGGTCCTATGTGTGGCCAGGCCACGCGGATAAGTCGCTGTAGTCAACTAATCTTCTGTGATGTGTGATATGATGCAAGTGTATAATGTACGGGGAACCTGCCATCATAATTAGATTACATAAATTGGCCACCAGTATACGTGTTTAACACTGTACAACACACAGGTTTCAGTGAGCATTACAATATATCTTTTAACATCCCAACCAGTTATCTTTAGGTACTCTGCTGGTGAAAACTAAAAAAGAGCGAGCCTGACAAATTTAGGGTCATAGTCGGATTCAGAGTCATACTCAGTCAGACTCAGAGTCAGACACAGGGTCAGATAGAGCCGAATTTTATCAGAAGAATAATCCTTCTCTGTATTCAAGATTCTACTCCAAAATCCTTCGCTTCGCTCAGGATTTCAATAGTTGTTTGCTGCCTGGGTAAACAATTTATGTTACTATTCTTTCTTGTTCTTTAGTACACTCTGCACTACTCGATAGCAGTTGCCACTGTTGCCAGTGGTAAAAATGAAAAAAAGAGGAAAAAACATAAGTAGTGCACAGTCAATTTTAATTTTCAAAACAATCAATCATAAATCACATATACAAAGGTGCTGTCGAAACACACAGAATTCTTGAAGCCAGTTGAACGACATAAGGATGATGGCAGGCACTTTGTGGGTGAGCTTGCCGATAGCTTTTATGTTTACGGGGACCAACAGCAGGAGAGCGTTGAGAATCTTCACAGCAACCGCCAGCAACTGACCAGCTAGATGAGGAATAAATAGAGATGGATTTTCCTGCAACAATAAATTGTCTATCAGCAGTGACGGATTAAACGTATAAGCACTACAAGCACGTGCTTGGGGCCCCTGATCTCCAGCGGCCTCCATCCTCTGCTTACGTCTCATTTTTACCGACTTCAAAAAAAAGGAGGTTATCAATTCGACCCATATGTATGTAATACATATTTCCAGAACTTCCCAGCTTTCGAATATGTTAGTCTATATCAGCGTCTGAACAGATGTGCAAAATTTAACAAGTGTATGCAGGGCCTATACAGGCTATGTGCTTAGGGCCTCGGAAACTCTTAATCCGCCACTGTCTATCAGTAATAAAGTAAAGTGGATTAATTCCAGATATTAAACTTATCATTACATAAGAAACCCCCGAAACAAGAAATGAGCTGACCGTCACAAATTGCCTAAACAGAGGCCTTACTACGAGCTCTTAACGCGATCCAGTTTAGGCTGTGGAAAAGAGACAGAGCTATACAAGTCGTCTAGCACCATCTCTTTCCCACAGCCTAAAGACTCACGCTTTTAGAGTTCATGGTAGGCCATCAGATCACCTAAGACCAAAACTTCTAAAGGCTAAGAACCATCTCGATCGCATAGGTTTTTAAACAAAACTTAAACGCGTCAGTCACAATTTAGGAACTAGGGTGACATAGACAGAAATAGCTTCAGAGCTACTTGCATATTTGGCAAACTTGCTCAATAGTTTCTTTAATTATCCCTAAACACAGAGCTGCTGACTTGGCTGAGAAAACTTGGGATTTAACCTGCAGGCCAGACATATTTATGATACGATTTTATTTGTCCTAAAAAAGACCTTCCTTGGATCTTTTTCGAAACCTGCATACCTTGAAAGATTAATATTTAAAGACGGGAAAATTAATGAGCCAGATCATTTACGTAGTAGTGATTTTCAGGTAGAACCGATGCTTTACATGACGTCAATCTAGTTAGTTTATAAGGACCTTGCGTAGGACTCCATACTATTAGTCTGGTTATCCTCCTTTTTCCAACACCTCTAAGATTAAAATATACTAACAGTCCAGCAACCGATAATCAAACAAGTGTATTGCACTAATCCCATAGACGTTTTTTTTTTTTTTTAGCTTGGTAAAATCATCAAATGAGTCCTCCAACCCCGGGCAGGGCGGGAGGGACTGTCAGACTTCTACTGACTAAAATCCACGGTGCTCTGGGAGGGGGGCCCCGTCATTATGCTGACGCTCTTTGAGGCGCGCGTGGGACACAACGCGCCGTCGACCCGGGCATGGTCCATGGTCTCATGGTCCGTAGGACTCCATACTAGTCTGGTTATCCTCCTTTTTCCAACACCTCTAAGATTAAAATATACTAACAGTCCAGCAACCGATAATCAGACAAGTGTATTGCACTAATCCCATGGACGTGGCGATGATCTTCAAATCGTGAACAAGCATGAAGTTCTGATCGTGCCCAACTTCGATATCCGAAGGTACAAAGCGTTCTGGCGGTGATTCTCCCAAATGTTTCCTCAAATGATTTGCGCTTATAATCTGTAACAGATTCGAAATACACTTTTTAAGATGGCAACTTTATTTCTGGAAGGGTTGGGCTTAAGCAATAACTGACAGTACTTGAATATCCACATTTGCAAGATATCTTTAAATCCCTTAAGTATGTTAATTTGTTAAAAACGTGAATGCGCTTTACGCACTTGTTCAAGTTACATGGCGAGTCTATTGTCATTAACCCTTAGCCACCTGACGTGTTTTTCAGTTACACTACCACCTGACGTCGGTCACAGAGACCGCTTGCGTATTTCCTTTGTTTAATTATTTTTTATTTATATATTTTTTTAAATGAAAGTCTAATATATATCTTTATTATATTTTTTATAAATTTTAAGTTTTTAAGCAATTAAAAGTCTTGAGTTACTTATACTAAATCGAGACAAAATAAACACATGAAATTTTAGAAAAAAGAAGGAACTTTGGATATATGAGATCTGAATAGGAATTTTATGCACTACATATTGTAATATACCTATTTACTATTAGTCGAACATATTATCTTGAGTTTAAAATTATTTTTGGCTTAATCAAGACACAATTATTATAAAATCACAAAGTGGAAAGTTTTACATGTTGCGGTGACAATCAAGGCACATTTTTTGGCAACAATCAATGTAAATTGGATTTTACATACGAAAGAAAGCTGTATAACGGTTCTTTTTAGGGTCGCATGTTGAACATGTCTTCCTTTTTCAAATTTTTGATGATTGTCAGATTTGTTTTTCGGTAAAATTTAGCCTCGTCACCATTAGCTTCTGAATCTGACTGACAGTTGCCATCAATAACGAAGTTCTGGTACACTGAGATGATTTTCAGAGTCTGTAGCCATCATAATATATTTGTTTCAGCCATTATGAGCCGACAATAAAATAAATACTATGTAGTAATAATAACATAACAACCTGACGTCGGTCACTCAGACCGCTCACAAAATATAATTACCTATAATTCAAATCTGTGCGCAAGTCTGGAGCTGCCAAGCTTGTGGCGTATACTGCCGGGGAAGGGGAAAAAGTACAGGGATGCACGGTTGCACCGTGCGCATAGCAACAGATTTATTTTGAAAATAAAATCGCCAGAGTCTCTGAGACCGACGTCAGGTGGTTAAGGGTTAACCAGGCACCTATTTAGTTGTTCTGATAAATGCTTTAAGGAATAACCCATTAACACTATAAACTATAATAAATAACATTGCCATAAACCTCCACCTATAGGTAATACGAAGTTCCTCCATTTAGAAAATCCATAAAACACGGCTTTACAAGGTGGCTCTAAAGGTACAGGAGATACTGACCTATTGTCTGTTAGTCACTCAAAAAGTTGAGGATTCTCAATCGTCATATATCTCTACTGTACTCACTGCTGGGTAGGGTGTACTCACTGCTGGGAATATTGTTCTCACTGCTGGGAATATTGTACTCACTGCTGGGTGGTATATTGTACTCACTGGTGGTTATAGTAGGTACACTCACTGGTTTTTTTTTATTCCAATACCTACGGTCCTATGCCAGTCTCATTCAGTTATTGCAATGCAATCTCGATTGCACTTCTTCTATCATTTGCTGAAGACTACTCCAGGTAATATAATATTATTATTAGATACTTAATTATACGTAGAGATGCAAAACTTACAAATCCAAGTACTCCATAAATATATGTGTAGTAAATACTCATACTAAATGTAGGGTGATGACAAAACATCCGAGTACGTCCGAGGTACGGTTTTAATATAGGGGCCAAAACTAAATTGAATGGAAGCTTCATCGTTAAAATTTGTAGTCCAGCTATGAATTTATTTGTATTAATAACATTCTGAAATATGAACTGTAATTTTCACAACATTGAACACCTGTCAATTTCGTATCAAAAAGGAGCAAAGAGTATATTATTCAGAGATTTTAATGCATTGATGATTTGTGATTATTTTTGTTAAAATAAATTCTATAAAGTAAGCCCCCATTCGCACGACCGCTTTTCGGGCGTTAAAAAAGCTCTGATTTGGAACAAATCTTATTTTACGAGTACTAATCTAATAAATCTATAATCTAATCGCTCGATAAAAAGCTGCACTTGTGAAAGTTATACATGAAAATGCATTTTTGTTCTAGTACAGTGCTTTTTGTTTCAGTCGTAAAAAAAGCGTGGGAATGCGGCTTTTGAACGCATCGGCCTACCACATCTATGGGCTTGGTCACTTCTTCATTTGGTCGTTTGTTGCCCGTTGCGTTCCAGCAGCTACCACGAAAACAAAAATCGGCAAAGTACGAGACTCTCATCAGACTCTCGGACTCGCATGAAGGGCCTGTACCATTCTCTTCTGTACCATTATCTAGAAATATTGTAAAAAATCAAGTCTATGTGCGTGTATTTGGACAAAGAACCCTTGCTTTTTACTTGCGGATCAACATAAACTTATGGGGAATTAAGTTAAAATTAAGCCATGTATTCACTAAGCAACAGTGTTTCGGATACACAGTTTCTGAAACATCACGTAAAGTGTTCTCCGCCGCAAGTGGGGAACACCGAAACATACCGATAAACACGTAGTGTTTACAGAAACAAAATTATATGTTTCTGAAACAAAGTTATTTTAAAGTTTATAAACAATTGTTGCTCAGTGAATACGTGGCTTTAGTTAAACATGAGGTCACAAACCAAACTTTTCAACGTGAATCAAAGTTATGGTCAATTTTCCAGCAGTGGGATGATGTTGGCTAGCAGTATCGGTATCAGTATGTGGGCTAGCTCTTAGATCAGTAGGATATGTCCCCTAGAGCCTAAATGCTTACAGCTCTCTCACATGGCTATCACGCTTTAGAAGTTTAGAACTTTATACTATTTCGCATCCTTGTTGGCCCAAGTCATCCCTTTTTTTTGCCACGCAAACAACAACAAATTGGGCATAAGACCAATGAAACTGACCTAATTATGTATTTTCAATGCCCTTCGGCTGTCAGAAACAAATTGCAGCACTGTTTAACTGATTACAAAAAAAAACTTTGTTAAAATAAGAACATTTATTACTAAAACAGTCTAAATACATCATTTTCCATGCTTGAGGAGTGAAACAAAAACAAGAAATAGAAGAATATGAATAAACATTTAACATAAACAAGAAATTACAAGTAAAGTAAATAAAGATTGTTGCAGTACGGGTCCTTAGTTACTGCTGAACACTGCGATAAAAGTGTTTCATGAATAGCGATGCCGTTATTGTGGTGAATACGTTGACGAAAACCGGTGGAGATCAAATGTCCTAAAAATGGATGCAGTCTTGAGGCAGCTGCCACAAACATTCCTTCAGAATCGAGAGAGAGAAGATACTCTCCATCATTCCTATTATTTCCCGCTTTTCCAATTTCAGACCTTTTACTATTTTGTGTCAAATTGGTGCGCATGAACCGTTCCGGCAATATTAACGGCGGTGCGATGCTATCAGAAAATAGAGTAACGTCGTAAAACAAAACTACTTGAGGAACATCGGATTTGTTCATCATGTTAGTTTGCATCTCAGATTTATTTAACCCTTCCATTTTATTCGCGGCTACAAGTCTACTGCTGTTGTTCATTTCCAATGCTTTAAATTCATTATTCATAAAGTTACCAAGACGGAAATCTGAATTGGGCATAGTTTGATATTCGTTTTTCTTCAAATCAGTGTCGTTTGTGGAATTAAGGGTTTCTACATGAATCGCCTCAGTCTTATTATTTTGATCACTTGTCTGGGTTGAGATGTCCCTTTTGGGTCTGTCCGAACCAATCAAAAGTTCGTATAGAGACAAACTCTTCTCAGTAGTAATTTGAGGAATAGGAAAGCTTTTTGATAATATTGACCTTGTCTCGTTCATAATTTGATTTAGAAATCCACAGAATAAATCTAATAAAACACTTTCTTCCTCACGTATAATTTGAGCATTTAGAGCATTCGTGTATTCTTCCATTTTTATACCATCGTTATGTTGTTTCATTATAGCAGAAATTCTGCGATCTGCGCACTTGTGATTATTAAAGTTGTTGTTGAAAGTATTCAAGTCCATTCCCACTCCTCCGTTTTGCCAAACTGAGAAAACTCTAGCATAAAATGTTAAGTATGAGAGTGGTATGGTTCTCCACTTCAACTTCAAAGGTGTCGTTGCCATAAACTTGCTTAGAAGCATTATTGTAACGTTCACGTTTTGATACCTTTGTTCAAATTCTTTAAGTTGCTGATCCTTAATTTCTTCTTCAATTACAGGATAAGCGTTGGCATTACTGTAAGGCATCATTCTATTTAGAAATCTTACATGCTTGTGTCCTGGGAATACAATTTTTAGCGAGTCATCCACAAGAAAGAATACGTGGAAATTGAGTAAAGGATACTGTGTTGCCATGTTTGCAAGATAATCGGCATATAGCGAGAAAGGAACCGAGGTGCCTGTGCCTCGATGAACTATATGATGGTAGTAGACATTGCTTGCGGGTTTAGTCTCATTGCACTTTATTAACAAAACAGATTGTTTTCTATATGCCATGCCCAGCGTATAAAATACGAGGATGGAAATTCCTAATAAGATCATTGTCATCCAGCATGCCGAGATGTATTCTGAAAAAAGAGAATTATAATGTGTATGTGCATCTATTGATCATGTTATTCATTATCTATTGGAGGGGCTCGTGGGTGAAAACTGATAGCAGCTGCAGGTGTAGCTGCTTCAGTGCTTGTCAAGGTCTGGTGGACCGTGACAGGGTGTGGCATAGCTAGTTAACCTCCAAGAGGGATCGCACTGGGGGTGATAGGCTTAATCAAGGTGGTTCGGCTTACGGCCAATATACAGTCGGAGTCCGGCTCCAAACAGTTTTAAATGTGTAACGTCAGCGCAGCGTTGAGGTTTTTGTTCCTTAGGATTCATCTAGTCTAGAAATAAAGAAGAACTTAAGAATGAGAGCATCATAATTTTAAATAGAATGTTTACCAGGCCAACGGACGGCGAATTTTTTAGGGTTGTAGCGTACGCCTCCCCATCCAAGACCGTCAAGGGTAGGCGCTGGTTGTTGTCGAACTCCGCCATCTCCGCCGCCTCCATCTACCTTCAGGAGTGGATATTGTTCATTGCGTTTTGTCTGTGGAGCGCTCTCCACCATAATGGTGCCTGTAAGCAATCAGTTCGTTTAAGTAATCAGCTCCAGATATAACGCTCAGAACACGCCAGTGTGTCCACCAAAACAAATTCAAAATCAAATCGAATTACATTCCATATTGTTTTCTTTATTTTTGAGAACAACTTTTACAATGTTTAAAGACACGAGACGGCATACTTTGGCAAACAACAACAACGACGCGTAGCTTGGTACTGCCGCGAGTTTCTACTCGCTTTTGATTTTGTATTTGCTTTGGTGGTCACACTCGCGTGTTCTGAGCGCTCTATCTGCCTATTTCATTGATCTGAGGTCAGAATATTTACATAAATCAGTATGAAAACACGCAGTAACCTTAACAGTATGGCAAAAATTAGCGCCACTGTTAATGTTATCATACTGCTAATGTATATTATTACGTATTGCAGACTACGTCACTACGACAAGATTTTTTTTTGTGGAAAGAAAAACTGAAGAAGCGCCTCTATGTTCGAACGAGGATTATTTTTTCCATCAATTTAACGACAAGTTCCCATTTACTTTAGGTCCCAAATACGTTATAAGATACGCTAGGGCTTTTGTTTCCTGTTTCTAGCAGGCTAGCTGCGACTTTACCTTTCTTCCATAGACAGTTCAAAGCCTATTTCCTCCAAAAACGAAAAATACTTAGCTCATGTAAATTAAGTGTAAACAAAATACTTACGTTACCCTCCTATAGGATAGCAGATTTTAATATTCAATTTAAAACTCAGATTAATCAACGTATGTGAAATATTGAAACCGGGAGAAGCACATTTGCAACAAATTTTGTGGACATTCCAAATTTGAAATGAACGTCATTCAAATTTGTTTTATTTTTTTTTAACTATGCTATGCCATTATTGGAGTTAACTCTTTGGTTGAAAATCTAGACAATCAATATCAAAGTTTGTATGGGAAAATCATAACGCACGAGCCAATGAATGTGAAACTCACTACAAAGAAGTAAGTAATATCACAGAATATATAATAGTACCTAAAGTAATATAAAACAATTGAGCACGTTGTTCGATAATCACCACCAATTTTTAATAATGCTCACAATCAAATAAAGGGTGGATATTTATAATTTTTTCATAAATCAAGCCCTAGCGGGGTGAAAAACAATGTGAAAAATTAATTGACTTGACTTTGGACTGTCTCATTAGGTAAACGTGACCACGGTAATATGACCGTATACGTCATTGGTGAAAAATTAATATTAATTTTCTATGAAAGATCTTATTCGTTCGTTTTAGAATTTAGGAACCATCAAAAACTCTTTAGGGATTGATAATAGTAGTTTATGTAACTGGTACATAATGAGGGGTATTATACACGAGTGTGAGTTTATAAAACGAGCGAAGCGAGTTTTATAATAGTATCACACGAGTGGTATAATACCTAGTTATGTACAGTTTCATACACTACTTTATCTACTCTCATTGAACACGAACATATCAAATAAAAGATAAAAATTAATAAACACTAAAAATCATCCACCATGTCATCCACCGAAACACAAACGTCAAAATCCCAACATTCCCTTAGAAAGCGCGCGCAGCCACAGATAAAAAAGTAAAAAAATGTATCTATGATCAGTAATCTGTATCATAATGAAAAAAAATTAAATTATAACATTGTTTTGTTAGACAAACAGTGTTATATGGTCAATCTTCAATTTTTGAACTTCCGTTGAGGATAATGACACCCGATACTTTTAATGCTAGTGCAACCATCCATTGACAAAAAACTAAAATACAATTTATTTTAATTACGTTTAACTAAATTGAAATTAAAATAATATATGTAGGATCAGGATTGCCGAGCGGAACATCGTCAGGGTTAGGAGTTCCCATTGTCAGGGATAAACAAGACGGTATAAGCAATTACAAAGATTTATAATACAGAGGGTAGTAATTAACACACAGTACAAAATATCACACAGTAGAATAGGGTAGGTACACGATAAAAATAAAATCAGATAAAGAATATAGCAAATCACAAATAACAAAGTAACAGTAGTTTAGGCGAACAGACCTTCAAGGTCACAGTTCGTACAGTGGACGTGCCACCCAGGTAAAGTTGCAAAGCGTATCACAGAGTGACACTGCTAATACAATAAGACGAACAGACCGTCAAGGTCACAGTTCGTACAGTGGACAAGCCACCCAAGCGAAGATGCAAAGCGTATCGCGGAGCGTTACTGCTTAATGCAAATATACAGCCAAGCTGTACCGGGTAAACCGACAGTTTAGTCGGGAGCGATGCTCTATGAGTCAAGTCCGAAGACTGACCGAAGAAGACCGGTGTGCACCGTCTTTTATAGGCACATTTCTTGCCGCGCATTCCCTCCGAAACAGCTCTGTCCAATGGCGTGATACGTCAAAGTGTTTACTCGTTACAGATTGCAAATTAAGATCAAAATCATTAAAGTTTTACAATGTAAACTCATTAAATAATCCAACATGAATTATCATACACTAATCATAGTCATTTAACAATAAAAATCAGATTTACAAAATAAAAACATACGTCCGCCATGTTTAGAACGGAACCGGCGACAAGTCACAGACTGTCTTTTATCGTAATTAGTTATCGAATCAAAATCAGAAGTACTCAGCAAATAATCATTTGAATTAACAAATTATAATTGATAGAAATAATGATCAAAACTTATGATAATAAAATTCATAACAAAGATAGTCGTCATCATAACATTCTCAACAAAGATCAAAATTTTGTTATTCTACCCACAAACATTTTATAATTCTAAATTTAGATTTTATAAATCTACCTACAGATTAACAACTATCTCCGACACGGCCAGAACTGACGTTCTACACGACCTCGTGTATTCCTGTAAAAGAAAATTTCTTGTGAATATCGATCGGCCTTTCTGACAAACAAAGACCTTAAAAATAAGTCGTGGAAAAGAAAAATCCTGAGTTAGTCCATTAAAATTATTATCAAGCGCAGTTGCATAGCAACATTCGCAACCATTCAAAATTACCAAACTGTTGACTGACAACACATAGCTCAACTAAAACTAGAGACATAGTCTCCCAGTCGAAATCACACCATGGGATTCGACAACTAATCTGGTTTTGAAATAGACAACCCGCATAGGCGTCAACATAGAACAACCCGCATAGGCGTCAACATAGACAACTCGCATAGGCGTCAACATAGACAACCCGCATAAGCGTCAAGTTCAACAACCAAATCCAGGAGTCAACATAGACATCCGAATAAGCATCAAGCTTCACAACAATCAAGCTATACTATGTCAGCAGCAGATGAATCATCATCAGTGTCAGAATTGACATCATCACTAACAGTAACTGGACATTCAGGCATTTTTCGTACACGATCATGGGGAAATTCGTAAATGGTACTCAAAACTTTCAAAGAGTGAATCTAGTTTGATTTATTCCCTCATTGGCAAAAAGCACAAAGTCACCAACTTGAAACTTTTTCAAAATAGCTTTTGTCTTAAATGATAAATAACGGCAAAGCCCGTTATCAGCATTTTTAGTTATACCCAGGGCTGCTTGTTCCTTTACAACAGACAGATTTTACTTCTTGTTTTACAATAGTCATGAAACCCAAAGGTCACAATTCATACAAAAATGTAAACGACTCACCGGATATTTGTAACACTAGTGATAGGTCGTACACCACAGGATTCAACTCGCTTCACGGAAGGCCCATCTTCACTGGAACCTCCCGACCGCCTTTCCTTCGCCTTGGGGCAGCGAGGAGCGACGTGTCCCGTCTCCCCCCAGCGGAAGCAGATGATCTTCTTGGGTGTCGCCTTATGTGACGTGCTGGCTGGCTCAGGACGATTGTTTTTCTCAGCCTTCTTATGACAGTAAGCAGCTGTATGCCCCTCTTTATAACAAAAGTGGCATACTATTGTACCTGGTTTGGACTTTTTAGGTTGTGAAGAATCTTGCTGATCAGAGGAAATCTGAGACGTTCTCTTAAGGTGGGACAAGAACTCAGTTCTTATTGAAGTTTATGCCTGGTTTGTACTTCGGTGGTGAATGCTAGTCGATGAGCACGGGAATCAAATTTGGAGACATGGGCCAGTACAGTGGAAACAACGATATTTTCGACACTCAGGCTATTCCATTTAGATGTCAGTGAAGTGACCTGTCGACTGGCAAATGCGGCTAAAGATTCTCCTTCTTTTGGCTGACTATTATGAAAGTTAATGAGGGTAGCGGCAACAGTTTCCGAAACGGCATAACGAGAGAGGAAAAGGCTCTTAAAGTCTGTCCAGGTCATACCTGTAAACGACACTTGGGAAAGCCATATGTTAGCAGTGCCCTTCAAGGCTTTAGTGAGGGCAATAATAAGAGTACTACCTTGTAGAGGTTTTTCCGATAGGCAAATATCGACAGTTGTACTCCAAGATTGAGCATCGGAATCGGGTAGATCTGGGTCAAAAACAGGCAAAGTAATTACGGTAGAAGGAGTGGACTGCGTTTTAATCGCTTCAATTAATTGAGTCATATTATGATTTTGAAGCTCTAACATAACTCGCCATGGTTCCCCAGCACCTTCCGATTCCTGGGCTAACCCTAATCCCACTTCTGATGTAGGATCAGGATTGCCGAGCGGAACATCGTCAGGGTTAGGAGTTCCCATTGTCAGGGATAAACAAGACGGTATAAGCAATTACAAAGATTTATAATACAGAGGGTAGTAATTAACACACAGTACAAAATATCACACAGTAGAATAGGGTAGGTACACGATAAAAATAAAATCAGATAAAGAATATAGCAAATCACAAA
Organism: Agrotis segetum; assembly: GCA_036375495.1. NCBI lineage: Eukaryota > Metazoa > Arthropoda > Insecta > Lepidoptera > Noctuidae > Agrotis > Agrotis segetum. Next base: position 1,660,399 of record JAQSVV010000032.1, read on the forward strand.
TAACAAAGTAACAGTAGTTTAGGCGAACAGACCTTCAAGGTCACAGTTCGTACAGTGGACGTGCCACCCAGGTAAAGTTGCAAAGCGTATCACAGAGTGACACTGCTAATACAATAAGACGAACAGACCGTCAAGGTCACAGTTCGTACAGTGGACAAGCCACCCAAGCGAAGATGCAAAGCGTATCGCGGAGCGTTACTGCTTAATGCAAATATACAGCCAAGCTGTACCGGGTAAACCGACAGTTCAGTCGGGAGCGATGCTCTATGAGTCAAGTCCGAAGACTGACCGAAGAAGACCGGTGTGCACCGTCTTTTATAGGCACATTTCTTGCCGCGCATTCCCTCCGAAACAGCTCTGTCCAATGGCGTGATACGTCAAAGTGTTTACTCGTTACAGATTGCAAATTAAGATCAAAATCATTAAAGTTTTACAATGTAAACTCATTAAATAATCCAACATGAATTATCATACACTAATCATAGTCATTTAACAATAAAAATCAGATTTACAAAATAAAAACATACGTCCGCCATGTTTAGAACGGAACCGGCGACAAGTCACAGACTGTCTTTTATCGTAATTAGTTATCGAATCAAAATCAGAAGTACTCAGCAAATAATCATTTGAATTAACAAATTATAATTGATAGAAATAATGATCAAAACTTATGATAATAAAATTCATAACAAAGATAGTCGTCATCATAACATTCTCAACAAAGATCAAAATTTTGTTATTCTACCCACAAACATTTTATAATTCTAAATTTAGATTTTATAAATCTACCTACAGATTAACAACTATCTCCGACATATATATTTTTGTTTTTTGTCAATGGATGGTTGCACTAGCAGTAAAAGTATCGGGCGTCATTGTCCTAAACGGAAGTCCAAAAATTGAAGATTGGCCCTATAATTTAATTTTTTAATTTCATTACGATACTCTATGGTATAAAGTATGTCATTATAAGCTCGTTTTGAGTTTTGTATTTCGAAGTTTACGGTATGAGAGTAGATAAAGATATTTTATTATCTTTTTTTGTGCTAGTTTTAGTGTAATAAAATCCACTTGGCACGGGGGCGTAATATAGGTTTCAATTTCAAGGCATTCAGAACTGTTCGTCTGGCCTATAGGGATGAGTGACAGTGAAAATTGTAGTGTGTGCCCTTTAAGGGGGATTTTTTTTGTGTGAATGTAGGGAGTATGTGTACTGTGTATCTACTGTACATGACTGTGAAAACAAACGGCAATAAAGACCAATGACCTGTTCATCTGTTCAAGGAGAGAAAAGCTAAAGATAGTTATACGGCGGAATAGCATGTTTTTTTAAACATCCTATTCATTTCCCAATATCCTATTCTAGGCAAAGGCCGTCCCTTTTTCCTTCCAAACCTCTCTTTGTTGGACAATTCCTGGCCATGTCTGAAATAGCATATTATCATCAAAATATTAATGTCTTATAAGCGCACTTGTTAGCGGGACTGTCTCATCAGGTTACCGTGACTCCGGAACGTAAAGGGCTATTGAAGGACACCGTGGATTCTTGTCAGTGCAAGTCTGACAGTCTTTCCCGTCCCGCTCTAGGTGGGAGAACTCATTTGATAATTTTACCACGATAAGTGTAGTTATCGTTTTGAGGTTTATCTGTATTGACAGATTTAAGATGAAGAAATAAATAAAGGTTTTTTTTTCTGAACGAACAATAACATAAGATGCATAACAATGTCATAATTTATTCACCTTCAGAATTGCAAAGTCTGCAAAATTCAGTAACAATCGTAACTGCAAGGCGTATGAATATACGTGAGACGAATCCGATGTTGAATCAACAGAATTATGGCAGAAAATGTAAACGTGCCACCGTCACATATAATAAAGGGACTTACGTGCGTATTCAGTTAAAAGTAATTCATCGAGTGTTAGGACGCCACACGCGCATTAGTCATTACTATTTTTTTTCTACTATTAATATTCGAAACAAGTGGATTTCAGTAGAAAACACAAATGACGGTAGGTGTTTACATTTTAATTTTTGTGTTATCAAACTTTAATAATCATTTTACTCAGGTGAAAAGTAATTATAAAGTAGCGTATTTGTTGTTTCCTAAAAAAACATCTACTGCAGTTTAAAAATACCACAGACGTATAAAGAGAAGCAGACCAAACATTAGCTAAAATTTGTGAAGCCAGTACACACACATATGAAAAAATTGTCTAAACAGGGCCGAACTAAGGCCAGTATTAGTATTGTATGACGTTATAAGTATAAGTACCTACATGTGTTCAAACTTTTGTCATTTGCAATATACGTTAACATTCTCTGTGATCTGTAATGGTCACCAATTTCAATAGTGTTGCGACGACACAGTAACACAGGCGACTGACAGACGTAGTAGCACCTTAAAGGCGGCAACAGTATTCAGAATTTCAGACACGCCACACCACGCTTTGTCAATAAAGCGAGTGGGGTGGCGTCGGGTCTTTAAAGTGTGCTGCGACTTTAAGAGTTATTAGCAGTGTTCGGAATACCTAGTGCCATTTGTGGTTAACGATCTGGGGTGTTATTCTCTTTATGATTCAGCCTCGCGCCAGCGCTGAAACTACGGTTATTCACACGGCCTATAAACCTCGAATATCATGCATGCATGTCCATAATAATAATAAAATCCCGCAAAATGGCACGAACTAATTCGACAAATGTTTATTAAGCTAAATGACTGGAAATTAGTGGGTTAAACAAATATAAACATGCAATCAAAAGTATTTTATTAGACCATAGGCAATGATATTCTAATATACAGATATGTTATACTCTTACAAAACAACAGAAACTGAGATGAAAACAACAGATGTGAGGACAACGTAGACCATCAACGAAAATAGAACCAACAAGTACAATAAAATAATATAGGTATGTAATAAAAGTGTATCGAAATAGAAAATAATCTACGAGTCTGCGGAGTCTACAGTGTTCTCACATTCACATTATAATAAAGGCTAAATAAAAAATAAACTTTTTAATAAATAGCATGATTGTACAACAAAAATAAATCACTAATGAAGTTAGTGAGTGGTCTAGATTAGTTTATATACATTGCAAAGACAATGTCGTCAATAATATAATTATAAATATATATGTATTTATATTACCTTTATGAAAACATACAAAGATGGAGCAGTTAATAGACGTATACACGAGAATGCAGTTAAACATTAATATTTATCTTTTACTTGTTTTGAAATAAAACCACTTTTTTAAGGAAGTTTCTTTGAGAGATGTTTGTACCTTTGGATGCCTGTTTACATCTTAAATCAATGTAAAACTTAACAATAACTTTTACAATTAAATGTACATGACTTCTATCATGTTCGGGATTGTTTGAATCAAAAATTGACAAATCGACATAATCAGACACAAATTTAATTAAACTATTAAAATCATTACTTTTGTTGATCTTAAAACACTTTTCACAGATTTGCACAACTCTGATAAGAGCTTGTGATGGATATATTAACCCGCCTCGGTCTTTAGCAGATATTAATGAGGACAATAAGTTTTCTTTTTCGCCTATCATTAACAATTGACATGTTGAACAGTTAATTTTCTTATGAACTTTCCGTGCGATAAAGCCCGCTACATATATAGTAATTTCTTGTGTGTATTCATCTAAAGGTGTATTAATTACGTCATCCAGAAAAAAATCAATAATTTCTTCGTCAATATCATGAATCTTCATAATATTTTGCTCAAAGGTGGGAGTACTATCGTTAATAACTTTTATTGGCTCTGCGGTTGAGGTCACAGTAAGGATGGGCAAATCTGATAAGCTTCCTTCAGAATGTAATTTTAATTGGTAGCGAGTAATATTTTTTTTATAAGCTGTACGAAATTGCACAACATTTGGATTGTCATTAAATCCTCCTTTTGCTCTCATAAGACCAAAAAACATCTCTAAATGATCTTGACTAACTTTATACAGGGGCAAAAATCTTAATTTTTCTTTTGTAATTAAATCATTAAACATGTTAATGGCACTTCGGAGACCAATAATAAATCCGATAAATCCAGTTTTGCGACCAGACTGTACTACCAAATCTCCATTTGACAGTTTTAAATTACAAAAGTATTCTTCTAATTCTTTGGAGAATACAATACACTTTTGAATATTAGCAGCACATAGAGCTTTTTTAAATCCTGGTGCATACGTACATCGGCTGTTTAAAATATCAAAAGCGTCATTGACCATACTTATAAATTTAATAGTGGCAGAGCAATCACGAAATTTATATAATTTTAAATTGTCTTTGCAAAATTGAAGTGCATCTGCGACAGATCTACTCAACAACTGTGTGGCTAACTTTACCTTCATTTTCTGTTTGCTGTAATAAATATGAGCTTCTTTAATTTTGTTACCAAGATGTAAACCCTTTTGCTGTTGGATGTCATTTAATAATTGTAAGTAATCAAACCTAATTGTACTACCATCTTTGTCAATTAAAATGTTATAATCACCTAAAGTATTTCTCACAAGCTTAATCATATGACATGGATCATAAAATACATTAATTCTCGTATTATTTAATGTAAAATATGGCTTTAATGATATTAAATTCAAATCACACCCCAAACTAGTTGCCATGCTAATATTACTAGCAGCCCCATCAAAAGTTAAACCACAAACAAAAATTTTGATGTTGTAAAGCATTTCTACTGCTATTTTTACAAGACTAGCTCGTTGTTCACCAGTCATAGACGTAATAAAAAAATATGCTATGGGGAACTTCCATGAAGCGTTTATTGCAGTTACTAACATTACCAAGGCTTGTGTCGCAAGCGGTAGACTATCGTCTGATACCTCAGTGCCTGTATCAATATACCCTTTGTACTTATTTATAGAACCATCCCATACCAATCCTTTCCTGATGGCCATTTCGTCTATACACAGATTGACATAAATAGGATATGAACTACTTCTAGACAACTTTTCTAATGTGTCAAATGATTCAGATGTGAATCCTGGTTCCGCATTGACTTTCTTATACCAGCGTGTAATTGTAATTGGATGAGGCAAAATTGTGTTGAATGTTTCTCTTACAAAATTATATGCCCTAGGCGAATAAAAATGAAGTTGTAAGGCGAATGACCTTAATTGTGGTGAATATGCTTTTTCAAATGTTAAACCCTTTGCTTTTTTTAGATATCGGACAAGAAAGTCTTTGTTATTACCTGGAATATTAGTTAATATATGAATATCATCATGATTTAATTTATTCTTCAATTCTGCAACTATATCCGAGAACTGTGATACTTTTCTTCTCAATCGTCTACGTTGTTGTTGTAATAACTTAATTTTTTTATTTTTAATAATCAATTTTCTTCTTAAACCTTGCACTTCATGTTTGGTTGGAAGTATTAATTCTGTAGAAGGCATAACTGGAGGTGTTGAAGGCGGCTTACTAATGTAATTTGAAGGGCCAGGTAAATTTTCTTCATCCTAAAATAAAAATATTTTATAAAACAACAATAAATAAGCTGCTGAGCTTATTTAAAAATTTGCTCTCTTTAGCTGTAAAGAGAGCAAATCTTTAATAGATTCCAATGCTTTTTTGCCCACTTTTCTTACTATCTTTTATACACTTTAGCTAAATTAGCCATGAATAAAGTTCCAATTGGTGACACTTTGTAGAAATAACCACAGATGTATTCAAAATTACGTCCATACAAAGCAGGAACTATATGCCCACTACAATAGTAAACCCCACTGTCAACAAATGTCTGCAAATTTTGTCATTGAATTGTGATTGTTTATCTTTAATTTATTTGTATCACCTACAGATACAAACTCTACTTACTACCTACAATGTTAAAATATAATACTTACTTACTATTACAGCAGTTATATTTGATGCAGAAACAGCAGGTATTATTTTATGTTGTACTTCTTTGAGTACAGGAACAATTGTCCCGGCAGCAGTTCGTTTTATTGGCAAAGTTTTTTGGAGGTTTATAATATTTTCCTTATCCTGTAAACAAAAGACCAACAAAATTATTATCAAGACAAATATAATATAAATTAATTTGTAACTAGTAGCATACAGTTACATACATGCATAACCGGAGGCAATTCATTAAACAGTGTAGGAATTGATCCAGGACGTAATCTTGTTCGAAAGACGCTGGCATCTATCAAGTGTTCCTCAAAATGCTTCGAACAGAGTACACCAGTAGGATTGGGTTGGAGCTGCATGTTATCAATCCAGGCTTTCTTTAAATTTTCATCTTTTGGAAACCTGGAACAGAAATATTACTATAATTTTTATTATGCACAAGCAAAATATCAAAGAAATATGAGTAGCATTAGTAGCATATAATATGTGTATGACCTAAGCCTATTTCATATCAACATTTAATTGTGATAAATTGATACATGGTATATGTTACATATTAAGCCAAGTTAATGGATTATAGATTATTCAACTTTGTAATAATTATTAACCATTTGCACTTACAATAAATGCATTTACCCAATATGTAAACAATGATAATTAATATTTATTAATTTAACATTTTCCTAAATCCGTCCCCGGTTAATTCCACAAGTACTTGAGCTGTCATTAATTGAAAATAGAAGACAATTTTTTTTGTTTATTAGTGTTGTTCAATTTATTCTAAATAAGCATATGGGTAAATTGCATGACAGTAATTAGGGCTACGAAAAAAATCGATTAAACTTCATTGAAACAGTTGATTCATTTCCAAAAATCGACAAATTGTTTCAGTTTACAACTTGAATAAAAACTTACCGATGAAAGGATAATCCAGGTATTTTGTTAGAGCTATCACTGTCACACCGGTACGCACTGCACTTCACCATTTTATTTTACTTTTTTCAAGTCTTTAATGCTACAAACAGTTAATATTTTTACACGTAGCGTGATTGACACCGTAGAGTGTTGTTGTAGGTTATGAGCTTATCAATATGGCGTCGCAGAATAACAAGCTTCATGTCAAAATTTGTCTATGTGTGGGGCAGTGTTGCTACAGATAAAAGAACGAGACGCTATTATTATGTTATTGCTTGATAGAACAAGGATAAAGAATGATAGATATCTATATAAGTATAACTAGGAATTAATGTTTGGTCTGCTTCTCTTTATACGTCTGTGAAAAATACATATTCTAACTAATAAGTTGTAATAAACACATAACCCTCCTTTTCGTCGCGCAGTCGGGTAAAAATAGCCGTGAATATTGTGGGAGAGAGAGGTGATGCTGTCATTGATAAATTATCCCACTATGCTATTCAAAAACTGGCCTTCATGTCTTGGCTTCTCTGATGATGATCTTTCCCTCATCCACGGTCTGGTATAAAGAAGTAGTTAGTTGCAGAAATGGCTGTATTTACATAATAAAACTATTCCAACTAATTTCTTCGAATACTCGTATGCAAAGATTCAAATAGCTTCGCATCAATTTTGTTTTTTTGTTACTTTTTCAAAACGACTCACCCAAAATAATTTTCCATAACTTTAGTAAAGCCTCTTTTGTAAACCTTAAAACTATTGCCCTTAAAAATTTCAAGTGATAAAATTCTCAAGAAACGTCATTTATGAATTATCAAATTATTAAAACATTACTTTTAATTCACATTTTATATTGTTGTGAATCGTTCTTCGCTTTCGTATTAGTAGAGTACGATTTTTATTCCGTTTCTGTTAATAGTAGAACCAATGGCAAGTGATGAGTGAATACTACAAAGAGCAGCATCCATTACTATGTGAGGAGATTTCGGAAGACGAACACTTCAGCCCTCGATTTCATCGGAGGTTGCGACCTTCGACCTACAGAGGTCGAACCAGGACCAACCTGAAGGGAGCAGCTTCAATTTTTACGCGTTGGCCAGGTACACATTCTGTTGTTTTTTAACAAGTATTTAATCTAACTAAAATTTAATAAAAATGAATTTCTGTTCGTTAGTCTCGCTAAAACTCGAAAACGGCTGGACCGATTTCGCAAATTTAGGTTTCGAGCTATTTTGGAAGTCCAGGGAAGGTTTAAAAAGTGATTTTGAGGCGGTACGCAGTTTACCCGGTCAGCTAGTAAGCTATATTACTTATAAACCAAAAAGACGTATTTTCAACAACTAAAGAAGTCAATCATGTTTCGAACAGCGTACAGAAAATTGTCCAGTCTCTCAAACTGGAGCAACCGATTTGGTGGATTCATAGAAAGACATGTAAATTATGAAGAAATAGTGTTTTTTTTCTAATCGGCTGTGAGTAGGATTTGAACACTATTATAGGCTGTCGGACCGTTATTAAAGCGTCTGGAGGGCTTACCCAAAATCCTGAAAAGGTGCTTCCATTGGAATTCTTTTTGCCAAAAAGTTTTTTTACTTGTTGGCGTTAATATAAATTGTGATTTTTTGTATCTTTACAGATCACTGGTCCTCTTTTCTTGCGTACTGGTGGATAGGACTCGGAATGATTAGTCTTACGACGTTCATAATCTATCACAGTCTGTTTGCATTTGCTATGTTACCGACTGCTAAATTGAAGTCTACAAGTTTGATAGTAGCAACAAACGACAAATCATCCACAAAAACTTTAACTGACGTATTTATGCATGTGTTTGTCAAACAGCATGAAGATTTTGACTTTAACAAATACATGCCTCATATCAACAAAATATCAAATAAATACGATAATATGAAATATAATTTAATCGTTATAGTTAACGACACAACTAGTTTGGGTTGGTTGAGTGCTGAAGAAAATAATGAAATAGCTATGAATTCGCTTTGGAAAAAAGACCCCAAAATAGAAACACCAAAATCTAATATTGATATTCATTATATTACTTTGTCGGCCTACATGGAAAACTCGCCTTTAAAAAAGTATTGGAAGACGTTACCTCAACATCTTATTGAATTCTTAGCACGTTCTGTTTCTATTTGGGACAAAGGAGGTATCGCTTTCGATCCTGATATTTTAACTCCTAGAACTGAGAATACAATATACAAAGAAAAATTACACATTTTATTTAAAAAGTTTGATAATAAACCCGACAACGAGATTAAAACAAACAAATCACACAAAATTACTAAGAAGAAAAAAAGGTTAAATAATATTCGCGACATAATAAATGCTTTGGAACATGATGATGAAGATATAAATACTCTTTCTCAGCAAACTCTTGCTGAGGCTGAAAACATAAAAACCCCAATTGTTACAAGGAATCAACGCCACTTGGCTACTGCAACTGAAGCCCCACACAACACAGAATTTGAAAAGAATACAGAGCCTTTAGTTTATACACAAGGTCATCTTCGTGTAAATTCCTCAAGTGATGGTAACACTAAGCAGACTAGAGACCGATTTGAGTCAAACACAGACTCGACTTTGGAAACCAGTCAGAATAACACTAAGTTTAGTCTGCTACCTTTATTTTTAGAATTCATCTTTCATAATAAACTTCAAGACAAACAAAGCCCAACAGAAGCAGATAATACAAATAGAACACGCAGACGTGTGATAGAAGTACCATCAACCGACGATGTAAAAAGTTCCCCATCAACTCATGCTTTGGATGAAGTTGAGAAAACGGTAGGAGATGCATACAAACCAGTAATTATTTCAGCGGCAGGCATTTACAATAAATCAGAAAATTCAGAATCTTTCACAGGAAACCCCAGTAAAGATGAAAAAATAGAGAAAAATCGATTAACGATTGATTTAAGAGGAAATATTATAGCCACTGACACAGCTTGCCATGCTTTCTTAGGCACAATATTTAGTAATGCCGTTCATCACAGTGAGGAAGAAAGTGTAACAGATTTTATAATTGCTGAACTAACGATTTTTTGTAAGGGACTATTGTCTTCGTGTATGGGTATTGATTTGATTTTATTATAATTGTTTTAACTTTAATTATTGTTACTTTATTTAGGATTGCGTATTAAATTATCTAATTTTATGTATAGTTTTTTTTTAAACCTGAAAATACTGCTTAAAAAACCGCCGAATAAATAGGTATCAGCCCCACAAAAGGTATGATGTTCATTCTGATAATTATGCTTTTCCTAGTTGTAAAATAAAACAATATCTATGATTTAGCGAATAATTTATTTCCTTGCTCGTTTAATTCCATCACTTAATTACTAACAAAGTCGTGATTCAAATATTAGTAAAGAGTTCACAATATTTGGCTCACAAGTTTTTTTTTCTTAATTTATGGCAGCAAGTACATTTTTATGTTAATAGAGAAAATAATAGACTAGATACTTCGTAATTCTTAGCAAGTAGAAGTATGAAATATTCATTTCGTCGGTTAAGACAACAATCTAGTAAGTATGGCTTAGTAAAAAAAAACATAAACACCACATGTATGTACAAACCGTAAAGTTGATACAGTTGCACTACTAACATTTGTACCTATTCTTTCGTTATTGAGATTACACACAAAAGGTTGTTTTTAAATGTCATGTTCTTAAAATTTAAATACTTAGGTATTTTATACTACATAATACATATTGCACAAATGCACAGTATGTTGTATCACAAACAAATGCCAAGACTTATTTTTATAGAACCTTATTTTACAAGACGGTCATCTTCTACGACGGTGCTACATTTCTTCTTTCCACTGGTATCTCCCATCTTCCATTCCAATTGTTTTGTGAACGTTTACAGTCTCTCACTCTATCAATTGGCTCACAACGTTTACTAATTGACCAATAAACATAGCCCGATGGACACTGATACACAAAACCTCTTATCTTATTCGATTTATCGGTTTTACATTTAAGGAAGGCTGGTGAACATTCAGTGTCTTTTTCAAATGAAAAGTAGCCGGCACTCGGACATGCATGACTTTCTTTGGTGACCACGAGCTGTAAAAGAAAAAAAAAACTGGTTATAGTTTCGTTCTTGTTTACTAAAGATTATTTAAGCAGAAATATAAGTACTTACTGGTTCTTTGTAATATCTGTCCAATCTTTTAAATCTCCTTTTTTGTGATATTTTCCCATCGCATTTCTTGTCGGCTTTGCTTTCTTCTACACAACGAGTTTGATTTTCATCGTAAATAGTGTTGTTAGGGCAAGTGAATACAGCAATTTTCACGTCATGTGTGTCATCATCTTCATCACATTGGTAGAACAAATTACAGTATTTGGGATGTCTTTTAAATGACGTTGGGCATACAAACAATGATTGGTTTTCATCAGTCTCCGGGCATTTACTTTCTGATGTATTTTCATTTGTGCTACTTTCTGTTGTAGAGCTTTCATTTGTTTGTTCTGTAGTTGACTGCTGTGTAGTTGACTGTTCAGTGGTTGTACCTGCACCATTTGTTGTTTCTTCGGTTGTACTTTGTTCAGATTGTTCAGTTGTAGTTGATTGTTGAGTTGTGATTTGCTCGGTAGTAGAAGATTCTGTGGTTGAAGTAGATTGTTCTGTTGTGCTTTGCTCTGAAGTTGTGGATTGCTCTGTAGTTGGAGATGCTTCTGTTGTTTGCTCAGAAGTGGTTGATTGTTGAGTAGTGGTTTGCTCTGATGTCGTTGATTGTTCGGTCGTTATCTGTTCAGATGTCGATGATTGTTCTGTCGTTGTTTGTTGAGCTGTTGTCGATTGTTGCGTCGTTGTTTGCTCCGAAGTTGTTGACTGTTCTGTTGTAGTTTGTTCGGAAGTTGTAGACTGTTGAGTAGTAGTTTGTTCGGGAGTTGTAGACTGTTCAGTAGTTGTTCGCTCTGAAGTCGTAGATTGTTGTGTCGTTGTTTGCTCAGAAGAAGAAGGTTGTTGTGTTGTTTGTTCAGAAGTCGTCGATTGAGTAGTTTGCTCCGAGGTTGTAGACTGTTGAGTGGTCTGTTCTGAAGTAGTTGAACTTTGCGTAGTTGTTTGTTCAGAAGTTGTCGTTTGTTGTGTCGTTGTTTGTTTAGAAGTTGTGGATTGTTGTGTCGTTGTTTGTTCAGAAGTTGGGGATTGTTGTGTCGTTGTTTTCTGAGTACTGGTCGATTGTTGAGTAGTCATTGGTTCAGAAGTGGTTGACTGTGTTGTTTGATCAATAGTCGACTGTGTCGTGGATGTAGTTTGTTGCGTTGTCGTAGTGCCTTCAGTTGCTGGAGGTTGATTTTCACTTTGTGATTGGGAACCACTACAGTCTCGTGGTGGATATACCGACTCTTCGTGATTACAAGTTTCAACAGCAGGATCCCATATTGTACCTTCCCCACAATCAAAGTGATAAACAGAGAATCGTTTACCATCACCATCCCAGTCTACGCATCTATAAAATTTCTTACAATCGTTAGGATTAGCATAATAACCTGCTTTTTCACATGTAATGTTTTGATTTGCAGGTTTTTTAGACGTATCTTCTTGAGAACAATTTGAAGAACCTTGTGTACTCTCTGTGGTAGATTGAGATGATGATGATGTTGATGATGATGGATCACCGGATGACGATGCCTCAGTGGTCGATGAAGACTCGCTACTAGAAGATGAACTAGAAGCCGTCGATGTTGTACCTCCGTCTTGATTTTGATTACAAGAAGGATTAACAACATCTTGTGGGTGATTACAAGTGGTAATATCCTGATCCCATATAGTACCTTCGCCACAGTCAAAGTCATATTTCGTGTAACCTCCTTTTCCATTGTCAACGCATCTATAGAACTTTTTGCAGTCTTGTGAATTTCCAAAGTAACCTTCCGTGTCACACGTATCTTTATTGCTTGGAGTCGTGGCTTGACTGGATCCAGATGTTGTTGAACTGGATAACGTTGTACCAGAAGTGGTTGTTCCAGAAGCCGTTGTTTCAGATGCTGTTGTTCCAGACGCTGTTGTTCCAGAAGATGTTGTTTCAGGGGATGTTGTACTAGATGATTCTGTGGTTGGACTGTTATCATCGTCATGCATTACAGGATGAGTTCCACTTCCTCCACGACAAGTTTCAACTTGATCTATATGATTACAAGCTTGAATTTCGGAGTCCCAAGCTGTGCCTTCACCACATGTAAAGTCGTATTTCGTAAATCCTCCTTGACCGTTATCAACACATCTATAGAATTGCCTGCAATCATTCTCGTTACCGTAAAAACCTTCTGATGAACAAACACCACTTCCTGATTGTACAGGCTTATTGGAATTTCCGTTATCATATTCATCTTCTTGTTTATCTGGAATGGCAGGTGCAGAACTAGAAGTATTTACGTCATTGTTTTCAGTTGTTTGCTGATGTCCTTCAGTTGTTATAGGTTTGCTAGTTGTTTGATAACTGCAATTTGCATCTCCGGTATCGTGATCACAAGCTTGTAAATCTTGAACCCAAAATGTACCTTCACCACATGAAAATTCGTACTTTGTAAATCCTCCCTTATTATTACCAACGCATCGAATAAATTTCTTGCAGTCATTCGGAACTGCAAAGAATCCTTCTGATGTACATTGATTAGTGCCAGATGATGGGGTAGACGAAGTTTCAGTTGATTCTGTTGTGTGTTGAATTTGTGAAGTTGTTGTAGAATCAGTACCTACATCTGGCTGATTTTCAGTCGTTTGAGCGATTGGTGGAGAACCAGTGGAACATTTTTTGCTGCTCGATTCATGGTCACATGCTTGTATTTCTTGATCCCATACAGTTCCATCTCCACAAGTGAAATCGTATTTAGTGTAACCTCCCTTTCCATTATCCACGCATCTATAGAACTTTTTACAATCATTCGGATCGCCATAAAAACCTTCATGCGAGCACGATCCAGAAGAAGTAGGCGGTCGTTGGGTTTGCTGATCATTTTCATATTCAATCGTTGATGAACTAGACATACTTGTTGCTTCCGTATAAATTTCATCATGTTCTGGTTGTGAGGCTTGTGTACTAGAACCACTTTCATTACCACCACAAGTTTTATCAGTCGTAGCATGATCACATGCTAATATTTCCTGGCTCCAATAAGTACCCTCACCACAAGTAAATTCATATTTAGTGAATCCACCTTGGCCATTGCCAACACACCTGTAAAACTTCTTACAATTCTTCCTATCACCCATAAACCCTTCTTTGGAACACTTTTCACTTGGTTCACTATCCGGATAACTATTGACCGTTGACGTGCTTGTTTTTTCGGTACTTTGAGGATATCCTTGGTCCTCCGTTTCAGTAGTTAACGTACTCTGTATCGGTTTCTCGCTAGATGTGTGAGCTGTATTATCTGCCGTGTTGCCACAGTCTTTGACCGCCCAAGCATGATTACAAGCTTCAATACTTTGATCCCATAATGTACCTTCACCACAGCTAAATTCATAGCGGATATATTTACCATTACCATCATCAACGCATCGATAGAATTTCTTGCAATCGTTTTTGTCTCCAATAAAGCCACTGTTTATACAATTATTGCTTTCACTTGGTACCTTTGAACTTTCGGTTGTAATAGCATGGGTCGTTGAGCTTTGTGTGGTTATATCAGACTCTGTTTCAATATTAGAAGGATAGCCGTTATCGATTTCATCGTTCAAGGTAGGATGATATTGCGTAGTAGTTTCGTGGTGACTGGTGGTAGAATCGGCAGTGCCACCGCACTTTTTCACTGCCCATGCATGGTTACAAGCTTCGATTTTTGGATCCCATACGGTTCCTTCCCCACAAGAAAATTCATATTTCGTGAATGATCCTTTTCCATTATCTACGCATCGATAGAACTTCTTACAGTCTTTTTGATCACCCATAAAACCGCTCTTTGTACAGTCATTAGTAGCCACAGAAACAGTTGTTACAGATTCTATTGCAGTACTCGGCATGAAGCTTGGCTGACGTGTAGAGGAAGTGGTAATTAGGTCTCCCTCTGTTGAACTACTGTCAATAGCTTCGTGACTGGTTGTAGGCTGAGCTTGAGTCGTAGATTCTTGATGACTAATTGATGATCCTCCACATTTTTTCACAGCCCAAGCGTGATTACAAGCTTCAATATTAGAATCCCATACTGTCCCTTCGCCACATGAAAATTCATAACGAGTATAACCTCCATTGCCGTTGTCCACGCATCTGTAAAACTTTTTACAGTCATTTTCATCTCCCATGAAGCCACTAGATGTGCAAATAGTATTACCACTTGGTTCTAGGTTTTGTGGTTTTTTAGTCGTCGTAGTCGATGTAGAGAAATCATTATTTGCTGAACCATAACCAGTATCATAGTCATCATTTTGTGTAGCAACCGATTCAGCTGTTGACTGAGTAATAACTGTACTCTGCGTATGGGCAGTAGAAACGGTGTTT
The DNA here is from genome assembly GCA_036375495.1 of Agrotis segetum. NCBI lineage: Eukaryota > Metazoa > Arthropoda > Insecta > Lepidoptera > Noctuidae > Agrotis > Agrotis segetum. The sequence goes on from JAQSVV010000032.1 coordinate 1,675,676, forward strand.
TGTTGTTCTGTCGTCGTCTCCGCATTAATAATTCCTGGAGATGCACTACCACCGCATCTTTTTACGGCCCAGGCGTGGTTACATGCTTCTAGATCGGGATCCCAAACAGTACCTTCGCCGCACTTAAATTCGTATTTTGTGAAGCCACCTCTACCGTTTTCGACACACCTGTAAAATATTTTGCAGTCATTTGCATCACCAACAAACCCACTAGATTGACAAGTACCATCCGAGGGTGACTTTATTGTTGTTGAACTCATAGTTGATGAACTCCAAGTTGTTGAGCTTTTCGGAGTAGAAGAAGATGTAGTTGGGTTTGGATTTTGTTGACCATAACCACTATCGTTATCTTCCGTATTTAAAGTTTCTGAAGTCGTTTGATGGTTTTCAGTTACAACTGTCGTGTAATAGTTTTGTGTAGATTGAGAAGTACTTATAGCAGCTTGCGTAGTGCTTGCTGTTGCTGCGGACCCTTTTCCGCCACAATCTTTGACAGCCCAAGCATGATTACAGGCTTCAATAGTTTGATCCCAAACTGTTCCTTCACCACATGAAAATTCAAACTTTGTGTAGCCGCCTCTCCCATTGTCAATGCAACGATAGAATTTCTTGCAATCGTTTGTATCTCCCATAAATCCTGATCTTACACAATTGTTGCCTCCCTGAGTACCGCTGTGACTCGTAGAACTAACTGCTGTGGCTGATCCCGCTGTTGTCGACTCATGAACTTGTATCTGCGTTTGACTTGCTTGCTGGGAGTGGTCAATTTGTAACTGTGTTTGAACTCCTTTGTCACTGTAATCAATTTGAGTTTGCGTCTGGCTAACTGCTGATCCATAACTTATTTGAGTCTGATTTTGTTTATTTTTTGTTGTATCTTTATTTTGATTTAAACGGTCACCGAAGTTAATTTGAGTTTGGTTCTGTATTACTGATCCATTACTAATTTGGGTTTGAGTCTGAGTAATTTTCGAGCCAAAACTTATTTGCAGTTGCTGTTGGATAGTTTTATCTGTAGAGCTGTCTTTTTGAGGGATATCCGCATTTGTTGTAATAACATTGTCTTGGTTGCTTCTACCGCATCTACTTCTTTTTACGGCCCAAGCATGATTACAGCTCTGGGTGTCATCATCCCATACCGTTGATTCACTGCACGAAAACTCAAACCTTGTGTAAGTTCCCCTTTGATTGGCCACGCATCTATAAAACTTCCGACAGTTGTCGCTGTCGCCCATAAATCCGTCTGAGGTACAAATATTATCTCGTGAGTTCGATTTAGATATAGAAGAAGTTGTTGGCGGAGAAGTGGTTTTAGATACCATGGTCTATTCTTGATGATTAGTTACAACACTTTGTGGTAAGTTCAAAGGATTAACCGAGTAGTGTACATTAGTGTGACCCATCGTGGATCCCCATGGAAATGGACTCGTGAATACCATAGAAACTTCAGGTATATCGCGTTTTGTGGATGTATGAGCTTGAATCGTGGAGCTAGACGATGTCCAAGGATTGACAGTTGTAAATGTTGTCTTAGCTCCAGTTGTACTTTCTAAACGTATGGGTTTGTTTGTTATCGGTGATGGTATCTCATTTAGTGCTCCTTCAATTTCATTGTTATTTAATCGATCCACTACTGGAGGTGACGATAAACCTCCACATTCTGATCGTTTTGTACTTCGAGGATGATTACAGATTTCGGTTTCAGGATCATAAACAGTACCGGGTCCACATTGAAACTGTAATAAAAATCATTCCCGTTAGTTTATGACAACTATCGTATAACTAGTTACTAATATCATATTCTTGCCTAATTTTTAATCTTCTTACCCTGAAAACTGTATATTTGCCACTTCCTGACTTCATGCAGCGGTAAAATACTGCGCAGTCGTGTGGGTCTGCTTGGAAACCTTCCCCGGCGCAAGGATGGGCTCAGGTCTTGTTCCCGAGTAAAGTTTTACTATTCTACCAGTGACTCGAGACTGCCGTTGCTCTGGTGCCGTATCTGTAATTTTTATTTTCAAAATTAGATTTAAGTAGACGATATTGGAACTGCCTTGTTGGTCTATTTAGAAGGTCCTGAATCGATCAATCAATCAATCGACGGATGGACTTGAAGGACGGCCAAAGTGGAACTCGGTTTTTCATTAAGGAATTTCTCAGTGCAGCCAAGGTATCTAGATTTTTATGATTAATGGCTTTGGGTTTGCCATCCATGACATGGAATCAAAGACATAAAAGGCCAAATGTGAGTGAACTGAGACAGACAGAGTATAGCCACATATTAGTAATAGCTCGATCTCGTTCTTTGGGGATTACGGGTGTGATGTTGCAATGGTTTTTTTTCAGTGCTGGTAAAATGTATCTTAGGTCGTTGATATTACGTTATTAATACTAACCATTGCTGTTGCTGTCCGTTGCCTCAACTATGACAAAAATAAGGACGATTGTATAAAATTTACAAAATCTTCGTAATGTTATCTCCATTTTGTAACTTATTTGGCGTCGGTTATAACTTGCAGATCATGTTTGCTGCCGTCTGCCTGAAACAAAAATAAAAAAAATGTAAGACCATGAAGTCACCTCTTTCTTCCATGGGGGTGGCAGACACTGCAGGCCTCTCTGCTGTTCGCTTCGCCTCATCCACGTTCACAACTTCACATTCATCTGCTCATACAAGCTAGCCGGTAGCGTGTACTACCCACATGACCTGAGAATCTTCAAAGAATACGGGAACAACGGGAATACAGGACTTCAACTAGGTTCGAGTTTCAAATCGGCGAAAGTAACTTTGTTTTTAAGTGCTAAAGATTAGCAACAGAAACTTCAATCTGTGACTTATGGCGAGAAAAAAAATTGCTTTTACGGATAGAAACGATTTAAATGTGCGAAGCATGCGTTAAAGTACATATACATATAATTAAAGTACCTATAATATTTAAAAATATTAAGAGAAAATGTTTTAGGCGGTTTTGTTTCGGCATTTTCATTTCCGTGACTTTTTCTGCGTTCCTTATAACACAATGCGTCATCGTACTGCAAAGATTGAACACGTATTAAAAAAGGAATTTCACTTTCATTAAACAAAGACACATTTTAATTCATTAGTCACTAAAGTGATTACAAGTTTATTGAATTCAAGCACGAAGCCAGTAGCTTCGGCCGAACTTTCGGGCGATCTCTACCCTTTATAACGACCTACTACTACTACCCTACCCTTTACTACCCTTTATTAGACCCTTTTTAAGATTAGTAATACGAACTAAAAGGTGGCAACATGACTGGATAGTTGCCAGTTGTTTCGACTTTCGATGTGTTGTCAGAACGTATGAATTTAAAAGAAATAACAATAGAGTTGACACAAAAGTTTCGAATTACTTTCGTGCGGGGCCATAACTTCGTTGACGGTCTAAGAAAGTAGGCCCCGCTAAAACAACTCATCACATTGGCATATGTGACATTGGGCCTATGCTTAGTCTCGGACATTATGTAGGTACTATATCTCACGATCATAAACATATTCCCACGATACACATTCACCTATGTGACAAACACAAACGGAGAGGCTGAATAATACGATAAAAAAGTACTAATTAAAAATGCTATCGATATGAATCATAACATTCATAACTTAGGGTCAGTTCACACCGCCGCGCGAAGCGACGATATAATAAAGTAAGATTTAGCCGCTTCGTACACAACGCGACGCAAGTCTGATGCCTTATGATTTTGGTATCCCAGCGACTATCGCAAATCCATAGAAGTTAAAACGGGTTTGTCTCCACGGATCCCGGTATCAGATTGAATTAGCCACGGATCACGGCGACTTGTATCCACCGATACCGTGATCCGTTTCCAACACAAAAAATAAAATAAAAATGTAGCCACCGATCACGGTATCCGAATAATAAGATTTTTTTTTTAACTATAACTTCTTTTGATTTGGGAAAAAAAATAAAATCAGGTTGAAAAATAATCCAGCACTGGAGTCATAAGGATAGAATTTAGGAAGAATAGTGCACTTACTGGACTGCACTCGATTACCAGAACTATCAACTCATCCACATAATATCCACTTATAATGATAATGATTGAGGATAACCCAAAAAAAAAACAACAGTCTTGAAAAACATTTGACTCTGTTTCTTGTCTCTGCGCATCGAACAAATATAACGAATATATCTTGTAGCCACGATGATCGGTGATCGGTGGCTACTGCATTTATTTAATTTTTTGATCACGGTATCGGTGGAAACAAGTCGCCGTGATCCGTGGCTAATTCAATCTGATACCGGGATCCGTCGAATACAGGCACGCGTGAATAGATACCAAAGTCGTAAGGTATCGGAGACTAGTGTCGCGTTGTGTAAGAAGGGCTTTGAGTCGCTCTATGGAATGTGCGAGCAGCATCGCACCTCGGTCTGAATTGACCCTTAGACTCGACATAATCATAAAATACTTCAGGTACGTGTTACTTTTTAATTGCACATGCACCTACGTAGTTTGATTGCACGCATACATCTTTTATGTCATTTGAAATGGCCAAGCAGACTTTTAAATAATAACAAGGCCTGAGTCTGAGTTTATGATATTTTTATTCTGCAGAATCCCATCCATCTCCTTTCTTTTTTTTTAAACTGTTTTTTAATGATTATTCCCATGTCTACGTTTTGAGGACCATGTAGTTTATATTATAGATCGGTTCGGTCAAAGTAAATTAATCAATTTGGGCCTTGTGTTCTGAAACATGAAAATATTCCACTGGAATTAAATAATTTATTATGCGAGTAATGCTGAAGAATATTTTGTTTGATAGTTTGAAATTAACAAAAAAAAAAGTATATACATATATAGGAGGACTCCTTTTATTGAAGAAGCTGTATAATATTACGTAGGACTGGTGGCCTACCATGAACTCTCAAAGCGTTAGGTTGTGGAAAAGAGATGGCGCTAGACGACTTGTATAGCTCTGCCTCTTTCCCACAGCCTAAACTGGATCGCATTAAGAACTCATGGTAAGGCCTCAGTCTGGTAAGGTATATTGAAAGCTGTAAAATAAAGAAAATTATTTAAGTCATAAAACAAAAAAAATATTTGTATCATTACAACCTCCCATTGAATAACCAGACATTTGTCAATGGCGTGATCAATTGTTCGATCGGTGTCCTCTATACCTAAGGACGTACACCTACAAGTTGGTGCATTATTGTATTAAAAATGGTTACAGTCATGCAATGACATAATACAATACAAATCCATACAAATAGACGTGAATTGCAACCAAAAGGCCGAATTAGGCTGCTTTTCCACCAGAGATGCGCTATGCTACGTTGCTAAGGATGCGTTTGATATCCACCAATCATACTCATTATGTGTGTGTGCGTTATGAAAACAAATGAATATGACTGGTGGATATCAAACGCATCCTTAGCAACGTAGCACAGCGCATCTCTGGTGGAAAAGCAGCCTTACACCAATGAATCTGAACGGGATTTTCAGTACCTACATTTCATAATGGTTGCTTCACCACCTCGCTGCAAGCGATAACTTAGCGCGGGAGATGACCCAGAAAGAATCGCAACTCCTGCCACAGAATACTTAAGGTGAATGCTCCTACCAGGTGCATATTGTTAAAATCTCCGAAATCTAACTTACATGCAGCTTTTCTATGCGAGAGCTGATGGAGCGAATGTTTTGGTAATTTTAATATTTAAAATTATACTTGTTATTACCGCAATTCATATTTTGATAAAGTTACAACATGTCACTGGCCTGAAAAGTTGAAAAAAAACGTAAGAAAATTTGGATTTCGCGGGCTACATCGACGTAATCACCTTAATAGTACTACGCTCCTGCCCTCCTGCAATCGGCCCTGGTGAGGCCTACCAACGCCTGTGGGATCGTTCAGTGATCGTTGTCCGGGAGAAACTTTAGGAGGTGGATCCCTCACACCAAAACACCTTTCCTATATTTTTGTTGTTGCATTAGATCCACAGTAAGATGACCACTTCTCGAATAGGATCCTTGCGACGAAATGTTACAAAAAATCTTTGACACGACAGTAATTGCTACCGTTGCCATTATTTATAACTATGTTATTATAAATACCGTAGCAATTACTGTACCGCCAAAATACTGAATACTATGTCATTAATAAATCAAATCCTGCGTTACGGTTTAGTTATAGAAGTAGAATTAACAGTCAAACAAAAACGGATACTACCAGCTTTAATTTCTTTGAGGCGGGCATTTATGAAAACTACCATATTATTAGACAACTTAATAGCAGCTAATTTCAGCTTTATTTACTGAGCATTTTTTATGAGAAGACCTAACAAAAAAGGTACAAAAGTAGCCCAACTAGCTAGTACTCATTCTCAAAGAATTCCCAACAATTCCTCGGGCATTTTTCTAAAGGTCATATGTGAATAACCAAGTAGCCTTCATAAGAACAAATTGATCGTTGGACTGTAGTTCGTTGCCACTAATAATTACAACTCCGTAGTTGTTGAAAATAAGGCAAAACGATAAGAAGCAAGCGCAAGACGTTTCTTTTTACGCAGAGTTGGATACTGTCATTACGCGGGTGTATGACGCGAGTTATGCAAAGCAAATGAGCTGAATAATCAGAGGTAGCTGCAAAAAAAAGTATACCTACATTACTACGAGATATGGTCTTAATCGGAGCGTCGATAAGTAAGTACGTGTAATTTATGTGGTTTATATGCCATTCAGATGAAATATTGCTCTCATTGAAGTAGATGTTTGTTTAACTTTTGCTTTCTTTTTTCTGTTAAAAAAAAGAAAGCAAAAGTTAAACAAAAACGAGTCCCTATTGTAAATAAAAATTCCTATGAGGAATATAAAAAAAAACTATTAGGTAACAGGAGTCTTGAGGCCGATTTCACCGAAAACAAAATCGAAAAACTGTGTCATTGGAATTTTGAAAAAACAATAAACTGGCCAGGATCGAATGCATTATTAGACCATTCGATACTGTCGCTAACAGGGATCAAATTCTCGAAAGTAATTATATGCGGAAAGTATGCCTATTAAGGGCCTTCGCGCCTTTTAAGCCGTAAAAACGTTACATTCTAAAGCATACTCCTGATTAACGGCTGGGTGTAAAGATTGAAAAAAAAAATATGTTGAATGTATATTCATGTACAACAATGTGAGTAAATTTTATTTTCTTATGACAAATAGTTGAACTGTAAAAAAATATTTAACAACACGCTATTTTGTTCAAATAAATGCTCACTCCTTCTAAACGGCTTCCTTCATTTAAAATATTTTTGAATGTATCAATCGGTGTTAAAATTTACTACAAAGTGAGTAACGCTCATGTAAATCAGTCAGTATTTTACAAAGAATATGTTGAAAGTTGAGATTTCCACATATAAAAACCGGGCGAAGGCGGGTTTTTGCAGCTGTTTCTACCTCGCTGCATAGTCTATGATATCATTTTGAGATATCGCGGTACACTCGGGACATATTAATATGTGAGGTGCAGATATGAAAGTGTGCGTTTAGCTCCGCCTGAATGTTCAAGGTCATTGAGGGTACTATGCGCCTTAATGAGGTTTCCCGTTAATCTGGTCCCAGCATAACACACCAGCCTAATTGAATCCTTTTTCATGAGCTTATCTTTGTAATCCAAATACTAATAAACTTTTACTTTCAATTACTTGAGTAAGTTGCTTAAGCGTCTCAAAGCAACCGGTGCCAATACTTTATTACAATTTATTGAAGGGCGCAATAATATAAAACTGGTTTCTTGAAGATTCCCTTTCCAGCAGTTCTGGTGGGGCTGCATTCTTGTGGCTGCATCTCGATTGAGTCCCGATATTAATGTCTAGAAATAAATTGGCTGGCCAGTGTAAACTGTGTACGTTTATCGAGCTTTATGTGTAGTATACAAGAAAAGGAAATAAAAGCTACACTTGTTACCTATTTGTTATCGGGTTTATAAAATGTTCTGCTTTGATTTAGGTAGCTATTTTTCGCTCGATGTTGATATAAAAACCTGCCAAGTTCGAAAAGGGTGCCATACCTTTACAATATTTTTTGGAGTTTCTTGCCCATTCTTGGAGTTTCTTGCCCATTCTTCTCCATACAGCCTACCTTAGCGAATGGGTGTAGAATCAATCCCTTCCCTTCCTATTCCCTTTAAATTTAAATATCGACGTTCAAAAGTGCCTCTTTGATGGCATAATTGGAATAAATGATTTGACTTTGACTTTGAATAATAAGAAGCTTATTTCGCACTGCAGATAAGTTAACATTCAAGCTATTGTGCTGAAAGACAGTCTTGAGTTGAGCACTTGTAACAGAACATCGAGCATTCGCCGATTCTAATTTTCTCAAACTTAACAACGGATAGAGCCAAGTATTTCCATGATCTTTCAGTCTTTCTAGCAAACGCTACGGCCGATGCTCGTCTAAAAATGTCTTTTTACGGATGACAGACTTGACAGTCGTCTCGGCAAAAAGGCTCGTCTGAATGCTGGTTAGAATGCTCTGTAATGGATCATTCAAAGAAATGCTCATTTCACACGCATGTACGAGAAATGTATACAAGAACTTCTGGTTGCAACCGTGACAACAAGACTCACTATAAGTTGACTTTACAATATTTCTAGTAATAAATACTAAGTAAGTAGTAGATAATAATATAACAAGGACTTAGTATTTATTACTAGAAATGTCGTAAAGTCAACTAGTAAGTCTTGTTGTCACGGTTGCAACCAGAAGTTCTCGTATGAAGGTAGGTATTTCTCTGCGTGTGCAAGCGAATTTTCAAGTGTACCAGTACCTATTCGCAAACACAAGGTATGTACTTCGTGGGATACAAAGATTAACTCCAGGTTTGCGGTTGAACACCGCATCCTATTCCACCTTGCGGTTACAAGCAAAAAGGGGAACGTGGATCATCGATTTCCTTTATTATTTCCTTCATAATATCCAAGCTTAGCACTGGATTCACAAGTCATCGTCATTAGCTGGTATCCACCATGTAAAGTTCAATGGCGTACCTAATCTTGTACTTAATTATTTTAATTAATTATAGTGTAACTTAATTTGTTGTCTACAAGCCTTATCGACGGCTTCTCAAATTGCAATCGGATTTCTTTTATCAAAATACCTACTAAAGGCATTTGAAAACTAAAGACAAAAATACCAAATGTACTTAAAAACGAGATGAATGAGAAAAAGATAATTCAATTTCAGATGCTATTAGGTATTACAGTAAGATACTATTTTTTCAATGCACTAAATTATTTTCAATTTTTTTATTCTCATTTATAAGCACAAAAAATTCCACCTGTTAAATTAAGTGCAAATTGGGGATTATTAAATTCATTTACTTGTGTTCTTTATCAAATGATTAAAAACAAACAGAAAATAAAAAATATTGGATACTTCGAAATGTTTGCTAAATTATTACCTACTTGTGAATGCGTAATGCTTACGAAGCAACAACCTTGAACTAGTCGTTACAGGTGCACAGTTGCACTCGCTGATGCCAAGTCGGCCGCCTTACTTTCCCAATAAGAGGAGCATAAAGCTAAAAATATATACAACGAGTTACTGTGTACGTACCACTGTGTACACACATACGAGTGTAACTGTAAAATTCTAAGGTTTTAACGGAAAAAGAAGAACCTCCTCCTTTTAAAAAAGTCTGTAAGTAGGTACTGTTTTTCAGATCCGACTTTCAAGACACTACGCCTAGCAATTGCGCCTGCGACTACGAAACAACAAAGCAGCAACTATAAGTATAATAGCTGGGTAATGTAGAGGTTTTAACGGCGAACATCCTTAAATAAATTCTAGTCTTTTTTATAAACACTGGTCGAATCATTTTGAAATTAAAAAGAAAACGTAGAATTGTCTAAAATGTTCCGAATAAAAAAAGCGACCTAAAATAAATAAATTATAAAAAAAAACAGTTGTAAGATATAGTGCGCGTCTATATGAATGGATTTCATTAACAAGAAAGTTTTTTTATTAAAATACCGATCTCTTTTAGTTAAAATACCGATCTGTTAGTACGAGTACTTACTATAGTTGTAATTTCACTGCGTCTGTGAATAAATTCAGGCTGATGCAACTCGAGCCGCCACAGCACCTTGCTTCTGGTTCATTGTCAAGGTTACGACGAGTACGCGAGGTTGTATCGTGTTTACTCACTGACCGCTGAAGCGGCAATTACGGCTCGTTTCGCCACTTAACGAGTAACTGGCGCCGATAAGTTTCTGACAGAAGATTTTAATGAGGTTAATTTAAGAATAGGGTAGTTTTCAGGGTCAAAATAATTACATTCTATTTAGTCCGTATTTTAGATTATAAAAAAATATTGGACACGTATTTTTTCTTTTTTCGATTAAACAAAAAATAACAAAGATAATAGCCTATTTAAGTTACCTGCGACGTCACCCTGCGCGAAAAATGCCACGCATCGTGACGTCACACGTAACTTTAATAGGCTATATCTTTGTCATTTTTGGTCTAATTTACAAATAAAAAAATACGTGTCCCTTATTTTGAATAATCTAAAAGACGGACTAATTACATTTTTTTGGGCAACTAGCCTATTGGGATGAAGGAGGATGATCTTTTCTGAGCTGTTGGAGTGAGATGAAAGCTTGTTTTTGGGTTGGGTATACCTAATCATCAAGTAAGATCCTCACCCTCCTAAGATGCAGAGTCCAAGGTTAAGGGTCAGTTCCTAAAATAGGGGTGTCTCTACGGTGTCCTGGCACAGGGTGCAGACCCTCGAAGAGTACAGAACTGGCTACACCAAAGTGTAGCTAAAGAAGTTAGCACTAGGCGCATAAATAGTACTTAGATTACGCAACAAGGGGTAAAGCATTGCCTTACGTCACAGGTCGTATTGAATCCCGAAGCGACACTAAGGATTCTGGGGGTGAACCTTCGTAGCGCAGCGAGGAGGTTCAAGTTTTATCTTGGAGTTAAGGAAGTTTTATCTAGCAATTAAGTTAAGTATCCTTAGTGTAGCGAGGGATTCATTAAGTTAGCCCAAGACAAGGCAGCTTTACTCCCGAGGAGCGTACTCTGCTTTTCACATCTACTGCGAGGAGTGCGAGGAAATAAATCCGATTTTTATTTGATGAGACAGTACAACCTTCGAACGTGAGCATGCTGTGGTGCCCACTACTGCAAGCGATCAGCTGTTGCAGTCACCGGCCGAATAGATGGTGTGAAAAGGCTACAGCACTGGTTGCGGTATCCTAATTCACGGTATACAATCCCACAAGTGGGATGAAAGTTTGCGATAGCAATATCTGTTTTCATTGCCAGGAATCAAAGCTTCCTGTTAAGTAATCTGTGGTTACGGGCTATGCCTTTAAAAATAACTAAGTTACAAGACGTTGACCAAAAGTTTTATTTGCTAAGCCTTCCGCTTAGAAGCGCTATCTATGCGCTTCTAAGCGGAAGGTTTTTAAAAATAAAAATAAGAATTATTCAAAAATACAATAATGGATTTTGGTCACCAGCCAGTACTTATTAGGTGTGTGAAAATCAAATCGAAAGTCGCTCTATGTAAAATATCTGCTGGTGTAGATGTATTCGGTTAGACTGAGGGCCAATGCAAATGCCAACGTAGATGGTGAACCAGGCATAATCTTCCGTTTATCAGGTTGGAAGTAGATAACATAATATTTCACATCTGCATAGTGTTATCAAATCAAAGACTTGTTTAAGTAGTTCCACCGGATATACCCCATTTGTTGAACAATTAGATCGTTGTTTGCGACACAGCTCGACGTCTGTCAATAGTAATTATGTAAGCGCTTACGCAATTAATTCATCAGATCAGCGCAGCAACGTAACTATTGAGATTTTTCCTTCCTTATTTTTATAACTGAACTACTTCCTCCGTGTCAGGTGATGTTAGATTTTTGCACGTTGGAGGGACATCACCGCGCAATCTGCCGTGAATTCAGTATACGTACTTACATAGACGTACCTTATTGTATATGCCCCAAATGTCTAATTAATACACATGTTTTTTAATAATTTATAAGTAAGTTTTTTTGTAGTGCCTAAGTAGGTGTATTTAGTAAATAAATCAGGATCCTGAAAAAAATGTAGTTGCAGATTATGGGGTGTGAGTTAAATTAGTAGGTATTACTGAAGATGATAACGAAATATTATTGTTTCAAACTTTATGGAGAAGGAAAAATTCAGGGTCGGTTTCAGTTTGATATAACGATAGGAACCTCCATGTTTCGATAATTCTCGTTTTAATAAGGCTTTTATTAAATTTTATCTCATATATAAGAAAAACTAAAAACTGTACCCTCATAATGCGTTACAAATTACAACAATACAGCATACCAATATAAGCTGGCCCCTCAATTTATTGACTTTGACTTTACAGAACATAGCACATCATAAGGTACCAAAATCTGTCAGATTTCATTAACCCTTAATTCGATATTGGGAAGTATACTGGACATGGACTTTGAAAAAATCTGATGTATTTATTTTAAATAATATTAAAGACTTTTTGCATCAGATAGGTTGGTTATATCCTGTATTATTAGCCTGAAAATAACTGTCAATGGACACCTGCACCCGGTCAGGCAGAAGTCTTCGCAATGTCAGGCAGGACAAACAAGGTTTACCCGCTCTTGATAATTTTAGAATTACTCGATTTTTTTGTTCTAAAAAAGGCAATGACTTTTTATTTATACATTTCAGATGGTATGTACAAACGTATACACACACTGCAAGCATTATATTTATCATAGATTTTACAGTATTCTTTGTAAAACTTGCATGTCCAGTATACTTCCCATTGCCAGGTTTGCAGTAACTTAGTATGGTTTAGTTATGTTCAGTATACTGGACATTGCCAATAATACGGACTTTTAGTTTCAATATGATATTATGTGATTACGTCCATGTAATGTGCGTTACTCTTAATTTCCTGATAACTCAAATTAATTTAACTTAAAAGTATTCAAAAAAACTCAACAGGGCTCAGAATAAGTGTAAAATAAGCGCACGAGTACAAGGGATGGCACTCCTGAAGACAGTCTTATGGCTACATAAATTCTAAAAACTGGTTTTTTCTGCAACAAATGGCTGCATAACTACCATACCAACTGCAGCAATACTTAAAATACTTCAATTAATATCTGTTGGCCTATTCTCTTATCAGGAAGCAAAATAAGCTGCTATCTTACTTAAGCATCTAGACCAATTGGGCAAAACCTACGCCTGTATGCTGGATCAGCCGATAGAGATTCCACCACTTATTGGTTGCGTGCTATATACGGATCCTAAAAAGATAAATTTTCAGTAAAAAATTACGATATAAAACAAAAGGGGGCAGAAATTGAACCAATAAATAATGAACTTAGTATGCACCTACACGGGACTCTCAAAAACCAATATTATTTAGAACTTGTGTACATTCTCTTGCCATCAACAGCATCTTTCACATATCTACTATTAGGCCCTTATATCTCGACCTCCCAGTGCGAGTGAGTTGCCCTTGCAACAGCCTCAACAGCTGTCAGGGCAATGTGAATGCAATACTATGGTATGCGATGTCTATTTGAGGGCACAGCCACATCAAAGCTCTAAAAAGCAACGAAACTAACAGAAATCTTCTCCTAAACCCTGTCCTCGACGGACCACCTTTCACTGGAACGAAGGGCACAGTGAATCTTAGATAATCGACTCTAGATATTAACTTGCTAAGATACCTATATTCCGGAATTGTGTAAAGCCCAAATTCGCTTCTCCCCTTAATACTATCAAGTTTCTTACATGAATATGCTAGCGATGAATAGGACTAAAAGACAGATGCATATTTTCCTGAAATGCAAAGCCTTTTTGCTACTCCTTTTTTTTAACATTCCTAACGAATAAAAACCGTTGAAAAGAGGGATCATTCTTCAAAGTTGAGCCTTCACGACACTTCTTTACTTTAGAGCGGATTAAGCATGACTTTGTAAGCCAAAACGCATCTAAAATTATACATGAAACAGCATATTTGCATAAAAAAGAGTTTGTATAAAAGTAAAAAAACATATCCTTAATTCGACAATGGGAACTATACTGGACATCAATATTTTTTGTTACTTTTCAGAGAACCTGGCAATGTCCAGTATACTGGACATGCATTTCCTGAAAATGTAGATATACTAGATTTTTTTCATTATTTTTACTGGTTTTAGAAATATCTAAGGATGACAAAAATAATAAAAAAACACAATATTTCGCTTATTTTTGCTCTTGCCGAATTAAGGGTTAATAGAATTTCAACCTTATCACAATAGTAGAAGGGTAATGTTTGACTGGTTAAAACTGACTTGAGATGCTGGTGTCTGTACCTACTGGTTGTAATGTAGCCAGGTCATTTGTAAACTCATAAAGCAATGGTCAATATCAAATTAAATATACAATTAAAGATAGAAACTTCCACGTGCAAGCCATTACATTTGTATGTAATCTTCCACAACAATTATACATCGAATAACCAATTTTGTTCAATTAAAAGTTTTCTGCCACCACAAAGTATGAGTAACTGCTACATATTCAAGAAAATGAGTTCATAGAAGAATTCATTACGTACTATGTACATCAATTATTATAATTAAGTATATCACACTACAGACCAACATATAATGATGTATGTACTACGTATGTAGCATAATATTAATCCTACTAATATTATATAAATGCGAATATTTGTGAGGATGTATTGTATGTGTATGTAGGTATGTTTGTTACTCTTTCACGCAAAAACCACTGAATGGATTTGGCTAAAATTTGGAATACAGATATTTTATAACCTGGATTAACACATAGGATAGTTTTCATCCCGATTAACAGCTAGTATAATTACAATGTTGTTTTCAGGGTTCTGTAAGACCCAAGACGTAAGACCCTGCTCAAAGCTGTGCGTGGTAGACCGTTTCCTAAATCACTTATTGCCGGTCGGGTTTCAGTTAAACCAGATGCAGCTATTTATATTTACGGGACTGCCTTATCAGGTTAAAAACGTAAAGGACTATTGAAGGACCGCCACGCGCCGCGGACTTTAGTAACTACGAACATAACAGTCCCTTCAGCTTCATCCAGGGTTAGGCCTCATTGAATGACTTGATTTTGAGACGTAAAAAAAATGCCTATTTGTGATTTTGGACCTCATAATAAGACTTGTTGTATCCCGATTTCGGCTCAAAAGATGTAGGAATTCAGCCGGGACTAACCAATTTAGCTCTATCCATACATTTTATACATCATTGCTTTGAAAATGAAAATGTTACAGGGGTCATGGCTGTTCTAAAAATATTAATAATTGTATTTCTCCTGCTCTTTCTTTTGTTACGGAACCCGCAGTGCTGGAACCCTACTCATACTTGGCTGTTTTATTTTTTAATCAAAACTGGATCATCGTTAACAATTAGATATTTCTTAACTTTGTAAGTACCTAACCTATGGAAGATTCGTTCGTAACGAGAATATTATGCATGAAAAACTTCCTGTAATGGTTTTGTTGCATCACACAAAGGTGTTATTTATTTCAGATTTATTAATAACGTCGTACTAAATGCGTCTGAATTGTGTAGAGATAAATATAAATGAAAAATAGTTTTTTTCTTAAACATTTTTTATTTTAGTTTTTTTTCTATAGTCATTTTATTTAAGGTCACTATAAAAATTAAATTAATAATTTTACATGCAACTTGAAAGCTTTTTTTGGTTTTGTAAAAACCAATTAATAACAAAAAAATATCCTTGAATATAATATGACCAGTGAACAGTGTTTTGAATTTTTTTCATATTTCAAAATTATTAATTTTTAATTCGTTGCTGCCCATTATTCGTGTTTATCATTAATTGTTTTAGCTTTTAAGCAACACTTCCTCATAAAATGCCTCAATAAAAAAAAAGGTTTTTTAATTATATCTATTATAGCGATGTTCTATCAAAAACCTCCAAAAATCCTTGACCCAGTGGATACTAGGATACCATAACTGATAAACAAGTAAAGTTTTCCCTCGCAATCACGATTTTCATGCGGGTCGGCATCAGCGATCATTACGATGACTTCACAGCATCGCATCATTACCAAAGGATTCCGGTCGGCAATTATCTTGGATACGTAGCCACTGCCCATCGTAACATGACCCATCTTAAAAGGTAGAATTATGTAAAAGTGGATCTTGTATTGCTGGTCACTGACCGTACAAGTAACTACTGTGATATAGTACATAATGTACCGCGCCGGATATTATTTTTAAGACCCAAGATGAACATTTTTATGTAGGTTCTACTTATAAAACAGTTGTTCAGTTTGATGGATCGTCGAATATTTATTAAAATCATCATCAGCCTACAATGTTCTCACTGCTGGGACACAGGCCTCCTCTCTTCACCTCAATGCGGGTTGGTAGATGACTATGTCAAATGTCTTCGAATTTTTGGTTCTAGGACATGGACTCGTGTATAGTTGATAATCGCAGATTTATAACAAGCATTAGGTACAAAATACCTATATGCGAGCTTTTTCCTAAGGTTGAGTGTAGATTGGAAATACGCGAACGGGACTCCAACATGCGACTTTCTGGAAAAAACCTCCAGAAATCGCAACCCCACAAGTGAGGTCAAATTTTTAATCCGATGGATATAACCATCTTTGGTTGACGTTGCACTTTCTATCGAAGTCGTGGAAACACGGATCGGTGAAATAGCCAGTACTGTGGGAAACTCTTCTAGCTATGGGGAGACCTAAACATCTGGTACACCTGCTCAGATGATTCTATGAAGAGGGAACGGCTTCAGCAAAAGCAGATGAGTTGTTCTCCAGCAATTTACATACCAGCGCGGGATTTCGACAGGGCTGCATTATTTCACCTCTGCTGTTTAACATTTATACCGAACTTGTTATGAGAATAGTACTGGAAGACTGATAAATTATGGAATCAGGCATTACTTTGCGGAAATCCATGACATTAAATGTTATGAGAAATATCTAGTTTTAATTCCGTGACAAAAATCCAGGCTTGTTGCAGGATGCAATCCCACCCTATGCAATCATGCATATGCATATGCAACAAAGGAACATGCATATCACACGTGCAAGAAACGGAAAATATGCCATGCAATTATACCTATACTTACTCGACACGTGTTTCGTCCCTCCACGGGGCATCCTCAGGAGATGTCGACTCGACTCGATATTTTTCATAACTTTTAATTACTGAAGACTGGCCTGATGGGATAACGATCGGAGGCCATAAAATATCAAATTTGCGATACGCCGATGATACCACCCTCTTCGCAACAGCGGTCGAAAATATGAGTAATCTTCTTCGAAAAGTGGAGCAAGCTGGCCATGATTTCGGCCTGAAAAAATAATCGCAGCAAGACGAAGATGATGATTGTCGGTCGTGACAATAACAACTCTCCAGAAGTGACTAACATCGCGACTTGCGATGTTGTTCCGGTCTAATCTACCTTGGTGCACTAATTTCTAACAACGGGGGGTGCGCAGATGAAATCAAGCGACGAATGGCTATCATGAGGTCAGCCATGGACAGGCTCGGGAAAATATGGAGAAACAATAACATCACAAAAGCCACAAAAGTACGACTGATCAGGGTATACAGGGTGGAATTTTGTAATGCCACCTGGAGGGAAAGTACTCTTAATACTGCAGATAGAAAATTTTACTCAAAGAAAACATTCTTTTATTTTTGATTAGAAAGCAAATTGCATTCAAAGATTTTCGAAAATTCTCTTCTCCCACCCGGGAATCGAATCGGCTAAAATCTGAAAAAATTATACCCTGTACTTTTATTGTACCGATCGTTAGGGTCAATTAACACGATGAAATCTCTCTAATAAACATGATAAATCAAATGAAAGGAAAACCAAGAAATCTTAAATTAAAGCTCTCGTAACATGTAATAATGGTTTCTTGGTCCATATCGGTGGAATTTTGTAATGCCACCTGGAGGGAAAGTACCCTTAATACTGCAGATAGAAAATTTTACTCAAAGGAAACATTCCTTTATTTTTGAATAGAAAGCAAACTGCATTCAAAGATTTTCGAAAATTCTCTTCTCCCACACCCGGAAATTGAACCAAGAAACCATATTACATGTTACGAGAGCTTTAATTTAGGATTTCCTGGTTTTCCTTTCATTTAATTTATCATGTTTGTTAGAGAGATATCATCGTTATAATTGACCCTAACGATTGGTGCAATAAAAGTACGGGTATATTTTTTTCAGATTTTAGCCGGTTCGATTCCTGGGTGGGAGAAGAGAATTTTCGAAAATCTTTGAATGCAGTTTGCTTTCTATTCAAAAATAAAGGAATGTTTCCTTTGAGTAAAATTTTCTATCTGCAGTATTAAGAGTACTTTCCCTCCAGGTGGCATTACAAAATTCCACCCTGTATAGTGATTCCCATATTTCTCTACGGAGCGGAAACATGGACACTTTGGGAAAGTGAGAAAACTAAGATAGACGGTTTGGAAATTTGGTGCTGGAGGAGAATGCTTGGCATATCATGAAACCAATTCCAAACGCCTTTAGTGAATGGTACCAGAGCTCGAGGCAGATCACCAATGTGCTGGATATACTAAGTATATCAAGGCTGCGGTGCGAGAGGAATGGCGGCAAATTCTGAAGCGAGCCAGTACCCCTGAGGCCTGATGTGACGATCACAACCACTGTGCCAAGAGTGTAGCGACTGAGAAGAAGTGTAAACACTGTTGGTATTGCGGGTTTACATTCTTGCTTAGCTAGGAGATTAGGTGCAAAGCCTTCACAACTATTCTCCATGCACCGACACCAAACGGCCTTAGACAGCCTTTACCGCACCTAAATTCTAGCGCTAATCACACCGTTCTTCTAAACAATACTGGATTAGAATCACAATAAATCAATCCAGTACAGAATCATTTAGTTTGGCAACCTGCGTTACGGACTACAGCTTGTAGATGCTATCAACCATCCGGTGATTCTGAAGTTATATCGTTGCACAACGATATCTACTGGAATCCATTTACTTTCTTATTGTTTTGTCTTAATTATATGCAGGGCTGAGAACGTTCAATGGCAAGCTGGGGTAAATAGAACAAGGTTTAAGGTCAAGTTGACTTCATTTGTAGCAAAACAATGATTTTGAATCAGGACTGTTCAAATTCACAATCAAAATGATAAGATTCGGACGAATTTTATCCATTAAACGGAAATGAACGCATTCTTTTTTCCACAACATTGTTGAAAAGTTGAACTTGGCTTAGATCTGCACATTTATTCATTCACCATAAATGTAGAATGAATTTAAAATATTCTAATGTGAGGAAAACAGTCTACGTTTATTTCTTTAACCGACTTCGAAAAAAGGAGGAGGTGCTCAATTCGTCGGAATCTTGTTTAAAAATATCTTTATTTAATTGTGGTGTGGAAATATCATCAAATGAGTCCTAGCCTAGCCCAGGATGGAGCGTAGTCAGTAAGAGTCTGAAAGACCCTTTGTCTTTATGAATCACAGAGCTTAAAACTAGTTACGTAACGTAGTAGTAACGTTTTCGTTATAGTTTTTAACTGATAACTAAAAGCCCATACTGTTCCTTCGATTCCTGAGTCATGGTATTCTACTTCTTAGACAGTCTCGCGATTTATAAAACACCTGAGAGTGACTCATCAATATAAAATATCTGTTTATTATTTTAATCCAAACAATTAAATTTAAAAAAAACTGGCACTACGTGACAATAAATCTATTTTGATGACGGTAAAAAAAGATAAATTACCTACTTCTACACTACCGGCCTACACCTAACAATAAATAAACTTTATTAAACTGATATCTAATTTTTTTATTTTTAAGATACTAACCCATGATTACGATAGAAAAACATCTCAATAATAAGAGTTCATTGATATCCAATTTTTAATAATAGATTATAAAGTTTATTACCGCTAATTGCACCAACAACTGGATTTTCTTCAGTTTTTTTTTCCATATTGTCGTTGACCTCTTGCAAAGATGACGTAGGTATGTTACGTATACAACAATCTATAGTGACGTATGTATTGAAGTTAAAATGTTTATGTCATAATTATATACCTTTGGAGGTGTATGCAAAGTTAAAGATTTTATTAAAGTAAAATACAATAATTTCAGTAACCTACAAACATTGCGCTGTAAACATATGCCCCGAGGAAAATGTTTTCCCACCAAATACTGATCGATTTTAAGACTTATTTTTCCAAAAATAAGGCTTAATATCAGTCGGGGTTTGGTGGCACAAAAACGTGCCATTGGAGCATTGGGGATCGGGCGGTTAATGTATGCTGAAAGCTATACCGTTCTGTTTAAGGGTCAGTTGTTTGATCAGTGGTTAAAAATAGTAACAAAATATTTGATTTTTAATTATTAACAGTTAGTCTAACTACTGATCAGGGTTTCATTACATATGAAAAATAAAATTGGAACAGTTATGAACTTTAAAAATGGTAGATATATTCTTATAAGTTTGATTTAGAAAAAAAGTTGTAGGTAAACAATGCAAAGATTATGCCTCATCAATGAGTTTGCTGGCGATAATACCGTATTTATTATTTAGAATAATTTGCATTTAAACTGTTAACATAATAACATCTAACATAGGGCAATGACCTGGAGAATATTTTGACTTGTTATATGCAATCATAGCACAAATTTAAACAATATTTTTGTAACTACGATAAATAAAATAAAAAACGCAATTTATTCTATCATGTATAAAATTAAGAAAAAGTGTATACCTAAACCGTATACAGCTATTAACTTTTTTTAAATATACATAAAGAACCTATAAATTGATTTATGGTCAAAATTAATTGCCGCCAAATTACTAAGTGCTTCCAAGTACTGTTAGTCTATTACCCATGAATCCATCTATAAATACACACAGTTTTAAAAATCATCTTGGAGAAATTTAGATTTTAGTAAATCCAAACCTATGAGAAAAACAAACAAGAAAAAAAAACAATGAAAAAAAATAACAAAACAGCAACAACAATCTAAATAACTAATCTACAATATTGCGAAACAACGGTAGAGAAGAAATTAATTTTATTACTTTTGGTTATAATATTGTTTTGATCGCCTTAACACTTAAATCGACAGATGTTAAGCTGCTGCCAACAAAAAGATTAACAAACAAACATTAGCAGAAGGTACTCAGACCTTACTCAACTTTTTTTAATTTAAAATAATAAAAACGTAAACAAAAGCTCGCGGCCTTGCTTTACAACAGATTATAACATACGAACCTTTTAATCATCTCGTACATGTACGAATACAACATACAAAAGGCATAACCAGAATTGTCTACCTTAACTGTTACAATTTAAGACGTAATAAAACTATATAACATCCGTTGGTAACGATTATAAAACAAAGCGTTATTCATAATACGTAGCTTAATTTGGTGGGACAAAAAACTTTAGTTGTTCGCTCGCCTCATAAGAAACAAAACATCCTCATTTAGTACAAAGTCAGATAGCTATCTGAGCGTAATTATATCTGAGGATTATAAAGCAGTTCAATGGCCCTGTGACAGGGACAACAATGGAAATATTTGAGGAAGATTTCTTGATCACAACATCAAGGACAATTTTGAACCCAGATTATCTTGGAAACAAAAATTTTGCACCCAGATTATCTTGGAACAAAAATTTGAACCCAGATTATCTTGGAAACAAAAATTATGTAAATTATAACGTTGGTCCATTTAAGGTGATATTGGATCCAATCCAGGTGCAGTTACTTATTTTAAAAATTTTATATCAATGGTTCACTTTTGCGGGCAATACCTCAGTAAATGATACTTTACTTAGGACGTAATTATGTGGCAAATGAAATAACGATAGCTGTCTTAGGGCTGATTTTCAATAGTCAGATAACTTTTATCTGAGGAATAAAAATGGCGGTTTGACAGCTTATCTATGGAAAATATGACAAACCGTTAGTTTTATTTTTCAGATAGCGGTTATCTGACTATTGAAAAACCAGCCCTTAGAATCTCAAACCACTGACCAAAGAGGTCTACCTATATTTCAGAACTTGAAGTAAAGAACATCTCATATACTAGTAGGAAAAGGTACCCTAACTTGGTTACTCCATCTCTAAATATCCTAGTTCTAGAAAATGTGGGTTATGGGACATCTCGCCCACAAAAAAACTGGCCCACAGGCCAGATGTTCCCTTTTTAAAATGTGCATGGGTATATTCGCCCGGAGCCCCGGACCAATTTAGTAGAACAAGCCAGATGTCTTCTTTTAAATAGTAAATGGATATTTCGGCAAAACCGTATATTTTTAATTAAATTTCTGTTCATATTAATTCTAGGCAGGAGGATTATTTAAGTATATACCACTTTGAACTTATGCTTGCCTAGTACTTTTGCTGATTATGTTATTATTGAACAGATATTTAAGTAAAAATGTACGATTTTGCCGAAATATCCCTAAAAGAAGACATCTTGGTTGTTCTACTAAATTGGTCCGGGCGAATATACCCATGCACATTTTAAAAAGGGAACATCTGGCCTGTGGGCCAGTTTTTTTGTGGGCGAGATGTCCCATAACCCGAAAATGGGGAAAATGTACGTGTATTGCTATTTGCTATAGATTCAGCGGTTCAAAATTTCAGCCTGCTAGCTTATCGGGAAGTGTCTCAAAATTGAGTTGCAAAAGTCCAACCGGAGCGACAAAATTATCGCGATGTAATCGTAAGGAAAAGGTAAATAAAAGAATAGTAAAAAAAGTGCATCAGAATTATAGAGCAGTGGTGACCCAGTGGTATCGGATCCGACTTACGAGTTGTAGGTTGTGGGTTCGAATCCAGACAGGACATAACTTTGTGTACCTAATTGATTACATCACCACTGCTCTGAAAACGGTGAAGGAAAACATCGTGAAGAAACCGGCATGTCCTAGAACCAAAAATTCGAAGACATGTGACATTCATCAATCCGCACTGAGCCCGCGTGGTGGATTATGGCCCACTCCTTCTCACAGAGAGGAGGCCTGTGTCCCAGCAGTGGGAACATTAAATAGGCTGATGATGATCAGAATTATGGTGATACCCATATTAAAGGGTGTAGCATGCAATGAACTGGATAATGTATCACGTCTGTCGACTTTTGTATGAACCAACTGATTATTTTTTTGCGTTTATGATATAATAAAAGTTCATATTCTGTACAGTAACCTTCAAAAGTAAATTATATCATTTGTAAGGAAACTACTTTTTTACAGTTTTTAATAATATTACTTAAACATTACTTAACAACGGACAGTTATTTTTTTTTTTATGAATAAACCAGATGTTTCGATTAAATGACCGAATGCCGTCATAATTTTTTTGACTAAAATGATAATTAACTCATTGCATACTCTAGTTTTGTAACTTCACGCTGTTTTAAATATCTTCTTGTTTTAATTACCTCGATTTTAATGATGGACGATTTCCGTGCTTTTTGTTCCTCTTTATGTATGTATGAG
Organism: Agrotis segetum; assembly: GCA_036375495.1. Taxonomy (NCBI): domain Eukaryota; kingdom Metazoa; phylum Arthropoda; class Insecta; order Lepidoptera; family Noctuidae; genus Agrotis; species Agrotis segetum. The sequence continues at coordinate 1,699,234 of JAQSVV010000032.1, forward strand.
ATCATTTGAATCATCAGCTGTTCCATACATACTGTGATCTACGGTCTTTACCGACTCTCCATTCTTCAAATCTATCTCAAATATGGTCTTCCCCCCGGACGTATACGAGAGGGAACTCCAGTCCACTGCCGCACGTGGAGGTTTCCTGTCTTAACACCCCGAAATGCTTTTGGCTTAGACCTACGGTACGTTGGCATGTACAGAGACGGACATGTGCCTTTCATCCCGAGAAAAGTGCTGCTCTCAAGGAAATCGGAAATAACGTTCATTTTAGATGGTGGATGCAGGATCCAAATTGATTCATCATCAGCCTATAACTGTTCCCACAGTTGGGACAAAGGCGGGTCTCCGTGAGAGGGAGTGGGCTATAATTCAACCCTGGCCCAATGCGGTTAGACAGATATCATCATATCACAAATGGTTTCGATTTTATTTTTACCTAATCAATGGAATGTAATAAATTCATAAATACTACGAGTTAAACGTGAGGTCTTAAATTATTTATGATCAGATGCCAGAAAAGTCATAGAAAAGAAAATAAATTTATCCAATGCGAACAATCACGATATTTTGCCAAATCATCTGTTCCATTGTTGTTAATAAGAGCCTCGATACTGATGATTGATATGTATCTATTGATGACGCACTCATTCAAACATTTGTAACGTCAGCATAAAAGTAAGCGATACAATAATTTAGTAAACTGTTTTTGTTTTTGATATTTAACGCAGTCGCTGAAAGCCTAATATTAAGCTGTAGATTGATGAGATTGACGGCCGAAATCAAAATATTAAAAAAAAAACTTGGCAGAGGATGATCTTCAATCCAACCCATTTGACTAGCTCATATTTTTACAAGTTTAATACCTTTAGTTTTCTCTTTATAATAAAATATTATACCTTAGATTCATGTAAACCTTACTATAAAAATCTAGAATTCTTTTCATAAGAATCTTCAGAACATTCTTAATAGTATTAATTTGTTTTAAAATTCCGGTTCATCAATCACCTTTTTAAAAAATAGTAAAAAGTGTTAAAATCAAGTTAAATTAGTGTTATTTAGTTTAATCTAGTTAAAATATACATGAAACATTAGTTAGACAGTGTTTTTTATCGCAAAATCTTCGTAAAATCAGTGACTGAAACCAGCTGTCAACGGAACATCTCAACGGTGACGGATTTCAAATAATCATCGAACCCGGGGAGTATTTTTATATGTTTTTGTAATTGTAGATTATTTACATTACATTACACTGAACATGACACAATACTGCTCCGGTTTCTGAGCAACGTCCATCACACACCGGCACTGGTTTATGACTCCTTTTGCTTGACAATTGGTGGAAGCAGAATCGAAGACGTAAACATTCGCCCAGACAATAAACACTACAAATAATAAACTACACAAAATATAATATATCAGCTAGATAATGTACTTTAATCCTTAAAAAAAAAAAAAAACTTTACATGTGACAAAGTCTTATATTATTGTCAAATAACAGAATTTAAGCAGTATAACTTCCTTTAAATCTCTTTAAATTTGCTTATTACTTTAGTTTTCTAATTAATTTTAACTCTTAAAACTATAACTTTCAATTTAATTTCTTTTCTTTTCCATTTTTTTTTTTCCCCCAGTCTACCTCCCATTTCTAAAATATCCCAAAATCTCTATTTTCAAAAAACATTAATCTGCTTAACTTCACACATTTCAGGTGACATCCCAAATCAAAATGATGACCCGCAGTGCAACCATCAAGGAGTTGGAAGCGAAGCTGAGAGCTACATTAAAGGAACTTGACCGTTCTAAAGCAGAATGCAAAAAACTTCTCCAGGAGATGGATGACAGTGAAGTGGAGGTGCAGAAGGTTGTCGAAAAGAACACCTTCCTCAAGAACCAGCTGGCTGAACTACACATTGAACACATGGACTTAGCCGATCAGCACAGTCAACTTAAACATCAAGCATTGACATTCCAACAGTGTAGTGATACTTATGAACTGGCCATGCACCGTATATCAGAACTGGAACAGGAGCTATGTGATGCCCATAAGGCCCTTGCACTCTCGGAATCTGCTAAAATTAGTGATCAGGTTTCTAACACCACTAGCCTATTTCATGAATTGGTTTGTACCTCATCAAAATTAGTGTGTGAGCCGGCTGTAACAATTGATTTAACTGGTGATGACACCATGCCATTGTGTCCTATTATGACAAGTCATAATAAACTTAAAAAATATATTAAAATTAAGAAATTAATAAAACGGTCACGAAGGTCAATCAAAAAACAAAACCTTTTAAAAATAAATATTTCCCTAAGAAAGGAACGTGTAATCCTGTCTAAAAGTCTTAACATTTGTACTAGTGAGTTAGATCAATGTAGGGAAAAATATGATATTGACACTCAGCTGCTCCAGGATGATCTATTATACAAGGAGTGCTTGCTGAAAGATATTTTTGAAAAATATGAAAGATCACAGGAACAGTTAAGTGACCGCCTGTTTGAGGCCGGGGAGTTGCTGGACTTAGTGAAGTGTAATGCTGAGCGGTATGAGTCGCTTACAAATAACTTCCCCTGCAGCTGTACCAACCAACAACCACCTCCTCAGCCTCAGCTTGACTTGTTGACTCTTCCATCAGAAGAGTCCTGTAATTTAAATAAAAAAGGTAAAACTATTTTTTTTTGTGATGAATTAGGTTCAGGCTTTGGAAAAATACTACATAATCACCTAAGCCATAGTTTTACCAACCATTGTTATCACAACATAAGCTTTAAACAATTAATAAACAGAATTGCTAATTCAAATTTAAATGATTATTCTTCAATGGTTCTCCTATTAGGTAATAGTACAGGTTTGAAATGACATTGTTGAACTGTCAGTTGAACACATAATTGAATTGTCCTGTGTTGAGCTTGATAAGCATGTTATAGTGTGTGTATACAGACCCCCAAATTACCAGACTCTTCCTATATTCGATTCTATAATGGAAGATGTGTTAAATAAAGTATGTAGTAGTAATAAATCTATCATCATCTGTGGTGATTTCAATATTAATATATTAGAAAATAACTCCAACAGTATCAAATTGTTGAGTCTTTTTAAATCATTTAACTTGTCACATATTTTTATGGAACCTACCAGAGTGACAGCTTCTTCTGCCACTTGTATAGACAATGTTTTTTCAAATTGTGATTATTTGCATAAGGAAATTATAAATAAATTGCCATCTGATCACAGTGGCCAAACAATAACGTTTTGCGCCTACACACCTACGCAAAAAACCCAAATAAGGTATAGGCCAATTACATGTAAAAATTTAGAAAAATTTAATGATTCACTAGCGAGTAAATTATGTGATCAAAATATCTTTAATAATATAAATGACCCAAATGAGTTTTATGCCGAGTTTTTTGCAATTTTAAATACACAATTTACTGACACGTTTCCAGTTAAAACTAAAACTATCGTCACAAAATTCTTATTTAGTGATTGGGCGACACCTGGAATTCGTAAAAGCAGAGAAAGGCTTTTTGAACTTTATGGTCTAAAGAAACACATTGTGAATGATACCTTTCATCAGTATGTTGCTAAATATTCTAAAACTTTCAAAAATGTATGCAAAACAGCTAAAGCTATTCATATTAGTAATAAAATTAAATCAGCCGATGATAAAATTAAAACAACTTGGAAAATTATAAATAATGAGACAGGTAGGAATAAACAGCGCAATAACGAATTTAATTTAGAAACTGCACATGGCCCTGTAAGCACAGATGTAGAAGTAGCTCAGGAATTTGAAAAGTTTTTTTCGAATATACCTCTCAAGACGACTGCGTCTTTAAATTCGTCACCCGCACTCTCTGCTGCCTTACTTAGAAATAATGTAAAGGCCTGCCCGAAGGAGTTTAGGTTTCGGCACACGAACCCCCAAGCTGTGATTAAAGCATTCAAGGATCTTAAAATTAAGTCAACAGAAGATCTCTGGGGAATGTCTGTAAAGGCCTGTAAATCTGTAATAGAAACCGTGGCACCTTATCTAGCTTTTATATTTAATAGCAGTATAGACCAAGGAGTGTTTCCGGATCTTATGAAGCACAGTAAGGTAGCTCCACTTTTCAAATCGGGTGATTGTAAAGAACCGAACAATTATAGGCCTGTATCAATTTTGCCAGTCTTCAGTAAAGTGTTTGAAAAGTTGATGCTTGCACAACTGCTATGTCACTTCAATAGAAACTCCATCTTTCATGGTCAACAGTTCGGTTTCACCAAAGGTCGTTGTACAACTGACGCCGGTGTTACCCTATTGAAGAACATTTTTAACTCCTGGGAGGAAGCACAGGATGCCATAGGAATCTTTTGCGACCTCTCAAAAGCATTCGATTGCGTCAACCACAAAACGCTTTTGCTGAAGTTAGAACATTATGGTATTAAAAATAAAGCCCTTGATTTACTAAATTCATACTTAAAAGATAGACAGGTTAAAGTTCAGATAAACGGTACAAACTCATTGGGGGTTGAAATGACTATGGGAGTGCCTCAAGGTTCTATTTTGGGTCCATTCCTCTTCTTAGTCTATATTAATGATTTACCTCATTTATTAAAAAATCAACCACAGATGGTGTTATTTGCTGATGATACATCTTTAATTTTTAAAATTGACAGACGTGCACAAAATTTAGACACCGTTAATGACTGTATTCTTAAGGTTCAAAATTGGTTCACTGTTAATAATTTAGTTCTTAATGAAAAGAAAACAAAATGTATTAGATTCACTTTACCAAATGTTAGAAGAAGCGAATGTGAAATTTTATTGAACGGAAAAAAATTGGAATTTATTAATCAGACAGTTTTTCTAGGAATCACATTAGACGATAAATTACAATGGGGCCCCCATATAGCATCTCTAGCAGGGCGACTAAGCTCAGCCGCTTATGCTGTTAGAAAGATAAGGCAGTTAACCGACGTCGAAACTGCGCGTTTGGTTTACTTCAGCTACTTTCACAGCATTATGTCATATGGCATCCTATTGTGGGGCCGGGCAGCTGACATTGAATCTATTTTTATTTTGCAAAAAAGAGCTGTCAGAGCAATTTACAATCTACGTCGTCGCGAATCTCTTAGGGAATTATTCAAAAAAATTAATATAATGACAGTGCCTTGTCAATTTATTTATGAAAATATAATGCATGTTAGGAAAAATCTTCATCTTTTTAATAAAATAAGCGACAGACATAATTTTAATACGAGAAATAAAGATAAAATTGATCAACCATATTTTAGATTGTCGAAAGTACAAAAATCTTTTATGGGGTTCTGTGTTAAATGTTACAATAAAATACCGAGTGAAATCTTAAATCTAAATGAAAAAAATTTTAAAAGGTACATAAAAAACACCCTTAGTAAACAAGCATATTATAAATTAGAAGATTATATTCAAGATAAAAATGTTTGGAAACATGCTGGTCCTGCTCCATAGTACAATGTAGGGCTTAAACAAGGTCAAGCTGGTTGAAATTTTAATGCTCACACACTTAAATTATATTCGTAAATTGTGTAATTTCAATATTTTGTTAAAATGTGAACGCCATGTACCTTTTTGCTTTTTTTATTTCTTATTATTATTTTTTAATTTTTAGTCTAGATTATCAAGGTACATTGCTTTGACATTAATTATTTCAAATGCTGTTAAAAAAAATATTGTAAAACATTTTTTTTAAAAGAGTAAGTATGGAGTTTCTTGCCCATTCTTCTCCATACAACCTACCTTAGCGAATGGGTGTAGAATCAATCCCTTCCCTTCCTATTCCCCTTAAATTTAAATATCGACGTTCAAAAGTGCCTCTTTGATGGCCTAATTGGAATAAATGATTTGACTTTGACTTTGACTTTGACCTTTTGTTGCACACCGTACAAATACATCTGCGCTAGCGCACCTTTATCTCATAGTTAGTCAGTAGTTCAGTACCCTGTCACCTGTGGTCTTCAGATCCCGTTCATTATTTTACTGTTAGTCATTGTCCTTTGACATGAGAAAATGCTAAATTGTTTTATAGAAAATCCAACTTTTGATTAATTGAATATTCAAAGACGTAACAACGATAATAATTTGTTATAAAGTCCGTTTTATTAAAAGATAAATTTTACGGATAAAAAATACTCTTTCCGACATTAGATCTTCACATAATCTGAACAAAACAATGACTTTAAAACAGACTTTTGACCTCTACATTTGTCTTGATATTGTAAATATTGACCAATTGACGTATAGAAGTGTAATATTTAGCTAATTCACAAAATAAATAAGGCTTTATCATTTTTACCTTTTTTTAAAATGTGGCGGTCAAACCTCCCAAGTTCTCAAGTTCAAGGCAGTAGAGCACACCGTATGTTTTTAATCATTCAAGTCAAGGGGCATTTATGAGAAGAAAAAAAAAGTTGCGACGAACACAGGCAGAACGCAATACAGGCTTCTAACTGGGCCTCTCTTAGAGAACCAAAGCCTGTCGGTTGCGGGGCTGTCTTATCGGGGAACCATGAACTAAAGGGCCTTTGAAATTTGAAGGACACCGTAGATTTTAATCAGTACGGGTCTGACAATCCATCCCGGCCCGGCTTGGTTGGGAGGACTAATTTGAAGATTTTTTCAAGGTAAAAAAAAAACAACACACATTAAAGAAATGAAGATGAAGATCGTATGACCAACAATAAGAAAGAAAGATTGTATTTTACGAAAGATGCATTGTCTTTCATAAGAATTAAAACTGTGCTTCAAATTCAGAAATTGTTCCGATACTTGAACCAACAAGAATGTAGGCATGACGGTCTCATTCATTGATGCCAAAAGGACAACAAACTATGCGTTCGGAAAAGTAGCATAAAATAGTGTTATTGAGGAAGATCAAACGGATTCTTGGCATTGAACTTGAGATCAACCCACTTGGCGTGTCCGCCAAATGTGCTGAATACATTGTAATCTTTATTTGCGGTTACTGGTACTAACGCTTTTGAATCGGTAAAATATTCTTTGGCCGACTTTTTGACAAAGTGATGGCGAACCCTGTACCAATGTTAACTTCGAAATTAACCTATTTTTAGGTTTGCGTACCCAAGGGGTAGAACAATGCCCTTAGCACGTATTTTCACTCTTTTACTTTACAGTATTTACAGCGTTTCTTGAGGATTCTTGTATGAAAATAAGGAACAGCGCCTCTGGTGTGCGGAGAAGGAACTAATTTTTCCTTTGAAAATTGACAATTTCAAATTGTCAAAGTTCCAGTTTACTTTACGTCTCAAATACTGAAAATTCATGCTAAGGGTACTGGTCCCTATCCACTAAAACTCCGGTGTCCGTTCGTCTGTCTATCCGTCTGTCACCAGGCTATAAGTATCTCATGACTCGCAATAGTTAGTTAAATTTTCACAGATGACGAATATTTACTGTAGCGGCTATACGAGTAACAACAAAATATTATAAAGGAGAATAAAATACTTTTGGGGCTCACATACAACAAACGTGATAATATTTTGCTTCGAGTCCGGCTTGCACTTGGTAGGTTTTTTCATCTGCTAACTACTCTTAGCAGGAATTTTCAGTATTTGAGACGTAAATTTAACTGGAAAGACAATTTCAAATTAACAATTTTCAATGAAAAAAATAGTGCCTTCTTCGCACACCAGAGGCGCTGTTCCATTTTTTCATACAAGAAACGCTGTAAATACTGGAAAGGCGCTGCAAAAGTAAAAGAGTGAAAATTCGTGCTAAGGGTACAGGTTCTTCAAGGTGGCCTTTAGCTGACCTCAGCATTGTCCGGCTAAGTAGACGACAACCTCATATGCTACTGTTTACAAGATGCCATAAATATCCTGGTCATCATCATCAGCTTCATCATCTATCTGAATCAAGATAGTTTTTGTCAACGATTTTGTAAACATCGATACGCAGTTGGTTTTTAATCTACTTGCAAAAAGAGGCAGTAATAGGAGACTTTTTAGTAAGTAAGTACTATTTCTCTAAAGAACTAGGTACTTACTTACTTCACAAGTAGTTTGTTTTTTGTTAAAAAAAAAAACATATAACTGTGAATGAAAAAGCGAAGAACCTAGTGAAAACTCTTCGTCTTCGCTTTTTCCAGTTTGCGTAGTGAATCTATTTTACAGCTTATTTTTATTAGACCACCTAATGCCATCAGGACAAAGGCACCATTTTATACAAGCATGGCCATGTCCCGTCCATTGACGCCTACACAATGGCCCGACATTACAACTTCACTTATTTAGATCATCTCATCATAGAAATACTTTGCATACGGAGCAAAAAATGGATTGGATTCAGATCGCGTGTACAGTCACGATCATAAGAGAATACACCTTTTCTCGTATACAAAATGTTTTAACTTTGATAAAATTATGTTGTATTAAAGTGTTTGTTACCGAGATTGAGAGTTATTTCAAGAAGTTTTAGCTATTCAAATCCTACATCTGAAACAACTATTTTCAATCAGTCCAGTAGGAGATTTCACTTTTTAAATGTTGTTAAATAATGACACATTGATGTTTGTGACTGTATCTAGTTACAAGTTATAATTTCATAGATCAGATCATCTATACAAGCTAAACGTTACAATGTAATTGTTGTTTATTAAAAAAGTTGATGATGGGTTATCGGAAACAAGTATCAGCACGTAGCTACATTCAAAGTGCTGGTATTTCATTAATGATTTGGTTTGAGTTTTTACTGTCAGCCTGTTTCTGTGTCAAAAATTCTGTGTTTTTAAAGCGGTCTAAGAAAGGATCTAGTTTAGTAAACGCTCGTTACATTTTTAGGACTCTAAATGGTGACAGCATGCTCTCGTCGAGACTCAACGAGCTCTATGCTAGTGTGAGAGCGTACATACATCCAATCGTAGCTGAAACTTAAGGGCCACTTTGATCACTAGTTAAACTAACATTATTTTTAAATTATGGTTTATATTAACAAACGGTTAGCTTCACTACTGATTAAACATGATAAATGAGCGCTCCCTTGTGGATACACTTTCAACTCTGTCTCGGAGTGTCTCGACGAGAGTTTTTTTCTACCGTGGAAAAACATAAAATGGGTCCTACCATCCAGGGCGGGACGGTAGGGACTGTCAGACTCGTACTGACTAAAATCCACGGCGTCTTTCAATAACCCTTCGTTCTAGGTTAGAGTAAGTTGACCTTAGTATTTACATATATCTATTCAAAAACACGGCCTAAAAGTAGGTAAATCGAAGTACATTAGAAAAACTATACGGACATTTTAATTTGTGCCAATCTAGTAAACAGTTACTGAAGAAAATTCACACTTCTCAATTTGTTTTCATAGGAACAGTTACAGCTGGATCTGGGTCTAATGAAATATGTGATAATTGGACAAATATGGTTACATTTTACGGTATTTATTATCATGACATCCTCGTTAAAAGTAGAATATTTTTACTTGATTTTATGCTGTTTAATATCACAAGGCCATTTTACTACTAGCAAGAGGCATTTTGAATCAGTAGTTAAAATAACTATTTGTTAAATCCATTATTTAACCATTTGTTAAAAATTGTATGAACAATAGATACGAATAGATACGATCTCAAATAGTCTTATCTTTATTCGAGAGTCGAGAAAGAGTAAATTAAAGCCTTTGATCATAACGGAAAACTCTTTTCATTCATAAATTAAAGAAGTCAAGTTCGTAAGTTTGGGTGAAGGATAATAAAATCTCTAAAACTAATAAACTACTTAAAAAAAAACATTTCACAAATAAGAAGCTGCTTTATTACTAAGTGCCATTTAAAAAAAAGAAAAAATGTAAAATAATCAAATGAGTCCTCCCACCCTAGGCACACCCTAGGCAGGGCGCGAGGGTCTGTCAGACTCGAACTGACTAAAATTACTAAGTGCCTTATGATAAGTTTTTTAGAAGCTGCAGAAGTCACAGACTCTTATTAAAAACTAAAGTTCTGAATTGTATCTTTAGTCATAAAACGAGTATTGGGTACTTAAGAGGGCTTTCACACGGTTCGTTGATTTTGTGCGACTTTTGGAACCTGATTCTGGGTATGACATTGCCACAAATAAAAAAAGTACATATACTCGAGAAAGTTTGATTCTTTCTGCGTGGAGTGCTTTAAACACATTTTTAGATTTGTTTACATACATATGTAAAAACCTTATCTCTGTAAAGGATGTTTCATAAAATTCTACTTTTTGTCATACTTTTGTACCGAATTACATAGAAGGTATAGTAGTAAAATAATATTTGAAAATGTCCTTGGTACATCTGAAAGATTATAATTGGACTGCATTAATCACTTTTTTATTTTTCATTCAGAAATAAACCAAAAATAATTTTTCAAAACAGGAAGAATTTGACATTTTTTCGTCCGAAATTATATTTTTTATCTATCAAGATTTACTGAATATTCAATCAAAAAGTATTGAATAACTAAGGTTACTATGTTAGCTTGCATTAAAAAAATAATTAGCTCATTTAAAAGTAAAATAATAGTATTAAACAATTATAATATGCAATGACAAAATTCAATATAAAACCAAGAACGGTTTCTTCTTTGATTTAGACGGCGCGGGGCGCCTTCTGAGGGAGGACGTATCGCTCGCAACCATTTTGACATTAGTTGCGTAATTATTAAAATTTAAAATACACGCCACCATTCATGACCTTTACACGCGGCGCCAGTGTCTTTGTCATGACATCAAATTCCATGTGAAAAATGTAGTACCTCGAATTTTCCGCAGGTCATGAGTGGTGGCCAGTAATTTTCCCAGTCGCCAAGAATACAGTTTAACCTACCTTTCTTGATACAAGCTAATATTTTGAATTAATTTGATTGAATTTTCCGACTATATTCGAATGTGGATATAATTGTAAAAAAAAATAATGTAAATAATACAAAAAAAAAAACAATTTAAATAATTCTGATACTTTTTTTTCTGAATTGGTAATTATATGTAATTTCAGACTTGCTAACTTCCCAAACATTCCAGTTCGTTTGGATAATATAGCTCGCTGCGGGACCCACCATACCACCGGTCATGCCCCTGGTGGTATGGCTTTTTATTACGTGGTAAAATCATCAGATCAGCCCTTCCACCCAGGGAAGGACAGGAGGGACATACAAACTTGTAATGACTAAAATCTACGGTGTCCTTCAATAACCCATTGCGATCCGAGGCTATGGATACCCGATAAGACATTCCGCGACGCCCGGCAGGATTTGGCTCTCTAACGTGCGCCCCGAAAATCCGTGAAAAATTGATCTGATCGTTTTGAGGTAGCGGTTTACCAGAGAAAAGTTTTGTTTTAAACTTTACCCGTCTTATTACAAAAGTTTGAGTTAGTACTGGTTTAAACCTGGACTAAATAGTCTAGGATTGTTACGGTATTAAAGTTAGTCCCAGGCTTAAAATGTGATCATATTACAAATCTAAGACCAACTGAAGATCAGTTAGTCCAAAGATCATCCATGGTTAACACAGATAAAAAATGAAAAAAGGACAATCATTCATTCTTTTACACTGGCTTCATTCAATATGACATTCCGTTTTTACTAATGTTGATATTAAATACTTGAAATGTATAATAACTCTTTATTCCTAAGTCCTAACAAACAAACCATTTAATTTCATGTCCAAGTTCCATCCTCTTGAACGAGCGCAACAAACACACATATCGCGTTTTTTTATCAAGTTATATTTTTATCAAAGAACGTGAAACGGAGTACATAGTAAAAACTATATGGACTTCCTATGTTGCTAGTTTGCGGCGTAAAATAAAACTATCTTTTTTCTTCATGTATTTCTATTACATTTAACAATCAAGTCAATAATTTTAATATCCATTTTTAACGCTTTATAAACAATAAACACAGAAATTTACAGCCACGATACCCTCAACTTTTTGTAGAAATTGACATTTGACAGTAGTACCAAAGTTAGACCATGGATAAACTAGGGGTCTCGCGGGTTTATCTTTAGTACCATAGATAGTACAAGGATTAGTGAGAAACTTCATTTTATAATAAGGTTTTTCTTAGTCCATGGTTTAAACCTAGAACTAATCCCAGTACTATATTTAGTCGGCGTTTTGGAATAAGACGGTTTGTATTCGTTTTTGATGTCGGTACTTTTTTCAAAAAGTTTTTTTTTTCATCAATGTATTTTTATTAGGTTTGATCGAAGAGATTTGAAGTCTTGTATCAGGTTCGGCATCCAGTCAATTGCGGTATTCCGTTTTGGCAGCTGCATTGTATTTTTACCTGATAAGACAGTCCAGTGACCAAGGCATGCTCCTACTCTCAAATAGAAATCGCTTCTCGGCGTCGTACGTCACGCGGCTGTTCTCCCTCACGTGTTCCACCTCCTACTTCGCTAGCATGACTGCTTTGCATAAGGATTCGAGGTGACTACTTCCTATTCCGTCTTGCCCCGCAGATCGTGGCCTCGATCAATGCCGGGTGCTATTAAATTGACTCAAGTGCATCGAGTTGGGATTTGGCAAACCTGTACCACTTCATGTACCTAACTTTTTTGCAGCCAACTCAATAAGAGGACTAATATTGTGGGTCGATGTCAACGGCACCCCAAAAAGGTCAAGATAGCCTGTCATTTTTACGGTTACACCTCAGAAAGATAGAACCCAGTCGGATTGGCTCCTTTTTGCGGAAAAATTCACGTCTTAGCAGCATTGAAGCTCAAGCACTCAACCGGCCATGGCTCTTTTGCCTGATATTATTTTGTGAATTTTATTCCTGAATAAAATTCACAAAAAACAGATACTACTCAGGAACCCCGAAGACTTTCAACTTGAACTGCACAATCGCTTCCAGTGCCTAACCGAATGCGAAACTGTGGACGAGATTAATAATGGGTTGGTGGAAACTGTCCAAGCTGTGGGGTCCAAGTTTTTTAAGACCCCGCGCCGCAATAAGCCTCAAAAGCTCTCGAACGGAAAAAATCCGGTTGATGCAGGACCGGACCGAGATGAGGCTGCAATCTTCAGCTGATATGTCGGAATATGGCAAACTCAATAGACGAATCTCTAAATGAATGCAACGTGACCTGCGCTCCTTTAGTGCGGCATGTATCAAAGAGGCAATCGAGCGGAACCGGGGCTCAAAAGTGTTCGCAAAGAATTCGTCTATTGGGCAGAGCCAAATGACAAAGCTGAAGATTAACGACGGCAGCATCATTTCGACTAAACCAGAGAACCTAAGGGAGCTTGAGAGGTTTTACGGACAGTTATATACATCAATACGACAACCCAGTGTCGGTACATCTTGAGACGCAAGAGCTAAACTGACTTGACACTACACTGAGGATATCCCAGACACCAGCCTGTACGAGATTAGAATGGCTCAACAGCTCAAGAATAACAAGTCGCCGGGTGAGGACGGAATCTCAACAGAACTTCTGAGAGCGGGTGGAAAACCGGTACTACTCTAGTCCTCCAGAAGTTATTTAATTCCGTCATACTCAAAGGTTCTACGCCAGAAGCATGGCACAGGAGTGTGGTTGTTCTTTTCTTCAAAAAAGGGGACAACACCTTGTTGAAGAACTACAGGCCAATCTCACTTCTGAGCCATGTATACAAGCTGTTCTGAAGAGTCATTACGAACCGTCTCGAACGCAGGTTTGATGACTTCCAGCCTCCCGAACAAGCCGGTTTCCGAAAAGGTTTTAGTACTATAAACCACATACACACGCTCTGCCAGATTATACAGAAGACAGAGGACTATAATCGGCCATTGTGTTTAGCGTTTGTGGACTATGAAAAAGCCTTCGATTCAATCGAAACCTGGGCAGTATTGCAGTCCCTCCAACGATGTCACGACTATAGGTATATCGAAGTGTCGAAGTGTTTGTATAGAAACGCCACCATGTCCATCCGATTTCAGCAGGCGTAGCATGGCGCCGTAGAAAGGGGTTTTGTCGACGGAAGAATAGACAAAATAACAGAACGTAGAAATATTTTTATCGTTTTAAGCATGGTAATGTGAAAAATATAGAAAATAAACGTCCTTTTCTTCAATAGTGTTCAAATGGTGTCACATTTGTGCAAAAAAAACAGTCGATTTGTGTAGAAATAACGATGAAATAATGCCATGCTACGCGTGCAGGAAGAGAGCACGAAACCAATCCAATAAAAGGCGTGAGACAGGGAGACGTTATTTCTCCGAAACTGTTCACGAACGCGTTGGAGGACATTTTCAAGCTCTTGGAATGGAACGGATTCGGCATCAACATCAATGGTGAATACATCACTCACCTTCATTTTGCCGATGATATAGTCATCATGGCAGAATCGTTGGAGCACCTCAATGCTATGCTCAGCGACCTCAGTATCGTTTCCCAACGGGATGGCCTTAAAATGAACATGGACAGGACGAAAGTCATGTCGAATGTCCATGTGGCACCCTTACCGGTTGTTGTTGGGAGCGATACTCTCGAAGTTGTAGACCATTATACTTACCTTGGACAGATTGTTCAGTTAGGTAGGTCCAACTTCGAGAAAGAGGTCGCCCGAAGAATCCAACTCGGATGGGCAGCGTTTGGGAAGCTACGTGATATTTTCTCATCGAGAATCCCACAGTGTCTCAAGACAAGGGTGTTTGACCAGTGTATGTTGCCAGTGATGATATATGGCTCCGAAACGTGGTCATTGACTGCTGGCCTTTTAGAGAGACTAAGAGTCACTCAACGAGCAATGGAAAGAGCTATGCTCGGAGTATCTTTGCGGGATAAAATCCGGAACATGGATATTCGGCAAAGAACCAGAGTCACCGACATAGCTCATAAAATTTGCAAGTTGAACTGGTAATGGGCAGGCCACAGCGCTCGTAGAACTGACAACCGATGGGGAAGAAAAGTTCTCGAGTGGCGACCACGGACCGGAAAACGCAGCGTAGGCAGGCCTCCCACCAGGTGGACCGACGACATATTGAGGGTCGAGGGCAGCCGATGGATGCAAGTGGCGAATTGTCGTTCGGCGTGGCGGTATACGGGGGAGGCCTATGTTCAGCAGTGGACGTCCTCCGGCTAATGATGATGATGATGATGAGATACTACTCAGAATAGAACATACAAAAAAATAAGTTAGCATTCCAATAAATCGTAAAAATAAGCGAAATTGAATGAAAAGTGAGAAATTACAGGAATGTGTCAAGTTTCATATAAAATAATGAAATCGAAAAAATAATGTTCTTTTTTCTCTTAAACCCTGTGTTATTTTACTAAAGGTGAAATGTTATCTATTAAATAACGAACATGTTCTATACCGTTTCAATAGAAATTAGGTAAAAAGCCTGAGTGACCAATTGTAGCATCGTAATTCGAGCATAAACGAATCTATGCACTGGTAGTCGCGATTGATCGAAGATGAACTCAGGTACTACTTGCTGTGCGAATGGAATAATGTGGAGTTGAACCACCTTTTCTACGCAATTTTGAGCAGTTGCGTAACTTCGTTAGGAAGTAAAAGCTCAGTTTTGCGAGATAGAGATTATAATTTAGAGCTCACCGAAACATTCTGTTTCAAGAGTTAAATGATCTGAAACCCTGTTGTTTAGATCTTCTCTACACTCTAATAGATGTGTCCTTATTAAAAAAATAACCCAGCTGTAACCCAGTATAAGAAGCACTGAAGCCCAGTCAAAACAGTTCAATAAATATTCTCCTTTGTAAATGTTTAACGAGTTGCACCGTCCGCTCACAGTTAACTGCAGGGGAACCAAGAATCTTCTCGAATATTTTTAATCTTCATAGTGTCGATTCGAAATTGTCTTGTCAATTCTATGGGAGCTTGTTGCTGGTCGCAATGGACTTTGTATGATCTGCGTAGTAGATTATCGTTCTCTTTGCGCGGTTTAACGTCTTCTCTGGCCTTGCTCACTTTCTTCCTGGATCACGGCGTTTGGTGATATTACCCGTCTCTTAATTGACACTAGTTTCAAATATTTTGAACCACTGGTTGGAAATATTCGAGCATTAAACCGACCATTTCTGGTTATATCTCCTTATCTATGTCACCTTAATCACCCCAATGGCTGGTTTTGCGTCCATAATTATGTCTCTAGATGGCATAAATGACTGTTTGATGTAAAAGTCAAAGAAAAAGTTTGAAAAATTTTAAACACCAAATCGTAAATTCTAAATAATTTCAAAAATCTAATTAAAAAGTTATGAATTCCAATTAGTCACTAGAAACAAAATCAACACCTGAAAGATGTCATAACAAGATAATTTACTCGTATTATACGAGTAAATTACCTATTAATATTAATTAATAAGTTAAGAATGAAATTGAATAATCTCTATAATGCACACTTTGTAAATTACAAACATATCCAATTCGTGACAAAAAATTTGCGGTTTAAAGTGTTATTTATTGAGTGGCACTTATTTTATTTTGATAGGTATATAATTATCATATTATCCATTCGTTTATGAAAATAAGTAGTGTCTAGAAGACCGGGATCTTACTTTGTTTATTCGAAACAAAAGTGGCAAAAGCTCATTATTGTTTGCTTTCTGGTATACGAGGCATAGCTGTTTCGTTAGTGTTTTGTTTTTATGCAGGGGGCATCACGATGTCAAATTGACAGGAATTGTGTTCTTTCAGTATGTCATAGCGCCCTTAATGCAATAAATAAACTGGCTACAAGTTCAGCGTGGTTCAGTAACTGAGGATCGAACTGGTTTTCACTATTGACGAGGCCCTATTACGTCTTGCAGCTTTTATTGTAACGCTCCAACGAAAACATTGTACTTACCAGCGAGTAAAAACTAAATAAACCCTAGTACAGTCGCGACCACAATTTCATAAACTCTTACTTAGGACGAACTGTCAATGGGACCAACAGCGAATGGGGCCAACTGAGAATGGCTAAGTATCAATGGTACGAACGTCTGTTGGACGAAGTCCACATAACCCATCTTATGATCTTACAACCCTTGCTCTTATGAAATAGATGTAATCTCAAACTTTCATAATTTATTTTACTAAAAAACAACAGTTAAATTACTTGTAGAAAAAATATGGGACCTGAACTAATATGTGCCTGAACCCAATTTAGTTTTTTTTTTTGTCAATTAGAAAAGTTTTTCTCGATTTTGCCAAATCTTTGAATTTCTTAGCTTTCACCAAGAGTTGGGCACTTCATAATTTGGTCAGATTGGATAGCCGTGACTTTAAAATGTGGTCATTAAACAATACTGTACGATTTTCATGACAACATGTGGTTAATTCCAATTGCCTTTAGTGCAAGAGCGAGCTCGGGAACTTGCGGCACCCCGTCTTGGCCAAGTAAAGTCCGAAGGGTTTTTGACACACAAGTTTTTGTTCGTGACTGTACAAGTGTACATGTTTATGCAATTCTGCATCGCACGGAATTGCACCTGTTATATTATAAAATAAAATAGCTAAAGATAAAAGCGAGTAATGTTGGTAGACCGATCCGCCGATTACCGACAGTCACTATAAAATACTATAAATCATTCTCGATACTTGATATTTTGATTCGTAGTTTAATTCAATACTTAGATCGCATCTTGATTATAACTTGATACTTTAATAGCGGGTGATTTGTTGTATTACTGTTTATAAACTTAGTTATGTGGTGTTGGTTATACCTATTCGCTATTTGTTGAACTGGCTACATCCAGTAATAATGTGGAAACTTTTTGGTCATCATCAGTGATCACTTTTTTTTGTGAGTTATTGCGAGCGCTTATTGTAAGAGTTCCATGGTTTTAATATTTGTTTTGTAATTTCGAGTATGTTTTGAATTTGAATTTGGATGTTCTTGTAATCTGTCAATACCTTGTCCAAATCTATTAACCTTGATGTTCTGATTCAGAAAATTATACATTTGGACTTGGGAGAGGCTTTCGACACTTTGTAGCACAACGTAGCCAATACTATGGTTATTTTTAGAAATTTTCTCAGTAAATTACTGCTTTCTTTTTAGCGATAAGAAGATACAAATGCTCAAGAACATCCCGGATGGAATAAAAAAGGATCGCGGTTTAAAGATAAGTCCTGTTTGCAAGACGTTTCTTCGAAGGCTCTATTTAATATTTTAATGTTAGCGTCTTGTAAGAAGTTTCCTTTGTTCTAATGTGAGTAATTACCTATGTACTTCTTATTTATGGACCTGCAACTATGCTTGTCTTTTGCATAATTTATTAAA
The DNA here is from genome assembly GCA_036375495.1 of Agrotis segetum. NCBI lineage: Eukaryota > Metazoa > Arthropoda > Insecta > Lepidoptera > Noctuidae > Agrotis > Agrotis segetum. The sequence goes on from JAQSVV010000032.1 coordinate 1,717,459, forward strand.
GTACAATGAAAATAATTTATTCATAAATTATAAATTTATTTGTGATTCATTTCTCTCAGGGAAACCTAAGGTCTGCTTTATCTAATAAATATCCAGGACAGTGACAACTTATAGTATTGTATTTTTAACCATTGTTTAATAATACAACAATACATTTTAATATGTATTTCATATTTTTTATTATCTAAGTACTGTCATTACCACAATCTTAACTATGTACCTACCTATATAGCCTTATCCTGACTACGTTGTTGGAGTTAGCTTCAAGTTCCAACTAGAGATGGATTTTTGCCCAGAACATATTGGGTATACACTGAATATTGCCCGATAATTGACTTTTGCTTGGACTTTTTGCCCAGTTTAAGTTTCTGCTCTAGTTTCTGCCCTCAGTCAATTTCTAATCTCAACCAAATGCAGCTAGAATTTTACATGAAGCGATTAGAGATGGAGCTTTACTGATCAAATTACGTTTTAGTCAAATTGGCTATCAGACTTCAGGCTTCTAACTACCCGTAATCTTTGGCAAAGATCTAAAAATGAGAGCCGGATTTCTTTAATTAGGAGTTTTTTTTGTTAAAACGGTACTCCTTTAGGGATTCAAAAGAAGGGTTTTTACGATTTCAGTTTAGAAAAAATAAAAGTACCTACTACTAACTTTACATTGAAAAAAATCTTGTAACATTTCCCAGTTAATTAAAGTAACTTTTGTTTAAGCTTTTTTTTTCAAAGTAAAAGGATTGTGTTTTGTTTGTTTTGCCATCATCCGGTTGTAATAACAAGTTAAATAAATGCACTCCTACAAAAATGTCCAATGGGATGCTGTTTATCTAGTCCCTACGATCAAACCAGTCTTTTCTATGTAGTTTGTAGAATGTAAGAAAAACAACTGTATTAAATCCTTATAAAGGCGAAAGTTTGTATGTATGGATGTAAGTATGTATGGATGTTTGTTATTCTTTCACGTAAAAACCGATGAACGGATTTGGCTTAAATTTGGTATACAGATAGTTTATAACCTGGATTAACACATAGGATAGTTTTTATCCCGATTTTATGTTCCCGTGGGATAATTTTCGAGTTGTAGCGGGTGAAGCCGCTGGCAACAGCTAGTATTTTATAAATAGTCCCGTGGCTTCAAACCTCGCTGTTATGCGTGAGGGTCGCGGGCAGCCGATGGATGCAAGTGGCGAATTGTCATTCGGCGTTTCGGTCTAAGGGGGAGGCCTATGTTCAGCAGTGGACGTCTTCCGGCTGATGATGATGATGTTCTGCTCCTTTCAGCCGTAGCGTGATGTTAGTGCCTTCCTCGATAAATGGACTATCCAACACACAAATATTTTTTCATTTAGAACCAGCAGATCCCGAGATTAGCGCTTTGAACCAAAGAAACAAACTTCAATCTTCTTATTCTTCGTCAATTGCACACCTTTTAAAGAGTCTATTGAGAACATTTAAGAACAGACAAAGCCATAGTATGATATCTAGCGGATAAGTGAATACAAAGTGTTGCATTTCACGCCCGTCGAATAAGAAATCATCCAAGAAACATTGCAATTTTGTGCGACCGCAAGTTATTCCACCATCATTTTATATCCTTCAAACCAATCTTAGCAATGCACAATGGTGTATATAGTTATAAAATTCCTATTTATATAAACCAGTTTATTTTAGGTCCATTTCGTCTTTTCATCGAATAATATACATACTTAATCTAATTTAGTCATCATTGGATTAATTCCTTTATGCTAGAAACCAACTTTTCTGAACCTAAAGTGTCTATCACGAACCCTTTTTCGTCAAATGTCAGTTTTTTTTTTTGTTTTGGCCCATTATACCTAAGGGTGCTTGTACACGGCGCATGCAACCCGCGAAAGTGCCTCAACATGCTCAAGCTACATGCGCCGTGTCAAACTTGATCAAGCTACCCGCGTGGGGCGTGTACACGGCGCATATAGCTTGAGCATGTTGAGGCACTTGCGCGGGTTACAGGCGCCATGTACAAGCACCCTAAGTAAGAGTTCCTCATAATAGTGAGTGTGTTCACATTTACTCACATAATGTCGATCAAGGACAATAACAAAACCTCATTGTAGTTTTTCCGCCACCAGTGCTACTTTCAAACTTTCTCTAACAATACTTGTTCCTTCTTTAAATTCATTCTTGCTTGTCACACACAGTTGGTTATTCTCAACATTTTTGACATTGAATTGACATTAGGTATTGTTTTTATGCAACGGCAGAAATAATTCATTTACAACCGGCTAAGAGTCAGTGGCAGATACTTTTTTTTTCATCTCTTCTAAGAAAAATCAAATATTAAAAAATAAAAAAGGTTTTTATAACTTTTCATGAAAAAAACTACCTGGTACAAAATAAAAAAATACAAATAAGGAATTGCAGAGAGCTTCCTCCTTTTTTCGTCTGTTAAAAAAAAAATACATAGCAAAAAGATTCAAACCGTCGCCGTATCGTAACAGAGTTCTTATGGCCACCTTCCAGCTCCATCATCAGATCAGCTCCATGTCATCATAATATTGAATTGTCATACAATATCCGTTTGTTTGCAAAATTTTTGCTCAAACAGAAAGCGGGGATTTTTTATTTATTTATTTACACCAATAGCTTCTGTATGTAAAAAATATAATAATCAAAAACATGAAAAAATTTATTTCAGACTTCTGAGGAAGCCCTACTATGACGAGTTGTACCGTTTTACTGACGAATTTTTTCTTTTCAAATAATGTTCCTCGTTCATTGATTACACTACTGGCGCATTTTATTTTACATTACAATAAAACGTAACGTAACGTCCACCAGCAAGGTGGACAGACGACCTTATAAAGGTCGCCGGAAGACGCTGGATGCAGGTCGCTTCTAACCGGTATGTGTGGAGATCAAAAGGGAAGGCCTATGTTCAGCAGTGGACGTCCTACGGCTAAGATGATGATACAATAAAAGCAGTACCTACCTAAGCACTTCAAGTATGATGTAAATAAATACAGAAATCTTTTTAAATGGCTTCGAGATCGGGATAAGTGAAATTAAATAAAAGCTTGTAATCACGGTATGAGTTTTGTGTACTTAAGTTTGCAGAAAATATTCCTTTCGCGTTGTGTAAAGCCATCTAAGAACCGATTGTCAATTGTTACTTGCTCATCTATCATCAAGGTGGCATACATGACGGTCCTGTAGTATGACAGGGATACAAATGAGGTGAATCGATGGCGCTTAACACGTACCTTCGTAATAGTCACACGATTACAGAGCGGGGCTCATTGTGGTATTGTTGAGTACGATTTGAGAAGAGATGGCGGTGAAATTTACCTATTTACATTTCATCTGATATCCCTAAGGTACATTTGTTTGCTTAGGTATTAACCAAACCCGAAGATTAAGAAAAACGACCAAGAACCTATTGTTTTACAGGATATTTAATTACATCTTCATGAAGAAAGTTTTTTTGACGACCATTGACTGATCACTAGAGCGTCTAGGGGTAGGGTCGTAAAAATGTTCGTAGCAATGTTGAGCTCTATGCTCGGCTCTCTCCGTTGTTGAGTTCGTTTAAAAAGTGCGAATGTTCGATGTTCTGTTTTGTTATCGCAATGATGAACGTTTAAGAACACTATGCTAAAAAAACCACGGAAAATGCCGTCAGTGTGGCCCAGCTGTTACAAGTGAATGCTCAAGTCTACCACCACCTTTATATTCATTTGTTCAGGCATATTTTTTTAATTTCACGGTTTACTTTTTGCTAGACTTATCGAAATTTTTGATCGCGGACTATACAATTGTGTTAATCTATTACAGCAGATATTACAGGATGTTACAATATTTTATGACTGCTACGGGTTTTTACGGGCAGTTTTTGCTTGTCTGTACATGCATTGTTCTAACAAGAAGAAATCAGTTACCGTGCCATAATTATATATCCAAAGGGGACTAGGATTTGAATTTCTTGGGTAAGTAGTATGATCGGCTTTTTTAATAATTATATTTGCTCTGGGCTTCGTCCTCGGTTAATGGTAAATATCTGGTTGATCGAGCTTCGCTCGGTTTTTAAAATGTCTATATCTTTGGAACCGAGCTTTTCTCCAATCTGGGACCTTGATAAATCGATTCCTTTAGCTGAAAAACCCCTAATTTGTAACTTTCATGAAAATCGTTGGAGCCGTGGCCGAGATCCTGATCATTATATAAATAAATATACAAGAATTGCTCCTTTAAAGATATTAGATTAGATATCTGGACGAGGGCAAGTTCAATGCAGAAGTGGTGAAAAAAGTGATGTTTCATTTATTGAATAAGACTCAAATGGCAGGACAACGAAAGGGAAGTAAATAACTATGACGTGTAAAGTATTTTAATAGATCTTTTTGAAATTATATCTATAGTTTTATAAAAAAGACCAAAAATCTGTATACTTAGTTAACACAGCTAATTAGATTAAGATACAAGAACAAGGAACGAAAATTCTGTTAATCTAAAAAAAAAAGTATAAAACGGTTGATATTTTTTGATTTATCAAATAAAAACCAGGTAAGTAGTTGCGCATAAAAAACAAATTAATGAAAATTATTTACGCCATTGTTGTCAGCAGCATTCATTATTTATCAGTAGTGATTAGGAATCGTAAATAAGTAATTTTGCTAGTTTTTGCCTATTCTGAGGCTTTATCAGAAGATTTCTGTATTTTTAGGAACAATCAGTCGGATGTCGGGTTAGGTTAGGTAAGGAATAGGGTTACGTTAGGAACAAAAAATTCTTTTTTTTTCAAATTCCTAACCTAACCCGCACCCGGGTTAGGTTTGCGGGTCAGGTTCGGAATAATAATCCTTTTATTTTAGCGTACTTGAAGTATTTACTCCGCTTATTTAGAAAATTACCAAATTATTATTTTTTTATCGCTATTGTGAGGACAAGGAAATGTTCGGAATATGAATGGAACCACTAGATAATACTAAAATGGTGCAAGAATGCAATAATATGTATGATGTAATACATTAAATATTATCTACTGAATCCCAAAAATAAACCTAACTAATACAACTTTATTTGACGAAATGCTAATGTTCTATAGATACACCGCTGGGAGGACCAGGCGTAAAGACGTTTTGACGTTTGACGTTTAAAATAAAAACTCTGCTTCTTCATTTCAAGACGGGTTGCAGTTGCAGCTATATAGGACAACCAACCCACTTACACCAGTACCAGAAAATTCAGGTGTCCATAAGGTCCAACTTTTTTACAACTTCTCTGCCCTTAATAGAGCGGAAGGGACTTTAAAGACTAGACTGATTAAAACATTCGTTCCTTCAATTGACCTTGCCGTTACAGGACTGCGGTTACTTTTTAAGACAGTCCCAAGACACCGCGCCAGCAGTTCATTATCCAGGGATGATGATGGTACGAGAGGTCGAGGCAGATAACCAATGCACTGGACACTTGGACAGACCAGGTGGCCTACCATCAATTCTTAACGCGATCCAGTTTGAGCTGTGGGAAAGAGATGGTGCTAGACGACTTGTACAGCTCTGTCTCTTTCCTACAGCCTAAACAGCATTGCGATAAGAGCTCGTGGTAAGGTTCCAGATCGAGATTGCATTGATCCCCTACACGAATGTACCAGGAAGGCAGCGGTGCGAGAAGAATGGCGGTGCTTTCTGAAGCGACCGATCCCTCATCTGACGACCACGACTTCTCTGCCAAGAGTGTATGGACTAAGAAGACGTCAGTACAAGTCTGACACTGACAGTTCCCCCCGCCCTACCCTGGGTGCGGACTTATTCGATAAGGTTACCCATTGAGGTTACCTCGTAAAAAAAGGGACTATTAAAATGATCCGGATTTTGTCCACCTTTATAGGGTGCGAAACAAATTCTAATTAACAAAATAGTGGTTCAGGCATCCATTACAAGCAGTTTACTTATCTAGTACACACCAGCGGCCATTATCGTAGTATCGATCAAATTAGCATGAGCCGTGCGCCCGCGCATCCTATCGGCGAATCTTACATGCCCTGCGCTACACTGCTAACAACGTTGGTCTTAAAACTACAACATTTTTCTTTTAGATTTTATATTATTTTGAAAGCAACGGGTTTTTGATGTTTAAGTTAATTTTTGGGAATATTCACGATGTTTGTTTCCTTTGTACCTAATTATCGAATGTACGGTTGTAGTTAGGATCGTTTCAAACGGGAAAGTGTCAATAGTATTCTTGACCTTACTCAACTTTGGAAGGATGAATAATGTTTAAACACAATACTGAATAATTTATGAAATATTTTAGGAAATGAGTAATAACAAAAATAATGCGGTATTAGAAAGCCGTGTACCAAAAAAATTTAGACAATAAAATAACAAACATTTTTTTCTAGCACTTATTAGTGCCATAGTTGTCATAGCACTAATAAGTACTAAGTTCTGAATTCACAAGAAACTCAGAAATTCTTGTTTCAAAATTATCAATCCCGTTATGAAACCTCTGTTGTCTTTGCCCAAAGTGTTTCCGACCAGTAACATTGTGCGATAAATCGCCTTTGCTACAAAACCCTTCGTCACGACCGATGCATGCATGCATAATGGAACACAGCCTACTCCTTTCGAACAATTTTCAAATATCCTGCATTTCTTTTCTTATCTTGATCTGTCTTCAATCAGTATTAACGGTATAAAAGCTTTTTAACAGTGATAAGGATCGATACTGAAGATACGTCAATTAAAATTAAATTATTGTTTAGCTCTTGGAGCATAAAATTTTGCTGACAGCTGATTGCGATTGTCCCTTATTTAGACTTCAACGAACGATCGCACATTGTGTTTTATTTTAAGTTGTTGTTTAAGATATTTTCTTTTAATGACGCTTAGTGTCTTATGCGGTAAGGTTATTATGAACGTATATAAGTTGTTTTTTTTTTTTTAAACGCGTAATTATATTCTACATACATTAAAATAGGTGATAATTATATACATTATAATGATCACCTATCATACCGTCCATTTAATAAAGTACAGCTTCGAACACCAATAAAAACTCTATTTAAAACTAAAATATTTTCACTGGTACTCACCCCAATAAATCCTTCAGCACTATTCAGTAAACACAAACACTGTAACGTTCAGTCTTATTCTGTTGTAGAATAATCAAAACTATTGAATTAAAAAAAAAAAGTTTCGTTCTGAAGTGAGTTGCTCGGTGAAGAGTCGTAGTGAAAATGGCTAGTGTTTGTCGGTAGGGGCTGTAATCGTCCTTGCGTAGCGGGCAAGGTCTCAGCAAGGCTGTGTAAGGCTTAGTGTGGATCCGCGGCGCCTCTCCCCAGCTTCTTATACCATGCGTACGCGCAGGCAAGCACCACACATGATACTCTTGGCAATCTTATCGATACTATTAAACGCGTCATGATTATCCGTTGTGGGAGCTCCGAGTGCTTTGTTTTTTTTTTTTTTTTTACCTGTTGTAAGTGAGTACATCTACGTCTAAAGCGATCGCGATTAAATAGTGATTACCGATTCGGTTTGTGTACTGTCATGGGTGATATGGGATTATAATGAGTTTGAATAAGTAATTAGGGTTTTTTTTTGTGGTAAGGGCGGGCGTTGTGTTCTTATCGAGGAAAGTGTAGTTGAACTCAATTGTGTGATGTTTTTTATTTAAATATAGCCATATTAATAGAAGGCCAGCCCTCCAGTCGCTTCTTCAGTCTGGTCTGGTCCCTTATAGAGTTGTAACCCAAGGAAGTCGTTGAACAATTACGATATAATTTCTAAGAAATTGCTTCAGGGATATTCACTGAACTTCAGGGTTTTTTTACCGCAGGTTATTGAAGAACAATGTGGGTATTTTGTACCGCAATACATTGTTGTTCTTTTAATAGACAGGCATCGTATATAATAATTATTTATGATAATTACTTCATTGCACGGTAGATTTAGTAGATGAAAAAACTTAGTTTATAAAATGTCTAGATTCCGTGTTTCAAAACAAAACGTAACATTTTTCATGAAGACACTTTTTATAAAGGTGTGAGTGAGCGTCACGCACACATTTAAATGGTTCCCTTGGTTTTTTTTATAGTTGCATCTCGCAGGTCAACCTAGAAGAGGTTGTGTGCTGCTTAACCGAACTTTCCTGTGGTTGCCAAAGATGACCCTAAGGCCTCCAGCCAGGGGTTAACTGTTAACAACTAAATAAAATTCAGTGACCACACGCTAAGGGCACCCCCTGTGGGGTACGAACCTCGGCTTAGGGCGTCACTGAGGGAGGGCAGCTAGGGACAGGCTGGATCTCAATGATTCATTATTTAGGGGCTAATTTAAAGCTACAGGGTCAGCATCGCAGGCTGGCTCTTGCTAGGGTCGGGGGGGGAGGAGGGGAGGCATTGACTTGGGCGTCGCGACGGGCGTCCTCGGCGGCGAGGACGGAATGAGTTTTTGATGTGTTTTACGTAAGAATCGAGCGAAGGGGATAATTTGTTTTCGTTTTCTTTGGCTTCAGGAATCTGTACATTCTATAGTCTAAAGGCTGCAAGTTTATCATAGTTGTGAGATCTCTTGTTGTTGTTGACGAATCTATAACATCCCCTATTTTGTGGCGGAAATCATCAAATGAGTGCTTCCCTCTACTCTTCTATATTGACGACACCGTTGTTCTGGAAAAACCAGGTCAAGCATTGTTTTGTACGAGAGTTCATGTGTTCTGATTAGCGTTTTTTGTTTCTTACACTATCTATACCGACCTACGGACCTAGTACAAATTTTGATGTCACATGTTTATTCTCTTATTGGGGGGCAAGAATACATAGCACCGGCTATCTAGTTTGGGTTCCTAACTCCAATAAAAGTTTTGGGTCTCCAATACACGACGATAAGTTTATTAATTTAAATAAAAAAAAAGGAATTTATTATTCATTTATTGCTTTTAATTAATTAATTTACTAGGTATTTAAATATTTTGTATATTATAAAAAACAGCAGTCCACAAGCATCCAGAAACGGTTCCCAGTTACCGGTGGTCAGGGCTCTTGATTTTTTATTATCATTAATTAACCTCATATTCTGAAAATATGTACAAAGGTATTTTTAGTATAGTAGGTAGATGCCTCTTTGAGTGAGAACACATAATTGAAGTAATTATACGTCTGATGCACGACATGAGCTATTTTTATAATATGCAATAATAATTATGCAGACGCAACCCCATCAGAGTCCCTCCCCCTGGTTGGTGATCCCTGATCGAGTCCTATAATATTGTTCAGTCTTTGTTTTGTAAAGAAAATCGTTAAATGTGGTCGTTAATAACCCTTGTTGTTAAAAAGCGACTTAACTTAAACAAATGAAATTAAAAATCTCTTGAATCTGAAATGGTACATTTAAGAATGCCGAAGCAATGTTATAGAATAAATATTATGTGTAAAATGTATTAATTTTTCGTAACTTCTTAGCGCAATTCGGGCCATCTATGCCCCATCTGGATAATTATGTCTCTCCTAAATTGCGCACTTGGGTGATTGGATTCAAATTCTTGAGACAAAAATAAATCTCGAAGCTGATAAAGCCTAACAAAACTAGTCTGATAAAGGTATGTCATAATAAACTCGTAACCAATAAAACAAAATAAACATTTCAGTTTGACCCTTAAAAGATTACGGTAATAAACGTTTTTAAAACGGTATGAAACTGACCTAACCTGCTTATTACCATTTAAACGTGATAAACTCAGGATTTAAACTGATAAACGTTTGTACATTGTCATCTCAGCAGGAATACGAAGGTAAGCTGACATTACACCAGTAATAAAGTAATGCGCCTTAAGTGAAACACTTTTTAAATAAATGTTCAGTTATAAATTCGTGTTTAAAAGCTTTTGAATTTTATACTGGTTAATTAATTCTGGTTTATTAATAAAATCCGGAACATGGATATTCGGCGAAGAAGCAGAGTCACCGAGCTTACCTATAAAATTTGCAAATTGAAGTGGCAGTGGGCAGCCCACATCGCTCGTAACAGACAACCGATGGGGATGAAAAGTTCTCGACTGGCGACCACAGACCGGCAGACGCAGCTAGCGTAGGCAGGCCTCCCACTTGGTTGACCGACGACATCGTGAGGGTCGCGGACACGCGATGGATGCAAGTGGCGAATTGTCGTTCGGCGTGGCGGTCTAAGGGGGAGGCCTATGTTCAGCAGTGGACGTCTTCCGGTTGATGACGATGATGATGATTATGAATTAATTATGTGACTGTTAAGCAGGGTGCAAACTTTGGACACTTTTGAGTCTTGTGCACAAGACACAAAAGCAACCGATGAATAAGTATTTGATTTCTATAGAGCCAGTATGAAATCATCCACTTCTTGAGCATTTTACGTGTCCAGTAGCTTCCACTTAACACAATACCTACTCATGAACTACAGTCCCGTGTGATGGTGTACCGTGTCGGGAACAGAGTGTCTAAGTTTGAACAGCGCCTTAGTGACTATCGCTGTCAATATTTCGGATTGTGACTATTATGGGTTGAACCATATCTGGCAGCACGGAATCGCCTTTTTCCGTCGCCCTTTCTCTTTCTGTCGCTTAGAACTGCCATTTGCTAGACCGAGACAGAAAGCATTATGCGATAGCACGCGTCGGAATCCTCGAGGCGGCCGCGTGCTTTCGCATTGTGATGATGTGGTGTAACCCTATGACTTTGACTAAGTTGATCGGTCGATGTGGCGAACTTGGTGAGACCTGTCTAGCAGTCCATGTTTTCTTCTTGAAATGATTTAATCAATAATAAACAATATTTCAACCTCTATGTCCGATCTTGCGCTTACGCACCTTGTTGTCAAATGAAAACAGACTGGCAACACTTGAGAATCGTTTCTTGATGACATTGCAATAACATTTGATACTTACTACTTACTACTTACTACTTGATACTTACTACTCCACCACAAGATTTTATACGTAAATGCAAAAATGGTATTTAAGTAAATATAAATAAGACCCTCATTGAAACCCATCATTTTATTTGACTTCACACCACTTTACCAGACCCAGAACGATACTGACAAATTAAGGAAGCATAATAAATTAACATACTAATATTAATTTAAAAAGAGGTAAAGTTCGTATTTTTCTGAAACCCCCTTCAGTATCTAGCACACATAATATTATGACGTCACACGAAATTGACCTAACGTGCATAATAAAACACGATTACTGGTCATGCAACAGTAATTTGTAATCATCCTTTAGGTAGACAAGTGAAGTAAATAGTCACGAGATTGTTAAATCAAACATATCATGACTGACATATCTATGAATATGATTATAGAAGTGTTAGTGGAACCACATATACCTAGGCACTGATGTTCTATCACGAACTATCACGATTTTGTGATGATTTCTATATTTCTCCTGCATACAAAAAACATATAAATTCCTAAACACAAACACCCAGACCAGGATCAACTAGGTACTTGTAGATCCAACAAACAATACTTGATCCGTGCTGGGATCGAACCTGCTAGGTACATGATCGCTATAAATTAGTTAATCGTTAGACAAACGCAAACTCTTATCAATGCTGACAATGCCCGTTACGTTACGACCAGAGGCCTTATTACCACGGGTTTTTAACGCGATCCAGTTTAGGCTGTGGGAAAGAGATGGCGCTAGACGACTTGTATAGCTCTGTCTCTTTCCCACAGCCTAAACTGGATCGCATTAAGAGCTCCTGGTAAGGCATCAGTATTTGAAAAATTGGACCTCATATTTCATTATTCAATTAAATCAAACATCTATATAACCTTCATAGCCAATTTGACACATACACATTTGACATTTGTCAATTTGACATAACCCTGGAGGCACGATCTGTCATGTGTTAAGATTAAATATCACTTTAAGTCATCGGAAAGTTATAGCGGCAAGAAAGCTCCGCGACACTTACTTAAAAGATAAACGTTTTATACTGCAAACCGTTATACGATCACGTTGTCATAATGTGCATTTTTTGCGAGCCACAAATGCATACCAAAATACGATATAGGTGGAATACAAAATGCGTTCTTACTTTCTTCTTAATTGCAACAATTTTTTATATCGTTGTCTGTACACATCTTGGCCACACGCGACCACGGGGTCCCGGGCTTTTGGAAGGGTTACCAGGAGTCAAAACAAAATAACAGAGGCCCATTTGACATTTGAATAAAATGTAGCTGGAGGATTAACGTTGTCTGAACAAGATATCGTGGCTCGGCCTTTTATGGGTCAAATCAATTTGTCAAGCAAATGTTTTTTTTATTAATTTTTGAAAAATGATTTATGATTTACGTCATATGGTTTCACCTAGATCTTCTTTGTCGTTTCGATGATTCCTTAGCTTTGAATGAGCTTCGACCAAAACTCTGCCACATTTACGGCGTTGGTGGTGGCCTCGGACAGGCCACCGTCACCTAGATGTAAAAACCCTGTAAAATACTGATAATCAGCTAAATCTAGTTCGTCTGGAAGCCGACCTCAATATAATTGAGAAAAGACTAGGCAGATGATGATGATGATAGTGTCACCTAGATGTCCCTTAATAACCAGCTACAACACCCATGACGATTAAAATATGGGAACTATTTCTCCTGGACACGACGGCACAACCAGAGCCGGTATCAGCAAATTATTTGCAATTCTTCAGAGTGTCCCCTGGTGTCTGCTTGGTTGAGCAATCATACATACATATATTTTGTTGGCAGAACGACGTGGTAGCTGGCCCCTGTAAATTAGAGCCTACGATTACGTATGATACACAGGTAGGTACTTTTTGCCCCCGACATCTACCAGGAGGATGTTGGCTTAGAAAAAAGCTTTTTAGGAGAAATAAATAGACAAATAAGTAAATAGTGTTCGTAGTTTCTAGTGTATAGTAAATACATAGTAGAAAGAACGAAATAATTCAATTCCTGCCCGCAAACGAATTTTGTTTTCCGCAATAACAACGCAGGAGTTAATTCGAAAAATATGTACTTATACAGGGTGATTTTTAAATAATGCGACAAAATGAAATGCGATCATCAATTACAGTAACATAGTCATTATAAACTGTTTTTTTCTAAAATCTGAATCGTTAAAATAACTATGCGATCATCGTTTTCAAAAGGTCCATTGATGCTTTTACTTTTTATCTTTATTTAAGTACGAATATTATCGGTATTCCAGCTTTTGTAATGAAAAATAAATAAACAGAAATTTTTTTTACGCTTCATATTTTAGAAAAAACAGTTGATAATGACTCTGTTGCTGTAAATAAAGCTCCCAGCTCATTTTGTCACATTCACCCTGTATGTTATGTGTTTCACCTGGATGTCCTATCTTGTATGCAGAATGCAGCAAAAATATGTACTTGTAGACGGTGCAATAATTACCTACATCGCAACAAGCATTTATCCCACCCAAATAAATTAACATTTTTTTCAAACTAATATCAGGCTCTATATAATTTACTGATATTGTAACTGACAGTCGACGAAAATAAATGCTATCTTGAAACAAGATTTTGTTACTTATTATTTTCTGTAAAAAAAAAACCTTCTATTATAAAATAACATGCCTCTAAATGTCCATATAACATACAGGTCTACGTTATTAGCACAATGCAGAAATATTTTTTAAATTGCGACTGACGCACATACTTTGCCGACACTAATGCCGGACCGCAAAGAACCTTTTTTGAGCCTTTTTATACGCAATAACGCATCTCTAAGAGCCTGTTTGCTTACTTTACGCTCAATGGCTTAAGTTAAATATTAAGTGAGTGCTAACATCTATTATTATTGATGTCTTTTTCCTCTGTTAACTTATGATGACTAAGTTCAGAAATGGAGTACTTAGCTGTAGTTAGATGTACTTTAAAACTGAGTTTAGTTCTGCCAAATTAAACCAAGCCATCCCCAACTAGCAAAAGATGTCGTAAGAATGCCAGCAGCACGTTCATCATCATCAGCCTTTAATGTTCCCACTGCTAGGACACAGGCCTCCTCTCTGAGAGCGTGTTGGCACATGTCACATGTCTTCGATTTTTATAAATTATATTACTTAAATTAATCCATGAATTTCCATAGACTGTGTACTTTGCAAAGATATTTTTAGAGAAATGAAAAATTCAGATTGCGAGCAGTGCTCGAACCTGCGTCTTCTGGATAGATACTCCAGACCCCATAACCATAACTAGTGTTTACGCGACACCGGCGATAATGCGTATAAAAATATAACGTTTGAACATTAAATTCAAAAAAGGCCCAAAAATTATTGTCTTAAGAATGCAAAAACATCTTGCAAATAAGGACCGAGTGACTATAAAATGTAACGTTCCATGATGATGTCGTTAATGACTTACGGCGAAAACATGCCATTTTGAAGTCAGTAATTATTAAAAATAATGATGGAAGCACCGTTTTGATGGGAGAGGCGTATTTGTCGTAAACCACAGGCTAAACTGGTCGAAAGAATAGATTTCGCTTTTTAAAGAGACGAGTTTTATTTTTGAATTTGTGAATTAATGGACAACTTTTTAACCGACTTCAAAAATAGGAAGTTTTCGATTCGACCATATAATTATGTTTTTTTTTATTACCTATACATATGACATATCCCATACGGCCTATGGTCAGCAGTGGACGTCCTCCGGCTGATGATGATGATGATGATATCCCATACGTATTAAGATACTCTATTAAGAAGAACGGCAAGACCCAGGGTGATAGCTACTACAAGTTGGCAGTTACATGGAAATAGTTACCAATATCTCCTTTATTCGGCTACCTCAGCAACAGCATCACAGGCTACCTATAAACTTCGGTGACGACTAAGGGACTTCACTCATGGCGCGATGCGTCCAACTACAAGTGAAAATCAACCTTATCACTATGACATAAGACATTAAACACGTTGTTTTCTATGAATAGATGAAAAACAAAACTCGATGGCTATGACAACGTCATGTCAATCGAATCATATCTTTATTTCTTAATGGCAAGGTTGATTTTAACTTGTAGACTTTGATATTTGTTGGAATCGCGTCGCGTTGCGTCGCATCGCGCCGTTAGTAAAGTTCCTAAGTGATCCCACTGGGGTGGTGGTTTTACCACGTTAAAAAAAAAAAAAAAAAAAAAAAAAACCTACATTAGGTATAGGTATTGTTTTCAAGTAGGTTATCCATTTGAAGAATAGAAATGAACTAAGAATTCGTTTTAGTGCTGTGTCAGTAGTACAAAGGTAACTATTGTTTACAACTTTACATCAAAAGTATGTTCAAATGACTCAGAGTTGACAACAATTTGTCAAAACCATTAGGTTTGTGTGTCGCTCATGTGTCTTACATAGTAAGGCGCTGATCGACCTTGACTCGACAATAACCTTTTAATATCGAGGTGAATGATTCGTGTTTAGTTTCTATAACAGGACATTATAGGATAATACTTAGTTAGGAGTATGGTCACTTCCAGTCCAACAATGCATACAGGACCTACCTACTTAGATCTATTATAATTAATATCTGGTTGACCGAGCTTTGCTCGGTTTTTGAAATGTCTATATCTTGGGAACCGAGCTTTTCTCGAACCTGGGACCTTGATAAATCGATTCCTTGAGCCGGAAAACCCCTAATTTGTAACTTTCATGAAAATCCTTGGAGCCGTTTCCGAGATTCTGATTATATATAAATATACAAGAATTGCTCGTTTAAAGATATCAGATTAGATAGATAGGTTATATTAGATTAGATAACTAAGGGTTGCCATTTCTAAAATTTGAATAATTTCAAATCCAGGGCAAAACGCGTGAAAATCCTGGATATTTGAGTCCAGAACCCGGACGCGAGTTAAAGTGCGTACGGGGAGGACGGTGAAGTGTGCGTGGACATTGAAGTGCGCACGGGAGGTAGGAAGACTGTAAAGTGAGCGTGTGTCGCGGGAGACCGGGCGGCCAATCTTTAAAACCCCCCCGGACGCTCCCCCGACGCCCTCTGAACTGGGACATATTCGGGGAAACCCGGACGGATGGCAACCCTAATTTTATCTAACCTTGTCGAAGATGGATGCCAAAAAATCCTCAAGCCATCTTAGACCGTATTTCTGCATCTAGGCTAAACTTACCTACCTACGTAAAAATCAAAAGTCTGAAAGTTTCATTCGTTTGTTAGTTTCACACTTTCGGTCACTTCATTTTTGGCAATCTCCAATCATCATCATATTATTTGGGATATCCTTTTTATCCGCGAAGTAGCTGTATTTTCCGGATCATTTCACAAGTTCATCTTCATCCCACTTCTTCTGCTTTCAGCAAGATTGCTATAGGAAAGTCTCATTCACAATAAAATTGTTTTCTTCAAACATGGACTTTAACTGAAACTGAAACCGTGACCCCGCAACGTAAAGAGCCATTGAAGGACATCGTGGATTTTAGTTATAATACAAAGTACTGACAGAACCGTCGCCTGGGTGGGAGGACTCATTTGATGATTTTACGGTGTTTCTCATTTTTCGTGCATATTACGCGTCCAGTAGAAAAAAAAAATGTTTTTATTAATTTATCATCATTACTTTTAAAGAAAAACAACACAACAAAGTTATGCTACCTATGCACTTAACATTTACAGATCCATATAACATAATTAATTAATTAAAAATAAAAATCTTTACAGATTCTCATTTCCTTCGGTGTCCATTTACTACTTTATTGTAAACATTTGTATTTTAACCGAAATAATAAATATCAATTGTTAATAAATTAACCGTACCAAGAAACTATATTAAGAACACAACTTTTACACCTAAAATAAATAACGACATTTACCAAAAATAATAAAACTTTTATCATATTTTTTTTCTGATTACCATCGGTTTGTAAAAACATCTAAACAACAGTCTGTACATGAACTTAAACGTGCCTAAAGGGCCGCACCGCGCTCCGCGCGCGTCTCAGTCACCCAGCAAACGTCGTGGCAGGTGGACGGTTGGTCGTGGTAAAAAAATACAGTCGTGTAAAGTTTCGCAGGAGGTTATTATTCTGGAACCATTCTCATTCTTATCGTCCGCTTTACTACGTGAGCATTTATAATTTTAATTTGTAGCTACTTATAATTTCTAATAATTACCTTCGTAGTTTATAATATGCACGAAATTCATAATTCTGTCATTTTTGGAAAAAATACGGATTAACGAATCAAACCTCATTACCTTCTTTCTCACTGCCTTCGTTTACCGTCGTTTTTTTTAAATTGTTTCATTACCCTCTATTATTTCTCATTACCTTCGCAGCTTTATGCCTTCATATTAAGTCTCAGTATCATTCCCTTCGGTAACGGTTCTCATTACCGTCTTATTCCGATTTTTTATTTTGTAATACTTCATTAAATCAAGTATAAACCACAAAATGTTGAAGGATTATCAGTAAATTAATGATATCAGAAAAAAAAACGAAGTTATTCGACAATAAATTTGAATTGTATAAATGTCTTGGAATATGCACGAACTACGCGAAACACCCTTTACCACGTTAAAAAAAATGTATGCACTCTGGAGGCCTCAATCTGTGTTTTATTTACATTTTTACCTGTTTTGCAGATACTTTGATAAACATAAATACACATAGGTTTGTTACACAGGTAGCCTAGATTTTATACTAATGCATAGGGAAACGTTAAGGAAATAAAATACTTAATAAATGTAAAAATATTCCAGTAATTTATAGTTCGCTGCTTGTAGTAAATTAACTATACCTAGATAAATGTTTATATCTACTTTATCAGCAAATCAAAGCAATGTTTACAATTATTTATCTTCACCTAGCGTGATATACCTACCAAATTATTTTCTACTATTGTCTTGCAAACTTAAAATTAAATAATAAATAAATCCATTACGGTCCCACGTGACTTTTAGTCACGTGTGACCCAAAACACCTAATAATAATAAATAGTCTTGTAAAGGTTTCGTTTTATCTTTTAAGCCCAGAATCGGAAACTTAAAAACACCAACGGACTGACCATATGACACTTGACCTAATTAGGGTTCTTAACCCTTAATTCGATATTGGGAAGTATACTGGACATGGACTTTGAAAAAATCTGATGTATTTATTTTAATCAATATTAAAGACTTTTTGCATCAGATAGGTTGGTTATATCCTGTATTATTACCCTGAAAATAACTGTCAATGGACACCTGCACCCGGTCAGGCAGAAGTCTTCGCAATGTCAGGCAGGACAAACAAGGTTTACCCGCTCTTGATAATTTTAGAATTACTCGATTTTTTTGTTCTAAAAAAGGCAATGACTTTTTATTTATACATTTCAGATGGTATGTACAAACGTAAACACACACTGCAAGCATTATATTTATCATAGATTTTACAGTATTCTTTGTAAAACTTGCATGTCCAGTATACTTCCCATTGCCAGGTTTGCAGTAACTTAGTATGGTTTAGTTATGTTCAGTATACTGGACATTGCCAATGATACGGAGTTTTAGTTTCAATATGATATTATGTAATTACGTCCATGTAATGTGCGTTACTCTTAATTTCCTGATAACTCAAATTAATTTAACTTAAAAGTATTCAAAAAAACTCAACAGGGCTCAGAATAAGTGGCAAATAAGCGCACGAGCACAAGTGATGGCACTCCCGAAGACAGTCTTATGGCTACATAAATTCTAAAAACTGGTTTTTTCTGCAACAAATGGCTGCATAACTACCATACCAACTGCAGCAATACATAAAATACTTCAATTAATATCTGTTGGCATATTCTCTTATCAGGAAGCAAAATTAGCTGCTATCATACTTAAGCATCTAGACCAATTGGGCAAAACCTACGCCTGTATGCTGGATCAGCCGATAGAGATTCCACCACTTATTGGTTGCGTGCTATATACGGATCCTAAAAAGATAAATTTTCAGTAAAAAATTACGATATAAAACAAAAGGGGGCAGAAATTTAACCAATAAATAATGAACTTAGTATGCACCTACACGGGACTCTCAAAAACCAATATTATTTAGAGCTTGTGTACATTCTCTTGCCATCAACAGCATCTTTCACATATCTACTATTAGGCCCTTATATCTCGACCTCCCAGTGCGAGTGAGTTGCCCTTGCAACAGCCTCAACAGCTGTCAGGGCAATGTGAATGCAATACTATGGTATGCGATGTCTATTTGAGGGCACAGCCACATCAAAGCTCTAAAAAGCAACGAAACTAACAGAAATCTTCTCCTAAACCCTGTCCTCGACGAACCACCTTCCACTAGATCGAAGGGCACAGTGAATCTTAGATAATCGACTCTAGATATTAACTTGCTAAGATACCTATATTCCGGAATTGTGTAAAGCCCAAATTCGCTTCTCCCCTTAATACTATCAAGTTTCTTACATGAATATGCTAGCGATGAATAGGACTAAAAGACAGATGCATATTTTCCTGAAATGCAAAGCCTTTTTGCTATTCCTTTTTTTTAACATTCCTAACGAATAAAAACCGTTGAAAAGAGGGATCATTCTTCAAAGTTGAGCCTTCACGACACTTCTTTACTTTAGAGCGGATTAAGCATGACTTTGTAAGCCAAAACGCATCTAAAATTATACATGAAACAGCATATTTGCATAAAAAAGAGTTTGTATAAAAGTAAAAAAACATATCCTTAATTCGACAATGGGAACTATACTGGACATCAATATTTTTTGTTACTTTTCAGAGAACCTGGCAATGTCCAGTATACTGGACATGCATTTCCTGAAAATCTAGATAGACTAGATTTTTTTCATTATTTTTACTGGTTTTAGGAATATCTAAGGATGACAAAAATAATAAAAAAACACAAAATTTCGCTTATTTTTGCTCTTGCCGAATTAAGGGTTAAAATGTCTGCAGTTGTAACGGGTACCGGTAAACGGAGCATATTAATCAATTTAATGTTGATAAGGTTTTGTGACCACTTAAAACATAAACGAGTGTCAATGACCTCGCGATATGTTTAGGGCGCGGCCACAATCATGTTTGGCTTACCTTTCGTGTTTTTTTTGCGCTAGATTCGCTTTTTTGACCATTATCTCGCCTGAAGATAAACGATGATGCCGGTCCACGGTGAAGAACGCTTACCTGGACTCTATTCACTCTTGATTATAAGACCCCAAGGTTGAAGCTATCATGAAATACAGACTAAGTAGGTAGGTACGGCAGGGAATTCGACTCCATAGCTGTAAATTTTGCAAGACGGGCCCCCCCTCTCAGGACTCAGAGGGCCAAAGCCTGCCGGGGTCGCGGGATTATTTCCTTACCGTGACCCCGGAACAGAAAGGGCTATTGAAGGACACCGTGGATTTTAGTCAGTAAAAGTCTGACAGTCCCTCCCGCCCGGACCGGGTTTGGAGGCCTCATTTGATGATTTTACCACGCTAAAAAAAAAAAGGTTGAAGCTATCAGGAAATACAGACTAAGTAGGTACGGCAGGGAATTCCACTCCTTAACTGTAAATTTTTTTTGCAAAGCTCTCGCGCTTGTAAATCTCTCTCTGCATTTCAACAATCCAAATAAAGGGCACGCACGAAATAGGAAGCAAAGTCGTTATTTCTTTACCTAAGTCCCAAGTTGTCGGCGCGTTGTGTCCCACGCGCGCCTCAAAGAGCGTCAGCATAATGACGGGGGGGGGGCTCTCAGAGGGCCAAAGCCTGCCGGGGTCGCGGGATTATTTCCATACCGTGACCCCGGAACATAACAGGCTACTGAACGACACCGTGGATTTTAGTCAGTAGAAGTCTGACAGTCCCTCCCGCCCTCAGCTCTCACATAGAAAAGGTGCATGATGTTAAAATCTCCGAAATCTAACTACGATGCACCTTTTCTATGTGAGAGCTGATGGCGGGAGGGACTGTCAGACTTCTACTGACTAAAATCCACGGTGTCGTTCAGTAGCCTGTTATGGATAATTTTTATATCTAAAATTATACTTGTTATTACCGCAACTCATATTTTTGTAAAGTTACAACATGTCACTGGCCTGCAAATTCCAAAAAACGTTAAAAATTGAATTTCGCGGACTGGTTGGAGCATCCCCCCCCTTAAATAAATGTAATACCTTTGTAATACCAATAAATAAAAGGAAACTAGCTACTCGTATTATTTATGAATGAATATTTAATGAATTTAGATTCCAGATGTTCTAGGTTTAAGTGATAATTTAATAAAATAAGTTATAAAATAAGTTTTTTTAATAAAATAAGTTTACAATTTAACATTTTGTCAGAGTACCTAATAAATAAATGGAGGACAATAGTCCGTAATAAATACACGCTAAAACTGGCTAGAACGAAATTATTTTATTGCCTTTCACATAATATTTTGCTGTAATGATAATTGTGATCCAGTGGGCCAAAATTTTGTTTGTGGTGCAAATGTGTTCCTGGCTTTTAAAACAAATGTTGCCAGATAATAATAATATTGTAGGGAATTAATTTTAGTCGATCGTTTAGATCGACTAAAACAAAGACCGCAGGTTTGTTAGATTTATTATTGTGCCATAAAACTAACGTAATAAGTGAAAAAAAAAATCATTCAAATTGCTGGTAACGCGAAGACAGTGCTGACTTCCGGTTTTCTACATTTTTATGTCAAGCTGTAAATTATTTGGAACCATACCTTGTTAATGATGGCGTTCGATCTTTGTTTACTAACAACGTTTTAACTTTGATATTTGATGTAAACAAAGACGCAGGTTTATTAGATTTATTATTGTGCCAACTAACGTATTGAGTGAAATTATATAAAATAAAATCATTCAAAGTGCTGGTAGCAAGATCACAGTGGCGACTTCCGGTTTTCTACTGTTTTTTGCCAGGCTGTAGTTGTAGCTGTTGGGCCAGCAGGGCTTTTGGCTAACTTGATAGACTAGAATACACTACTAGATAAGTTAGTCACTGACCAGCGATTGTCCACTGAACTTGGACGGTTTGATACTTGTTATGAGGCTAAGTTGAGGAGTGGAGTGCCTCAAGAGCGTTACAATGATGGTTAATTTTTAGGGAATATTTACATTTATCAGTTTCATTACATATTTTTTGACAGCTATTCGATCCACAACCTATATAGAGTCTGTGATCATCACACACATAGACACCGAGGCGAGAGGGCAAGTTACGCCATAGCCCCGCAGTATGGGGTGAGGACGCCTACTAAAATCGACTAAAGTTTATTAATTTGGCAACATTCTATTTTTATAATCTAGGCTACGTTTCAATTTCGAATTCCGGTTCCGACGAGACGTCAACGCTAAATTTATCCAATTTTTAGTATTTTGCTTACTAATTTCCGCCAAAGAATAATAATACAATCAAATACTTAGTCTACATTATTGTTTAACAGTTGCTAATATATAAATTCAGCCATGCCACGCGGTAAGTTAATCGTATACGTGTTGTTTTTTTCTCAATGTCGTCCAATGTTATGGGAATGTGCTTTCTTAAAAAATCTCAGTGATTAGTTGCTGCCTAGTTGGATTTGCAATAAGAATTGTGTAAATAATTAACTGCTATGTGAGTTCTCAAAAGAAATGTGGAACAATGTCATCCTTTTCTAAATATTGATTGTTTAGTTGGCCTAACCTTTGTGACGAATATTTTGTTTGTGTAACGTTACAGGTAAGTTTACGAACCACAAGGGCCGTAACCGCAAGTTCACCAGCCCGGAAGAGCTGGAAGAACAGCGGAAACAAGAGGAACAGAAACAGAAGTAAGGTTTACTGTTATAATAATTATTTATTGTCTATGAAACAAATTAGCGCGTCTCAGAATCAACACCTTGGCGTTTACTTTTCTCCCAATAAATAATTAACAAATTTTAGATAGACTTGAACTGAATAATAAAATAATTATCATTTGAATAATCTGATAGGTAAGTATTATCTGTCTTACATTGTAGGGTCATATTGATAGTACTATGAAGAGTTACTAATTAACATTTATTTGCAAAATGCACTTCTAAAATTTACCAGGTTTGTGTAAAAACCTCACATGTTTTCTAGTAAAATATTTATGAAGCAAATTGAAAAATAAATATACTTGTATAATTGTATTCATCATCATCAGCCTCCTCTTTATGAGAGGCAGTGGGCCATAATCCACCACGCGGGCCCAGTGTAGATTGGTAGATGTCACTGTCTTTGAATATTTGGTTGTAGGACATGCCGGTTTTCTCATGATATTTTCCTTCACCATTTTGAGAGCATAATATTTGTATTGCATACTTGTATTCATCTGCCAGTTTCATGAATTCTTTGATTGCATTGTTAGTCATACTTCTCATGACTCAATATTTACAACAAGCTATTCTAAGAAATGGTTGTTCTCTCCAAACAGTTGAAACATTGTTAAATTGTATTATCAGTGATCTTACTACCATGAATTTACAACAAAATAATGAACCTGTAGTTGACACAATGCTTACTATAGATAAAGTAAGCATTTCAAGTAACATTAAAGTAAGGTTTTCTGCTTTGGTTGCATATACTGTGTCATGAAAAGTTGTATACACCATGTCATGTCTGCCATTTGGGATTGGTTCAAAAAACGGGTTATAAACGCCCAAATGGTCAGTTCAACATTGTGCGGGATATTGTTATACATATTTGTTTATTGTTCTAAATGACTTTAGCTATAGATAAAGTAAGCATTTCAAGTAACATTAAAGTAAGGTTTTCTGCTTTGGTTGCATATACTGTGTCATGAAAAGTTGTATACACCATGTCATGTCTGCCATTTGGGATTGGTTCAAAAAACGGGTTATAAACGCCCAAATGGTCAGTTCAACATTGTGCGGGATATTGTTATACATATTTGTTTATTGTTCTAAATGACTTTAGTAAAGGATCTGCAAAATAAAGATGAGTTTTATCTCGTACCACATTTTATTTGAATTCATCCAAAGTGAATTCAATTGCTAGGAATTTGGATGAACAACATATTCATAATTATTATTTTTGTAGTCTACATATTTATTGTAATTTTCCAGGTGGAGAAAAGAGCATGGGAAAGAAAGCTCAAGCGAAGAAGAATCAGAAGAGGAAAAATCTGGCTCCGGCAGTGATTCCGATAGTGACTCGGATGATGATGTAAATATATTTTGTATGTTCTTAGTTTTGACTTGAATCTTATTTGTTCCTGTTTGAGAGTGTATCTATTATGGTTAGAATGAACATTTTATTATCAGACCCCAATCCCTGAAGGGTTGGCAGTAATGTGCCCAAGTTTCTCAATTACTGCTAGTTCCTTTTTTGAGGACACTCGGTATTTGGAATTTCAGGTTGTAGTTCTGAATATGATATTATGTGTTGTTTCGAAGTGACGAAGTTGTTACTCGGAATCAATTTTTTATTAAACACACTCACAAAAAAAAATGTGAATAAAAATGTGCACATGCTGAGACATCCAGCTTTCGGCCTTGTTATTGAGGGAGTTATGGATAAATACTTTATTGTTATGTGGTATCAGAATTTTGTGAATTATGTCCATTTGTTATATTTATATTTATCCATTGTTAATCCAAAAATCTTATCATACATTTCAGAGACCATCCAAAGCCAAAGGCGTATCAGGACTCATTGAAGTAGAAAATCCCAACCGTGTAGTAAAGAAAAACAAGAAATTGACCAACTTGGACAATTTAGGTGAAGGAGAGAAACCTCAACTCTCAAGGTATTTAAAGTTATGTTTAATAAACACTAAAAAAATATAAATTTTTCAATGTCTTTGTTTCAAAAGTACTTTTTGAATTACTCTAATACAGAGAATGCTGTGTTCATATAAAATTAACACACAAACAACACGGAACTCATCCACACATAGAAGACTTAATTCATTGCCTATACAATCACAATTTTAATATTTTTACGTATGATAAAAATTCGTCTCCAATATGTGCCAGGTTGCAACTACATAGCAAGGCCTGTTTTGATAAGTTTACTTGCTATTTAATTGGTCATAATTATAATTCATTTCGGGTTCGATTCCCGCACGGAGCGAATATTTGTATGATCTACAAGTAGTTGTTTCGGGTCTGGGCGTTTGTGTATGTAACTTTGTTTGTAAACACACCTACAATACAGGAAGAAATTCCTAGTATGGGGCAATGTTTCAAAAGACTTTTAAGGAAGGATATTTTACAGATTATTTGTCAAATTTTTAATTAACTGTAACATAGCAATCTGTGAGATTCTGAATGGGCCTTTTCTAGGTTGCTTGTATTGTAAGAACATCTCAAATGCTGTGTAACATGGCCCCAAACCTACTTGCCCCATTAATTAGCCTGACTGGCCTGTTGGTCTAGTGGTTAGTGACCCTGACTGCTGACAAATGTTTGTGTGAGAAGACCGTCTGGCGGGTAAGACCGTACAGTAAGCAATACAACATAGTCTGAATAACCACAACAAGACAACCCGTACTACAAAAAATTAAGTTTTAACAGTTTAAATCAACCACTTTTTCATTTAATTGCTGTGGTTATTTATACTTCTTTTATTGCTTATTGTACGGTCTTACCCGCCAGACGGTCTTCGCCGAGTTGACTCTAATATGTATGTATTTAGAAATATATAAGTATGTTTATCAGTTGTCTAGTGCCCATAACACAAGCTCTGCTTCGCTTGGGACTAGATGGCGTTGTGTGATAGTTGTGGAATATTATTATTATTATTAGCTCAGCATAAAAGAAATAACAATATATTACAGGCGCGAACGAGAAGAGATAGAGAAGCAACGGGCGGCGGCCGCGTATCAGAAGTTACATGCGGAAGGCAAAACTGAGCAGGCGCGAGCTGACCTCGCCAGGCTGGCGATTATCCGCCAGCAAAGAGAGGAGGCCGCCAAACGCAGGGAGGCTGAGAAAAAAGCCAAGGATGAAACACCTAAGAAAAGGTAATCAGTTATTTTATATGACACTAGCGGCCCGTCCCGGTATCGCACGGGTGGATAATTATGATGATTTTCGTCCTCTACAACCTGGCGCAGAAGTAGCCGAATCTTTCGAGCCGTTTTCGAGTTATGAGCTTAGCAATACATCTTGCGATCCATTTTTATAAAATATAATAATAAAAATGCCCAAATGGTCGGTTCATCATTGCGCGCGATAAAGATAGATAGAAGATTATCGAAATTTTGCAGCCAAGAAATACTGCTGAACATTGACTCATAAAGATTTCCTGTTGGAAATCTTTTAAAGATTTCCATCAAGACCGGTTAGGTTAGCTTGCTTCCAGCATTTTTCTGTGTTCTTCATCAGATTGTCTGTCCACCTTGTGGTGGTTCGTGTTCGCTTGAGTAAGTCCACCAGGGTGAACTTCTTTTGCTGCGCTTGCTAGTGTATGGTCTCTATCAGGGCACCTAAAGATGCAATTCCTTTGGTGTGCACCCAAATGTTCTCTGGTAGACTCACGCAAGCAAACACGAACCAAATTGTGCGCGAACATCTTGGAATGTTACGAACTTTATAATTCCTGCAATGCCATTGGCTATTCATTCATGAAGGTGAACCTTTTGCGATATAGATGCCAAGTGGCCATTTTAGACCCTTCAAAACTAGAAACAATTATTAATTATTACACTTAGCTAGTAAGTTTTCTATGAGCGGTGATTGTGCTGTGAACCTGTGAAATAAGACAGCAGAAGGGGCACCATAATATTTGTTTTTAGTGAGTTGAGCCTGACATACTCCTCACCTTCCCAGGTCGAAGGAAATCAATGAGGATTTTCGCACGCTTTTTTTTGCTATCAACGTGGCATATTTATTTTTAATATTACTTGTTACTTAGTATTCTAAGCAAACATGGGGATTGATTATTATTGATATTTCTAACAAGCAGTAATGACACTTATTGTATACTTACGAAGTATGTTGTTTGTATTCACAGGTAGACTACTGAGCTGACGACGTGCCGTTCCGCTGTTTCGCATGCTCATAATCTCAGGCTAGGTGGCTTTCCGAATCACACTCCTATTGAATATTGTGATCTTTTATCTTATACAAATTTTTGCATACGGAATTGTTCGTTCATGTATAATGCATAATATATTTCTTCATCTCAGATTCTGTGAAGCTTCCCTAGCTGTGACATACTTCTAATTGTGTGAAATCTTATTGTTTCTCCATTTGACAATTCAGACGACTTTGTTCATCAAAGTGGCTGGTCATCAAATGCTGGGTCAAAATTTAAAAAAGTTGCAAACTGTAAATCGTGTTTTACACCAATGTGTTGAATGTTCATTGTAGTCTTGTTGTTTTTATATATCTAGGTAAATTAAATGTTATATTTTACAAGATGTGAGCAGCATTAATTTTAACGATATTAATATTATTATGATTTATAAATGTCTACATTCTAAATAAAGGTAGTAACGCCGTATCAGATGCAATAAGTGTGGTGTTTCATTGACGAGGTCTGGTCACGGGCCGGACGTACGTTTAGCGTAACTGGTTGTTCATCATTCCTTTGCATGTCATTCAAATGTAGACATTTATGAAGACATCGCGATCATAACGTGTATATGCCATAATTACTTAATTCCATCAGTGTTAGAAATTCTATCAAATTATATCAACAGTAATTTTTTAATGTTTTCGCAATGAAATGTCGTAAAACTTAATAATGGATATGTAAATTTAATTATATTATAACAATAAAATCTGTAATAATGAAGGGTACGATGTCAACATAATTATTTGAATTCCACCGGAATACGAATTGCTTTGTGAAATTTTCATTGAAAAAAACTAACTTGGTCTTGGACTGTTACGCCCCAATGATAGAACTTTATCTAAAAAACGTTTACGCATGTACACTAAAGCCATGATAATTTCATAAAGCAACTGAAATATATGAATTTGCTTAGGACTAATTGTTAGATAGTCTCACTAGACAATTTTTATAAAGCAAATGTGTATCTATATAATAAAAATTGAAAATGATTCTTATGTTTTCGTTTTCTTGACAGCCAGGTTTTATTATGTTTGTTTTCGAATGAATCCATGTGACTACACTGTTTTGGCGCCAACCAGGCCTGGAACCGAGTGATCTCCGCCTCTATTAGAACACGGCGATGCCCTAGCATGGTAGACCCCTACCATATGCTCATTGCTCATGCTCCACCGTGTCCGCCAGGCTGTCCACTCAATACTGATTTTATGATACCTCTCGGGCCCCCGAGGAAAATGTTTTTCCACTAAATACTAATCGATTTTATGACTTATTTTTCCAAAAAAAAGGTTGCACTCCAGGAGTGCCGGTAGAAGTGAAAACTTTTTTGTTACTATGTTTTATTTTTAATTTGAATGACGTCTTACTCATTTTCGATCAGGGTCACGTGACCCTGACGCGAGTTTTGGTCACGTGACCCTGACGCGAGTTTTAAATTTTTTACCCATTACAGAAAAAGTGTACAACGCCGCTAAAGAAGTTTTCACTTCAAAAAAATTAATATCGGTTTTTGTTTTGGTGGCACAAAAACGTGCCGTTGGGGATCGGGTCGCAGACGTGTCGCCGCACCAAGTTCGACAGAAGAGCCACCATCCTGGTGGTTCTTCAGTCACTCATTTCCTCTATCTAAAGTGGGAGAAGTCATTTGGCCGTTACCTCCCCTTCTCCCCAAAATGTAGTACGTATTGGGGTCAGCTTCCAGTCGAACCAGATGCAGCTGAATATCTGTATTTTACATCGAGCGACTGCATGTCGGACCTCCACAACCCAGTAACTGGGCAATACGATACCTCTATGGTAAGACTGGTCGTCAGTCTAGAGCTTCTAAGTAACAGTTACGACTGTCAAAGATCTACAAATGACAGCTGGGACCAACGGCTTTACGTGCTTTCTGTGGCACGTAGGAAACTCGCTATGACAGATGGTCAGCCATCTACAGACCAACCTCGGCAAGCGCGGCTTAACAAGATCGGCTTGTGCGGAAGCGAAGCTAGTACCTATTTAATATTTTTTTCCGTAAATATCTATTTTTAAAGTTTTGGTCATAATTAGAATTGTTTCTTATTAGTACCTAAGTAGGTCTTAAAAATACTTGTAAAGTTGTCTTTTGGTAATCCACGAAAACAGTTTTTTTTTTAAACTGAGGGTGAATGGAAAAATCCAAGTAACCTACATAATTCGTAGTTAGCGCACCAAAACATTCAAATTCTAAAAAAGAAAATAAAAGTTTCATCCCGTCTAATTCAAAAAACAGTCCAAGTTTGTAATTAAACTAGGTAGATAAAAGAACATTCACCCATCACCTATTTGGCACGCTTCAACGTTCAACCATTACTAATATCATCGATCCTGTTACTGAAAAATGCCAAGTATCTCTATAGTTCACGGATCATTATCCCTTGGGAGGGTAATGTTGCGTCGTACGATACTCCTAGATATATGCGCATATTTACCCGCGACCTCGTATGACTTACACCTAATCCATTGCTGTTTTTTGGAGTTCTATTTATTTTGTTTTAGTTTACCCGTAGGATTTAAAGGTCAAAGTTTATGTAGCTTTGATTGCTTGAGTGTATTTTTAAAACATTTTGTGATATTTGGTTTGTTCAATTTCATCAAGGATATTCTAGCTAGGACGCACGGTAAGCTTTTTTTTTAGCGTGTTAAAATCATCAAAAGAGTTCTCCCAGCCAGGGTAGGACGGAAGGGACGTGGAAGGGACTGTCAGACTTGTACTTAGTGATTAAAATCCACGGGTGTTATAGTCCTTTGTAATAGCTTAACCGCGATTTGCAGCGGAGTGACTCTATGAACAGCCAGATTTGCAAAGTCGTCGGAAGTGAATGCAATCCAGAGAGGCAATGCATTTATGTTATTTTCACCATTTATAACTCTCAAAACAGTGAAGACAAACATAAATAGTAGGGAAAAGGGCAAGTCTAAAGAAATAAATATAAACGTTCATCGTTACATAATACATCTCCCAAATATGTGTACATATTGTGTGCTTGATGGGTTGATTATAACGCTCCGTAGGAATTTGCGGGCCTTTAAGTATGATATGGGTCCCAGTTGTAGAAACATTAGAGGTTGATTATGCTTATAAATTTTATGGACGACAAAACAAGTTGTCATCATCATCTGCCTAGCCTTTTCCCAACTATAATACCCCAATATAGGGAAAAGTCTAGATGGCTTCTAGTAGAACTGGTCTGAATATCAGTATTTTACATGGAGGCTCTTAGAGGTACAAAGGATATTCATTTTTAAACCGTATAGTTTTACAAATGTGTACGTAGGTGAACCAAGGAAGGCCACACTAACAAATAAACAGTTATTATTCGTTTATTTACTAAACAAATAAAACTAACAAATATTGTAGTAATACTTTGTTTTATTACTTATCATAAGACCACTTTTTTGAATTGCAGATTTAATCAATATTAATTAGACATAAGTTTTATTGAACTCTACCAAATGGCCTAACTAGGAACAGGGGCTTCTATGAAGGCCATCGTAATAAATAAGTAGGTTATTTAACAATAAAAGTTACTGTTATTAAATCTACGTTAAAAAGAAGTGGTTTATATGATTGTTATATAATAAAACAAAGTATCACTTTAACATTTGTTAGTTTAATTTATGCAATAAATGAATTAATAATAACTGTTTATTTATGAGAGTGGCCTTCCATGGTACACCACCTTAATTTTACGTTGTCTATTCCCGATATCCAAGAAGCGAGGGCCTGTTACGTACTACCAAAATAATAGCGCGAGCGATTCGCGGCTGCGTCTGTGATTTTCAGTTGGATGGATCTTTGCAAACGGAAGGAATTTGTCATCACATGGCAATAACTACGAAATTTTAATAATTGGCCTTCGAAGGAGCATGGCCTTCCATGGTCCACCCACCTTAATATAAATCGCTTGTGTGTTACTTGGGTGCCTATCTGACCTCCACAACCCCCAAAGCTGGTTGTCAGAATTTTGAGCTTCTGACTGTGATTGACGACTTTTAAAGAATTACAAATGACAGCCGGAACCAACAGCTTTACGTCCTTTCCTACACTAGGACAATAACACAAGTTAATTTAACAAAATAAGTACCGTAATGACGCTATTCGGTTTTAAGCGGTCTCCAGAGTCCGGACTAATATATTTAGCGCTTATTACTAAGCACATAAATTTTGCAGCTCGGTCGCCTTCCCTCAGATTTCGTGTGACTCGGATATATTAACATCATTTACTAAATATGCGCATACATAAAGTTTACGAGACAATATTTTCATGATAAAGCACTAGAAACTACACGGAAAATGGAGGGAAAAATATGTCAGTACCTTGTTGTGGAAGTTTTGTTGCCATAATTCAAAATAGTGATTACCATTCCCCGTAGGAAGATAATCCTAGAGTGCGAGGACCTTGTTACCATTTCCGTGTGCTGGTGACTACCAGAGTGTTTTTAGTGAAGTAAAAATACCACACTCCTCAGTTAGATACATCCCCAAAGACAGCACACCTTTCGAAAATACCCTTGATAAAAAAAAAGTTAGGTAGTAAAGTATCTATATTTTCTCGTATTTTTTAATCGATTTCAAAAAGGAGGATTTTTTTTTTAGCGTGGTAATATCATCAAATGAGTCCTCTGAACCCGGCAGGCTTTGGCTCTCTAGAGGGGGGCCTCTAGAGGGCCAAAGCCTGCTGGGGTCGCGGGACTTATCTCATCACCGTGTGCCCGGAATTTAAAGGGCTATTGAAGGACACCGTGGATTTTAGTCAGTACAAGTCTGACAGTCCCTCCCGCCCTGCCCTGAAAAAAGTTTTAGTACATAAACACATCGAAGGAAAATGTGGAGTTTTCCCTACAAAACGTAACAAAACAATTACTAGGCTATTTGTTATTCACCCATCTCCCGTCACCCCCGAATATTTGTTTATTCAAGCCACTTAAACATACTGTCCAATACCTCAAAGGTTCAAAACCCTATCTAAACCACCCTAAAACCTATCTATCACGCCTTCCTCAAATGGAACGCTTTCGGGATCGAATTTACGGGACCACTCCATTACAAAGTGTAAACCCTAACGCGACCGTAAGATATCGGCTCCTCAATTTTTGTAACACAAGGGTGCAGTCAAATTGCCAGCCGATAAGCGTAAGGGCGCGTAGGGTTGGACGTAGGTTGATGGAGGTAAACGCGATTTTAGAACGAAGATAATAACGGTTCCCTATATCTGCGCTGAGAGCAGTCGTGGCCCTGTGGTAACGACCTCTACCTAACAGCTTGTCCTATGTTACTTGTGGTTTTGAACCTAAGCGTAGCGTGTTATTTTTCATGAGTCATATAAGATCCCAGGTTTCGAAATTAAAGGAAATCGTTACGAAGAAACTTGACTTAAAACCGGAAGTCAAAAACGTACGAATAACAAATTTAAAAAAAATGAAATTACCGATCCACACTGGACCTTTGTCGAATCCCACTCCCTTTTACGTCTCGAGGTTCGTCTCCCAGCAAAGGAAATCAGAAGCTAATTTTGTATTTATGAGTGTATTGCTGTGCAGATGGCATCTCTAAGAACTTTAGGGCCTGTATCACTCTTTCGGCCTTCGTAACAGAGTTTAGTGCTAGAACCTTCTTTAACCTCTATAAAGGCGAGTTATAAAACTGAAGTGAGGTGAGGTTACGAGCTGCGCCAATCTTCAATAAATACTTTCCTTTTGCAAAATTCAGTTGTGTTCATACTTTATCCTTGAAAATTCTTAATCTACAAGTCTAGTGTGAATCTGCTAAAATCACGATAAACACAAAGCCTACGTGGCCGCAAAAATAACAGTTTTGTCTGTAGGTAAATACAATAAAATATCAATATTCTTTCAGAGATATTTTAAATTTTATTTAAAATATCTCTGAAAGAATATTTTTTATTTTATTTCATGGCGTACCGGCTGTTGGAATTGAGTTAAATTTTATTACTCTTTGGTGCCGAAACAATTAGTCACAGATATACAATGTGTCCGGTTTCAGTTTGTACAAACTTAAAGTACCTACCTAGAGGTATCTTGCTCATTCTGTTATTAAAATTTTTCTACATGGGGTCGGAAACCTACCCCTACTGAATAGTAGCCATTGCTGTTTTTCGGTAGCATTGGTATTTAAAGGGAATTATGGTAAATAGGTTAACTTTTAGCAACTGAAAATAATGAACAAAAGGTTAAATAACTTTTTATAATAGCATCAAGTTGAAGCGTTAAATATCTTAGGCCTGAAAACTCAAGGCTCTTTTGTGCGTAGAGACCATAGACACATAAAAGAAGCTAGACACCCTATAACTACCTATGACTCGCGTCCGGATACAGCCCCATACAATAAAAGTAAGGAGGCTAGAGGGGGTTCTAGCTATCGTGCAAACTGTGCCGGCCTAACAATGCTGTTTGCTTATCGTGTTCCATGTTGTACGAACGAATTTAGATAAAAAGTTGCCACCATTTCAGGCTATCTGTGGTTTACTGAATGCTTTCACATCGATACTTTATACTCAAGAAATATTTTAAAAGTAGGTATTCTAGGATAAAGAAAAATAGGTACTTACGCGTTGAGGAAAATCTCCGCCGTTTTTCTTCGATGTTAAAGGAAAGACCATCTGAACTTCCATAAAAGAAAAAGTAGATACTCAAACAAGCACAGACAATAACATCGAATAAGAAACACATTAACAAAAAGGGTTTACCAAGTTAACCCACTTATTCCCATAAGTTGCTCTCCAGCGTAGCCTAACTTATTGTCTGACTGCCTAACATATTACGAGTACGTGCCCGAATATCTAAATGCGTCGGGGGCATCCGTAAAGCAGTAAATTCTCATTACAGGTCTGGCCGCGGTGGGCCATCGACTGCTATGCTAATTTAACGTACACCTCCCAGTCGGCTTTAACTACCTACTCAGTTGTACCCTGAAAAGTTACTACTAACAGACCATGAAAATCTTTATAATTGAAGTTTTGATAGGAAGAGTTAGGGTGCTCCCACATCTATCGACGCGGAATCGGACCGAGACAATGCGATAGCACGCGTCCGCGTCGAAGATTCCGTCGCGGGCGATCGCATTATGCTTTCTGTCTCGGTCTAGCAAATGGCAGTTCTAAGCGACAGAAAGAGAAAGGGCGACGGAAAAATCCGATTCCGCGTCGATAGATGTGTGAGCACCCTAATTAACTAGTCTGTTGCTAGAAGTAGATTTATGATTATGATAATGATGCTTTTGGAAGTAAATTAGTACTAAAGTTACAAACATAATATATCTCATAAACACCTATTACATCTACCAGTTGAAGTCTGCACAAAAATACGTGACCGTCTGCAAAATCACAAAGATCGCAGTACCAAGTTTAATTTGCAAAATGTGCACCAACGTAAGCCACAGCCCGCAGCCCTCACCGTAATAAAACAAAGACTAGGTCAGCATTTTTCTGGAACTAGATCCAGGCATCTTTATTTGACCCAATAAAACTCATAGCTGGAGGCTATGTTTTTTTGAAAACGCCGTCGTGGATTCCGTCTGATATTCCGTGTACCGAACGGCCAGGTACCGTTCGCTTGAGGAAAATGGCTGAAAGCAAAATCTTTTTGATGCAATCACAAATTGTGACTATTTGTGGCCCTGGGTACTTAGATCTAAAGGTGCAATGAATTTGCGAATTGTGATTTAGGATTCGAAATCCAGGTGTAAATAGCTAGTTGTTTATGTTTCATATCGTGTAGCAAAATCATTGTACCCTTTCTTGGATGAGTGTGGTGGTTTTTTTTTTTCAATGTAAATTAATTATTGTGGGTCCAATTAACCCCACAAAGCGACTATTAGTCAGTAGGTATTTTATATTGGTACTTAAAATTGTTAACCACTAATGTTTTTCAATGTACCTACTGTATTATAGTTCACATACAAGGTGATACAAGTAACAAAAGCTGTTACTGACTGAAGTACGTATACAAACGTAAAACTTCATTGAAACTGCATTTCCCATTTACATTGCAAAATTTTCATTTTGTGCCAAACATAAAGTAACATGGAATGTGACGGTATCTTCTTTTATTACCACGCAGGTAGGTTCGGTAGAATGGGGGTAGTTTTGAAAATAAATTCCGTACGGGATATTCGCAACAAAGTTGTGTGCAGTAAATAGAAATGTAACAGAGTGCTCGTGGGATACAAAACATAAAGTAATTTGAACGTGGCCTGTATAACCGAGAGTTCTTAATCAATACGTGAACGGTGAACTGCGCCAGCTACAAATTAATTGTCCGTGTTTAATTACGTGATCGTGCTGAGTTTAATACTTGGTATTAATTGGTGCGGTTTAGACAAGTGGTTTTATGTGGGCTAAGTTTTTAATACGTGAACAAGTTAATGCAAAATGTGCGTTTTCAGCATCGAAATCTTCAACAGCGAGGATGTGTGAAGCTGTCACCATTTTAAAGGTACGTCCGATCTAGATTTGTATAATAATGATTAATAATTTGTAGGTATTTCTTGTCTGTTCATAAGTTAAGTGACGGTTAGTTTCTTAATCAACTCCCAATGAGTTTCCATCAGTTGTCTTTTTAGGATATGTTGTTTATGACTATTTAAAACTTACCTTGTAGAAAAATGTACCTAGATTGTGCTCGTTCGAAACCAATACCTATCCTGCCCACAAGATTGTTTCATACAAAATGAGAGAAAATAGACCTAAACGATGTTATTCATTCTAAACAGTACAGCTACACAAAAGTTCGCTACAAAACGAGCAAATAACTGTAAAACTTTTCAAGCTTTCGCAACAAATATTCCTCAGTAACTCAGGTCACAAACAAACCTTGAAGGATAAAAGTATCATGCGATCTAATTGAATAGCTAATAAACAAAGTGTCTAAGTTTCCCGCCGCGCAATAAATAATAGATAAATTAAATGGCCGAGAGCCGGGCGAAACAGAATTAAAACTTTCCGGGAGGTTTCACGTAAATCACAGTTGGCCTGATTTATATTTCACGCACCTTGCTGAGTATCGCCGGTCGCTCGGGCTCTAGCGTGTAATTCTCTGAGCCGAGAATCCGTTATCGTGTGTGGTTGTGCTTTCGTGGTAAGTGAAGTTCGTATATTGAAGTGTCCTGTTGAAATTTTCACGGAAATCCCGTTGTCCATAGAAAAATAAAGTTGTTAAGATTTTATGGAATGAAACAACTTTACGAAACACAAATATAAAAAAAAACAAATTATTGCTATTCTGTGGTTATTGCGTTCGCTATCAGACAGTTTTTATTAAAAAATTGTTATTTCTCTTTTATATGAAGGTTTTTTGAAGTGAAAACTTCTTTAGCGGCGTTGTACACTTTTTCTGTAATGGGTAAAAAATTTAAAACTCGCGTCAGGGTCACGTGACCAAAACTCGCGTCAGGGTCACGTGACCCTGATCGAAAATGAGTAAGACGTCATTCAAATTAAAAATAAAACATAGTAACAAAAAAGTTTTCACTTCTACCGGCACTCCTGGAGTGCAACCTTTTTTCTAATTTTACATAATTATATCAATATAAT
The DNA here is from genome assembly GCA_036375495.1 of Agrotis segetum. Lineage (NCBI taxonomy): Eukaryota > Metazoa > Arthropoda > Insecta > Lepidoptera > Noctuidae > Agrotis > Agrotis segetum. Next base: position 1,754,025 of record JAQSVV010000032.1, read on the forward strand.
TATTATATTAGAGAGTTTAGGGGCAAGACTTACGTAACTTCGAATCTTTAAAAACGCAGTGGCGTACTATTGCGCCAACCATGCCAACTTTGAATTTAAAACTAATACGTAAGGTACACTCAAAAGTTTCGAGTTACTTTCGTACGGTCCCTTAACTCTATTGACTATGAGAGCAGACCCTCTGACACGTCTGACTCTGAACCAAATCGATGCTATCGTTCTTCAAATGTTTCCTATTGGATGACTGTTTATCGAAGCGAACTTCCGGAGATAGAGCGTCGAATTTATAACGCCTTCCTCCGTGTTTCGCGATGATCGAGCGAAACATTTGCTTGTTCCGTATTTTACGCATACTCAGTTTCCAGATAACCTCGAGGTTGGTCTGTGGATGGGTAACCATTTATCATAGCGAGTTTCCTCCGTGCCTTGGAAAGCATGTAAAAGCGTTGGTCCTGGCTGTGATTTGTAGATCTTTGACAGTCGTTAATAACAGTCTAAATCATAATCATGTTACCCAGTTACTCTGGCCAGTACCAGGGCTCTTTGGTCGATTGACCCCGCTAAGTGTTCTTTTTTATACGGTACTTAATTGTTTTAATCATTTTGAATAGTCTACAAAAAGTACAAGACCGGTCAGGTGCATGTTTAATCACTTTACTCAATTTACTCAAATGCTAAAAAGTGTCTTCTTTCACGTGTATTATTTATTACCTCCGACCAGACTACCTTTTTTTTTTTTTTTTTTTTTTTTTTTTTAGCGTGGTAAAATCATCAAATGAGTCCTCCCACCCCGGGCAGGGCGGGAGGGACTGTCAGACTTGTACTGACTAAAATCCACGGTGTCCTTCAGTAGCCTGTTATGTTCCGGGGTCACGGTAAGGAAATAATCCCGCGCGACCCCGGCAGGCTTTGGCCCTCTGAGAGGGGGCCCCGTCATTATGCTGACGCTCTTTGAGGCGCGCGTGGGACACAACGCGCCGTCGACCCGGGCATGGTCCATGGTCGGGCTGCGAGTTGCCCTTTACTCGCTGCCCGCATGCCCGCGCCTACGGTGGCCGGAGATCGTCTGCTGACGTCCGCAGCCGCGGGCGCCTACCACTGCGGTTGGGGCGGAGGGAGGACGCTGTCCTCTCTCTCTCGCGGCCCGCCTCCTCCTTCACGAGCATTACTGCTTCGCAGAAGGAGGCGACCGCTTCCCACTCCGTCTCGCCCCGCAGCATGGCCGCAACCAATGCCGGGCGCGAGAGGTCTCCGCCTATCGCCGCCGTGAGGACACGTCGGTGCACCGCCCAAGCTGGGCAGTCCTGCACCGTATGCTCTACTGTGTCCTCCGGGTGATCTTCGCAGTGACCAGACTACCTTGCTAATAGTTTATCCTCCCTCGGTCAAATCATCAAGTAAAGTAGAACCACAGTATTCCACTCAAAAGAGAATTTCCACTGTCAAATCACTGAAACAGCCTCACAATTACATTAGCCCTCGAATGTAGTGATGGGAAAATCGCTGAGTTTGCTGAGAGTTGTCAGAAATAATATTTCTGAGTGGTTGAACATTCCCAGGCAAATCTGCCAGGTTTGAATATAAAATGAATGAAGGTTAAGTCACTTATGCAAATGCGAAAAGTTCCGGAACTCGCCTTTGATATGGACTTCTAGTTTCTCATAATGGAAATGGATACCTTTGACATACTCAGATGCTCCGTTTTATATTTTCTATTTCAGACAATTTAATTTAGACTACTTAAAGTTTTTAGCTTCTTCTAAAAGTTTTACCTTTGACGGTAATCAGGTTTGTCGAGATTTTGTATTTTTGAATGTTATAAGAGCCTAAGGAATCGTATAAGTACATAAATAATTGTTTGTCAACTAAAGTAACTTTGCTTTTGACTTTGTGCAGAAATTTATTTATTTTTACTTCATAAAAAGAATTATTAATATATTCTTTTAGTAGTAAGCAGATACTTAATATTTCTATATTAAACTAAGTAAGTAGGTGTCCCACTTCTATCGAATCTCGTAGATACTACGCCAGATTTTTAAATGATTGTTATGTAAAAATCTGTAGGTACTTAGGTAATTACTAAGAAAATCTTGATAGTATATGTTACCTAGTTGTTTAAATACATTTAAAATTCCTATTTGGCCAGGTCAAGAACATCCACGTCAATCGATCTAAAATGTCTGAACAAGGCGTACTTATCGCATTTCCCGACAATACACCCAATTTCCGCCTCCTCTTCAATCGTGATTGCATAATTTTCTTTTATTTATCATCGTCTACAGAAAAAAAAAAACAAGTGAGGCAGTGGCGAGCGCTTATTCAGCCACCATTAGCGAGCCGCCCGGCGAGGAGCCGTCAAGTCAATAAATCATTTCTCAGCATCGGCATCTCTTATCGATTCTATTGAATAGCGATTTATTCGCTCGACGCTTAATCGCTGCTTTTCAAATATGAGTAGGCTTTAGGCGTCTAAGTAATGTCTGCGGAATAAAACCTTGCTTGTAATTTGAAGGCTATTGATGAAATGTGTACTTATTACATAGCTGTAGGATAATGATATGAAAACACTAGCTTGTCACCGCGGTTTCACCCGCGCTGCTCGGCTCCTGTTCGTCGTAGCGTGATGTCAAATAGCCTATAACCTATAATCTATAAGCCTATAATCCTCGATAAATGGACTGTTCAACACAAAAATATTTTTTAAATCGGTCCAGTAGTTTCAGAGCCTAATTCAATACAAACAAACAACAAACAACAAAGAGGAAAGATTTGTTTGATTGATCAAACAAATCTTTCCTCTTTATAATATTATTTATTAGTACCCATAGATAAGACTCGTATCTAGCGTAACGTGTTGTGTATCTTTTATAATATTCTAGAAACTATTTTATATTCCACCAAAATAGTAAAATTCTTTCATTTCTACATGTTGTTACTCTTTACAGGAATAAGTTTTACATATTTTAATGTCTACTTATTTATGAAGAAAATACACTCTTTCATCAGACTTGAAACTGCGTCTTTAAAAAAACTTACATAAAGAGCTTCTGGTTGATTACATTATTCTTTCATCAAGAGTGAAAAATTCTCCATTACATTTTCTAGCAAGAAAAACATGAAGATGTTGAAGAATTTTTTGTACTTTTTAGGCAAAAGTATAAGTATAAAATTCTCGTTACTTTTTGTGCCACTTGTCAAGCTAATAAGCAATCTTTTTAGAACATAATAATGTTACAACATTACACATTTTTTCAACATATTCTGACTGATTCTTCAACATAAGGGGCTGCCTCCACGAGCGAGAGAATCGCGACGAGTCCGCCCTTATATCGTCGGATAATCTCCACGAACGAGCGATAATTCCGCCGCGTATCGTCGCGAGTCGTTACGGTATCGCGGCGATTCCGCGGCGACTCGTAACGGTATCGCCGCGCTTCCTTGACGTCACGTTGCCAAAGAAGGGATTCGATGCGTTTGACAGCGCGCCCGCCGCGCGCTCGTCTCGAGAGCGCCGCGAGCGCGCGGCGGTCGCGTTGCTAGTCGCGGCGGGCTAGCGACGATGTAATGACGTTTTGCGCGCTCGTTGCCACTCGTCGTATCGCGGCGATAATATCGCCGTGTGGAGGCGGTAGAAAAACGTGGCACGGCGATAATATCGCCGCGATTCTCTCGCTCGTGGAGGCAGCCCCTAAGTATGTTTACTTACGATACTTGAGGTTTTTCTCAGCACATATTAATTTAGATTTGTTTACAACTAGATCCGGGGTCTACTCTTTTAGTCCGTCGACGAAGTTATATACGCTCCCGTCCGAAACTAACTCGATTTCCTTTTTTCTTTGAAATGTCTAATTCTTCGTTGTTGAGCTATCCAGTGAGCATTATTTTAGTTGTATACCAAAACCTTATCTGGAATGTAAGGAACACTTTGAAAGCTTCATCAAAATCGAATCAGCCTAACGCGAAATAATCGCGGATAAACAAATATAATATATACCAAACTCCTAATTTGAAGTCGGTAAAAAAGTTTCACGTCCCATAAACACAATTTTCCAGCGTAAAAGGAAAGTGAACTATTCAAAAACCATTAAAGTTTGTTGCGCTAGATCTGACTAGGGATTGTATTGTATATGCATAAGTTCCACATGGATGCGGCACAGGTATGCTCGGGGGAGCAAGTTGCATTCGCAAGTAATATTTGAAATTTTACTACAAATGTTCCGGAATACCGCTCCGAGCATATTTTGTTATTAGGTAGGATTTAGAACTTCAATATTCTCGGAAAATGTTCAGTCTAAAGTGATTTTGTGAGAAAACTTTGATCTATTTTCTTAAATCTATTTTTGGCCTGCTTTTAGTCTTGTAAAGCAAAGTTCAACACTTCAAAACATTCTGAGAATATTAATTTTGGTATAAGTGTCTTTGTTATAGTTTTATCAATAAAATTTTATCTGAAATGGCAAACCACTTATATAGGTGCTTGTAGGAAGGTCAGGGTAGTACTGGCACGTGGACGGGGTGAAAGGAGTGCTCCCAAATCCCATTGGCGGTGGGAGGACCCACCAGAGGGTCTAATCTCTAAACACGAAACCCACGGTTTCGGCCTTGATTGATTGGTAGATTGAAAAATATGTATTGAATTGGTAACCAATAATTCCCAGATTAGCTAATTCAATCATATAAACTCCATAGATAAAATAAAAACATAAGTATCGAGCACTCAGCGTTCTGTAGTTAGTTTTTGCAATGACAACGAGTTTTTCTGCTAATTTTGTATCGAAGCTCCATATTTCAGTCATTGAAAAACTCGCTATAAATCAATATTAGGAACCCAATTCCGCTAGGTCAGTATTTCAGTCGCTAACCATTCTAACCAGCAAGCAACAAACCAAAATCTGAATTTATTGCTTGGCGTCGCAGCAAAGAACGACAATCGATCAAATAGTATCTGGTAATCGGATCTTTAGCCCGCATGTCTCGATACATAACGTTTTGCGGTGTGACAGAGGGTTAGCCACGTAAATAATCGCTCCACATTTATATCTACTTTCACTGCCACTTTTTAGATGTATTTTACTGCCTTACTGCCTTGTTTTATTGAACTCTGCAAAAGCTTGGACACTGGATAAACAGTATCATCATCATCAGCCTATTACTAATGTTCCCACTGCTGGGACACAGACCTCCTCTCCGAGGTAGTGGGCATAATCCACCACGCGGACCCGCTGCGGATTGGTAGATGTCACATATTATATTCGAATTTTGGTTCTAGGACATGCGGTTTTCTCACCATGATTTCCTTCACCGTTTTGAGAGCAGTGGTGATGAAAAAAATTACACAAAGTAATGTGCCTGGCGGGGTTCGGACCCACGACCTACAACTCGTAAGTCGGGACCAATACCACTGGGCCACCTCTGCTCTCCCGAAAAGCAATATGAATCCCTTTACGGATTTTAAAAAGGGAACTTCTGTTGGCTGAAGCGTTTTTCATATTTCTATCTATTTATTGTTTATACCAAGAATTTCTCCTGTGTCGTGGGTGTGTTTACAAACATAGAGACTCACATACAAACCCAGATCCGGAACAACCATCATCAAGCTTCTTCCGAAACAACCGTGCCGTCAAAAAATTTATAACAATTTTGGTATCCTCTACTACTATTATAAAGGCGAAAGTTTGTAAGTATGGATGTATGGATGTTTGTTACTCTTTCACGCAAAAACCACTGAACGGATTTGGCTAAAATTTGGTACACAGATAGTTTATAACCTGATTAACACATAGGATAGCTTTTATTTTATGTTCCCAATTTTGGTATACATAGCTATACATAATAAAGTAGGCATATTATTATTGTATCTACTATGTAAGGTTGACGAAAACGCGATCAAAATTATATTACCTAACAAGTCCTCTGAAAATAATTCTCTTGTCATACACGTGCCTGTTGAAAGGTCGATAGAGACCTAAATGTCTTACCAAACTCGTGTACGGGTACACACGGCTACACATTAAACTTACAAAACCAAAGATTTTCTTTTTAAAGAAAATTCCTTCAAAAACATAAATTTGAAATAAGAGCCAAGTTCAATATTATGATTTGTTATGGTCTTGGTTGTTGACTTCAACGACATGGCCTTTTGACTGGACTATTGATATAGTGGTTATTGACCCTGACTGCTATGCTGGAGGTCGTGGGTTCGATTCCCACCCTGGACAAATGTTTGTGTGATGAGCACGGTCATTTGTTCTGTGTCTGGGTGTAATTTATCTATAATATGTATGTTTTTAGAAATATATAAGTATGTTTATCAGTTGTCTAGTACCCATAACACAAGCTATGCTTAGCTTGGGACTAGATGGCGTTGTGTGATAGTTGTGGAATATTACTTACTTAAACGACAAAAAAAGTGAATTTTAAATGGGTGACAAGTTCCATGGTCACTTGGTCAGTCCTGTTTATTTATAACAATACTAATAACATAAAGTGCCATTTCTTCTTATAACTTAGGATAATAATTATTATATTGTATCCCAAGGTCTGACTTGGCTAGTTTTCACATACGAATTATGTTAAGTATAGGCTTGGCTCCGTTGCTAAGAGCATCGAATGTACTGAGTCCTCGATTTTTTAGGGTTCCGTAGTCAACAAGGAACCCTTATAGTTTCGCCATGTCCGTCCGTCCGTCCGTCTGTCCGCAGTTTAGCTCAGAGACGCACAGTACTAGAGAGCTGTAATTTGGTGTAAATATACGGATTTGTTGTGCCGAAAAAGTGGTAAAATAAAATCTCGTAAAATATTTTTTTTTAGGGTACCTCCAGTACTTACACGTAAAGTGAGGATTTTTTTTTTCTCGCGTACCCCTTAGTGTGGGGTATCATTAAATAGGCCTTTAAAAAATAATGATAGTTTCCATTAACAATTTTTTGATAAAAAAATTCGTTTGTGAAATATTAAGCTTTAAAGTGCTAAATTTTGCTCTACAACTTTACGAGTAATAGTCGACCAACTTATAAAATGTACTTGGATTTATATTTTCTTAAACAAAATGTATCGGAGAGAACTGCAAATGTAAGTTTGTCAACTTTATTTTTCAGCTTTTATAGGTATGTTTTTTGGGGATAGGTAGGTTTTTATCGTCAAATATTTTTAAAAAAATTCAAAAAAGGAGGAAGTTCTAAATTCGTCGTAATCTTTTTTCTTATGTACTTTCCCCGATTTCTCAAAGACCGATTTTGAAAATTCTTCTTTTTAAAATTAAATTCAGCGAATCAATTTAGTTAGTTCGCATAAGTATTTTGATGGGCAACTACGGAACCCTACACTGTGCGTGGCCCGACACGCACTTGGCCGGTTTTTTTTTTTTCTTTACACAGAAAATCTTTGGAATTCGCGATGCATGCGTTAATGCGTATAATGTTTGAAAAAAAATCTTTTCGCACGTTCAACGCTCTACTTAGTCTGGTTTTGCAAGGATTGATGTGTAGCCGTGTGTACTTACTTAATGTATTCGTTCGTTTAAACTACCAATATAATCTGAACAATAAACAAACGCTAACAGGATTAACTCTATCTAATCCAATATGCGTGTGGCGGCACTTGGTATTGTATTTTAACCGCATATTGGAAACATGATGAGGGAACAAATTATAATTCTGGGTAACAATGTTATAGGCTACATTCATTGTTTTATTCTGCATAGATTTAAAAATTAAAAATATTTATTAGACACAGAATAAAGACAAATGACAAGCAAGTCTTAGTAAATATTGCACATGTAGCCACACATAATACAAAACAAAATAATAAATACAATCTAGTTCCGATCCCCAAACTAGGCCTAGACCTGTATTTTGGATAGATATACCTACTGTATAATGTAACGCCAAAAGCCCAAAACCCTATTTTTTTTTTGCTATATAGAAACCCTATTTCTTAAAACAAAAATTGTTCAGTAACATGGGCTGAGTTACCCCACGAGAAGTTTTGCGCTTTTGGCGTCACAACTAACAAGTTGCGTAGAAATAGCATAGCGCTCCGCCCGCGACTTCGTCTGCACGAACAACACTTTTCCTTTTTCTTCTGTGAAATTCTACTCCTGGCCACCTTTCTTTTCTTCTTTGATACTTTTGGAAAATCTAAACAAATATCCAACAGAGACTAGCGCTGTAGTAAAGAAGTTTCGAACAAATCTAAACACCTCGAATAAACTTGGGTTGAAGCATTGTCTCATCTGGTAACCGTGACTATATGGATCGTAAAGGATATTGAAGAATGACCGTGGATTTTAGTCAGTATAAGTCTGACAGTCTTTCCCGTCCCGCCCCTGGGTTCAGAGGACTCATTTTTGATGATTTTACTACGATAATAAAAGGGGACCGAACTTAGTGAAATACCGGACAGATCTTTTGAATTTAAGGGAATTCAAAATATTTCCTCAAAACATGCCAAAATAACTTGAAAACAGGGATCCCTCAAATCCAACCAATTTCCAATCTCGGTAACAATGTGTTACAAGTGTAAATGAAATGTACAATTTTATCTCTGCTTAAAACAAAAACATCCTGCAAACGTAAAAACACCCTCATTACCCTTTCCTTTTACGTAAAAACCGGCCAAGTGCGTGTCGGGCCACGCACAGTGTAGGGTTCCGTAGTTGCCCATCAAAATACTTACGCGTACTAACTAAACTGATTCGCTGAATGTAATTTTAAAAAGAAGAATTTTCAAAATCGTCTTTGAGAAATCAGGGAAAATACATAAGAAAAAGATTACGACGAATTTAGAACCTCCTCCTTTTTTGAAGTTAGTTAAATAGTTGACGATAAAAACCCCCAAAAAAACATACCTATTAAAGCTGTAAAAATAAAGTTGACAAACTTACATTTGCAGTTGATTTATTGTTTCTCCAATACATTTTGTTTAAAAAAAAAATTAATCAAGTACATTTTATAAGTTGGTCGACTATTACTCGTAAAGTTGTAAAGCCTACTTAGTCATGATAATTTTCTTTTAAACTTCGTTATATATACTACTATTGTGAATTTTTTCACATCCCCAAACATAACCGTTTAGCTGGTAGAGGGGGGGGACACTCGAATCGAGCAAAATTGAGCACTTTAAAGCTTAATATTTCACAAACGAATTTTTTTATCAAAAAATTGTTATTGGAAACTATAATTATTTTTTAAAGGCCTATTTAATGATACCCCACACTAAGGGGTACGCGAGAAAAAAAAAATCCTCACTTCACGTGTAAGTACAGGAGGTACCCTAAAAAAAAATATTTTACGAGATTTTATTTTACCACTTTTTCGGCACAACAAATCCGTATATTCACACCAAATTACAGCTCTCTAGTACTGTGCGTCTCTGAGCTAAACTGCGGACAGACGGACGGACGGACGGACGGACGGACGGACGGACGGACGGACGGACGGACGGACGGACGGACATGGCGAAACTATAAGGGTTCCTTGTTGACTACGGAACCCTAAAAATAATTAAACTCTGAAAGGCTTTACTGCATGTCATTTTCAGCGTTAACGAAAATTAAACGTTCCGCGGCATTATTCAACTGCGAGCAATATTAAATTCCTTATGTATCATCGCATTCCGGATTACATTAAAAACTGGACAAGTACTTGTCGGACTCGCGCACTAAAGGTTTCGTACGATTATCTATAAAAACATTGATAAAAACGGTATACAAGAAGACAGCAGAAGTCCATCATCTGTGACAATTTCAAGTGTCTATCACAGTTCATGAGATGCCTGGTGACAGAGGGACAAACAGACGGACGGATGGACAGTAGATAGGGTCCCGTTTTACCTTTTAGATACGGAACCTTTAAAAAGTAATTCGTTGATTATTTTTTGCTTTATTACATTCACTTTTCAGACAAATATTTGTCCGATTTTCATTTTCGCTACGTAATGGCGTTGGGGTGTTGGGTCAAAATTGATTTAAAAATATAATTACAGAGTACTATTGTTCAGGAATCCAATGGCTGTGCATAGATTTGCATTCGGAACGAAGTGAAATGTTTTCAAAATGTTTAACAATTACTTTCATTAGGCATTGAATTGATAGGCATTGTATTTCTATTACACAGTTTCAGGGGTTTTTATATAATTATGTGAAAAATGTGTGAAAGTTTGTGAGGATGAATGGATGTTTGTTACTCTTTCACGCAATAACTTCTGAACGGTTTATCGGTGTATGGGGAATACCAACTCATAAAACGTAAAATGTAATGCATTATACTTACTTTTATGCGGCATCATTCACATATAAACCTTTTCAGCAAGGGTATGTCAAAAAGCGCTGATCATTTACTTGAGGTGCTTGAGGTCAGGTCTGCTAAATAATTTTTTTAAGGTTTGCCCAAAGCTCTGGATCTCCAAAACTATGCATTATTTTCCCTTTTAAACTATTTGCTACTTATTTTCAACGTTATCTCGTTGACGCCTGGACCACTTTGGAAAACTCTTTTGTTTGTTTGAAAGGTGAGAGCAGCAGTGGCCCAATGGTATCGGCCTCGACTTAGAGTTGTAGGTCGTAGGTCCAAACCCAGCCAGGCGCATTACTTTGTGTAATTTATTTTATCACTACTGCTTTCAAAAAGGTGAAGGAAAACATCGTGAGGAAACCTATCCTTAACCAAAAATTCACATTATCGTGACATCCACGAACCCGCATTGGGCCGGCGTGGTGGATTCTGGTCCACTCACTCTCACAGAGAGGAGGCCTGTGTCCCAGCAGTGGGAACATTTATAATATTAACATGATGATGACGATGTTTGCAAGGTGTACTTTACCGGTGGTCCCATGATAGTCAGGTCAGGATCTGATGCCGGGGTTTACGAAAACCTTTATACTATTTAGATCGATCTAAAAAATAGTAGGTAATTCTTTTACCGCTGTCGCTCTCATTCCAGTCCATACCCTATAGATCAGCTATATTTAATTTCATGGTTCGGTTATAATAAGGACCTCGTAGCTAAATAATTACAGCCGCACAGGCCGACCTTCCTGGTAAAGCCACGCTTGCCAAGGTTGGTCTGTGGATATGACCATCTGTCATAGCGAGTTTCCTCCGTGCCTCGGAAAGAACGTAAAGCCGTTGTTCCCGGCTGTCATTTGTAGATCGTTGGCTGTTACTGTTAGTTAGAAGCTCTAAAGTCTGACAACCAGTCTTACCATGGGGTATCGTATTATCCAGTTACTAGGTTGTGTAGGTCTGATAGGCAGTCGCTCCATGTAAAATACTGATATTCAGCTGCATCTAGTTCGACTGGAAGCAGACCCCAATATAGTTGGGAAAAGACTAGGCAGATGATGATGATGATGATGGTTTGGTTATAATGACAAAGTACAACAGTTTGGTTTCACTAAAGATCTTTATTTCTTATAATACAAATTACGTTATTTACAATATTTTTAATACATTATCATTATCGTATTTTATACAGTAATAGGTCATCATTGCTACGTTGTTCATAACATTTCTGGGTAGTTATTTGATGGATTTTTATTATTTTTAACTTAAAAGTTGAAAATGTGTCTAATATTCTCATTTTATACATGACAAAATTTTGTTTACATAAACGCTTAAATACTTTAAACTTTCTGTAAATCAAAAAGTTTCGTGCGGAAACTTTTCTTTCCGAATTGATTTTTTCAATCTGCTACAAGTTGAAAACTTAAAACAATGTACAATTTTCTTCACTATACTTTAACTGGGTCTTCTAAAACTTGCTAGTAACGAATAAATTAGAATATTTCGATGAAGATACAATAAAACTAAACGATTGTGAATTTAACTCATGGGACAATTACAATATTTATTGAACATTGTGGATAAAAGAAAAGTTTGAAGAGGACGACTCTAAGTAGGTTTTGATGACTTCAGAACTTAGAATTAAAAAAAAAAAAACATGATAATAGACGAAAGCTAAAAGTAACAAACATCTGCCTCAAGTTATAAATATGTTAGTATTCAAGCAAAATTCAATAGAAAAAGATAATTATGTAGTTATTTTCTATTTACAAAAAAAATCCATTGGCACTACATGAATAACAAGTTCCTTAATTGTACATCTCGGTGAATGATTTGGTTTCAATGATAAATCGATCGTTGCATCAACTACTTATTCATTCATATTTATTAAACCTAATATAATTTGTATCAATTGTATATACACGGCACATATTTTTTAAATATAATAACACTGTTCAAACGAAAAATACGTCAGTGCTTTTAAATATTTACACAATAGTTATTATAATAAAATAAGGTACTTCAAACCATTACATTTTTAAAACAGAGTTATACACAAACATAAAATACAATTTTGTTTTGAATGAGCAGTTAAAACTTTATCTTTTAAGCAGAACAATAAGATTATTTCGAGAAAACATAGTTGAAATCGTCTACTATTCATTATCTAGTTTAGCTAGACGTGAATGTAATTTCAAATGCAAATTGTCATTCAAAACAAAATTATCATGCAAACATTAAAGTTCATAATAGAACACTAAAGTTCATTTGCTAATTATTTTTATAACAATTAACAGTTTCACTTCTATATTAAATCACTTTTCGCTTACTTTTCTGTACAACAGTACATTGTCCAATCACGTCAATCGTTGCTACAATCACAAGGTTCCGTAGCTTGCATAAAACATCCAATCAGGACGTCCGTGTAGCCGCATACCGATTGTGTTTGAGTCTAGTTCATGTTCATTCCTCCTAGAACGTAAAGTTCGTGTATTGTGCTAATGTTTGATGCGTTATAAGTGTGCTAGTATGTCGATTTCTGATGGAGGTTGTGTGTGTGTGTCGTTGAGAGCAGGAGACCCCGATACTGTGACAATAACCGGCTGCGAGTCAGTATGAACGATGGTCACGAGGTGTTCATCCGGGTCTTTCTCCTGTTCGGGTTTGGGTAAAGCTTCGATGGTGTTGTCGCCGTATTTGAGGTCTATGGGCGTGATGGTGGGCAGGTTTTCCGTGACGGTGACGGGTGGGTCTGCGCGGGGGGCGCGGTAAGATGGCGGTCCGCTGTATTCGGAGCCGCACCACGCTGCGCCCGTTGATCCTCTGCTGGGGACATGTAAATATTACGTGAAAATTATGAATGAAGTCTTTGAAGCATTTGCAACTGATGCATTTGGACTTAGAGCTTAGAGGAACAATCCCTAGGAACAGTAACTTTCGGAATTCGACGTCTCGTTTTGCGAAAGTAAATTGACTCTCGCACATACTATGGCAATTTCTTCAGTTTCAAACAATACGTTTCTATTTCCTCTACCAATTTAAAGCAAACGTAAAACAATGTGTTCCACATCGAAACATTCGTATTTGATAACAGATCGAGATATTTTCGTTGCAATAAGGAAAGCCATTTGAAAACGAAACAATCTGGCAAAAGGTTTCATATTGCAAGTGTATTTGAGTTTGGCCGTACCTGACTAGACTGGCTGAATTTGATCTGTACGTCGGCGGAGGCGACACGGCGGGAGCACTTCTGTCTAATAGAAGTAACCTGGAATTAAAAGGATGGTGCTTAGTTTCGAAGAATATTATTGGAAAAGCTATCTTCTGTATAGCGATTTAGCTGTTATTTTAGAATAACCAGTATACTATTATCTTTCCACTACTAGGGCAAGGGCCTCCTGTTTTTATTTTATACGCGTAACTCAAAGGGTCAGTTCACATCGAGACGGGACATAAAGCGACGGCGACGTTACAGGAATGTAGTACGCTATATGAAGATGCATTTGTAAAGCCTGCTCTACACTGCTCGCGAAGTTGGTCGAAGTTGACCGAATACGATAGTGTAGAAGGGCACTTCGCTTCGCTTCGTGCAACTTCGGCTCGTTTTGTCGACCGAGTCAAAGGGCACACTGATGACACCGGCAACTTCGCGAGTAGTGTAGTCACATACTTCGGAACTTCGATCAACTTCGACGAGTACTTCATCGAAGCAACTTCGCGGGAAGTGTAGAGCGGGCTTAAGTCTCTCTATTACAATTTGTGCGCATTGTCACGTTTCGGTGTGTATTGACCCTAATGGGTTTTAGGCACTTTTAGGATATTATTCTGAAATGAATCCCAATGTTTTCCTTCACCTTACTTATGTGATATTAGTTCTACAAGTTCACTATAGGTACCTAAATAATTATCATGTTTTAGTTTGATGGGCGTCCTACACTACGTTTATAGTCGTGGCATTCGTGGTCTTCACTCAAGAACATATCTACGTGAGATATAGCCAGCTTTCTGCCTCTTTAGCTAATGAAAATATACCTAACTAGCAAACTCGGCGAACTCCGTTTCGCCACCAGAATTTTCTTTGCTGTATACCTCACGGAGCCCGAGACCTTTCCAACGAATGCAAAACCGTAGAAATCGGTTCGTGCGTTCTGGAGTTATAGCGTCAGGAAGAAAAACCCGACTTCTTTTTTATATACCTAGTAGAGTTATAATAATATAATATGGCAAGGAATATATAAAACTAAAAATTTAATTAGGTTTTATAAAGGTCCCTTTATTTATACAGAACGTGGGTAGTTAAATTTTTGTTACTTTCCTTTCAACGTTTCATTACTGGAAGCTTTTTGTTTTGATGGCAACCCACACCGCTTTATTATTCAAAAATAGCACCTATTACCTACTAACTGAAAGGTCAAACTACTTTGCACGTACATACTAAGTTTTGCCTCAAAATGAAAATATTTTGTTGTTTTGATAAGTTTGAAATGTCAACAGACATTAAGGTGCTGATGAACCAGAGCGAGCATTCTAACGAGTGTTCGAACGAGCTTTTTTCTACGCCTAGAGGTATTCTTGTGTTTTATAGTTTACCTTTAGAATTTCATAAAGACCAGCACATGCCCATTAATTTACCTCAATCTTTCAAATATCTCTAGTGGATTTTCAACTTTATATAAACGCAGATTGTTTATAATTCGATTAGAAAATGTTTACCAATTAGGATAGGTTGATGTGCTACCGTCTCATCATAACTCTCAAATATTCCTTGTGTTATTTTGAATGCGAATCTCGATGAATTTTAAAAATAAATGGTTAAATAAAAGCTGGCATTAAATAATTTGAACTTGAAAACCTGAACCCTTAACCATGCATAGAAGCCTTGTTACATTTACCCCTTCAGTACACCACCGAGGTAAAAGAGGAAGAAAATGTCTACAAACCTAAATCTATACTCTTGCATTGAAGCCTGACAGCTGTAAGGTCTTAAAGCGGAGCTTGGACTGCCTTCAACGTTTCTTCTATTTTGCCTTCTAGGACACCAGACCTCGTTACTACGAAATTAAAAGGAGAACAATCATACATACCTCTTCGGATAGAAGACTAGTGACCCAACACCACTAATGAATTGAAGAAAGAGGCGGAGTTATACAGAACATCTAGCTCCATTTCTTTCCCTCACAAAGAAGGTTTGAAAAAGGGGGGTTTTTGATACCAACCTGAGTCTATATTCTTGCATTGAGGCTTGATAGGTGGGGGGAGGCGGCCTGTAGTGGAACTCTGGATAGAGCATGGCCGCGTAGGGATGGTGCGGTCGCGCGTAGCTCGGAGGCAGCCGAGGCACGAGACGCCGGCATGAGGCGCGGCGAAGTCCTAGCAAGGCACAGGGCGCGTCGCGAGCCCCGAGCCGCCACGCCAGTCCCGCTGCCGTTACTAACACTACTCCTATACCTGGGGACAAAGAACATTATTATTATCTCCTAGCATACTGTTACACTATGTTACGCCCCTACCTTGCCGCTGTGGACGGTGACTTATAGCACGCGGCGGTGTTTCAAATACGCCGCAAGGCGTTGCCAGTGGCGAATTCGTGTACTTACGAGAGGCGGAATGCGTGAGGGAGAGGACAGCCTCCATCTCATGACACAACCGTTGCGGGGTACAAATTAACTAAAGGCTTATTCGCCCCGCCCGTCGCTCCGGTCACCGCTAATACCAAAGTCTTGAAGACCCTGTTAAGCAGACGCATGGAATTCTCTTAACTAATTGGTTGATGAACTACCTTTAAGGATCCATAGATTGTTCTAGAACATAAATATTACAGGTTTGACTGTAACCTATCTTTGCAAAAATATTTTATTTGTTAAAAAACTATCTGTGTAATTTAAAAACTTTTCATAATAGGTACTTACATAAGTTCAATGTAGCATTGTTAATTTTGAATAATTTGCAAAGATATCAAAAAAATTAACGCGTGGACCAAATACATAATCATGTTTAAATTAGTTTTTGTGGAAATATTACTAACTATGAGTGCTATAAAATACGAGTATACACCAACTGGCCTCGCGTGGGGAAATACAGGCCATGGCACTCCGTCTCACAGAGAGGACGCCTGTGTCCCAGCAGTGGGAAAATTATAGACTGTTTAAGACTATTTAACTACCAAATGGCAAATCGCCTCAGCTGCTTCCTGATTGTTGATTGTTAAGATTCAATCCTTGACATAATCTGATAATATTCATTAGTATGGTAGGTACCCAGTATTTCTAAATTGGTGTGAGAATTTAAAAAAAAACATCGCAATATTTAACGTTAGTACAATGTTTTAGCAACTCCTATGTCCAATACAACATTTTTATTGAAGCGGCAGCCATACCATTGTTTGTGTATTCCTTCTGTATAACATTTATATTAAAGTACTATGTGTCTAACTGGATGCAAACATTAAAAAAAATAAAGCTGTCAAAAATTAGCCACAGATAATAACAGCAACTGACATTCCAGCAACTGTTGTTATTAACTTTTCGTGCGATCACGAACAATATGTTCCGGTGTAATCCGACGGGAGCGCCACTGACTTTGTACATGGGGTTTCATTAATTTTAACGAACAATAAGGCAGGCTTAACGAAGGAGCAATTACAAAATTGAAAATAGACGTTTAATTAATCAGCTATTTTATTAAATTAAACTAGCTGTCACACGGCACCCCTGTTTTGAAATAAAGAGAAAAACCTTTTTGGTTATTTTTTCGAAATTCGACCTGTAGCCATACTGTTAAGGCCTCTTATTAATTTTTTTTTCCCTTAGTGATTCCAAAAAGTTGTATTATTTTCGGATGTTTCATAATTACTATTCAGTCATCTGTGGTCGATATCGCCCTATGATAAAACAGTGCAGATGCGTGAAGTTTCGCTGATGACTTGTTCACGGTGACTGACACATACAAATTGCCCCATCGGCACAACAATAGATCGGTCGCCTGTAACAATATCATCTGTCCCTAACGCTAATGAAAATCCAATTAATTCCACTCTAAAACTCATTAGAAGTTTAATTGAAAACTCCAGCGGCGATGTGAATGATGTAATGAGATTTTGGCCCTTGTTATTGTCATATGCAAAGCGAATAACAGATGAGCCACCGCAGATTGTTTCACGGTTAATTACACCAGTTATGTTACCGTGTCGGTCGAATTTATGAATATTAGAAGGTGTACATTAAATTTTATGCACATCTGCAGGCACGGATGAATCTCGCCTGCTTTCGTTTGGTCGGTTCGGTCATTGGACCGGATAATTTTAATCAGCTATGAAGAAAAATGCTTGAGCATGAAATGAGTTCGGAACTGTTAAACGATCAAAGACTTTGATTATCAAGGGTTTTGTTCAAACCAACGAATACAGAGCTGCGGAGTTATATAGTTTCAATCTTAAAACACGTAATAGATACTGGATTATTAGTTAAGTCATCGATCTATCATTTACCCGCGCAGCCCGTTTGGACTTGCAGAAAATATTAGGCACATGTTACCGAGTCAACCTTATATTAAGGTTGTTTGTCGATAAACTTTGTTCATTGAGTTTATTTAGATCATGTTATCTTTTCCGAAAAAGTCATTATCAATTTATTTATTTAAACTTTCACGTACAATTGAGGTACATAAGGCGGACTTAATCTTCAATCTTGGTCTTACTTTTATAGCAGACAAGTTGTTGTGTTATTTCTGCAACTTTAACGGGAAGAAGTATGCAACTTAAACAAATTATATGTTTGAGAGAATCGATAAACTGTTAACAATTAAATAGACAACTTCTTTCATGATTCGGAGCCTACACTATGTATTTTGAAGGTTGCAGTAAAGCATAATTATGAATATGAACATCAGGTTATTTCTTATTGGATTTGCTCTTGTCTCTAGGTCAGGTGACTGACAAAGCCTATGATGGAGTGAGCTTACCCAGAAGAAGCCTGTTCACTCACACTTTTAAGAGATTCGGAGTGTATGCGTTCGGGAACACTGATACAGGAAGCGAGTTTCACTCCTTTGCAGTGCACATTTTAAAGGAAGATTGACAGGGCTTAGTGAGAATTGGTTGAATGCCAACTGAGTAAAGATGATAATTATCAGTTCGTCTAGAAGTCATTACAGAGGGCCTATTATGACGTCTTAAAGCGAGAGTAGTTCTACTGTATGAATGAGACAGAGCTACACAGGCCGTCTAGCGTTATCTCGTTCCCGCAGTGAAACAACTCTCTCTCTCTAAAACGTCATAATACGGCCGCAGGCCTCTTAAGTATTTCCTTACCTATCATGAGTAGGAGTAATGTGAGCGGGGCTCGAGGGTGAGGCCTGAGTGCGCCGAGGACTGCCCCTGCGGCCACCAGGCAGGCGCCAACCACGCCAAGGAACAGTACACAGAGCCGGAGCGGGGGCCGGCCGCAGCAGGACTTGGGGGCGTTCCCTTCACCCTCGGAGCAGGCGTAGGCTGCGCCTCGGCCTGATCTGGAAAGATAAGAAGAAGTTGGTTTAATAACGTTCGTTATTACTCTTTGGTGTAATGTGCCTGAGTAGTTCTGATGAGGGAAAGAGACAGAGCTATACAAGTCGTCTAGCGCCATCTCGTTCCCACAGCAGAACTACTCACGCTTAAACACTTCATGGTAGGCCACCTGTGCTAAAATGGACTTATTCCCTGGTACTTTTAGTTTAGTGTCACTAAAAAATAAAGATGCAACTCGATCGACTTGACGTTGCCATGGTCATCGTATTTTGTTTTTTATCTATGTGGGATAAACATTGTACTTATTTAAAAGAACGCAGATTATCTAGTGTTAAAACGGAACGCAGCGGATGAAAGAAAGAGAGGAGTATGTGTGCGAGTGAGAGAGCAGAGAAATGGCGACACAGACTACAGAGTGTACGACGAACAGCCACGGTGTAACGCTGATTTTTTATAACGTGTTTCGGAAAATAAAAGTTTCAATTCTCAGTCCTCGTTTATTTTGCCATACAATCCCACAAAATTGGGGGCTCGTCCGGGATTGGCAAAAATAACGACACGGGTTCGAGTTTGAAGACGACGGACGACGGAGACCGGCGGCGGCACGTGGCGTGGTGCACCGCGGCGGATATTATTCAAAAACTCAACGTACGACGGCATCGGCAACTAAAACATGACGAAAGACGAATCACGTTCGGGCCAAAGCTCGATGTTGTATCTCACGACGGATCTGATACCTAAATTCACCGGTCAAGATAAAACTTATCCAGTTACGCGATGGATTCAAGACGTGGAAGAAAATGGAGAAATATGTGGTTGGACACCGTTACAACAGCTGCTGATGGCACGGAGGTCCCTATCAGGCACCGCACAGCTATGGATGGAAGCTGAACGCCCTCACAAATCATGGGAAGAACTTAAAGCGGCCCTGACTAAAGAATTCCCTGACACAGTCGACATCAAAGCAATCCACGAGCTTATGAGCCAGCGGAAGAAAAAACGTGACGAGAGTTGTATCGACTATATGATGGTCATGAAGGCGTTAGGGAAAAGAGGAAAGATTCCCGATTACGTGGCCATTAAATACATTGTTGATGGCATAATGGACCATGAAACCAATAAAATCATGCTTTACGGTGTTACGTCGTATCCTGAACTTAAAGAGAAGTTTAAAATCTACGAGACGATTAAGGAAAAGATGAAACTGGAACATTCTAGAAGTACCTACAGAAACGAAAAACGCGGCAATGTACGGCATGAGAAAACGTCGAAAAGGTGTTATAACTGTGGTGAAGGTGATCATGTGTCGGAAGATTGTCCGCAGAAGGCACAAGGTCCAAAGTGCTTTAACTGCAACGAATATGGCCATATTTCATCGAAATGTTCGCATAAAAATAACAAGGAGGTAGGCGGCCGCAAGGAAGATTCGAGTTCATCAAAATGGTGGCGTAGTTCCGGCACTTCCGGTGATAGAAAAGGACAAAACAACGAAGCATCGACAAGTGGGAGCGGGAGCGGCGAACGAGTGAGCAAACAAGCAATGTTCGGTCAATCATCGTTCAACGCGGATGATACGTCACACTCACAGAATGACATTGACAAGATGACAGATGACAGGAGTAGCAAATGTCAAAGTCAAACCGATTATGATATCTACGATGTAAACAAACAATCGCAACGGGAAAAACCTTTGAAGATCGTGGAATTATGTGGAAAAACGACAAGTGCGCTTATTGATTCGGGCAGTGACGTGAACTTGGTATCTTCTGAGTTTTGTGCTAATGTCAGTAAAGTGATGAACAATAACATAACACTATCTGGACTGGGTTCCGCTAAAGTGGAGCCATTAGGTTGTTTAACAACAAATGTTGTGATCGACGGTACGAAATACGACGATGTGTTATTCTACGTGGTACCTAAAGACTGTATGCCTTTTAATGTAATCATAGGTCACGAATTTCTTAAGAATGTTATAATGGTTATGAATGGTAGTGCTGTGTGGATGAAACCTGTGGAATGGATGAACGAAATCAATTGTTTCAGTTGCAGTGTTGAGGTTGGTCATGTGAGTAATACTGACCTTAAAGAAGAGGTTGTTCAGATGGTTGAGAGCTATCAACCATGCCAAATCAAAGAAGCTCCTATCCAGCTGAAAATAATTGTGAAAGATGACGTCCCGGTGGTGCAACGTCCACGACGCATATCACTAAAGGAACAGGTGGTAGTTGAAGAACAAGTTGCGGAGTGGCTGGAGCAAGGAATTGTACGCGTAAGTTACTCTGAATATGCCAGTCCATTAGTTCTAGTTCGCAAAAAAGACGGTGCTATAAGGGTGTGTGTTGACTATAGAAAATTAAATAGTAAAATCATAAAGGATGAGTTTCCATTGCCGATTATCGAGGATTACATTGACAAGTTGGCTGAGGCAAAAGTATTTAGTGTACTGGACTTAAAGAACGGATTTTTCCACCTGAGTGTCAGCAGTGAGTCTGTGAAGTACACTGCATTTGTTACACACCACGGTCAGTTTGAGTTTTTGAAAGCCCCATTTGGCTTGTCTGTTTGCCCAAACTATTTTATGCGATTTGTGACCATTATCTTCAGAGAATTAATATCTAAAGGGATTGTTCTAATATTCGTCGATGATATTCTTATTCCAGCCAAAGACGAACAGGAAGCTGTGGATAGATTAAGAGAAGTTTTAAGAGTGGCATCTGAATATGGCTTACAAATAAACTGGAAGAAAGCACAGCTGATATGTCGAAGCATAACTTATTTAGGTCATACCATTGAGAACGGACAAGTAAGGCCTGCCAGCGAAAAGATTGATGCTGTAACGAAGTTTCCAGAACCCAAAACAACTAAGCAATTGCAAAGTTTTATCGGATTGGCATCGTACTTCAGGAAGTATATTCAGAATTTTGCATCAATAGCACGGCCACTTACAGATTTACTTAAGAAGGATGTTGATTTCAAGTTTAATGATGAGCAACGGTGTGCATTCAATTGTTTGAAGGAACGTTTGACTACTAAACCGGTTTTACAAATATTCAATCCAAGATTAGAGACAGAAATGCATACAGACGCATCACTTCTGGCTTATGCTGCTATACTCATGCAGCGATCTGATGATGACGGCGGACTACATCCAGTATATTTCATGAGTCGTAAAACGAATGATGCAGAAAAAAAGTACACCAGTTATGAGCTCGAAAGTTTGGCTATTATTGAAGGGGTAAAAAAATTTAGACACTACTTGTATGGTATAAAGTTTAAAATTGTCACTGATTGTCAAGCATTCCAGATGACACTTAAGAAAAAAGATTTGAGTACGAGGGTTGCAAGATGGGCATTGCTTCTGCAGGAGTTTGACTTTGAGGTTGAACATCGGCCAGGAACGAGGATGAAGCATACTGATGCATTAAGCCGTAACCCATATGTAGCGGTAGTGACTCTGCACGATGAGATCAGACGAGCACAACAGTTGGACGATGGTCTAAAAGCTATATTAGAGATTTTACAGGAGAAAACTTATGGTGACTATTATGTTGATAATGGATTGCTGTACAAAGGAATGGAAAAGCATTTGGTGGTCCCAAAGTCCATGGAAAATGAAATCATCAAAAGGGCTCATGCAAATGGACATTTTTCAAAAAGAAAGATGATTGAATTAATAAGTAAAGATTATTTTATTAAGAACCTTGATAAGAAAATAGAAGAGTTTGTTACAAGTTGCATTCCATGTCTATTAGCTACGCGTAAAGAGGGAAAACAAGAAGGATTCCTAACTCCGATTGAAAAGGAAGATTCACCATTGCACACACTTCATTTGGATCACATTGGTCCAATGACTGAGACGAAGAAGCAGTATAACCATATTCTCACGATTGTAGACGCATTTACTAAGTTTACGTGGATATTTCCCACTAAAAGTACCACCAGTAAAGAAACCATAGAAAAGTTGAAAATCCACCAACAACACTTTGGTAATCCAAGCAGGTTTATCACGGATCGGGGAACAGCGTACACAAGCAACGACTTCCAAGAGTATTGCAAAGAAGAGAACATACAACACATCAAAATTACGACGGGAGTGCCAAGAGGAAATGGGCAAGTGGAAAGGGTTCATCGTACTATAATTTCTGTACTTACAAAGATGTGTATTGAAGACCCTACTCTGTGGTACCGGCATGTAAGTAAACTACAGCGTGCTCTAAATAGTACTTTTCAGCGAAGCATAAATACTACACCTTATCAACTATTGATTGGGACTAAGATGAGAATGAAGGAAGATACTGAGATTTACAATTTGCTTTTAGAAGAAGGAAGAGAAAGCTATTCAGAGGAGAGAGAAAAACTCAGAGAGAAAGCCAAAGAACAAATTTTACAAGTTCAAGAAGAAAACATAAGAAATTTCAATAGGAAGAGAAAAGAAAGTATGAAATATAATGAAGGAGACTTAGTGGCAATTAAACGCACGCAGTTCGGCACGGGTATGAAGCTGAAAGCCAAATATCTAGGGCCCTATCAGGTTGTAAAAGTAAAGAGGAACGACAGATATGATGTGAAGAAGCTAGACCCTAACACTGAAGGCCCTGGAGTAACCTCTAGTTCGGCAGACTACATGAAGGCGTGGCCAGGTTTCAACTCCAAAACCTAACAGGTGAGAGTCGCTCGACTTAACTTGTTGTTTGTGTTGTACGTATGAAAGGGTATGTGCAAAGTCTTGTTGACACCATGTATTCTTTTCTTTATCTGATTACTGACATGTGTTTGTAATGTTACGATGTTAAGTTAGTTATAAGGAGATCTGTACTCTGTGTTAATTATCAGTTTGTAAACCTGTTTATTTAAGGATAATGTTAAGTTAAAGTTAAGCAAAATATTGTATTAGTAGTTAAGTTGAATTTAAGTTGAAAGCAAGGGATGAATGTTTGTGTGGATGTCTGAGGACAGACATGGATCAGGATGGCCGACTGTGGGATAAACATTGTACTTATTTAAAAGAACGCAGATTATCTAGTGTTAAAACGGAACGCAGCGGATGAAAGAAAGAGAGGAGTATGTGTGCGAGTGAGAGAGCAGAGAAATGGCGACACAGAGTGTACGACGAACAGCCACGGTGTAACGCTGATTTTTTATAACGTGTTTCGGAAAATAAAAGTTTCAATTCTCAGTCCTCGTTTATTTTGCCATACAATCCCACATCTATTCATAGATAACAACGTGTTTTATGTCTAATGTCATAGTTACTAGGTTGATTTTCACTTGTAGTTGAAATTCGTTCGAATCGCGTCGCATTGCATCGCATCGCGCCATGAGTAAAGTAGCTAAATGTTCTTACAGCGATACTTAATCTTTTGATAATGTTGTCAAAACGATTAGCGTAACACTAACACGTAATTACCGCACAAATGTCGGAACACTGAATGTATAAAAATATCAATAGTCCCTTTGATTCTTAAGAAAGAAAATGTATGTAGAGGTTTTATTCCATTTGAGCTGACAACTGTAATGATAACTTCAAAATGTGAAGCATCCACATCGTCAGGTCGTAGTATAAACTTTTTACAACAAAACCTCTCATTTATATTTTATGTACTGCAAAAAGTCACATTAAATAGCGTCGTGCATATTCAGACCCTTTTTTATGAGCTTTTCGTTTATTTCAGCTAAAAAGTTACAAAATCAGGGCAGCTGAGGCATAATTCTTATGGAAAGAGTGTTTTTACATGCGTAGCGGTTGCCATAAAAATTAATTACGGGGAAACTTGGTTTTTCGTAATGGCAACGAAGTGAAGTGACATTTAATCTTTCTAAAATTTTAAATTTAACTATGCTGTTAAAATAACGTTCGGATAAAGCGGAAAACATTCGCTAAGAAAATACATTTCCCGTTTTATGGCGTCGCCATCTTGAATTTTAAGAGACTGAACTAGTGATGAAATCTTGATGAAGGAACTTTATTGTGGGCGTAGCGTAGGTATATTAAAATTCGAACTCGACCTAATTTGAAATTTCAGCTTTTTTGTGGCTTCATTTTGTTTTATTAATTTTATGAAAAAAAGGGCAACGATTTCCATTACCATTATTTTAGTTTTCTCAAATAAATATCACGTGATCTAGACTACAAAGGTTAGCTAGCCAATCTTATTCATAATAAACATACATTATGCTCGTTATAGACGCCTTATCGCATATTTATAAAAAAGTCAAGTGTGCCAAAAACTTGTCAGTTTTCTGCCGCCTGCAATACATATTTTACATGAAGGCATCGTTGATTGTTACTCTCATAATTAAAATCATGAAAGTGCTCCCTTTTTCGAGCTTTTTAATAACGATAATGCCGCATAATTTTCAGAAATTTCAATGCTGTTGGAAAATTCTTGCTGACAAAGGCACTGTTACAGTAGATACATTCATATATGTATGTGTAGTACGCAAATGAATTACATGAAACTTAACTGCCATCGGCTAAATGGTAGGTGTTTTCAGGGAAAATTCATAAGGCAATCTTAGTTAATAATTACATTGCCAAATTACTAGTGGAATGAATGTATGCAACTCAATCACGTCAAAACGTCTGAACAGATCTACATTTTTGGCTCAAAAAGGTTTTGCTCTGGAACATTCGATACCGTAATAATTATGTCCTGAATTCCTAATATACATTAAGTCTCGACGACGGTACACTTTTCGGCGAGCGGGACACTGCTGGTATAGTATTTTAAAGCAACAACTCATCAAACCTGGCAGTTTATGGCAACTAGATCCACTATGTTATTAATCCTACGAACATTTGGTGAAATTAAAACATAACAATGTCTGAAAATGTCAATCCTACTCATTTCTACAAAACTCTTAGTCATAATCGTCGCCAAGAATAAACTAGTTTAATTGTTATAAGATGTCATTTCATTGACAATGCTATCACATGCTATTCATAAATAGTAGTGTTGTGCAAGTGCACTGTTGATACTTAAAGTAAAACAGAAGAAGCTAACTCTATGCAATGCAAACAATCTCAGGGTTAATCTCCTTATGCAGTGTTATTGTTGCGACTTTCACAGGCCTCTAAATAAGCTCATTATTGCTCATTCAACGTTTGTGCAGCTTGTATCTTCTAGTTAACGCAGCTTTGAGACGTAGCGACGAGTGTTCAGTGCTGTTAAAATTAAAATTATGTATAGGTACCGTTCAACTAATATATAAGGAGAGGTTCAGTGCTGTTCAAATTAAGAACACGTAGGTATAGTATAGGTACCGTTTAACTAAGAAGGAGAGTTTGTTGCGACCATATTGTGACATCATGGACCCCTTTTTAACGCACGCTTTCAAATAAACACTTATCATTGGAAAATGGCCCTTCTTCTTCTTGAAAAATGGCTCTAACAAAATAATAAAAATTATTTAAAAAAATAATAAAAATTATTTAAAAAAATATTTTCTCAAAGTATTTTATTGCTAACTCTTATTTTCAAGCGCCATTTAAAAGACAGTTAAGATCAAGGTCATTTTCACCACCCTTCTTAGTTGAACTGTCATCATCAGCCTATTAATGTTCCCACTGCTGGGACACAGGCCTCCTCTCTATGAGAGGGGGTGGGCCATAATCCACCACGCGGGCCCAGTGCGGATTGGTGGATGTCACATGTCTTCGAATTTTTGGTTCTAGGACATGCCGGTTTCCTCACGATGTTTTCCTTCACCATTTTGAGAGCAGTGGTGATGAAATAAATTACACAAAGTAATGCGCCTGCCGGGATTCGAACCCAAGACCTACAACTCGTAAGTCGGGGCAGATACCACTGGGCCACCACTGCTCTTGTAGTTGAACTGTATAATATGTTAAACAGTATTTCAAGTAAAACTTTCAAGTGTTTGCTTTACGAAGAGACAGAACCAATTTTAATGAAACTTCATACGCACAAGCAGGATACTTAAGTCTAAAAAGATAACAGGGAACAATTACTGTGCGTTTTTTTATTAACTTAGCACCACATTTGGCATTTCACCTTTATAGTGGGTTAATTTATCACCGACCGAATTTTGACGCGGCCTCCGTGCTATGTGTTAGTATCCTTAGCTAATCGAATAATTGTTTAAAAGCAAAGCAAAAGTATCTTAGTTTCTAATTACCCAGTGTCATCACTAAATGGTACAGTAGTCGGGAACGCCGTAACTGGCTCGCGTCGCTTTGCATTATGCATAGCACTGTCGTGTCCCTACATGATATGAGGCTTATTGTCCTGAAACCACCATTAGACCTGTGACAAGTCCTCATTACTGAAAGATAGGACTTAATTCTTTCGACTAAGAAATTGAAAAGTGTTTTCAGAAGTTATTTTTAGAAGAAAGTTAAGTGTATTATTGAGATTTATCTACTGTTATATGTACTTAGATGAGTAAGTCGCCGGAAGACGCTGGATGCAGGTCGCTTCCAACCGGTATATGTGGAGATCTAAAGGGGAGGCCTATGTTCAGCAGTGGACGTCCTATGGCTGAGATAATGATGATGATGAGATGAGTAGAAATTAAACTAGTGTAAGCTCAATACTACGGGGCTAGCACAAGGAAAGTCCTTCGTACGAGGTGTTAGCAAAGTCCAATAAATACTCTTACTGATGTGGGTTCTACTGAACCATAAAGTAACTATCGCGGGACTGTCTCATCAGGCAACCGTGACCGTGGAACGTAAGGCTAATAGAAGGACACCGTGGATTATAGTCAGTACAAGTCTGACAGTCCCTCCCGTCCCGCCCTGGGTGAGATTTTACCATGATATAAAAAATAAGTATCTAGATTTAAATTGTTTTACTTTTTTAAATTCCCTTTTTATAATTTTTCTAAATAAGTATCTTTACTTTTCAGGTAATAGTCGAGTTGAGCAGGGTAGTCAGGTAAGGTATATCAATTTCATACAGGTATTCCAAATGCGGGCTCACCACCAATTATGGCCTAGGTTGAACACGGTTACTCAGCCCTTTATACGCTAATGGACTTTTTATGTTTTCTGACATTTTTCCACACCACCACGTACGTTTTACTTTTTTAAAGCTCACATAGGAACATAAATTAATTCAAAGCGCCTCCCCTAAATTCGTGCTCTGATATTCAAGCGGCTACTTAATTTGGTTATGGTAATACTTTCGAATGCATGTCCATCTATGCGTTATGACTTCGCATCAACTCTAAATCTATCTTTTGTACGTTCATGTTAACGATCGTCATTGAGAGCGATCACAGCTGAATGCACACGAGTTTGTCGACCCCAAGCCGTCTGACCCCAAAGGAAGAGGGTTCTTATAATGTTAACAGCTAATAGCGGCACACATACAGATAAAACTTCACTTTTATCTCCTGTCACGCATCACAAACGAACTTTTGAACCCATTCATACATTAACCATTTCGTGACTCCTATTGATCCGCAGTCAAATGGGCATTAATTTCCATTTAACAAAAACAATCGGGGCCAACCAAAGCCCACGGAAAGCCAACATCAGTATTCCGCCAGCGTGATTTGACTTACTTAAGAATGGAAAGCCGAGCTGTCAAAGGCAAAACATTTTATCTTCTCCAGTGCAGTGATCCTAATAGATTCGTATCTCTTGTGTAAAAGCAAAAACCCGTTCTACACGATCAGACCCGACCGCCTGACAGAGGTGACCTTGGTCCGGTGGGAATGAAAATCGACCGTGTAGACGTTGGTCGTGCGACCAAATATGGGCGGAGTCAATCGAACCTCGGTCGGGAGCGCATCCGTCCCGACAGGCTGCGTCCGCGGTCGAACCCGACCGTTTGGAACGCCGTCGCACGACGGGACCGCGTCAGTGCGCAGTTGTCAATCGATGTGGGTGCACGTCGAATTTTGAAAGATGCAGGATTCGCAAAACCCCAACGAACCCCGCGTTCGTGAGGTTCTCACTGAAATTATATCATTATATACAGATTTCCCATGTCTTTGGGACATAAGTTGTGATTCTTACAAAGATAAAAATAAAAAACAACAAGCGTGGGAGGTTCTAAACGAAAAATATAGAAAAATAGACCCAGACGCAAACATAGCTGCGACAAAAAAAAAAATAGAGCATTTAAGATCTGCTTTTAAACGAGAATATAAAAAGGTAACTTTCACATTTTATTTATGCTTGCCTACTTTGTAATTAGGTATGTATGCAACTTCTGATAATGTAGTATTTTCTAGTATTTTAAAGGGCGCCTCGCTGCCTTACCATGGACCATGCCCGAGTCATCGGCGCGTTTTGTTCTACGAGAGCCTCAAGGAGTGTCAGCATAATGACAGGGCTCCTATAGGGGACTAAGCCTGCCGAGACTTACAAATTACCGTGACCCCGGAACGTAAAGGGCTACTGCAGGACACTGGATTTTAGTCAATACGAGTCTGACATCCCTCTTGCCCTGCCCTGGGTTGGATGACTCATTTGATGATTTTAACATGCTAAAAATATATATATGTATATAATATACCTGGTTTAAATTTTACAAAGTGTAATGTTATTATTTTTAGGTTAAGGACTCAAAACGAACGGGAGCAGGAGCGGGCGAAATCCATGTTCCTAATCTTTGGTATTTCAATTTATTGTTGCCCCTGTTCGAGAAAAAAGATGAGCAGGCAAGATGCGGCATGGATACGCTATCAAGCGATGAAGTGAGAAAAACCTAGTGTAGTATGAGTAGTAGTAGGTAGTAGTAAATGTAGTTATTATTAAATTAAATATATCGTAGTACCTATCTATTTATTCATTCTTTTACATATTCTTTTACTTACATTTTTATATATTAAAAAAGTAGGTAAGTGGGTAAGTACATTAAAAATATAAAAAAAAAGCCCAGCCAGCATCGGGAACAGGGATTGAAATATGAAAGAAATCAAGGTCAGCGATTTCACATGAGCCAATTTGCCATCCTTGTCTATAACACACTACGCTGTATAAGTAAGAGCGAGATAGGTATAGTATTGAGTGAAACGGTCAAACAAAGTCAACGCGGCGAAATCGACTGTCACAGTCGCTTGAACTGTTCTCGGACAATTCAACATCGCTTGTTTTGATGGCGCGGCGGCACGGCGGGACATCAAAAGGAATCAAAGGATATCAAAAGTTTAGAAATTATGTCGTGAAGAGCTTTCGTTGGCCAGATTCTTTTATTTTTAACTGTATTTAAGTAGGGATAGGCCTACATAAACATTACTTGTGTTGGTTACTATAGGTAGGTAGATACGTTGCTAACGAACGGGCTATATTCATTAAAGTTCATCAAACCGGTATCCCACTGCAAGTTGGTAGAATTCACGAGTCTTCGAAGATTGGTTATCTTCGTCGACACGTACTTAGATTTTGGAACGAAGTTCTTTATCGCGCGTTGTGATAGGGGCACGACAAAAGTTGGCACGACACTTTTTTGCCTCGCCCCGCACCTCGCGCCTGCACCCCGCGCCCCGTACCCCTCACTCAACCCCCGTTCCTCGTGACTCTTGTCGTATTGCGGCGTGCACATGTTTCTCTGTCTCTCTCTCTCTAATAGAAAGCAAGCCAGATATTTTCGTTTCGTCTTTCTATTTCGCATTGAATAGTGTGGTGTTGCGACGATTATTTTTAACCGACTTCAAAAAAAGGAGGAGGTTATCAATTCGACTGTATTTTTTTTTTTTTTTATGTTTGTTACCTACCTCATAACTTGCGACTGGGTGAACCGATTTTCATGATTCTTTTTTCAATCGAAAGCTGGTGCTTCCCGTGTGGTCCCATTGTCACCATTTTAGGATCTGATGATTGGATCTTGGAGAAATCGAGGGCAACCCTCAAATTTTATTAGCTGACACATAGTTTTTCGCAAATCTTATGAAGTAATTCAAGTACTTGCGTATAGAAATCATCATCTCATGAAGCTGAGCTGATGATGGAAGGTACAACTCCTCAAGTAAGAAAATTATGTTCGTGTTCGCATATCTCCGGAACTACAAGTCCGATTTAAGTAATTCTTTTTTTGTTGTACTAGGTATCGTTCAACTTAGGGAATACTGCAAATTTCATCAAAATCGGTTCAGTAGTTTTTGAGATATGGAATGAATGAAAGAGATGTTAATTCTAGTGCACATGTTAAGAAAATTATGTAGGTATTTGACAAGAATGTTGGTTGAATTTAAACTAAAAAGAGTAAAATAAAAACTTTTTCTAAAAAAAAATGTGACCGCCTTCAAAAACAACCACAAAAAAGGGTAAAATAACCTACGAAACTTTTCTTTCGGAAGTCGGTGGCAAAAAAGACAATGAAATTAATAAAAAAAGTCACCGACTTCCGAAAGAAAAGTTTCGTAGGTTATTTTACCCTTTTTTGTGGTTGTTTTTGAAGGCGGTCACATTTTTTTTTGTTAACTTCGTTCCATCCGGGTGTCCCTTGACACCTCTCAAGTTTTTTTCACGACGTGAGGGTTGAGGTTTTCTCAGATGTACGGCGGTGGCAAGCACACAAACCTACACCCCTATCACCCACCTAACCTATACCCCCACAATATAATTAAAGAATGTTGAATGTTTAACTACGATTGAGAAAACTTTACAGTCTGGGGTACGGTGATGTGGTGACTATAAATCGCACCTCCGATAAAATAGTGTAACATCTCAAAAAGTGAAAACGTTCAGGTGAAACAAAAATGTTCAACTTATTTTATTATAATTCGAATACTTACCACGCATTTTTTTAACCGACTTCAAAAAAAGGAGGAGGTTCTCAATTCGCCGGAATCTTTTTTTTTTTAATGTATGTTCTCCGATTTCTCGATGATGCCTGGACCGATTTGGATTTTTTTTCTTTTGTTCGAAAGGGTATACTTCCCAAGTGTTCCCATGATCATCAGGTCAGGATCTGATGATGGGATCCCAGGGAAATCGAGGGCAACCTTCAAATTTTATAGGCACATAGTAGCATTTTCTTATACCTATTTTCTAAAGCTGTTCATGTATTTGCATCTGATAATCATCATCTTAGGTGGATGAGCTGATGATGGAAGGTACAACTCCTTAACAGTAAGGAGTAGGCGTCGATTGATTTAGTTTGTGTTCGCAAATCTCTGGAACTACAAATTTCGGAGAAGTAACGTCTCCCCGACTCACGACTTTCTGCAATTGGATTGGTTTCGTACTCTCTTCCTGAAGTCGGATGGACATGGTGGCGTTTCTATACAAACACTTCAACACTTCGATATACCTATAGTCGATATGACACCGTTGGAGGGACTGCAATACTGTCCAGGTTTCGATTGAATCCATGGCTTTTTCATAGTCCACAAACGCTAAACACAATGGCCGATTATACTCCTCTGTCTTCTGTATAATCTGGCAGAGCGTGTGTATGTGGTCTATAGTACTAAAACCTTTTCGGAAACCGGCTTGTTCGGGAGGCTGGAAGTCATCAAACCTGCGTTCGAGACGGTTCGTAATGACTCTTAGAAACAGCTTATATACATGGCTCAGAAGTGAGATTGGCCTGTAGTTCTTCAACAAGGTGTTATCACCCTTTTTGAAGTAAAGAACAACCACACTCCTGTGCCATGCTTCTGGCGTAGAACCTTCGAGTATCAAGGAATTAAATAACTTCTGGAGGACTAGAAGTACCGGTTTTCCACCCGCTCTCAGAAGTTCTGTTGTGATTCCGTCCTCACCAAGCGCCTTGTTATTCTTGAGCTGTTTAAGAGCCTTTCTAATCTCGTACAGGCTGATGTCCGGGATATCCTCAGTGTAGTGTCGAGTCAGTTTAGCTCTTACGTCTCGAGCTGTACCGACACTGGGTTGTCGTGTTGATGTGTATAACTGTCCGTAAAACTTCTCAAGCTCTCTTAGGATCTCCGGTTTCGTCGAAATGATGCTGCCGTCGTTATATCTTATCTTCAGCTTTGTCATTTGGCTCTGCCCAATAGACGAATTCTTTGCGAAGACTTTTGAGCCCTGGTTCCGCTCGATTGCCTCTTTGATCCGTGCCGCGCTAAAGGCACGCAGGTCACGTCGCATTGAAGAGATTCGTCTATTGAGTTTGCCATATTCCGACATATCAGCTGAAGATTGCAGCCTCATCTCGGTCCGGTCTTGCATCAACTTGATGGTTCCGTTCGAGAGCTTTTGGGGTTTTACTTTTTTTTTTGATGTTTTTTGTAAAATAATATGAATATATAAATAAAATGTTGTATTCATGTTGTAACATTCTTTATTTCTACCAAAATAAACAATAAAATCAAAAACTCTAAACTAAAATCGAAAGTCAAGACTAGTATAGAAAAAATATCGGGATCTTTATCTTGTACATACTAGTCATTCATAAGATGCTTAAGGTGATTGCGCCGATGTAGCCCGCGAAATTCAATTTTTTTTACGTTTTTTTGCAATTTGGTGGCCAGTGACATGTTGTAACTTTATAAATATATGAGTTGCGGTAATAACAAGTATAATTTTAAATATAAAAATTATCAAAAAATTCGCTCCATCAACTCTCACATAGAAAAGGTGCATCGTAGTTAGATTTCGGAGATTTTAACTTGTGAGAGCTGATGGATCGAATTTTTTGATAATTTTTATATTTAAAATTATACTTGTTATTACCGCAACTCATATATTTATAAAGTTACAACATGTCACTGGCCTGCAAATTGCAAAAACCGTAAAAAAAATTGAATTTCGCGGGCTGGTTGGAGCATCCCCCTTAATACAACCAACTATAAAATCAACTTTAGTTGGAAACAATAAACATTATTATAAAAACACAATTCAGTATCTTTAAGCTAAAGTAATAAATTAACTACATTTTCTGTAAAAATCAAGGATTCTAAAAAAAAAAAAAAAAAAAAACTACTGCAAAATGTTTCTAAAACACTGTCATATTTTGAAACGAATGCTGTTAAAGTCTTATAGACAGTATTATAAGTTGTAATTATATCATGTTTAACAAAAAAATCTTTATCTACTATTCAACATAATAAAATCAAAAAACAGCCAAGTGCGAGTCGGACTAGTCCATAAAGGGTTCTGTAGCAGCAAGTAACATCATAAAAGTTCTTGTAGTTGGTTGTAACTTTGAAAGGTAAATTGCGGTTTAAACTTATGACGTATCAAAAAAAAACTGATTACTCGATCTCGCTCAAACCAATTTTCAATTGAAGTTTGCATGTTAATGTCCGTCATATATTTTTTTTAGTTTTATCATTTTCTTAGTTTAGAAGTTACAGGGGTCCCCCCCTGTAACTTATTTTACCACTTTGGAAGTGTCTCTCGCGCAAACTGTTCAGTTTAGAAAAAAATGATGTTAGTAACCTCAATATCATTTTTTAAGAACCTATTCTTAGATACCCCACATGTATGGGTCAGGCGAAAAAAAATAATTGAGTTTCAATTCTAAGTATAGGGGGTACCCCTAAAATTGGTTTTTGTTTTATTTTTGTGTAAAAATCCTAATGCGGTTCACAAAATATATCTACTAACCAAGTTTCAACAGGATAGCTCTTATACTTTCGACAAAAAGTGGCTGTGACATACGGACGGACAGACAGACAGACAAATCAAAGACAGAAAGACTGAAGAATCTATAAGGGTTCCGTTTTCTGCCATTTGGCTACGGAACTTAAAAAACGTGACAAAAATTTAATTTCCTGCTCTGGTTTATACATTGTCGATCATCATTCCATAACTAAATTAACCATTTTATCTTGAAAGCTGACTTTACCGATACTATTAAAATATTCCATTAAAGTATTTCTCACTTGCTGTCCTTCGTAAGTATGCCTTTCACTAGTTCGATTAAGAGGCGTCAGTGAACTTTGTTGTCGCCAATCTCCAGGTCTGAATGTATGTTGTTGTACATCTTCGTTGTCAACACATGAGGGGGTCCAATAAATTTTTGATTTTTTTCTTAAAAAATTGTGTAATGCACAACAGGCTAAAACAATTGCGTCGAGATTTTCGAGTTCAACGCTAATAGGTTGCCTGAATATTCTAAAACGCGAAGCGAGAATGCCGAAAGCATTTTCAACAATTCTCCGAGCTCGACATAGACGATAATTGAATATTCTTTTGTTTTTATCAATATTCTTGTCAGGGAAGGGTTTCATTATATTTTTTTCAAGTGCGAATGCACTGTCTCCTAAAAATACATACGGTACTGCCACATTTGTACCTGGTAGCGTTAGTGATTCAGGTAACTTGAGATCTTCGTTGATCAGTTTTTCGTAGAACCTGGTAGATTTTAATATGCCTCCATCTGACATACTTCCATTTGATCCCGTATGTACATAAATAAATTCATAGTTTGCATTGACTATTGCAAATAGCACGACACTAAATGTACCCTTATAGTTATAGTACATAGAACCCGTTCCGGATGGTTTTTGGATTAAAACATGTTTGCCGTCCATGCAACCGACACAGTTGTCAAATTGCCATTGGTCTTTAAAGGATTTTGCAGCTATTCGCCATTCATTTTCCGTAGAGGGTAACTGAAAAAATATTTTTTTTTTAGGAATCCAAGTTATCAGAACCAGGGAGTGCCAGAAAGAAAAAGAAAAATACATTGGAAATTAAAAAACAAGTGTTAATAGAAACTGCGCAAGAATTATTGCGAAGTGATGATACAAAGGAAAATCAAAAGAAAATAAATCCGTTTGGATTGTACGTCGGAGAGCAACTGGATCAAGTTGAATCATTTCAACGCCAAGTGGCTGAGAAACTTATTTCCGACATTTTGTTTCTTGCAAAAACGGGAAATCTTGATTTCGAATCAAGAATCGAAACAACTTCTAGATCTCGAAGTTTTGCTTATTCGCAACCATCCTCCAGTAATAATTCATATATGCAGCAAGCCCCTCCATATCAAATCATTCATTCATCGTTCCCACCTCATCATTATCAGACATCTTCATCACCTCATATAATTAACCAGCCATCTCTTTCACTTAAATCCATTCTCTCATCTCCGTCACCACAACACTTGCAGATATCGTCATCTCCACATTACATTCAATCGTCACCATCCCCTCATCTCATTCAGTCATCACCATCATCACAACACATTCAGCCATCACCATCCGTCGTCCGCCGTCACCGTCCATCGCCGTCCCCACATCGATTTCAGCCATCGCCATCCCTACATCCGATTCATCCATCGCCATCCCCACATCAGATTCCGCCATCGCCATCTTCACATAAGATTCCGCCATCGCCATCCCTTCATCAGATTCATTCATCGCAATCCCCACATCCGAATCATCCATCGCCATCCCCACATCAGGTTCAGCCATCGCCATCCCCACATCTGATACAGCCATCGCCATCCCCACATCAGATACAGCCATCGGCATCCCCACA
This sequence comes from Agrotis segetum, assembly GCA_036375495.1. Classification (NCBI taxonomy): domain Eukaryota; kingdom Metazoa; phylum Arthropoda; class Insecta; order Lepidoptera; family Noctuidae; genus Agrotis; species Agrotis segetum. The sequence continues at coordinate 1,790,179 of JAQSVV010000032.1, forward strand.
TCAGATACAGCCATCGCCATCCCCACATCAGGTTCAGCCATCGCCATCCCCACATCAGATACAGCCATCGCCATCCTCACATCAGATTCCGCCATCGCCATCCCTTCATCAGATTCATTCATCGCAATACCCACATCCGAATCATCCATCGCCATCCTCACATCAGATTCCGCCATCGCCATCCCTTCATCAGATTCATTCATCGCAATCCCCACATCAGATTCATCCATCGCCATCCCCACATCAGATTCCGCCATCGCCATCTCCACATCACATTCAGGCATCGCCATCCCCATATCAGCTTCCGCCATCGCCATCCCCACATCAGATTCATCCATCGCCATCCCCACATCAGGTTCAGCCATCGCCATCCCCACATCAGATTCCGCCATCACCATCCCCACATCACATTCAGGCATCGCCATCCCTACATCCGATTCATCCATCGCCATCCCCACATCACATTCATGCATCGCCATCCCTACATCCGATTCATCCATCGCCATCCCCATATCAGCTTCCACCATCGCCATCCCCACATCAGATTCCACCATCGCCATCCCTACATCAGATTCCGCCATCGCCATCCCCATATCACATTCAGTCATCACCATCCCCACAGGTCATACAGCCACCACCGTCTCAACAACATATTCAGCCATCACCATACTCACACGTTCAAATATTATCACAGGGATTTCAGTCAGCACCATCCGCACATCATCAGATTGCACCAACAACTCAGAACAGTTTGCTGTCTACCTCTGAAAATATCGTTCAATTTTCCATACCATCACCTAATCATGCCATGTCAACCAGCACAAATAGTATAATATACGAGGGACCTGCTAGTGGACTAACAGATTTTTTAATTTTTAAAAAGAATAAGTAAATAAAGTATTTTATTGTAATACATTACCTTGATTGTTTTTTTTAAAGCCTTGTATATCGCCCAACAAGTCTCAGGTATTATTTTAGAAAGCAATTGAAATGATGTAACTGTACTGAATCGTAGATCTTTATAACTTCTCCCCGTAGCCAAAAATCTTAATGTAGCTATTAGCCGTTCTTCAGCGGACACAGCTTGACGCATAACAGTATTTTTCTTTGTAATCATTGGACGCACCATTTCAAGTAACTCATTAAAAGTGTCTTGATCCATTCTTAAAAAATTCCGAAAATCTTCAGAATCAAGAATCCTTAAAACATTAAGGTGGCTCAACGTAATTCGCTCTTTGAGCCACTGTTTCATCCACTTTCTTTTTTTTCTTTGTTTTTCTTCTTCACTCAAGCATAAAAAAGTTATTGCCAAACCGACCTTCTGTTGCTTTGAAAGGCAAGGAGCCATATTGACGTCTTAACGCTGTGAACGCCGGACCGAACTGACAAGTTTTCCGACCGTAGCGCATCCCTCCCGACCGTCGACCCGACCGTCAGCCGACAGCGTTCCAGACGGTGGGGTACTGTTGACACGACCAAGTTCACCTCTGTCAGGCGGTCGGGTCAACCGTGTAGAACGGGTTGATTGGAACGCTCTCATTGGTTAAATTTCGTATAAAGCAAGCGGTGCGATAGTTGTCGGGCGGTACGCTCCTCGGACATTTTGATAAATTACTATTGGTACAATAACATTCATTCCGTTGCTCGCGCGGTTCTCTTCTGTTTTTTAATTCGACTAGTCATCGCCGACCTCGCCGCTGAGTTCGATGAAAAACACGTTTTCCATTTCTACTTCGTTGGATAAGACCTTTTTCAAAGCATCCGAGTTTTTATTGAAGCTCGTGGATGTAATATAATAAAGTATTGTATATTTCGAGCTCATTTTCCTATCGCAGTCGTTTATCTGGCGATAGCATCGCAGTAGTGGGATGAAATGAAAAAGTTTGCGTGTGGACGAGATAGGTTGTAACATGGCAATACAATAAAGTGCATCGAATGACGCCATGTGTGCCGGAGATCGGCTCGATAAGCGGGGAAGAGATGACTCACTATTCGTAGTTTATGTCCGTTGTAATAGCCCTCGCACGCGATACGGGAATACTCCGTATACTACTGTAATTATGTGAGGAGTTTTATCACTTTTACAACCTTTATATGTGCGTCGGGAAATTTTGTTATGGTTTTGAATTGAAATGACATGAATCACAATACACTATGCGTTGACTGCTTTTTAATGTGCGCTGTAATCATAGCGTAATGATCACTTCCCTTTAGGTGAGTGAATGCATAGCCTCAACGACGCATTGCCTATTGTAATAATTGTTCTGTGAACGAATGATTCTATGATGTTTTTACAAAGGACGAAATACAAGGCACCTGCATATTATTGTCTCACGTTTTCAAGATAACATCAAGTTACGCAGTAACTGTAAGGACAACGCAGATTAACATTGCCTTGTACTTAAGCCACATTAGGCCTCGAACACTTACTGACATAATTCCACCAGCAGACATGACGCTGAGTGTGTTATGCGCATATAAACCCGCATCTCGTCTCGAGTGTGCTTCGGAGCGCAAAATTTATGTCGTTAATAAGGGCTAGGAGGGTTAATTAGCTGATTTATGTTGCCCATATTGCGGTGCGCACTCCGGATTATGACCCTCTGTCATTGACAGTTTAATAGCCTCTCCATATAACACGGCTATGAGTCGTCACGGAGGGCAATTACGATGAACAAAGATTCAGCAGTGAGGCGAGACGAAACGGGATAGATTTGAAGAGATTTCTTGATTGAACGAGTAAGTGGGCGATCGAAAAACAATGCTGTTTTTTTTTTAAGAACCTACAGCGAAACAACTTTTGCTGTCCGTGGATTAAGTAAGACGAATTGTGGAGAAACTGATAGTTGTTGACTGGTGCGTGTTATAGAAGTTATAGAAGCAACATGCACAATTAACTTGTTAGTCTAAATATCCGTAGCATTTATTTAATGATTTTTAATTTTGTATTCACGCAAAATTTATTTAATTTTGTATTCACGCAAAGCTACTCTATGAATTGGTTTCAAAGTAGCTATTGAAATATATGCATAAATCTTCGCCCACATTTATAAATTAACATTTACCATACAATTCTTCCAGGTTTTGAGATTAATTATATGTTTACTACACCAATTTAGGCCTCGTGAACACTGTACACTTAATATTTTAAAATATTAAACGCATTAACGCATGCGTAGCGAATTTCAAAGATATTCTTAGGAAAGGAAAAATTCGATCCATCGATCGATTGTACGTACACTTGACACCAAAAGTAAATTACCTAATGACATAGTGACTTCAAATAAAATCGCATCATGTCTCCGCAGAGCAAATATCCCGTATTTGTGGCTTCATGTGATGCGACGCGAGACTTCAAATTAGTAATGCCACAATACGATCGCCTTGCGTGCCATAAAAATGTCAATTTTGTGAACGAACAACCGTGTCCCCTCGGTGTAGACTGGATATGCCACGCTCCATCATACTTGGAACGTATGAAACCTAATCATCGTTGTTGGCATAGATATATCTTACTGGAAGTGACATTGTCCTTTGTTTCTTGGAATTTTTTTTGGCGAATTTTTGTTCTCGTGGAAATAGCATCCCCAATTCGCCACAACCAGTAGCTTGAAAAATATACATGTTTGTAGTAAGTAATATTTTTTTTTTTTTTTGTTAAAATCTATGACTCGCGCACTAAACTAATGACGACAAAAAAACTGTCACTGCAAAAACTCTATGTACCTATGTACTGTACCGTCACTATTTTACTTTAGAACGCCTTTCCAGTATCTACTGCGTTTCTTGTATGGAAGAATGGAAGCGCCTCTGGTGTGCGAAGAAGGGACTAATTCTTTCCTTGTTTGTCATTTTGAAAATGTCAAGGATTCAGTTTACTTTAGATATTACGTCAGAATAACTGAAAACTCATGACAAAAGAATTAAAAAAAAAACTTGCACACATTATTCCGGTGCGTTTACAAACAAAAACTCAAACAACCTTTTCATTCGTTTCAGGACTGTCAAAAACAAAGTTAGCCTAACATGTGACAAAACCAATCCAATCATTCGATGCCCCAACGTTACCTAACACCTAATCCCCACTTCTGGCAATCCCATAGCTACATACTGCTACCCGTCTACGCTCGGGCGGCTATCGCGACGTGTGTCATTGCCGCCCCACATCCTGTGGGTGCCCACCAAGCGTGCTAGCTCAAACATATCGCACCCTGCCGCTAGCTATTTGACATTTGATTCCACGTCGATATTGCAACACTCTGCTAGTCTATCTAGCAAGCTTTGAGGCAAATATATGGTTACAGTTTAGGTGACTTGTTTTTCGTTTGCATAGTATCGAGTTTTTGGATAACAGACTTTTTTAGTGTGTTAACTTAGTTTTGGTTGTTCAATTTTACGTTTTTTATCACTATTTTATGCCTGTTTGAAGAAAACAGGCGCGATTCACACTTGTCTACTAGAAAAGTTTTTTAAAAGTTATCATGTTAAACCTCGGAGTCAATATAATCCACCTCGCTAGTACAAAAGAAGGTTTTTATCTCAATTCTCAAATGGCTCACTCGATTACTCAAAAGAAATGGTTTCACAAAACCGTCTATCGTTAAAGACATCGCTTTTTCAACACAGAACAAAAAAAAATCCATCAAGCCTTTTACTCACACAGACAAATCCCTGGTCGGCAACTACTGACGTATATAGTTGCGTTTCACTTGCTTTACGCACACACAGCAAATACCAACAACAAAGTAGGCATCGATTTACCGATTACACGTGTACGGGGTCCCGACTCCGTGCATCGCATCGCCGATGATACTCGTATTCAATAGAATTACCGAGAATGGTCCCTTTGTGGAAACCTAGCACCGGCGGAACAGATAGGGTACTCTACTATCTCGAATTCTCGGCAGATGGGCTCTGATCTAGTTTACACACATAGCCGTGTGGTTGACTTTTGTATGGGAGAGGCTCTCTTTTGTATCCATTCGCAAAATTCGATTTTCGTCACGCTTGCAAAATTACACTGCAGATGGCAGCAAATATACTAAAAGCATCAGATGTTATTTTTTATAACGTAAAAAAATCATGGCCAACAAAATGCAGGCGAATGCGCAGTAGAAAGAAAAAAGAAAACAACAGTGAAAAACTAACAATACGCTATCCACATTTGCACAGTGTTACGCGGATCCAATAAAGGGTTATTTTAAAATCGGCTCTCCATGAAAATTGTGATATTTAATATTGCCAAAACTGAAGTGAACCTTCGAGTTTATGAGATTTTTCGTTTCATTGAAGCCGATATTAATGAGAAAAGTGTTTAATATTTTTAATACGATGAAACGTTCCATATTTTATAGAAAACGATCGCGTTTTATTACTGGTTAATTAAATCGGAAGGGATATTAAGTGTGTAGGTTGTTAAAATGAGTGATGAGCTATTAAATCCCGTATCGTCGAATAACAAATAAACGAGTAATAAATTAATAATTATAATAAGCGAGATTATTGAATTAATCAGTTGGAAACAAGTAGGGTTTGGTAATTAGGTAGGAATTAGTAGCTATCCTTATTTATTCGTTGTAATGCTACATAAACTTAATAAACAAGTCCAACATTACTAGGATAATAATTCTTGCTTACTAGGTTTTGGTATTTATTTATTTATTGGTATTGCTTAATACAATCTTAATCCAATTACAAGAAAATCTACAAGAATACACAAACTACCTAAACGAAGCATAGTAGCAAACAGAATGTGGCTTTATAACGAGTAGAGCATATATAAATATTACGTTGATAAAATGTAAGTATGTACAGTGTCGAGCAATAGTATGTATACACTAAGCAGTACTCAAAAGCTATGATCTGCTACCATTTTGATTAAATTTCTTCTTTGGAAGTCAGACTAATGCGAAATAGGTCATATTTCAAAGTGGAAACCAGTATGTCACGAGTAATTTACAATTGAGTTTTGTTAAATGTATAGGTACATATTGTTGTTGCTCGTGACTGTACCTACTTAGACATGAAACCCAATAAAGCCTCATGTAGACATGCAAAAACTTTCACGCTAGTACAATGCGATCTATAAATGGCCAACGAAATCCGTTGATCAATCAAATGCCGCAATGTAGACAACATGCATGCCAGTTCTTTTTATGTCTAAATGGGACTTTACATCGACCAAGCAAATCTGGTTCACACGACCTTCAGTAAGTACATAGTACGAAATCTCCGAAGGAAACTTTTTGTTCTAGTTCATAGGTACCTGGTAACTACTGTGGGTGTATGAGGAAGAGGAAACACGAGATCACGACTTGACTTGGACGCTCCGTTCACACGCGTGTTCGCACTATTAGCAACAAGTCATTTGCGTCGTGGATTTGTCACCAGTGGATGTAAACGCACCTTAATTGATCCAGCTATTTCCTATGTTGCTTAAGAGCCCATACTACTTCAAATGGCTTAGCAGAATCCTGTGATAATATGTCGAAAATACTGCAGCATTAATTTTGAAATAAATATATTATGTGTATGGTAAAGTTAAGGATTAATCTAAAGTAATAAATCTAATATCTTTAAACGAGCAATTCTTGTATATTTATTTATATATAATCAGGATCTCGGAAACGGCTCCAAGGATTTTCATGAAAGTTACAGATTAGGCGTTTTTCGGCTCAAGGAATCGATACATCAAGGTCCCAGGTTGGAGAAAAACTCGGTTCCCAAGATAATATAGACATTTTAAAAACCGAGTGAAGCTCGGTTGACCAGATATTAATTCTAATGTAAGTATAATATATAAATACAAATAAAGGTAGGTCTTATGTTTGGCGAAAATATGATTCCATAAAATTTTCTCGATAGAAAAAAATCCTAAAGTTACCTCTACATTAAACAATAAACCGCTGGCAATCATAAAATACTTAAAATTAGATCATGAAACTTTTTATACTAACTGAACTAACTATAAAGCAGGTCTTCAGTTATTTTTTTTTTTAATTTTTCGCCGTAAAATAAATAGATTTGCGTGTGAGCTAAAAGAAAGAGCAAGCAACAGTGCGTGGTACGTGCAAGTGCGAGCGAGTAAAATTATAATATTGAAGTACTGTGGAGCCTTAAGGATGTGTAGATCTGCATTCCTGGTTTGTTTCTGTTGTTTTGTGACAAGTATTATGCAATAACTGTTTTCCATGGTTTGATCCCCTCTGCTGGGCTCTTATTAATGGTCACAGAGTGATGTCATATAGCTTATGGCCTTCCTCGGTAAATGGACTATCCATGAAGGTATAGATAAAACCTAGAGACAAAACTCGGTACAAACGGTTGAGTCAAATACCTACAAAACTTCTGCGCTTTCTGTGGTCTCGCTATCTCTTTCCTACTAGTGTGGGTCATCCTACTTTGAAAGAGATAGCGAAATCACAGAAAGCGAGATAGCGATACATTATTTTAGCTTCAAGTAGGTATTCGGAGTTTGGTCTCCATCTTTATCTATACCTTCATGGGACTATCCAACACAAAAATATTTTTAAATTCGAACCAGTTTGAGATTAGCGCGCTTAAACAAACAAAATCTTCAGCTTTATTATAATTATTCGTAATTAAATATTGAGTTGTCTAGTTCTTATTTGGATTTGTGCCTTAAAGATGACAGCAGAGTCAATTTACGTGATACATAATCATAACTGGCAAAAGTATTGCTGTACTTTGATACACCTCTGGCTGAAACTACAGGAAAATAAAAACTTCATATTATGTTACTTTGGTTTTGGTTTGGGATAATTCTGTTATATTTTTTACTTTTTATACACTTTTGCGCTTTATTGTACCTTTTTATACTCCAATATCAAACCAACCATGCTTTATAAACCTATAGTTTTATAAAGCAGAACATCGCGTCATTTATTTATTTTACGAAAAGAAAATCACAGCTTTTTTTAAATTCAATTGTACTGCACCAACATTTCACAATACAACACAAATCGATAGTTCATATAAAACAAATATCTGAAGAACAATGAACCGTTATTTATGATTTTACTGCTACACGTTCCGCTCCAAAGAATTTATTTATTATTTTATAATAGGCCACTAGTTTCATTGTGCCATATTCCGCAATATCGAAGAGTAATAATATTTGTTAGAATGTGGTACTAACTCTGTTATTGTTCATAAATGTCAGAAAGTGAATTGAAAGTGTTTATTTAGCTGAAAGCTGAAACGTTGCGGAGGAAGACTTTTTACGTCCGTCGCTCGGAAAACATTTTCTCGAGGAAATATTTACGTATTTTAGCGTTTGTCTAAAGCAGTCTAGCCTGTAGCGAAGTAATATTTATGAAGTAACAGCATGAAGGAAAGTAAGTAAACATAAATTAGTGCTAACAGCTTACTTCACGTTTTCTTTATCATAAAACCAAGAGCAACTGGAACTTTTACGAGAGAAAATAATTAACAGTTCCAAATTACTTAGTTTCAGCGTATTACCCAGTATTTAGACGGTTCGAGATGTCAAAAAGCTGTGAAAAGGTTCCATTTAAAATACTGGTAATTTTATTGGATGATTCCACCACGTCAAAAAGAAGGTCAGGGTTATTTTTTTGTCACATATCCTCAAATTCCTCATTTCACATAATTTTTGCTTTAGGGTGCTCCCACATCTATCGACGCAGAATCGGCTTTTTCCGTCGCCCTTTCTCTTTCTGTCGCTTAGAACTGACATTTGCTAGACCGAGACAATGCGATAGCACGCGGCCGCCTCGAGGATTCCGGCGCGTGCTATAGCATTATGCTTTCTGTCTCGGTCTAGCAAATGGCAGTTCTAAGCGACAGAAAGAGAAAGGGCGACGGAAAAAGCCGATTCCGCGTCGATAGATGTGGGAGCACCCTTAAGAAGCCAAATATTGTGTTAGAGAAAACGTACTAGAACAAAATCGCTATTGAATTTTGCCAGGGTATACAATCCGTTGCTCGTAAATTTACACAAAATGTCGTCAAGCAATGACCAACCACTATGAATAATAGGTAGGTGCACTATGTACATCAACAACACTTTATTCTGCTTTCTCAGTAAACATTTACTCATAACAACCTCATTTTATTGTGGTAGGCGACGATCGCCGTGTAATTCGGAGAAAATACGACAGAATGAAACGTCTATGACAAGGTTTACGTAGCAATCCCTCGGAAATAAATTGGGGCCACGATAAGCGCTCCCTTTGACGAGTTCTGTAAGGATTAGGATGTGAAAAATGATGGCTTAGGTACGCAATGACGGGTGCCGTGTGAACATTTTGTGACGTACATGATAATAGGTGACGTGACATGCCCATCATCCAGGCTCTAAGTATGTTTTATTCCCTTAATCTTAAGAAGGTCACCGAACTCGAGGTGTTCTACCTTCATTTAAATTGTTCTTTATACAAAAAAAAACACTTTGATTATTTTTACAAGTGTCTAAGCTTAGAATAAAGAATGTCCAGAATTTTTGCCACTGAAATTTAAGCCAAAAGCACGGAAGAACTATACCTCCGCCACGTCGTTCGATTGTTAAGTAAAACAAGTGAACGTCTCTAAGGAAATATTTAAATGTGTGCGTGGCGCTCACTCACACATTTATAAAAAATAGGTTTCATTAAAAACGTTGCGTTCTTTTTCGAACACGGAATCTGGAACGTCCTGATTCCGTGTTCGAAAAAGAACAATGAAAAAGATTTATAAAATTATATAAAATGTTATAACAGTGTTTTTCAACCTTTTTCATTGTACATCTCCTATAATATGAAGAAATATTTCGTGACCCTACCCGATGCTTTTTTTCAAGTAAGTACATATTTTATTTTGTGACTGATTAATATTTAATCCAACGTACGAGAAGTTATTCATTTTCATAATTTATTAGAGTTCGGATAAATATTTTTCCTAACAGGTAAATGTTTTTAACTGCAGTAGCTTTCCCAACCCTTTACAACTCCCCCATAGAAGCTTCGCGACCCTAAAGAGGCTACGCGATCCGCCAAAGAGTCGCGATCCACAGATTGAAAAACACTGTTTTATAATATAAGTGTATGAGTAAATGCCCTCTGTCATAGCAACATTTTGAGGTTACTTTTTGCTATTTCATTTATTTCAATTAGGTACATTTACGTGGTCACCAGTGTTTGTAACATGATTAAAAAAAGCAAAAAGTGCCATTTACGTTAACAAATTAATAACAAAAGATTTTATATTTACGTGGTATAAGCGGTGCGAATATTTTAAACCTTTTTAGCTTTTATACAAAAAAACTGGAAAAGTTCCTGTCGGATAGCTCACAAAAGGGTTCCGTTGTGCTCAAACACACTGGTCCACGATTCTAGGTCAACGGGAGGTCCTTACCTTATAAGTTTTGATAACAAGCGCAAAAATATGCAGCTAAACAGAGCATGGACGACCATACCTTTTCATTCAGTTTGAATTACCTCCACAGTCCACATGTTGCTGAGAAAAAGGGTATTAACAGACGGAAAACAAAGTGTATAAGTGTTCCGTTTTTTCTTTTGAGGTACGCAACCCTAAAAAACACAAAGCCTGGCTAAATTACGCACCGATCGTGTGCCTGTTTGGCCAAATACACCCAAATCCGTGAGTGGATGCCTATTGGGGTGACACATGTCAAATTTCGCAATTTAAAGCTTTTTCACAATTTTTATTGTTATGTTTAAAGTGTCAGTTAAATAATAATACGTATTTCGATACATTATATTTCATTATTCACTTGTTTTGTCTTAGATTAAACAAGTTAATTGTAATTTAATGCAATTAGAAGACATGACGTTTATTGCAGCACAATAGAAAGCTCAACCAGTAAGTTCTAGATGCAATTTATCTTAAATATTATAAAATCCATCTGTGTTTAAACTGTATAAAAAAATCAGCAATGTTTACAATAGTAAATCCAGTCTTATTTAATACTGCAAAAGATCCATTTTCATCAAACCCCAAAATAAAAACAAAAGCACATCTAGTTTTATTCCGAGAATGCAACAATTCCGTCAGTCTCGTTTCTAACTCACGTCGGTAACTAAACTTGAGTAAAATATCTTGTAAACAGACTAGATGGATGTAGCCAACACATCTGTTTCGTCTCGACTTGGGGTTCGCGTACAATTAGTCACAGGAAGTTTACATGCACGATTGTTTACCTCTTCAAGTCTTCAGGCGTGCCGTGTGGCAAAAACTTCTATAGGACAAAATTGTTGGTTATACATACTTTAGGTTCTAGGAGATCTTAACCGAATGATTTTTTAACAGCGATTATGCTTAATTGATAATGTTTAATGACATATGACAATTAATTTAACCCCATATCTATTCCATTGGAATACAAACATTGAAATTGAACAATTTTCTTCATGAAACCAACATAATTATGAATCGCGTAAAATAAATCAGTTGTCCCGTACGTTTCAATATCTATAAGAAAAAGGAAAAGCTGATCTTCCTGATAAATGCTTTTTAAATAAAACACCTTCACTACGTATAGACCTTTTTTCAGTTCTTCAAGTGCGCGACTTTATCGAAGTTTTGTCAGCGGTGAACAACGCTATTTAACACTAATGGTTTTAAGAAAAGTGCGAGAGTTTGCTATTGATACCTACAAGAAATACAGAAAAGAAATCGTGCAGCAAATTATTTTTCACTTGTCGAATCAGAAAACGGGATGAAGCCATAAGTCGCGCTTTTAATACAATCACTTTTACTATCAATTTATTAATTAAACAATACATCCGTCCTATGACTCATTAACTCATATCGCATTAACGCAGGTTGATCCACACCATTCGATATGCCCGATAATGCAGTTATACTCGTATGTACTGTCAGCGATGATTGGACGGTATCCAAATTAGCATCAACCGATGCCATTAACTCAACTAATGATAAAATGTTTATGCAAATTGAAAATTTAACCTCAAACATGTATTCGGTAGCTCGTATATTGTATAGCTCGTATATTGTATCAAATAAAGTGTTGGGACTGGTTCTATTATTCATTCGCATCAATTTCCATGGGTCGGGTGAAATGCATTTGAATTTCTTACGGGAAATATTCGCTATTGATACGAATATTTGTTTTCTGTTCAATACACCGTGCTAGTATCGCTGGGGATACATTTTACAGACATCTTCTTGGCTTTACGAGTTTATCTCACCTTGTCTTGCGTTTTGTATCAGTTCAGAGTGTATGGACCACATAAACAAAGCGAATAGCGATTTTTGAAGCAAAGAATTGATTCTGTATTAAAAAAAAATACATTGTTGTTAAAGGAGAAAGGATCATTTTATAATACACAACTTTTTAGAGATAGTATATCTTACTCCACCGTATGTATACTTGAACAGAGCGTTATGACATTGCTACCCAGAGAAAATAAAAAGTAAAAGAAGCAGTGTAACATATATAAACAATATTAATAATTCTCCTAATAGTAATAACATTGAGAACCTTGTCTACCCATATCATTTTGCTAACATTTTATTAAGGTATCGTGTTCGAGTGGTTCAGGTAGAATCTTTTATATTAGCGGTATTCGTGGGCGTAGATGACAGCGAAAAAAAGAAAGGTGTTCTACCTACCTCCAATGCCTTTCAAATCGAACCCGGGGGTTGCGTTCTATTGGGGTCCTTCAGGGATGTACACTGGGCCCCTGTGGCTGGTTTTTGTACCAATTTACAAGCGTAACCCAGCTGTTGAATGAAGGAAACCAGATGTGTCCCAGAGATTTATTATGATCACAAAATCACGGTTACAGAATGTTTTATTGTCTATTTATGTTGTGAAATGTTAGTAATGACTTGGAACTTTCTTAAAAGTGGATCGCATTTAAGGGATGTCACAATTAAGTAATGTTTTTGAAAGTTTTAGTACGATTAAATAATATAACTTATCAAATTACTTTTACCCGTCACGTAAAATAAAAGGAAAAAGAATAACATCAAAAGCAATATGATAATAAGCGTAATCGATATCCGACGCGTAAAGGGAACAGATGAATACTTGAATAGCAAAAAAGGAATGAAAAAACGAAACGGTTTATAGGCAGTTAAAAGTAAGTAAATTACGTTTCGATGGACGGTCGCAGTCCTTAGTCCGTATAACTGTCAGGGTATCGATGGACCCTCGTCCTCGATCTAATACCGGTTGAGTGGAAACAGTTCCCGAATTTGGTCCTCTCAGACACGTTTGATTGAGATGCTGGGTGCACAGGGACGTTTATGACAAACTCTTAAAACGTGCGCACCATACAGTTTATAGAACATACGAAAACTTGGCAAGGAAATACTGTTTACGGGAGTTTTATACGTCGCGAACACGTGTGGTTGTTATTCGGTAGTCAGTAAATGAAGTAGGTAGCGGTGTAGTTTTCATATAAAACTGGATAAGTATTATTGTAGGTAGATGAAGTTTTCTCGATTGTCACATCACATTTACAGTGCCTACTTAAACAGTTTTATTAGAGTAGGTATTTTTACGTATAATATTGATAGTCGACCTATAGATCTAATTGCAAAACAATTTCAATAAAATCAATCAATTTATGGACATAGCATCCCAATAATTGCCAATTAGATGAACCTATTAACAAAACTGAGCAATCGTATGATCAAGAGGATTAGAATCTCAGTGATAGAAATAACAAAGTTCATTGGAATTCATGCTACGTTTTGACATCCTGAAATTCAAAAGCGAATTGTGACAATGTAACAAAATGGAAGGTATTTAAAGTAGAATCAACATCGCTGGGAGCTTCGGTAGTCGTTGGGCCATCCGGATATTCGTGGCTCTCGATTCAATTTGGCATAACGCTTCGGGGTGACGAAAAATTTCCCTTCCAATTTATGAATTTGATACTACCGTCACGCACTTCATCAATTTAATTACGGCTAAGAATTTGTTTGGCCTTATTAAATTCTTCGCCTCTTTTCTTGGTCATGAATAATGAAAGTCAAGTAAATATAGAGTCAAGAAACTTTGTTTTAGACAGGTAAGAAAGATGTTCACCCATTCTGTTAAACTGCAATTTTAAATAGAGATGAATAGTGATGTCAGCGAGAACGAACTCAGTGAATGATTCAAAGAGCCGCTGACTAATTGGTGCGGCAGAGTCGCGATCACACTCTATAGTGCTGATCGACGAATTTAGAACAAAGGGGTGACAAAGCTATAGCTTTCCCGAACCGAGACCTAATTAGGAGATTAACTTTAGAATAAGTACTTATTCTGAGTAACAACACAACTGTCGAGAGACTTTATTCATATTCAGACAGATAGGATCTTAAAATGTAAACAAGTGGTTTAATTTGTTATTCCAAAAAGAAAGTGAAACGAGATATGAATAAGAATGAGCTATTGAATTAAAATATAAAACAATTAATGCGACAGACTGCGAGTTGACCTCATTTAAAAGGCGAGGAGGTCATAGTCCATGTTTGTGGTCACTGTAGTAGTACGATGAGGAAAACGAACGGAGCGTTGAGCAAAACGATATCAAGAGCTCGAGGGATTATCGGTATGCTATTAATCATCCCGGTAGGAATTGACGCTGTACGGCACTAGACGGGTACCGAGTCTGTAATCCTACCGAGGATTATACCTACCGATACCGGTATACCGCAAGCTAAAACCACAAATCCTCTAGAGACTACCTCCTTTGCCAAATTGAAAAATCTTGTGTTGTTTTTGTCCAAGGACGGCAGTTGGGGACGCTGGGCTGGTTTTTATGTTTGTTAGCTTCTGTGCAAGGTTTATCATTATTTATTTATGTCACAATATTAACTGTGTGCTTTTTAGACGGTATTTTATTTATGGTAGTGAAAACATCGTATTTTTTTTTATAGCTAGAGCTGCTTTCATTTACTCACTTTTCATTAGAAATTAATAAAGTGAGCAGCTATTCTGATTTAAATTCTACGTTATCTTTAAATAAATAAAATTAATCTGTATGATAATATATGTTTTCTAGATTAGCCTACACTAGCTAATCATCTGCCATGTCTTTTCGGCTTTCTGTCTTACCTGATACAGCTGAATATCAGTATTTTACATGGAGTAATAGCATAGTCACCTTAACAACCAGGTGAGTAGGTAAACTGGGTAACACGTTACTTTGGCAAGACTGGTTGTCAGACTTTAAAGCTTTTGATTACCAGAAACGACAGCCAAAAATTTACAAATGACGGTCGATACCCACAGCTTTACATGCTTTCCAAGGCATAGAGGAAACTTTTTACATAGGTGGCCACACATCCCCAGACCAACCTCAGCAAAGGCGACTTAACCTTGTAGATAGACCTATACTGTTATTATTTAGCCACGAACAACCTATACCAGCTAAGCATATAAATACTCAACGAGAAACCAAGTCACAGATCCCAAAAAAGAACTTTACTGCGTATACATAAAGGCTACAATAAAATTATGAATGTACACATAAACATTTGGTCATTAAGCAACACATTACGTGGTCGAACAGCGTTGTTTTGGGCCAAAACAAAACTCGTATAAAAGGGAGCGACCATTACCGTTTGTAACGAGGAGTCTAGAGCTCCATTAGGACCAGCTTAGATTTAGAACATTAAAGTATTACCGATAACTAGAGATTAATGAATGTTTCTGTTAAAAGAGGTCATTGAATAGAGATCTCAGAAAGTAGGGATATTGATTTGCTTTTAGGAAACGTTGTTTTAAAATACTGAGCTTTTTAAACATAGGTGTACCTACCATTTTTTTTTTTTTTTAATATTAGTGAGCATGTTTGTAGAAAAAAATGACTCAGATATTTTTTTTTTAAACTTTGGCCCACACTAGGATTTTTTCTCTGTATCGTGAGTGCATTTACAAACAGAAACTCTTTTACAAAAACACCCAGTTCCGGAACAGCAACTATTTGTCCCGTGTCGATCATACAAATATTTGTCCCGTTTGAGGATCGAACCCGCGACACGCTGCGAAGCAGTCGATCGCTCAGCCACTGCATCATGAGTGTTTTCAATGAAAATTATAACCTCCTCTTTTAAGACATCGGTTAATTATGAATAAATAAACAGTATTATTTAAGATAAATTGTTTCACAAACGTTAAAAACACCACACTAGTAATTTTTTTAGGCTGACATGGTCACTACTACTATTATTTAGATTGAAATAATAAAAACTCACACAGTTTTCAAAATGCTTTCACAGTTGTGTGGTCCTATTTAACAGCGACGCATAAACTTTTTTCATTTCAAACATTCAGTCCATTTCGAACAACAATACAGCTGCAATACACAAGCTTCACAATACAGATGAAATTGATCGTTTTCAGTTCCCCTAGTTATTTAGTACATAGTAGAAGGAAAGCTTTTACCAAACTTTTTCAGTAAGAAATCTATTGTTTACCTAAAATTCAATCTGTTTTGCGAAAAAGCATTTTGTTACGGGTAAATCGGATACAATATTCAGCCACTTGCATCAACAGTGTAAAAATCAACAAAATAATGTTATATTTACCTTGTTCTGGAAGTAATGGTAATAAAGAAATTCCGTACATAAATCCATATCCGATGATGGTAATGCTAAACTAAAATTAAAATAAGATTTGGCAAAATTCATTTAATTCAGACAAATTCCCAAAAAAAAAACTCACACAGTTATGTTTTTAGACTGACATGGTCACTACTACTATTATTTAGATTTAAATAATAAAAGCTCACACAGTTTTCAAAATGCTTTCACAGTTGTGTGGTCCGATTTAACAGCGACGCATAAACTTTTTTCATTTCAAACATTCGGTCCATTTCGATCCATAAACAATACAGCTGCAATACACAAGCAAATTCACAATACAGATGAAATTGATCGTTTTCAGTTGCCCCTAGTTTATTTAGTACATAGTAGAAGCTTTTAACATAGAAAGCTTTTACCTAAAACCTTTTTCAGTAACGGAAATCTATTGTTTACCTAAAATTCAATCTTGTTTTCTGCGAAAAATCATTTTGTTACGGGTAAATCGGATACCCGGTCAATATTATAGCTCCTTTCATACAAAAGTAATAAAAAGTCAAACAAAATAATGTTATATTTACGAGCAAAGATTGTTCTGGAAGTAATGGTAATAAAAACATTATTTCCGTACATAAATCCATATCCGATGATGGTAATGCTACACTAATAATGATAAAATAAGATGTTGGCAAATTTGTTTTTTTTTTCTTTGGAAATTTCTTTTACTCGCACGGCTTGACTAGGTTTTTGAGGGAATTGTGTTGCATTATGTCCCTTTCTCTCTTCTCTGTCTGCGTAAGCGCAAGTGCGGATTGTAGGATCATGCATTTGATTACGAATTTCTCAGTAGCAGCCCGGAATTTGGAAGTTAGTGGCATGATAGTCCCGTGCCTCGGAAAGCACATTAGTTGGCGCTTGGGGCTTCAAACGGTCAGTTCTTCTAAAATGGATTTATTTTGTGAATTCCCAGCAAAAACGTGAGCAGTTAGGTGTTCTTTTTTTCGTCAAACAGTTATACGCACAAGCAGAATAGTATACATACATATAGACTGATGAGCATTTTCATAATCTCCAGAATATGATGTAAGTATAAAGAATTATGGCAATAAAACCTTTAATTTAATCGCCGTAATTTCTACAAATTACTGTTCAAGGAGCTACCAACACAGAAATACGTTTCTCATTTAATATCAAATAAACATCACTAACACATCTATATTTAGTATCTACTTACCTTATATGAAAGCTAAAGCCAATATCGACATGAGACCGCAGACACGCTAGAACCGTGTGCGTTGATCCAGCGAAATAGGTGATTTGCCCCGGGGTCGGTAAAGCACTATATAACAGGGTATCTAGTATACGTACTTATGTGTTAGGTTTCATAAGACACGTTCAGAAGGACAACCGGTAACAAAAGTATACCCAGTGATAAGCAAAACTGTTCCGTTTGTTCCATTTATTTCAATTAGCTTCAATTTTAAATCAGCTTTTAATTAAATGAAACTGTTTAAACTGCTTGCGGGTAACATATCCGCCTTTTTTACCTATACAATATTATTTACTCAAATTGATCAGTACTAAAACGCACCTTCGATGGATTTCAGACCTCTTTAAATATCCGGGGTACACTAACGGCTTTTTCCGTTGATTTTTGCGATCACATTCTTCAAATGTTCTTATTAACCGTCCATAAACACGATAATTGACGGCATTTCCCGTAAGTGTGACCATATTGTTAGAAACCGCGGAAAAGTATAGTATTTTTGCATAGTTTGACGTACCACGCACTTACTACTTCCATACGTTACAAGGACTAAGCCTTCTGTGGCATCTGCTCTATGGTAACGGGGTCGCCATTTCCCGCCACCTGGCCACACGGATGTCAACCCAACTTCCCCACATTATATTTCGAAACATTTATTTAATAATTATAGCTTTATACTTACAATGGGAAGTGGATGTTTGGATACAATGCCTTTAAAATATTACCGTGGGTTGTTATTTTCAATGATTTCTAAGGATATTATAATTATGTTATTTGCTATAATGACAAAACAGTGCCAATTCGTAACCATAGTCAAAAAATCACGTGAAACACATAGGTACAGTAAAACACACAAACAACAAAAAAATAAACATAATACATTTCTAAAGATTTACGTTATCTCGCAGTAGCATAGCAAATCATAGGATATCTACAAACTTGGTTAAGTGGCCAAATTAGTTTTTATTATAAGTTTTCTCAACACAAACTACAATGTAGAAACGCCCTGTTTTTAAATACAGTTTAAGAATATTTTACTTTTTATTTTAGTTAATAAATCTGGATTGAGTATTTGGTCGGACAAATTAAACTGATGCAAAAATACTTTACAAATAAATAATGTTTGGTAACGAAATATTAATTGGAACACTGATAGAATGACTGGAAAAGCATGAATATTTATTTCAATACCCTTCCTAGAATTTTCCTCTCCCCGTGTCACTTAGAAGCAATCGATGAACACCTCATTTGTCAAAACCTGTCCAGTGGTTTACTTTACGAAGAACATCCATCTTTTTGTACAAGCCTTTATTATGATATTGAAACGGTTTTGAAGCCTTCGATGCGATGGGACAAAACAATCTCACATTAAAAAAAAAAAAACTATAAAAAAATTCCATTCGAATTTCGAACAAAACTCTTCTGCTCTTGTGATAAAATTAAAAATGTATTAAATTGGTTTGAGAGATTGGAGTAAGTTCTTGTGCTAGCGTCTGTACTATAGAAATGATCTAAAATAAGCATTGAAGACATTTAACAATATTACAATAAAGAACGCTATTAGGTACCGACGATATAAATAAGCAGCTGACTTCCACGAATCTTTATGATACGACTCCCTCATGTAGTCTGCTAATTATCGCTTGAGACGAAATTGGTCATGGAAATCTGTTGCTGGCTTCTTCTCTATAAGTTGCACATCGACTTTTGAAAAATTTAATCGGCTAGTCTCGGCTTCGCAAAGCATTATCTCTGTCGCACGAAGCACTAGTCAAACACAGAGAAAGACAAACTAGTGAAAAACGTCACATATTGGTAGTGTGTGAAAGAGATGTGATATGTAAACTATCAGTTACATCTCTTTCCCAATATATTTTGCCAGCACCTGAAATTAATATCGTGTGCAAAAAGAAATTCTGGATCGATCGTATCGAGATATCATTATCGTCATCATCATTGTAGCTTTGTTTCACCCATTGTTTAGTATGGTATAGGTCTCCCCTTTTTTGTGTCATATTTCCCTGAATTGCGCGAGACATAACCAGGGTTTTACCCACGATCTTCTGAATATTATCAAGCCATCGGTCTGTTTGACATACAGCCAATCAAATTCTCATCCTCGAGTTTCAATTCGAAATTAAGCCGTAGATAAATACTTTATGCCGCATGTCCATAAAATATTGTTACAACTTTACCAACTACAGAAAAATTTCATAAAAGCAACGTTAAAAAAGTTTCACATAAAACCGTGGCTTGATAAATAATTTAATTTGTTTAACGAATGGCTATGGAAGCTGTTACAAGAGTTTTATTTTTTACTAAGATTGCTTTTAATTAGTGCTGTCTTCTCTGTTTACAGAGGACCGTAATTAATGAACTACATACTTTATAGGTACTCTTAAGTTCAGCAATTTTTCATTAAGAATTTATGAGACGAAGTTCCAAAAATCATCTTTATTCAGTGGTAACTAGGTCGTCAGGTGTACAGACACATTACCCCAAAATGAGGCATTCAAGTAAATGGAGGTATACATTGAATGAAACGCCTGATACTTCCAGCGCAATTTATCTCTAAATACCCTAAATAGTCCAGCAAAAATATTATCTCCACAATGAGCATAATTTGAATTACCTACCTGAGTCATTCATAACTCAATTGTGACATTTACAAGTTTTTTGTCATACATAGCCAATCTACCTTTTTTTTTTGACAAATTACTTATGATACACATAACTTCCTGTTGACTAAAGTCCACATTGTCCTCACTAAAGTGATATTTTACTGCCACGTCTTTGACACCATGTGTCTGATACTGATATTCGGCCCTCAAAAGAAGACAAAAGCGGTCTGGCCGGGCTAACGATCTTGACACCGATATGCTATTGTCCACATAACTAACATTGTTCAATAGCTTCGATTTATGGCATCCCTTACGTCACGAGAGTGAGCCAAGACTCAAATTCGCTATTATATTGATGAATGGAGAGTATTTGTTACAAGTCTTGGTAAATTGGTAAGTTTCAGCAAAAAGGTCTTATTTCAGCCGCCCTATATTTTAGAAACCTTTATACGATCAATTCTGAAGGAGAAACCACTTTGATATATACTGATTTGTTATAAATGCCCTTCATTGGTACAATGAATGACCTTGGAGATAATTGTCTAATAATAGTAGATCAACGCGCCTGGGAACCCGGATTACGATGTTATTACCGGGTAATGACACCTTCTGATCCCCAAAACAAAAGAAGGCTCTACATTTCCAAGTTGACAGATGGTTGGAGATGAATTTCATTAATTCCGTTCACCTTGATAAATTCGAAGAATATGAATATCTTTTCGAACGTGATATTCTGAGGTATCGAGGAGATCCGTCATGTTTTCCTTTTATGAGAAGTTCAGCGGCCTCGATATTTTTATAACGCAATAAGTATTGATCGATCGTTCGGTAACACCCGTGTGATTATAACTTCACTATTTGATACATTACACAGTTGCAATATACGTTGATGTTTCTTTATACTACATAAATGTATAACGTCAACTCTAATCTAATCTGGAACGAACAACGGAGCGAATGACCTCAGCGACATCGTAAGTAATTGCGATGCAAAAACAAGCGATTACTTAACGCTTGCATCTCTAACGAAGTTAATAAATGCAATGTCACGTATTATTACAGTTTTTTCTAACAATACATAGGTATCGCTTGCAACCAGTGACCTTAGTCGTGGTCACATCCCTCCCTCGCCATTGGCAGTGATCTTGATAATTTTTTTCTCACGATTTTTTACAACGCGGATTTTGTCAAACTTCTGTTTTTGTCCCGACAAAAAAGCAATAAGCGAGGTGAATCTGCGTACCGTACCTTTATTGCGTTACAGAGCAATGATTCTTTGGAAAGAAAAAAATGAGTTACGATTCCAATGTATTCATCTACAATGCTCGCCTACGTAATTCAAAAGCTAATAAAAATTTTGATGGTTCTTTGTGCAGTGGAAAGGCAATTTGAAGCGATCAGCGTATGTGCGTGTTTTAAGATTAATTTAACTTTACACCTACTCAGTTTTATTGGTGTAACAAAGTGAACTTATATTTCAGGTGAATTTAATTTTGAACAGTTTTAATTTTCGATAGAGAATTTGTTGGAAATAAAATACGTATACGAGCTTTCCTGCCCTAGCTTGGCTGGAGGTTGCTTTTGAAAAAGCATAAATACATAGCTATACAAAGTTACTCGCTCATGTAGTTTGTTATGAGTGAAAGAATTTTGAATATTTTCAGCGCAGTTATTTTTGAGTATATTCATTACAAACAAAAGTACAAATATTTTCTCTGTATCAGGAACACACTCTGTATATTGCAAGGTTGAAAGGCTTTTTTTTAACTTTGCCCCACGCTAGTTATTTTTCGTAAATCGTGGGTGCGTTTGCAAACATAGAAACTCACCAAAGAAACAGCCAGCTCTCTGTTCTTTGACATGATGTTTTAGATTCATAGTTTAACTTGTGATTATGAAATATCTATCACTGTTTTTGCTTTTGCACATTGGCGAATTAAACACGCAGCAGTGTCAACTCAAGTCCAGCTCAAGTACGTACAAAAAAGAAACAAACAAAAAGCATAATCAAACCGCAGTCAAAGTTCTAAACAAGCGTGTGAATCGTTAACCTAGCTACGTAGTTAATTCCCCCATACAGTATGCTTGTCGACTGTTGCTTGTTTTAAAACTCCGCCTCTGCGCAGGCGCTGCCGTGTGAACGCACCGACCTTGATGGCATACACTTCGAGCTAGAGACGTTTTTTTTACTAAGTATTTAAGTATTTTCCTCTGATACTTATCTGTCTAAGCTATTAACATACATTCAGCACGCAATTGAACAATTTTCGACATTCGTCATTCCCGATTTTGATATTTCTACGTCTTGTTTCGGTAATTCTATGAGAATATCTGTAATTGTAATTCTAGTTAAGAGGTTATTGTTTCGGTAATATTGCTCTATTTTGACGAAGTTTCTTCAAGACTTGAAAAGTCTTGTAATGATTTTGTAAGAGCTAAATAACAATAAAGTAAGGGCATCTCATAAATAATTACGTACGGCTTGCATATTTTGGATTAATTACTTAAGCAATATTTAGATTGTATTTGCATTTCATATAAGATAGTTTAAAGGCCGTTGAATACGGTCAAAATTTACATGTTTAAGTGCTCACAAGCATAAAATTAAGTTAAGCATCATGCATTTATTTAAACAAGTATTGTAGAAGACAACCTTTGAAATAATAGCTCGTCTGTCAATTTCAGCTATAAGCAAGCAAGTACAGCTTGACATAAAACTGTAGAAAACCGGAAGTCGCCACTGTCTTCGCGCTACCAGCACTTTGAATGATTTTTTTTTCACTTATTACGTTAGTTTTATGGCACAACAATAAATCTAACAAACCTGCGGTCTTTGTTTACATCAAATATCAAAGATTATAAATTTTTTCAATCCGTTCTGGCCAAGCTGTACTATTAACATATCTAAAATGTTTTAGACCATTAATGCACATTCCGTCTATGAAGTAAGTGCCTATAAGAAAGTCTTTCTATTGTGATAGTACATTCCTTCCATATAAATGTGAGATAATAAAGTACCTTGACATAGCATCGTTCATTTATTACGTCCCATTGTTCTTGAAGCCATTGCAATAGCATCAATAATGGCCGTTAATCAGTACATATACATGTTAACGAATGTATATTCACGCATTAACTTTGACCCAGACCGACCGATGAATTCACACACGCATGTCAAATTAACCTTGAAGACGACCGCTCATTCACACGATCAAAAAACCCTACTGATAAATATCGAAAATCAACATTTTATTAGCCATACGCAACATGGTCAGTTGCCAACCCAACTCCATTAAAATGGAGTCCAAAATCTCATAAAATTTACGTTCGCGCATGACGTCGTAAATGCACCCTGTACGGAGAAATAAAACGAGTCCATAAAATTCGGGTGAAAGGGAATTCCTTTAACACACTGCAATAAACCGTTCTTTATCGGTATTACTAAAAAAATTTGCTACACTTTTGTAAATAAATTACGGATCTAAGAAGTAAGAGGTTGTTTCCTTTGGTGTGAAATTGAATAAGGAAAGTACAGGTTGATAGGGCGAGTCTGAATAAGGAAAGTACGGGTTGATAGGGCGAGTCTCATCACCCATAACTTTCCTAACAGTTGGAACAAAGGCTGTCCATTTCCGAAGGAGGTTCGCCACGCGTTATTGCGAGAGCCATTCGAACGTGTTAGTTGCGACATGCTCGTGACTGAACTGCGCGCGCACCACTCCAAGTTGCCACATACCGATATGGAGAATTGGAGACCTAGACTTGCATTTGTACCTAATAAGCAGAATATAGAGCTGATTGGAACATTGATATATTTATAAGTTACTACATTAACGTAAATCTACACTATATTATTTATAAAGCAGAAGAGTTTGTTTGATTGAATGCGCATCTCTGAAACTCCTGCTTCGAATTGAACAATTATTTTTTTGTTGGATATCCCATGTATTGAGGAAAGCTATAGGTTAGATAACATCACGCTAAATCCAATAGGAGCAGCGGAGGTGAACCACGGGGATACAGCTAGTAGAACACGAAATGGGATATTTATGTACCGTAAGTTTTTTTTTTGTTGTGGTTGTTTATGGGCAGACAAATCTGTCTACGCTTTCTTTTATTCAATTCAAATATTCTAGATCATGTCACTACAACAGTACAGAAATATCAGAAACTCAAAACAAATAATAAACATGGTATTTGTGAAGTACATTTGTGACGTAACTGATGAGAACATCGATTGACACTGGCTGGTAATTGGAGTGCTTTGTGTGTCAAACTGACATTTGGACGTTCAGCGGTATCATGACATAGACAAGAGTGCTTTAATGAGGCACCTATTAGGTCCGGTTGGCGCAAATGATGCGGGTTTGCAATCAGTGCGGTCACAAGCGTGATTCCGCGCTGGGTCGTTGCGCCGCTCTTTGGACGGATTATTGTCCTATTGACAAATCCGCGGCGCTCACTGACAACACGACATTTGCTAAGTGTCCTTAATTATAGTACGCAATGAAACGCGTGTTGTGATTAACCGTTAATTACGGTTTAACACACGCCGCTGTCTGTTGTTACACGATTGTGTTAGTTTAATTGGGAGCGTTGCTTAGTTGTTGGTAGGAAGTAAATTGTCTCGATTATTATTATTATTTCGTACAGTATGAATTATGATAAATGTTCAGAGATGCAACCAATTCCATTCGTTTGAAATTTGATAAGGCGCGTTGCTTTTTAATATCATCAATACCAAAAGATACTTTCTCGACCTTACACTATTTATTTCTAAATTATATTTCATTTTCTTTTTTTTTTTTCTGTTAGCTTGTCCCATTTTTTTAAATTAGGGCACCGCCCCTATTTCCTAGGGGTTCAAATTCTCGACCTATTCTGCCTAGTGGTCGAGAGAGGTAGATTTTCAGAACTATGACGCTGCGATAATTAATGCAATAAAAATTAGTAATCCAATTTAGTGTAGACGTTCAGAAGTTGTGCACGTACAAAAAAAACTTAAGCAACTTTAAACTATGTAAAGAAGCCACATTATTTCAATTACACATTAGTATTCGTCAGTTTCTATTACAAAATCACATAAATTTAAATAAGGGCGAGGTTCATAAAGGGCTTCCACACACCTTCCACTTCCAGTGTTTGTATCATCAAAATGCATAGACAGCATGAATATTTAAATACCACATTTCCATTTACAATTGTTTAAATATAAAATGTTAATTATAGCCTAGCAGCTATTAGACAAGCTTACGAATCAAGTTTCCAAACAAATGAGGAAAGACGTAAACGAATCGGTGATTTGGGAATGTTTTGCACGTAAAACATGTTATGCGCCGCTTTCTAAAATATACTTTTTAAACTGCAACTTTAAATTTCGTTTCTGTGTCCGCGGTATTTAGATAAGCTATAAAAGGAGATAGAAAGTGGTGATGTGGAGTAATTGTCTTTCGTGTTCCATAAATAGATTTTTAAGGTGCACAGCACACCTGTTTCGTAAGTCTGTGAATATCATAATTATTTGTGGGAATTTAAGGTGCATATGACGTGGAGTTGCGGTTACCAGCCCATTATACAATACAAATATCATATTTTTGTGGGGATATTAATTATTAAGGTCTATGCTAATACTTTTATTAGCATACTACATCCTGATTTAACTACAAAAACTAACTACTAAATCAGGATGTAGGAAGCTATCTCAGAAACTGCTCATCCAAATATTTCACTATTTCAGGATTAAAATAATATTTCATAGATGGATACACCATTTGGTTTATTTAACTAGTATTTTGATTTCTTTATATTTTTTTTTTGTTACGGAGTGCTAAACACTGTAAAAATATTACCTTTATTTTCTTCGAGAAGTTATGGATAGAAATTACTCTACCATCAATTTTGAAGAAGAACATAAATTGAATACAGGCCAGAAAAGTGGCACTGAGGGATTCAACATGGACAGGGATAAAGATCGTATATAGGGGTAGAAAATAGGCTAAACACTTGTAACTGACGTACATAATACCAAACACGGTACATAACACAGTCTTATTTTATTTGTTTTCTCTCTTACATAAGTATAAGTAATGGACGGACGGACGGAACGAATCACACTGATGGTACACGGAAGTACTTCCTGTTGTGAGTGAGCCGTTTTCAGATGAAAAGATTTATATGTTAGATCTAACGGTCACGATTGAAAAGGCGCTGATGTATCTCTTGTGTAACTGGTACCTACCTAAACAAATATCGTGGGTGGATAAAGATTACGTCGCCTTTTCGTTGGATTAATTGAAGTGAGTAAATTGGTGTGATTGTTTGTGTACTAATGAAGCAGTAAGTAATTGCAAAATGTTACCGTAAGTAGGTTAACGTAAAACTTATTTTAGAATAATAGGCGACCATCTCTTGTTATGGTAGGCCCATGACATTATTGTGAGTGGTTACGCTCAGGGTACGAGATGGCGCTAGACAATTTGTATAACTCTATCTCTTTCGACGTCATGTCATAGGCCACCTGTAGTCATAATTCAGCCATTTTCTCAAATGATAATTAATAAAAAAAATCTGTAATCGTTCTCAAAACAAACTTTAACTGTGCGTTTTCAAATCCTTCGTTCCCTTAATTTGTACGAAGCAGAGAAGCAAACAAGAGACGAGACTCATTCGTACTTACACAAAAGGGCTTGTTCAATTTTCCATACTATATACGGCCTAAAAACTTCAAGTATGCTGTAAATAAAATACAAAATCTTCTGATTAGGACTCAGCTCCAGTTTTTACGTTTAAGTGAGGTAAAGTACGGTCTTATAGGGAACATGGAATTCGTGATAGGGCCTCTGATTCACTCCATGCTAATTTCATGTTTAGCGCAAAAACCATTATTTTGGTCTGCTCGTTCAATTATCGTGATTAATTAATTGTGGTTGTGTGGATGAAAACAAATTTTAGCTATTAGCAACATGTTAGGTCTCTGTTGATTATTTTATATCCACTCATTATTTTATCGTGGTTCGGTGTTTCTATTATTGTATGGACTTTTGTTATTTATTTTGAACCTAACTGAGGATTGTTTTTGTTGTTATTGTATTTGAATGTGTTTCTGAAAACTTTACTTAAAACTTGAAAGGCAGGACTCATTTTAAGAACAGTAATTTGAATAGCTTCTTTGTGGAAATAACAATTGAAGGTTGAAGTAACACCATGGATTTTGTTTAGTACGAGTCTGACAGTCTCTCTGATTTGATGATTTTACCACGATAAAAATACCCAAACAAACTAACATCAATCAATTGATACCCAATATAATAAAAATTATTGGTAGAACACACTACATAAGTAGACGCTAGTAATATTACACAATTATCATTAAAATCTATCGATAAAATTCCAAATTCAAATCACGTCTCCATGATCACTATTTTAATATCACACCCATTAGTCGTTCCTTAATCGGTTCGATCATTACAACAACAGCACTGGCTGTTTATATCGATTAGAATGACAATCGAATCGCTCATAACGATATACTATTCGATTCGACCTTAACCTATAACAATCGGAGTCAAATGTCCTCACACTTCCTTATTCAGACGGAGGTGTAGATACGTCGCATTGTAATGTGATATGAAATGCGGGGCAAGGATGTGAATCGATATTCGATCGGAGTAATTAATCGATTATGTTTCTTGCATCTCGATAAGTCCTAATGGGTAAAGTGTGAAGTATCTAGTGACAAAGTATTTAGGTATATTTTTTTTTCATCATCATCAGCCTATAATGTTGGGAATTGCTGAGACACCGCGAGCCCAGTGCGGGTTGACAGATGTCACATATCTTTGAATTTTTGGTTATATGACATGCCGGTTTCCTCTCGATGTTTTCCTTCGTTTTGAGAGCTGTGGTGATGAAATAAATTACACAAAGTAATGCGCCTGGTGGGGTGCGAACGACCTAAACTCGTAAGTCGGGACAGACACCACTGGGCCATCACTGCTCTTAAATTTTGCTTAACATTTAAGTATGAAATTAGACGTTGTTTCCACAGATGACGTATCTCTGTTATTGCAGCAAGTACTAAAACCAGAATAAAAATAATATTTAAGGGGGCTCTCATACAACGTACATTATTTTTCTGCCTTTTTTTATAATAGATAATGGGAAGAACGCTTCGTGCACGACTCTAACTTCCAGTTGGAAGGTTTTTGTGGTATGAAAACAAGAATTTAAATACCTGCAAGCTAGCTTTACTTTAAACGTGTTTGTTGGCACTAGAAATTACGGCAGTAAAACCTCTTCAAAAGAAAAGACAAAAAAAAGTTTATTGCTCGTATGTAATATTACCTAATGATAATTATCAAGCCTTCCTTCCAGCTGAGTCCCTAAGCACAGTCTAATGAGCAATCCCGAGTTATACCGTTATGTTGGCATGCCCGATGCCGTGTTATGCCAACCGCAAAGATACTTCACGTATACATACATTAAATTATAATAAGTATGATTGAGGTACTCGTATCATTTGTGTTTAAAATAACTTGCTTGTAATTCTGGCCAGTGATAACTTAAAATAAGAATAGATAGTGCTCTATCTTTCAATTTTACACCGAGCATATCGAGCTTATATTAAGTCTTAGCATGAATTTTGACGTCTCTTTACACCTGATTTTTGAAGAGGGTGAGATGAGGGGTCACAGCACCTGTTCATCATGTAACCGTGACGTCGGGTGAGACTGTAAGATTCGTACTGACTAAATCCACGGTGTTCCTTCAATTAGCCCTTTACGTCCCATGGATCACGGCTACCAGAGCCTATAGCCAAATGGCAAGCGACAATCGTTAACGTTCAGCAGTCGCTAATACATTTTCAACTTTGTACATTATCGCATAAAGTTGAAAATCTAGCAAAAACTGCTGAACGATAGCAAACAATACAAACGAAAACGATCTTTCATCTTTGATAGATTGACAACTTTATGCAATGGGGTTTAAAGTCGAAAATGTATTAGCGACTGCTGAACGTTAGCGATTGTCGCTTCCAGTTTGGCTATAGGCTCAGATGAGACAGTCAGCAGACCATCAGCAAAGCGACCTGGTGCGATAAAAATAAAATAACCATAATAACAAAATTGTAATCACTTACACAGCTACAGGGTGTGTCCCATGCCGGAGTTAATCAAATAACAGCAAACAGTATTACCGTCGCGTGTAGGTCCTACGTTTTATAGCAGTTCCCTTACGTGTTTCCATGATTAGGCGATAAAACGTATGTGTTACCTGAAACAAATAAAAACGTTGTTAATATATGTTTAATGTCGCCTATAAAAACTGGAATAGGTTTTTCAATAGTCATAAACGCAACTGGTACTGCGAGTGCGAATTCTATTTGATTACATATTTTTCATGATGTGACGTTTTTTTGAATTTGTTGGATGTTTTATCAACCAAGGAGATTCAAAGAATTAATTTAATTTTTAATTATTTTATGTTGTGTATCTTTAAGACAATTTTGAGAAAATTGAAAGGAAATGGTAAAAATCAGCTTTGTAAGTAGTGTGAAGTTGCGATAGCCTGTTGGTAAGGCGTCTGGAGTATTATCTAGAAGATACAGGTTCGACTCCCACTCGCAGCTGAATTATTCTTTCTTCAAAAGTATCTTTATTAATTCAATTTATTTGTATATTCCAGATATCAGAAAGTTGTGATCATAATTTTAAAGATGTTGTATAAATCAGTTACCTCATTAACGTGATGGCGGAAAAAAAATAGTTTAACTATCACACTAATGCTATTAAAATCAAAAGAAACTCAGATACTCTGCTTTAATTAATTATTGATTGTAACAGAAATATACTCGTAAAGCTAAGTGCGACTACAGGCGATTCACAAAGGGTTGGAAAAGTGCTCTGAAATCCGATAATGTTGTCGACAAACTAAACGTCGATAATGTACAGGAACGAGCTAAGTTTTCAAACACGGTAAAAAGAAGGTACAAAGCATGGAGGTCAAATGTCACCTGAATTTAGAAACTATACTTTATTAACATTTTATTTATCACTAGCTGGATTTAAATAAGTATTTGAGTGTGTGCATTGAAATTCCTTTGTGTACAATACGCTGTCGATGGTTTTGGTGCACGTTAAAACTCTAATGAGTTTATGATTGCATCAACAATTCTAGAAAATTGTAAGTGTACTGCTTATAATAAATAATAATAATAATAAAAAAAAAATGATATCCTCGGAGATTATGTTTTCTTTTATCACGCCTCAGCTTTGCCAACTATGTTTATGGCCAAGAATTTGCATTGACATGCAACGTATCTTTTTTCTTTCTACGGTATCAGTACTGCCACCCCGACGCCACCACCCTGGAATGTCAATTTTGACATAATAATGACAGCTGTCAAATTTTAATAAAATGCATTCTCAAACTATTCATACTATTTTTATATTCAAATACTTTTGAAAAACCGAATAAATACCAGATCTAAATCTCGTAATATTAATCTTTTTTTGAAAAACTTTCTTAATTATTTCGTTTGGATGCAAAAGCCTCCTTCCTATCACTTTTGAATGGGTCTTTTGGGCACGTTCCCGGATAACAGCGATGCGGAGCAGTATTTTGGCGCTTGTGTGTCCTATCCTATTGTGTTTTTTATAATGATATTTTAATTTCCTATGCCTCTCGTGGGGTAACTCAGCCCATGTTGCTGAACGATTTAAAAAAATAAATAGTTTTTCATACAGATGTGCCCGACCAATTCTCATTTTGCATGAAAAACCATTTTTTTGCGAATTTTCAAAAGTCTTAGAACAAAAATTGTTCAGAAACATGGGCAATTATTGTATTGTTTAGTTGTTTAGTCGAAACAACAGTCTTCGCTGAGCTTAGCATTGACAATCTTACGTGTTTTTATAAACTAACGCATTCATTGGGGTACAACTTGATGGTTTGACCATTTAAGCAACTTTATTCTGTTAGTGAAAATGGACATGACCGATTCATGTTCAACGATGCCTAACTTTACTATCGACTTTGGTTTTGTCAATCGATTTTGACGAGTGAAAGTTTTACTCAACAACAAACTTGGAAATTGAAATACTTCACTTTGATTCGAATGTCTGAGTTTATTGGTCTTATACTACTAAATTACTTAAACTTCAAATCACAATTTAATGCGAAACTTTAATAATGACCATTTTCGAGTCACATTTGGCGATCCCTAAACAAGTGCGTAATAAGCATGCTACTGGACTTTCAGCTTTTAGCGCAAAACCAACGGTCGAATATCGAATAGCTGTCATATAAATAATTAGGCATTCATTGAAGTTAGTGAAAACAGGCTTGTAAAGCCAGACTTAAGATCAAATACTCAATTTATGTTTAATGAGGTCATTGATATTAACGAAACTTACTCCCAAAAGCAATCTAGTTTGCCACTTAAGTTATGATTATGAATTATATGAGTCATAACTACGGTTGCCATACGTGTGTAATTTTCCGGACAAGATGGGAATTTTAATTCATTGCAGTGTTTGGAATACGATGGAAATTCGCAAAAGATAAAAAAATAAAGTTACCTAAAGTAAAACTTTATTTCTCACTAGCTGTGTTGGCGTGGATGTTGAAACTCAACAATATATTATTAGTTATTACTCGGTAATGTATTAATATAAATTATACTGCACAATAAAAAAAAAGGCAGTTCATTTAAAATTTTTTGGAATTTTTGCTTTACGTCCGTAATTTTCATCAACTGTCCGGAATTTTCTCCGGAAATCTCAATTAATAGATCTGGAAACCCTAGTCATAAGTATTCATGGTAGGTAGGAATAACAATTACGTATAAAGTCACTAGGGCGTAGCTAGGTAGGTGTGAGTTACGTAACATTACCGCGCTTAGTTATTAGCGATCGCTCACTGGCAAGTAGATCAAACTTTGTTTTTTAATTTTATTTTATGGCGGCGGAGTTGAAAGGATGCGATGGTACATATTTCCTTTGCTTGTTATGGCTCTAATGACTGATTAGTTACCTATGAAAGTTATTTCTACATTTACTCAATTATTGTGAACTTTCATTAAGTTTAGGATTGTTTAAAATATTGTGTAAGCGGACTTAATAGACATTTTGTGACTTAATCCGCATTTCCACTTAGAACTATCAACAGTTCTAAGCGAGATAATGAGTGAACGAACAAGTTCGTGCACCGATGTTCGTGTGAATTCTGTAAACGAATGCTCGCTAACTTAAACTATCCATTAAAACAATAACGTAACAGCGAACAAACGCGAGAATTCGCTCGGTGTTTGACGTGCTCGGTGGTCGTCGGATCATTTTAGCGAACATGGAGTGAACGCGAGCGAGCTTTTTTTTCAGAACAAACATTCGTTAAGACATTATAGTTGTAACAAAAAACTACAGTTGTTTTTGAACTGTAGTTGCTTTCATACACTGGAAAAACGGCAAACAATTGCTCTGACTAAAATGTTTGATCGGTGGCAAAGTGTCATCTTCTCAAAGCAGTTATCTTTTACGAATTTCCTACTTGAATTAATCTAAAGCTTTTCAGAATTTGCAGTCACAAGAACTTGTCCACGAACTTTAATTTCTTTGAACAAGTAAATAAGGTGTAATATCCTCCGTCAAGTTTCAATTACTCTACCTACAATTTATACCTAGAGTTTCAAGACAGCTGCAACGCAATCACAGCCTTTATTGAACTTATAATTTCAACAAAGGAGCTTCGCGTCGCTCCAAGAAGGTATAATATTTAATTAGACCACCATCGCTCGAGAGAATGTTCTAGTTACATTTGTTATGTTTGAATAATATCTTGTAATACTTGCGAAAACGTCGTTGTTTGAATTTTTAATTGTTTTTTTTAATCTATTTAAATGAGAGGTTAATTTTTATATGCCTGTGTTTCTTGATCGAACCTCCAAAAACTCGACGCGAGATTGGTCGCCATTTTAGATTGCCTACCTTTTTAGTTTGGACATTCTAATTTTTTGTGATACAGAATCCATTTATCCAGGAAGGTTTAGAGGCCAAAGGTATAAACATCACGCAATGATCAATAGAAGCTGAGTAGCAGAGGTGAAACCATGAGGAAGACTAGATAAACGATTTCTAGTTTAGCGCACGCAAGATCAATCAATACTTGATCAATTAAAAGAAAACAAACAGTTTTCGAAACTAAACTGACTACTATCGAAACGACATTACATAACCTCTCGTTAAAAGCCTCCAATCCTCATATCTCATCTTTTTTTCTCCAATTTGATGCATTCTTTGTTCCACAGCTCCAAGTTACAAAGTAATTAGTGACTGTCGAAAAAATGCGAAGTTTCGTGCTGATTAGACACGGCTGTTTTGTTTCGCAAAAAAGAACCATGTGTTTAGTAAAATTAAGTAATAAATTGATGTAACGTTTATTGAGGCTTTAGTTCCGCTCCATTATATTTTGTTAGGCGTTCAAACTTTCAAACGTTTGCAAGTTCTATTGTAAGTTTCTTGTGATCTTTTGTTTATGTGCCTGTCTGTCTTTCTGTCAATAAGTCATGTTGTGAATAGGGAACACATAATGCGGTTTGAGTGAGGCCTATGATCCACAAAGGGTAAGACAGATGGGTACATAATAACAAAAGTTATATTATTCAATAGCGGTGAATGATTACGGTGGCCCAGTGTAATCAACCTCGACTTACGAGTTTTAGGCCGTGGGTTTGAACCCAGTCAGGTGCATTTCTTTGTGTTAATCCAATCACCACTGAGTACTGCTCTAAAACGGCGAATAAATAAGTGAGGAAATAAGTTAGTCCTAGACCTTTCCAATCGATTAAAAATTCGAAGACATGACGTGATATCTGCCAACCCGTACTGTGGTTGCTTGGTGAATTGCAGTACCTACAGCTAACTCCTTCTCACACAAAGGTCAGGAACTTAGCAGTGGGAACATTATAGGTTAATAATTGATGTAATAGCGGCGATAATTTCTGCATCCAGACTCCGTATTCGTTAAATGCGAAATTCCTGATTGAAACCCCCAATAATTTAACTCTTTTCGCGACCTGGACATCGAACCCAGGATCGTAGGTAGGTAATCTTCTTATCACGCAGCGAGCGATAAGATCTAATTTATAGAAATGTTTGACACACGCAACGAGGGCCACCCAAGGCGAATTCGCGCCGCCCGCGCCCGTCACACCGCTTACTACTATCGTGAACGGAATGTTACGCTTCTTTCTGCGAGACTAGCGGTAATAAAGTCGCATATGACATAATAGAATTATACATTCGGAACTATGATTCAATGCGTTTTCATAAATTTGCCTAATGACAGCCGAAGGCCTGGTTGTTCATGGCAATGGGGGCATGACCATCCATAGCGGAAGATAGCTCGGATTAAGAAAAAAAAAGATTCACCTCGGAAACCTAACGTAGCGGAAAAGGTTTTGGTTGACGGTGCTTGCATTAATTATTACTTTGTTGCTTTTTTACAGATTTAATGACTGATCATCAAGAAATTGATAAAACATTAATATGAAACCAAACCTGAAAGATCAAACAAAAAAAGTTGTTTCGTACATTTTCAAAGGAAAATAGTAACCCTGTATTGGCATCATACATCAGTTTTCCTGATCAGAAATCCTGATTCGTTTTTCGAAATCTGTACGGGAAGTTATCGAATGTGAACAACACTCACAAAACATACACACACATTTGTATGGATTCACTGCGTTCGGATGGAAAACGGATCAGGATTCCTGATCAGGAAAACTGATGTATGTGGCCGCGCTTACAAAGCCAAATTTTTTGGCCAATAGCGCAAAAACAGCCGTCCCTATTTGAATGGATAGTCAGATAGCTAACCTGAATTAACACATAAGATAACTTTTATTTTGATACTCAACATTCCCGTTGGATTTTTCGCACAAGTGTAACGTGCTCGAATCCGCAAGAATCACGGAAGATATCCCGTAAGAGACATTTTAAATTTTGAGACAAATCGTGAAAGCTTAAAACAGTGTTTTCCGCAAGGTCTAGTTCAAAAATAAAATTTCATAACTAATACCTAGATCTTTTTCCAATAACCTTGTGCCAGTATGATCGTCATGTGATTGTCGGCGTGGCTGTGACAGACAGCTCATTCAGAACACGTCCCCAACACTACGTGCGACCAATACTAAGCAAGCATTAGAATAATTGTTCGTTTGATTGATACCTTTCATTTTTAGATGTATTTGTATGTAGCTGTTACCTGGAGTGCCTACTCCAGGTAACATTTTTTTTTTTTTTTTTTTTTTTTTTTTAGCGTGGTAAAATCATCAAATGAGTCCTCCAACCCCGGGCAGGGCGGGAGGGACTGTCAGACTTCTACTGACTAAAATCCACGGTGTCCTTCATAGCCTGTTACGTTCCGGGGTTACGGTTAGGGAATAATCCCGCGACCCCGGCAGGCTTTGGCCCTCTCTGAGAGGGGGGCCCCGTCATTATGCTGACGCTCTTTGAGGCGCGCGTGGGACACAACGCGCCGTCGACCCGGGCATGGTCCTTGGTCGGGCAGCGAGTTGCCCTTTACTCGCTGCCCGCATGCCCGCGCCTACGGTGGCCGGAGATCGTCGCGCGACGTCCGTCGCCGTGGGCGTCCTACACCGCGGTTGGGGCGGAGGGAGAACTCTGTCCTCTCTCGCTCGCGGCGCGCCTCCTCCTTCGCGAGCATTACTGCTTCGCAGAAGGAGGCGACCGCTTCCCACTCCGTCTCGCCCCGCAGCATGGCCGAAACCAATGCCGGGCGCGAGAGGTCTCCGCCTATCGCAGCCGTGAGGACACGTCGGTGCGCCGCCCAAGCTGGGCAGTCCTGCACCGTATGCTCCACCGTGTCCTCCGGGCGATCTTCGCAGTGATGACACCCAGACGTATCCTCCTTCCGCATTAGACACAGGTACCTCCCGAAGCACCCGTGCCCGGTGAGGACCTGCGTCAGGCGGAAGGTAAGGACGCCATGACTTCTCTCCAACCACTCCTCAAAGAGGGGTCTTACCGCCGCAATTGCGGCGTGCCCGGCCGTCGGTCGCGACAGTCGTTCCTTCCATACTGCCCTGAGATCGCGCCGGAGGTCTTCGCGCCGCGCCTCGACTTCGCGAGGCAGCGGGCTCACGCCCCGGCGCTGCGCCTCCACGCGCCACTCATAGACGCGCTGGAGGGCAGTCGCCTCCAGATCCCAAGGCAGCAATCCGGCAAGCAGGTTGGCCGATTCGCCGGCAATCGTGCGGTATCCCCGGATCATTCGGATAGCCATGACCCTCTGGCATGCGACCAGCTTCTGTGGTCGCGTCCGGATGCTCAGGGCCCACACAGGGGCCCCGTAGAGGGCCATGGACCGCACGACGCCAGCGTACAGCCTACGGCAGGAACTCCAGGTAACAGCTTAGGCAGTACTTGCCTAAGTAGGGTCAGAGACAACTGGAGGAGGGTGGGAGTGACATAGAGGTGATTTCCATAAATACCTAAATAATTTAAAAAATATATCAAAAATAAATAAACCTTACTAAGGTTGTTGCTGTATCTTATAATGTTGCTTTATCTTGTTGCTTCTTGGAATCAACATTACTATTTGTCATGTAGCATCACACTAGCACATTGTATACAAACTTCTCTTTCAATAGGTACTTCAAATGAAACTACGATGGACTAAATCAACTGGTTACCCCAGTAACGAATATAAGTGTTTCCAAAGGGGGTAACCACAATCATAGTGACGCGTTTGGGCGAGTCCATGATAAGTCAAACAAATATACACCTTATTGTTTAACAAATCACACCTGTGCATCCTATTAGGACATGCAGTACAAGTACGGAATTTTCCTTACAAGGCAGACAGAAATGAATCACTATGAAACATAATATTTGATATACAACACATCAAACGAATTGCTTTTATGCATCAGCTTTATCCAATCCATCATATAATATCTGTAGGTAACTACTTGCGAGGAAAGTGTTCGCTTTCATCTTTTTAGTGTGATGGAACAGAGTACACATGGGCAGGGAATGCGGAGAAATATCTTAAGATAAATGCAAGAGGAAGTTTTTGTGACTTAGTAATACGAGAACTTTGACATTAATGTCATATAAAAAAAAATAGTTCTCTCTTACCTTAGACGCACTTTTTCATTGTCCATACAATAAACGCCGTGAATACTCTAAGTATGCTGCAAGTAAAATACGGAAAATTTGCTAAGGCCTCCAATTTTTTCCTTTGTAGGTCTACGTTTGTCAATAGAGTAATAAAGATTAAACAAAACCTAAAAATTCGACTTGAACAACAAACAAAGATTAAACAAAACAGAATTCTTTTCACAAGTTTCTGGGTCAAGTGCGAGCGCCGAACGGTACACAGCAATTACATATAAACGGGTTTACACAAAATCGCGGTAACGATACTTCTTGTATTTAACCTCTTTGAACTTCGTGTGTAATATATGAAACAATTCGACAGTCGTCTTTCAATGCAGGCCCTTATTTTTTCTCTTTGATAGCTCTACTTTCTTGGAATAGTATTGTGTTTATAGTTTTTTGGGGCAACGTTTTCTTTCGATTAGTTTTACGTCGTTTTATTCATTAAAAGGAAAAAAATAGTTGACTTAGGGCTGATTTTTCAATAGTCAGATAACTTTTAAAATTTGACATATTTTCCATAGATAAACTGTCAAACCGCAAAATTCCGGTAGGTATGGTGTAAAAATACATATTTTGTGCTTAGACCAAGTAATTTGCATATATCTATTTACTGTTAACTTAATTGTTTTCTAACCGCTTTACTAGACTCCAATTTAAAACTGGAAAAGAATTGCTTGTGCGAAAATTTCTACAATTTCCAATAAACATAAAAGGCAACAACTGCAAATTCAATACCTGTTTGAAATATGATTGAAAGCGCTTTAAAGTTTAAGGTAACAATGTATTACAATGTGAAGCGATATAATATATGTAGATGGGACCTATTCACACATTTACGTGTGCATTCGATTCTATAAATCAGCTCTCTAAAGTAACAACATAGAATAGGTAGGTGTTAGTGAAACTGGGTCGCGTTTCGCATTCACGGTGAATCCATTTTGCAGTGTTGTGTTTCGTGGCCATTGTCTCATGTTCCGTGATGCTACCACTCCTTCCGTTTGCATTAACTATTCGCACATTTTTGCTCCATTTTCTTTTGTTTACGGCGAAAAGCCTGAATAATTATCCTCTCCAATTAAAAGTGCGTTTGTTGCAATGTTTTTGTAACCTTTGTGACCAAGGCTGGCTTTTACCTTGGCCAGACGATAAGCATTGCCAATTTGCCGTACAAAGAGGCATACAATGAGGAGATTTTGAGTACTTTTTAAGGTAAACTAAAACTGCTGTAAGTTTATCACGATTAAAAGTTAGTCTTTTAATTGACTTCTATTTCTACCAATACGTACTTACGTCGTTTGAAGATTTAACGTGACTGTACTTACGTCAAGATAACGAACATTCGACCATGATCTAAAAAAGTGGCCAGCCTTCTTTGAAAGGGCCTTTTGCTTATTTACCTTGGTGCCCATTTATTTATTTAGGGAGTGTCAAAGAGTATATATTTTTATCTTATCTTTTACACATGGGTGGACAGTAAACCGCACAATGTGGTGCCCAGCATGACACGAGACAGGAAGTGGAGAAAAAAGTTTCAACAAACCATATTTAAATACATGTCATATTGACCACCCACATTGAACTTTAAAAACAAAAATGTTATAGAAAAAAATTAAGGGCACTATAATTAATTACAAATATAAATAAGTAGGTAAGGCACTATTTTATTTATTACCAAAGAAATAAGTTCATGTAAGAATATTCTGAATAGGTACTCCTACGAAAAAAATCAACACCAATTTTATTTTGTGAGAGCTGGATTATGTAATTAATTATTTATTTGTTATCGTAATATCTAGTACCTACTTTTCACAAATAAATAAATAACTAAATATTTTATATATATTTTTATGTTGGATATTTTGATTACAACCTACCGTACTTGAAAGAAGTTAATTAATTAAGTTTCCTAGGGGTTTCTATCAACGCGACGCTCCTTTTAATTTTCTTAGAAAAAAATATCAGTGAGCAGTAAATAACTAATAGAACCGAATCTCAATTAAGTTTTATAAAATACTATAAAGACGACACCAGACGCTTAAAACGCTTAATTAATTTTCTACCACACACAGAGCTAGTAGATACTTAAAACCATTAATAATGTCCCTAACAGCGAACAGCAATAAAAACGAAAGTGAAAATAAAAAAGGATTTATTCTTCCGAACATTTAGATGATTTATATCCAAAATATCCACTTCCATACATCCTCGATAGTGGCTGACATTGGCACATAGCCAAAGCCCACATAGAGTATCCTGTTTAATCATTCTTATTCAAAACTTGTATATTTATTCTTCTCACCGGAAAGGAAAGTTTTGGACAATAGCCTGTGTAAACAAATAAAACTTATTTCTAACTATTTAAATCTTCAGATGCTGCATGTTTATTTTATGATCTCTGACTTGAATAGGATTTGAATGTAATTTCATTGACGCAGGCAAAGCATTATAAATGCAAAAGTCTCTGTTTTACATTCTGGGTCAAACAAGAATAAAATGACGTATAAATGTTCTCTATAGGAGTACAGAGAAATAGTGGTCCTTTCTGTATGTTTATTGACTTAACAGCAACGTCATTCATTTTAACAGATCAACAATGAATTTCGTTGTTTCTGATAGTGGGCAAACACATTTTTAAATTAGTGAAGCAGTATTTGTGATTAAAAATGTGTTCCGCAATTGATTTTAATTGCTAATTAACGCAATGGGTCGTATTACATTACAAATATCCAATTTAAGATACCTAGTTTGCTTAAAAAATAACAATACTTAATCTATTATTAAAATATCGTTTCACTACAACAACAAAAACTTTCAAAACAAAACCATATTAGAAATACCTACTATGATAAATGTTACCTGTTGAAATATTCAACACCGACCAATTTTGTTCGATTTAATAGAACAATGACGTAAATTGAAAACAATTGATTTTCGGCTTTCGGGTTTCGAAATAAAGTGTTTATTATTATGAATTTGATAACAAAACGTTGATATTTTGTTCAATGAATAAAATCATAATTAATGTGAGTGTATTCTAACGTATAATTTAGTTGTACCTGTGTATTAAAACATTCGTGTGAGAGCGCACAATTATCGGAAACAATGAGCGTTGCTGAAGACCTGTTCAACCGGTCGTTGCATGAGGAATAAATTTCTTCCTTGAGTTCGAACTAGTGATTTCCGATCAAATCCGATACCTTACAGTATCGACATAACATGTAACGATACTCCGATACTTTACAATATGG
The DNA here is from genome assembly GCA_036375495.1 of Agrotis segetum. NCBI lineage: Eukaryota > Metazoa > Arthropoda > Insecta > Lepidoptera > Noctuidae > Agrotis > Agrotis segetum. The sequence continues at coordinate 1,831,022 of JAQSVV010000032.1, forward strand.
ATACAACATGTAACGATACTCCGATATTTTCTATCGATGCAGTTCTTGGAGTGATATTAAAGTTAATCGGAATTAAGTTTCAAGGAAATTAAATAGTATCAAAAATAAAAAATCATTATTTCAAAAAAATTGATACTTAGCACTTCAATTACGAAGGAGAGTGTCCATGATCTCCATGAGTGTCAACTCTCATTTGAAAATAACGCAGCAATTAAATACTTTATTTATGCACATTAATTTTTATAGTGCATTATCTTGTCAGAATTATTTTTATTTATGTTAATTGATAAAATTATTTAAAAACGTGCAAGTTCATTACGGGCACGTAACATCACAATATGGCGTCAGCCTCTCTCTCATTGTTGAACTGCATACTACTACGATGCATCGATATCGATACAAATGTAAGTACGGTGCATCCCTAGTTCGAGCTATCGTACCTAGCCTTGACTTTGTTACCTTTGCTGCGCGTAACGTTGTACTATCTACATCTTGGACAAGGACGTTTGAAAGCAGAATACTATCTGCTTTCTTGTTACGAACTTATGCTTTGAGTTCGTCAATATTGAGCGAAGTTTGCGGGCAGAAACTTAGTAGGAAGAAATTGTAAGAAAACTTCAAACAGAAACCTTCTTGATGGTGAATAAGTACTGGCCACAACTAGCGTGCATGTAAGGCCTGATGTATGAACGTAAACGAAACAAAAGAAGGATGTAAGGATGGCAGCAACAGCATAAATGGAATATATGGGGAAGAAGGCGTATACCGGTGTACTACACGATTCAATGAGGAAGGAGTGTCAATGACAATGTATCTGTCAACTGTCACTTGAAAATAAAGTTTAAAACCCCTTCTACATGATCAGACCCGACCGCCCGACAGAGGTGACCTTGGTTCGGTGGGTGTAAAAATCTACCGTGTACACGTTGGTCGGGCGACCAAATACCTTTGGATGACCTTGGTCGGAAGCTCATCCGTCCCGACAGGCTGCGTCCGCGGTCGGACCCGATCGTCAGCCGACAGCGTTCCAGACGGTTGGGTACCTACTGTTGACGCGACCACCTCTGTCTTCGGTCGGGTCTGATCGTGTAGAAGGCTGAGGTTTAACAATAAAATACTTTGTGTGAAAAAATTTTAACAGTAACATTATCTCTTTACTGTATTTAATTAATACGTTGTTTTTTTTTTTTATTTAAAAGCGTGCCGTGTTAAAAAAGCCAGCATGGCGTCACAATATTGAGTTAGCAAACTCTCCTTCTTGGATCGCGTAGTAGACTTTTCTTTGTGTACTGTCTTAACTAAAAATGTTTTTATTCAGGAAGGTAAATGCCATGTGATCATTTTATCATTGCACAGTACGTCAGTATTCAATAATAATTAAAATTAGTCTTAAAGAAAAAATCTTAAATCTGTTTCCCATCCATTCAAAAACACAATCACAAACTCACAAAGCGCATCATGTATCGGTAAAAACGTTAAACACAGGTAAAAGATAGGCGTGAAATTATATCCTCGCAGATACATTACAAATAGACGATTTACAAAAACATTACCCTCCTTTTCGCACTCAGTTGGATAAAAGGGACGCAGTAAAGTATGATACCCGTGAACGCAATTACTGTGTAAACTAGTTCTGCACACGGTTTTGCTCGGTGCAGTGCGCGTGGGAAACTAGGTGTCGGAGATGAATCACGGTACCTAACGTACTGGGGTATGTTGCACTTAGTTTGTTATGTGTGCACTATCCTTAGTAGTTAAAAGAGTGATGAAAGTGAGCCGGTGGATTAACTGTGTCTTTGCTGTGTAAAGCAACAAAATGCGTAATGTTTTAAGCATTCTAATGATTTTTTTTTTGGTAATGGTAATACCTACTTACCGAATAAAAGTTGTTTTTTCCTTCCTTTTTTTCCGAGAGGTTCTTAAAAAGACACGGTGATCAGGTTTGTTAAATAATTTCAATCAAACATGGGTTAAATCCACGTAAACAGCTATAGTAATAAGTGCTGTATTATTTGTTTTGGATAAGTCGATGGCAACACTAAGAAGTTTCTGATTACAAACAAACAAATAAGTACTGTTCTATCGTTTACCAAACACACAGCTACATATTATAAGTAGGTACTCCCAAGTAGTCTTGCCTAGTCGAGAACAATTTAAACAAATACATTATTAATGTTATAAAAGTACTTGGCCAGTGGATAGCCTCCACATCGCCCTGACACATATACCGAGTACGGGCAGCTCACCGATCACGAATCTTGATCGCTCATTACTGCTACCATAAAGAAACAAACGTCAACCTCTATGGATGAACGTTTACTCTATGGTAATCCTTCTGTTTGTTTGTGGTCTATAGATTTTGAATTTGGAACTTGTTACAGAGGAGTAAACGGTGAAAGTGATCCAAACTTGGCTTGATAAATGCAAATTGATGACGACTATTAAACCCACGGACAACGATGGAAGTTTTCTAATATTTAAAGTTTGGTGCTTAATGACCGTTTTTGGTTTTGTAATCTTTAAATGTGAAAACTGATTGAGTCACAAAAAACTTGCCATAGTAATAAATTCAAAGATTTTTCCCAACAATTATATTCAAGAATGCTTTCAGTCTAAAACTAATTAATGTAAAAGTACCAGTATTCCTACTTAACTCATTGCGTTCGAAGCCAAAGTTTAGAGAAATGAAAAGCTCTTTTCAAGATTAACATTATAACTTAACAAAGTTTGGTAAATAAACCAAACTTATAACATTAAATCTAATAAATTAATATTGAAAGCCGTTCTTCACCGGGATACTTTTATACTACAGCGTTAACCTGCTAAGAAAATCGTTGCACCATAATTAAATAGATTTTTTACTTTGCTCGTAAAAGAATAAAAGTAATACATTTTCTGGGAACGTTCCCGGAGTTTCACAGAAAACGACTTCACAGTTAATTACTTTGTATCCTGGTAATGAAGTGGTAACTCTCAATATGTATGCAGGTCTCACTGGTCGTTTAATAAATTGATTTACAATTCGCGCCTGTTCCCCCGTTTTAAGACGATTGGGCTTTAAAGAGGCGTGATGTTCATAGCTTAATTAGTTTTTTGCTGGTACCTCAAAATTGGCTGGTCGACTTCGAAACCACTGCTTATATCAATACGAGATAACTTCACATTAAACATAATTATTTTGAGTTTTTTAAGTTACAGCAGTTTTGTCCTATCCCATAGGAGCTTTTTGCCGACATTTTTTTTTACTGATTCTCTTGTATATTGTTGTTTTTATAAGTTAGTGTATCTTTTTTGCTGAACTGAGCCTTTTTGGCACAGCCGTAAGGCACACGGTACCGATTTTTTTTTATTCTCGTAATTTTTAATTGTAATTGTGTGCATAAGGCTTGCCAAATAAATTATTTTCTTTCTTTATACAATTTTGTTTATTTACTGTACTTTTTTTTATTCCTGTGTGAGATTAATAAATTTTTAATGCTTTTTCTTAAAGAAAAGCTGTCAAACATATTAGAAACTACCTCCAATTCTATGCAAAATTTCGAGTCAGGTACAAACCAGGTGTACAAAGAGAGTGTCGGCAACTTGGCTCTCTGCCTATGCAAAATATAGATAGCGATTTTCTTCGCGATAAAGTCAGCTGTTCCAACCAGATTTTATTCAGGGATCCCCGCATACTTTACACATACATCCTTACGATCCCTAACTGGAAAAGGCACGATGCAATTCATATCTAAATGTACAAAGAACTTTGAAGTTAAGTTATTAGTCATCAGTGTTAAGCTCTTCTTATAGCTATTTTTTATACGGATTTTTTTTATTAAATACGTACCTACGAGTATGTTTGTGGTCGATATATTCCTTTCTTTTCATATCGAAACGTATTTGACGCGCACCGGAATACGAAAATGAGTTCGAACTATGATCTAACCTTTTTCCGTACCGACACCAGTCTGAACGTAGGCATGCAACGCTGCACTATAGAAAGAGAAAGAAGATAACGCAAAGTTAACTTAAAAGTTCACTAATTTTTATTTATGTTTTTCCTCTGAGTGTGTTAATTTAAAATTTGCTTAGCTCGACACGGTCTCGCGTGTCTAGATTTGAACCAAACGTTTTAAATTAAGACCTAGAATGTGTCTATTTTACTAAAGTACAACAAAGACTAAGTAAAGAATTATAATTAAAACCGCAATGACAAAGCCTTCATATTTCTTTTAATTAAATATTTCCGGTTACCTTGAGTGGGTATGTTTTTTCAGACTAATAAAAACTGCGTACAATAGGAATAAGACCTTTAGCTTTATTTATAACTAAGATGTTTGGATGCGCTTGTTGACTCGTAGCTATAAGTAATTCAAGGATTGTTTTATGCACGATTGGGTTGTCATCAATCTAAAAAATAAACCTTTTTTTCGATCTTATAACAAGTTGACCACCATTTCTGCTTGTATGGGGTGACTGGTAATTAGTGTACGATACTTAAACAAACAATTTTTATTTTGGGAGCAAAGCCGAAATCGTCAGAAAAAAATCAGCTGTTCAGTACATTAAACAAACATAAATGTACTGAACAGCTATTTTTTTTGGCGCGTTTTCAGGTTTGTTCCCATATTTAAAGTTGTTGGTTATCATGAGCACAATCACGTGTTTAATTATCGTACACTAATTATTAGTCACCCTAAATGAAATTAGAATGTGTGTATTTTTGAGGCACCTCTGTGTTATTTTATAATTTATGTTTTTTTTATCTACAGTAGTCTTCAAAAGCTGTTGTCTGTACCTAATCAATATTTTATGTAGTTGGACTCTGTTCGATCGATACGTAAACAGTAATTGTGTACTATCCCTCCTGATGGGGATTTTTGGAATAAATCATTATAAATACAACCGTTATACTAAGTATTGTAAAATGCTCACGAAAATACCAAATAAAATATCTTTTTTTTTTAAAGTTGCCTCTCACTCAGAATTTCATGTGTCGTGTGTGCGTTTACAAACATAGAAACTCACATGTTATATACAAACGCTCAGACCCGAAACAACTTACTACATACTTGTATATAGGGTGACTGGTAATTAGTGTACGATACTTAAACACGTGATTATGCTCATGATAACAAACAACTTTTACGATGGGAAAAAACCTGAATCGCGAAAAAAAATGCTGTTCAGTACATTTATGTTTGTTTAATGTACTGAACAGCTGATATTTTTTTCGCAATTTAGGCTTTGCTCCCATAATTAAACTTTTGTTCTCACTTAATCGTTTGTAGGGATGGGCGTTAAATCAACGAACTAGTTGAATCAACCGTTGAGCTCCTGTCAACGTATTAACGTTAACTGAATATGAATCAACTAGTTGAATTCGTCAACGACGTTTATGAGTTGAACTCGTTCGTTCGTTCTCGTTAATTCAACGAGTGAATCAACTAGTTGAATTCGTCAACGACGTTTATGAGTTGAACTCGTTCGTTCGTTCGTTCTCGTTAATTCAACGAGTTGAATGTTGTTGTTGAACGTTATCTTCAACGTTGAGTGTTATGGTTCGATATCTTTAACGTCATAGATTGCGAGCGGTTGAATCAGTTGATTTTCGAAATATTTATTTTAAGAATAGTACATAAATATTGGTGGAGTTTGTTTAATTTTCCCAATGTATTCTTTGAAATGTACTATTTTTTGAGACGCACGAGGTATAGCGAACAGCCCTCTGTTAAAAATGTAATAATAATATTTTTATTTCACACAATTTAAGATGTTAGTTTGTACATAAAACGTTTCCAATACAAACATTGAATACAATTTTAATGAATCAGGGGTTTACGTTGCAAGTTGACAGTTAAATTCGTCAACGAGATGAACACGTTAACTCATTCAACTCGTTGACGAATTTAACTAGTTGATTAACTAGTTGACAAACGTGAATCAACGTTAACGTTTCGTTGACGGAAAAACCGTCAACGACCCATCGCTAATCGTTTGTTATTACTAGCAAAATTACATGTTGAAGTATCGTACACTAATTACCAGTCACCCTATATAATCCATGTATTTGCTCCGTGCAGAAATAGAACCCGCGACACGCAGCGCAGCAGTTCAATCACTCAGCTACTGCGCTAACCGTGCCGTCATTGCACAACACTAACGTAATTGCAAAACAAATTGAATATGGGACTATAGTTACGTGATTTACATAAAATTCACATCTTTCTACGCAGCTGTAAACCGTACTAAATAAGTAGTAAACCACATTACTGAGTCCATAAAAAGCCTTCAATCAAAGCAGCCTCTATTCATGTCCTAACTTGTATGTAAATGAAAACCCCGCTTTTGTTACCCGACGACTGTTTGGTACTCAATGGAGCAACAGATGTCAGGAACATTTTTAAATTGTGAACTCTATGTTTTAGGGTTTAGTGACTTCTTTGGACTACAATGCAAAACATTTAAAAAACATTAATTTTGCATAGAAACAGAAGGTATTCTTATCGATCTGGTGCCTTACCACGAGCTCTTAACACGATCCAGTTTAGGCTGTGGGAAAGAGACAGAGCTACACAAGTCGTCTAGCGCCATCTCTTTCCCACAGCCTGTGAAAAACAGCTATGACATACAGACGGACCGACAGACAGACATGACGAATCTATAAGGATTCCGTTTTTTGCCATTTGGCTACGGAACCTTAAAAATCGCTTCGAACATCTTCACGATTTTTCTATTCATAAAAAAAAAAATCAAAGAGAGAGTCAAACTTGATAGTCCACCCGGCAAAAAGCTCGATGAATGCCGGCAAAAAGTTCGCCTAATGCACGCTCACACGCTTTCGTTTGTTTTTCTGTAATGCAACATTCGGAAAAATGCTCATTACCTACCTGACTGTGAATGCTCAAGTTTATCAGTACCTTAGGCGCGGGCCACATGGAAAAGACGTAAGACGCAGACGGGGCGGAGACATATTATGTCTCTTCGGCGTCTCTTTCATACAAAATGTATGGAAGCGTCGCGCCGTAAAACAAACAGAAGAGACTGGGCGCGGACGCGACTCTCATACATTTTCGCCCGTCCGCGACGCGTCCTCATCTTATGTCTTTTTTACGTGGCCCGCGCCTTAAGACGACCGTTTTGTAATATATCTTACTGATATAGGAACATAAATATACCAAGTTCTGTACCTACACTACCTATCTATGACTCAAGGAAGTTTGCAACTGTGTAGCAGCATCCTCAAGTGCACAGCAAACATTTTGCGATTACAATCTGATAGCCACGCTTGGTTTATTATGCATGTCTATTCAAGCGTGGGATTACCGTACGACGATTATATCATGAAAACTACCTCCGAACATGACTATAATTATTCAATTCTAGATACAGTTACATCTTGGTAAACACAGCGAGTAAATATTTTGGCACAAAAATTAATTTTAAAATGCATCATTTGTTTAAAAACGCTACCGTCAAACTCGCGGAGAGTTAATGGATGACAGATGCAAAGAATCGAGATAATATAAAAGTATAGCATAAAAAGGGGTAGGCCTATGATGATGACGACACTTTCAAATGAAATGATTTGAATGTTTGTTATATTTATGAACGAAACATTGCAATGTTATCATTCTATAGCCCATAACCCATGTCCGGAGTCGGTGAACAATATCTTTTTTATTACTTGCTATCTCATGGGCCACCCCCTTTCTTGGTCATCTTTCTTCTTCTACGTTGGATAATTTATTGGTCTTCTCATACTCTTTCTCGAATATTCCTCACGACTAATTCCATCGGGATATTACGACATCCACTGAATAATATCTGCCAGATATTTATAGCAATACCAACCGCCATTTTAAACGATAAGTATAAATAATATTAAATGTATAAATAATTCTGTCATCGATGTTTATACTATCTATTAATTATTGTATCGTAAATATAACACCAGTTTACACGGCTGATAAATGCCTATCGTATATTAGCTTTCTGATAACTAGTTGGTAGACTCTCATAGCGGTTATATATCGGCTTTCCTAATAACTTTATAGTTTAGTTACAAACGCCACGAAAGCAATTTAACAGAATGAAAAGTTAGTTCATGCTTCACTTGACTCAATTGCTTTGATACAGACATCAGACAATTTGTTCTAACTTTACTTCCTCACTAAATATTACTTGCTGTATACTATTTATTAAGGCGTTCTCTCTTACAAACAAAAAACTTTTAAATATTCATTTAATTTTGCTCCAGAGCCGGACTCGGTTTCATTAAAAATGCAAGCCTATTTCATAAGTTTGTAAAAATAATTATTAGATAAAATTAATTATTATTTAAAGTAATCAATTTAAAGTGATTCTAAACTTATGTGATTCTAAACCTCAACAACCCCATAGTTAAACTGTCCAATATAGAAAATATTGGAAATAAACGAAAAACGTCGTGGAAAACATGTCTGCAGTTTTTGTATACCAAAAGCATTTCGAAAAATCAAAATCTCTTTAATTCCAGTGTTACATAAAAAGTTTAACGGACATGTACAGTAGCGGTTCAAAAGTGGTCAAACACACTTTTAAGGAAATAGCTTGACGTTTTGTTTGACTTACGACCTTCTATTTTTAAGAAACACATTCATCATTAACTTCTGATTGTATAGGATTCATAATTTCAACATATATAATACATGTTCAGTTGGCCTAATGGTTAAGCGTTCCACTACATAATGTGCGGTGAACAGCAAGGCACGAGTTCGATCCCCTCGCAGTGATATTCTTTTTGTAAGTTTTACTCAATTGTTAAATATTGTAATGGGACAGAAATATGATTATAATCGCTTGTTCACAATTTCTGTGAGGTAGACCAAGTTTTAGGAATATTTAACTTGATCGAAATCAAGTTGTCGTTAGATTGTGGTTGTTGGTTAGTGACGTGTGATTATATAGATAGCGATATATTTAAGTATTCTCATAATGCCGGCGAATATCAATATTGAGGAAAGAACGAATATTTTTGCAATGTCATGTTGAAGTTCATCAAATGAGTTGACTGTTGACTGAGGAATTGTCAGATTCGTATGAATGTGATATCAAAAATATAATTTATAAGTTTGTTGATTACATAAATAAATAAAACAAAATAATCATTTTAATTCAGCATGACTTTTTTTATTTCCACCAAGACCAAAAAAAAACATTAAACTAATATTTAACTTTTTTTAAATAAATAATAAATTAACATGAATAACTAACAAGACATTGATTAATAAGATCATGATTTCAAAAAAAAACTAAACAATAGCTAAACACATTATAAGACTCAGATCTCATTGATATAGCTCCACTTAGCCCAACAGCTATCAGTAATAAAATAAGTCAATTAAAAAATTAGAAGTGAAGATAAAACAATATTATCCAATTTAATTAGCTGATTATAAGACTAAATTACGTTTAATTATATTTAAGAAATTATAGGGTTTATTTTATAAAGTGCGGCCATTTTAGTATGTTATCCCATAAAAAAATTAATGTGTAATTTTGTCTATATGTTAACAAAAGAAATATTAAAGATATGACTATATAATAAAGCCATTTGAAATAGTAATAATTCAGCAGGCCAATTTCTCTATGCGTTCCAAGGCCGCGGTGCCTTGTTACTATTTCAAACAAACGTCTCATGGCACTTCGGTCCTGGAACGCAAAACGCTAGTTGCCCTTTGCGTTCCAGGGCCACGGTCCAGAAACAGGTTGTTTAAAAAAAGTTAGGTATTTAAGGATGAATGTTCTTTTACTGAAATAGAAGCACGCAAATAAATAACATTATCACTACATAAAAAATACTGCTACAGCTATGATTGTTAAGGCACCACGGTCCTGGAACGCAAAGGGCCAGTTGCTCTTTGCGTTCCGGGGCTGCGGTTCCCAAATTTTTTTTCTATGAAATCAAGCTTTTTGCGTTCCACTAGGTGCGATTTAGCAAAAAAAATAATAATATCGAAATATGTTCTATATCTGAAAAATTAATTTTATTATTATTTTCTTAACCATAAAAAAATAACCGCTCTCCATAAATATACCCTATTGAGGACATCAGTTTAATTTTCGTTTTCTTTATGAAAAGAATGATTGAAACTTAGCCTCAAATCTAAGCCCTAAATTAATAAGAACTGTGAATAAAATGATGTTTTCGCTAACTAAGAATGAATACAACAAAAGCCATAAGTATTAAAAATATGGTCGTGCTTTTAAACGTTTCTTTTATTTCTATAAAACAAAAGGGTTTTGGCTGATTGGTGAAGTTTTCTGTCTTGAGTGCACGGTGAAACTGAACGGTTATTCATTTCGTGTTGAATTAGTTACTCATTGGGGGAAGCCATTTCCTTCATATTCATTCACCATAATTTTATTATGATGTCTGACAACCGTCGGTGTTGGACTTTGGTCTCGACCGTTCCTTATATCTCATGTCCACTTCCACAGGACTCACAGTATTTCACTAGAACAAAACATGGAATACTATTATTATCTTTATGCAAAATACAACTGATAATTTATTTTACTAAAAGTAAAAACTATAAGTAAATAACACGTTTAACTATCTTTTAAACAAACCTATTGTAGGGAATCTTAACTAATAAATAAGATATTAACATGTCAAACACTTAAAAATTAAATATTAATACTCACACTTAGTCCGGTTTAATTTGATATTTGTATTGTTTCATCCATATTTATGCACGGCTATAATATTCAACCTCAGTGATTATATTATTTCCACTGTTAATATTTCACTACAAAACAATAACATTAAAACAGCGTAACATAGATGTAAACAATCGTCACACAAAATATCCAGGAATCAACAACGTTCTTTAATGAGACTCGAAACGAACTAACATAGTTATGTCTACCTCACAAATCGAAATAATTTACTTTTGAAAATTTTGTTTTATTTCCCTGATCTACCTACAAAACTTTATTATACTTATAATTATGATGATAACGGTCGACACATAACACTAATGACTAGTATTAGTAATTACTAAAAAAAAACAATTTTATTTATCAAATTTCTACAAAAAAATGCATGAAAAATAACAAAAAGAATATCGCAACTATTTAAAATTATTAAATAAAATAAGAGTAATTAGAAAAAAGTGAGGATCGATCCTTCGCCAGCAGTGATGGAAATATCCGAGCACGTTAACCACTGCGCCAGCATTACTTGTAGGAAAAGGTTGAAATTATGAAGTATACCGTAAGTTCCTTTGATTTGTATAGTATTAAAACAACTTATAATAAAAGGTCGTAAGTCACAGCGAAGCGTCAGGCTATTGCTTTCAGAAATTGACCCAGGAATTTAGAGTTCGACTGTACCTACTAAGTACCTATGATACAAATGGCAGTACGCTTGAAACAATGGGATCGTTTCCAACTGGTCTTGAAGTTACCTTAATTGAACACTCGACTGACAGTTTACACGCAGCGAGTAGCACAGGCAGTGGGGAGTTCTCCCTCTTTTACTGGGTAACACGAGTTCTGTGCTAAGTGCTGCTCATTTTGTTTGTTTGTGAGTTTTGTTTGTAATTTGATTAAGTATTTAGGCATGGGGACTTTTTGAACGTCCTTGGAAACAAGAACTATACAGACTGGCTTGAAAACATGTATTTTTTTTTTTACTGTATGAAGATAACAATACCTATAGGAACCAAGGCATTGCAGACAAATTAATGAAAGGGGTCATATCTACTATTGTGAAAGCTATTTTCTACAAAACTTAATAGAATATATAAATAAAAGTACCTATTTATGTATTGTGATCTACGTATTTTATTATTAGTAGTGTGATAATTTTAAACCTTGAATTTTATCTTAAAATTAATCAAATATTTATGAGGATATTTTTATTAATTGATTAACATTTTGTCTTAAAAAAATTTTCAACATTCATTTTTATTGAACATGGTTTAGAACAGAAAATCGTGAAACAAAGCGCGTTTGTTTTAAGATAGCAGCAAATTCAATAACTTGATGACATGAGGTATTTCCCTATTTCTCAAGATATGAAACACAAGGGGTATGATACTCGTATGACGTACATATTGTATAGTGTTTCGTATGTTTTACTACACAAAACCTATAAACAATAAATTATTATTATGTCCCTATAATTCGTAATTCAAACTTGGAGCCCCGTCCCTCAGTATCTCGATACTGAATAAATAATAACACGATACTGTCCCATCGCCATAGCCATTAATGATTAGTTTAAATTATTAATGCTACCCTAGTACCTACCTGCTCGATCAATTGCTATTAATTCTCCATCTCCCTCTTTATTTACAGGCATCGTCAAATATAAACAGTATTTTTTTTAATTATTTGAATAAAGAATTTGTAGTTAAACTTATCCATTTCCAATTTATTAGTATTTCATTAGTTAAGTTTGACACTTTCTTGACTAGATTCAAGTAAGTAAAGTACTTTTCAAGTACATCAAAGCGAGCAATATACTTTGGAGTATTTAGTAGTAAATAACTTAGAAAGATAATTCAATTAGTATCTATCATCTACAAATTTAATTCAAATGTTTCTCAATCACCTACAGAATTGCCATTATTCTGTTGGATAACATAAATGCTTTTAATAAATACTGTTAGAAATCCGTTCACTAAAAGGAACACGCTGTGCAGTTAGATCAAGCCTTTATTATTATATCTATGGATGAAGCAAAATGTACTAAAGATAAAGTAGAATAAATAAGAGAAACGCAGAACCAACTAATTAAGAAGAAACATTTAAGGATGCGAAGAGTAGTAGTACTTAATATTCTTATTTCAGTTGAACCAAATGTTTTAAAAACATGGACTAAGAGGCAGGAAACGCTCCCAAACAAAATCTATTAAATAAAGTTAAGTATAATTAGAACAAAAATGTCTTCTCCAAACAATAAGGAACGACGCTCCACAAGCAACAGTTAACGATGAACAAATCAAATGTGAACGAAACAGGAATAGAAAAATAAGGAATTAATTTAAGAGTTGGTATAATTTAGTGGCCCGATAAAGTTGGGTGTTCATAAATAATGAAGAGAGCAGAGAGCTTAGTTTCTTTTTTTTTTGAACGTGTCCAAATGGCGTCGACTAAAAATATCCCGGCGTTAGTCGACTCCTGGATTAAAATTAGTTAACACCGCCAACCCTGTTTAGGGAAAGACTTCCTTTAAAGTGAGCGCGAACAAATTAAATCCAGTTTACACTTCTGCGCTAATCTGATCTAATTCTGTCTTGGATGAGTTCTATTTTGTTTATTTTTAAGGACATTAAATTAAATAGAAACTGATGATTTAATTAATGGATATTGGACAAAAGAACTGGTGGATTTCCTGCGAAAAGGGGTTGATCTGAGTTGAAGAGTAATAGCGAAGTATTTACGAAGACATGTGATTGCACCAACTCCAAAATGAATTGTGCGGCTAACTTTGGAATCCACTTCAGCTCACAGCTCAATATCGAGTCAAACAAACATGTTATGGCACTTCGTTTACTAAAGAACTTTGCGTGAACAAAAGGGTACCAAACTCAAATAAAGGAGCTATTAAAGCCGTTGAATAAGCAGTCAGAAATTAATTTACAGCTGTTTTTGCTGTAACTTTGGTAGTAAATCTCTCCGCAAATAAATTAGTAAACAGTTAACGCAGTAAATGACATAACCGGACAAAAAGAAAACAGATTTAAGTATGATTTTGGTTCTATTAAAATTAAAATAAATAAAATGTTTTTCTGTTGCGTCTGTGTGATCGTGTTGAACTACACAACCAATTTGGATTCAGTTTTCTCCATCACTTTTGGTATATATATGGTTAAATAATAAAAAACTGTTTGGGTTTGCCATGTTAGTTTAGATTATGAGTATTGTATCAAATAGATAAATTGCTAATAAATAAAGGAAGAGTCAATTGTTTGCCATGTCAACCTCTTTACTAACATGATAAAGTACTTATTTGTAAAGAGGTTTACATATTTATATGCTGTCCTTATATAACTCAAGCCAAACAACTTTAAGTACCTTGGTATTACAGTAGAAATTAAAGTAACGGTAATTAAGAAAAGCAAAATTATTATCAAGAGCACCGTAGCCGTAGACAATGGGTTGTATTCGAGCGGCCATTGGCGCTATCGTCACTGCCCATTATGAACGTTTAACGTTGCGATGCAATAAACCCAATGAAGCGTGGTGACAGATAAGAATTACGATGGCCTCGCTTAATAATTACTGCATTTGAGATACCTGTCAATATATAATTTAGTGTTGCTTTTCAGCCGGTTTTGAGATGACTGAGCTAGTTAAAATAGTACCTATACTCTTTTGTTTAAAAGAAGTATCCCACCATGTAAATAAGGGCCAGTTGTATGAACAGTATTGAAGTTTATTACAAAAATATATTTTTCTAATCATTCGAAAATTCATAAAAGAAAGAATAAATAATTTGAATTTGATTTTATCCAACAATATAACCTAGAAGTCTCACGACAGTATCTGCAAGATGAATGAGACCTTAGCCAGACATGGGGCTATCATACTTTTCACATTTTTATTCATCAATCTTGGATTCCTAAACTTATCCTGATTGAGCCAATCACCGTCCACTGCTGGACGTAACACTCAAAGAACGCCAGCCATTCCGGTCCGAGCAGTACGCATCTCCATCCTGCCGCACTTGCATAGTTTATCTCCAGTAAATAATAAAGAAAATTCTTATAATTGCAAACAACAATAACTTTAGCACGTGCATCTTCATTCAGTCCATTTGAATGCTAGTTACGTAACGCGCATAAAAGGCAAAGCATTCCGCGCATTCTTAAACAGGTACAACACTATCCAGTTGTTTAGCTGAACCTCGACCAGCCATAAAAAAATTAAAAGGTACAATTCTCCCCGAAGCGGGCACTTAATGAAAAAATCCATTTAGGAATGTCTGATTAAAATACGTAGCGACTACGCCGTCAGGTCGTGGGACTAGATTAGTTTCGGACGCTCTTTATTTTTCCGCTTTACGTTCGTGCACTAATCGATGTTGTTGACGTTTTCCAACAATAGGAGTCAGGTGGTTGGTTGGTTACACAACGTGATTCATTGTGCACGACCATTTCAACCACCTGAGAATATTTTTCCTGTATTTTAGTCAGAAATTTGTTGCTGTGTTTTTCGTCTCAATGACACAAAAGACAAAAGTGACAATCCTGAGATTCGTCAAGTGAGAGCGACGTGTCTGTGCGACCAGATTTACGTTATTTATTACCTACGTAGATTCATTTATCTAAAATAATTATTGTATTTAAGAATCGTTAGTCTTCTGGTCTAAGTTTTGTCCACCCTCATGGCAAAAAAACGTGGGTTTATGTAAAATAACGCAAAGGTTATTCCCGTATGGCCTCCCTCGTAATTAAACCAATTTAAGTTCCAACCACTTTATTGAAATTCCTCAATATTACCCGTAAGATGTAAACTCATTCCAGATTCCCAAGATACTTGGTCCAATGGTGTCATATAATGGCGAAATAGAGCATCTCTGCATTAGAGTGCACCCCATTAAAACCACATGTGCGAGGCGTCACCTTATGTCTTGTGGCCAGTGTTTCTCAACTGGTTTACTTACGTTTTAATTTACAGTGTTGATAAAGTGGCTTTTGGCTATTAATATTCTGTGTTGAGTTAATTTGTTGTGCGTTTGTGATGCGCTCTTGCACGTGAAACGCAAACATGAGTAGTTTTTTTCGATTTTGATTTAATTTTTAGGTTAAGCAAGCATATTATGTGTGCTTCAATTTCTGGGTTAAGCAACTCATATTGCTTTATGTATGCTTCACACAAAAATTATATCTTTTAGTTGGTTTTACAATGCCCGAATAATAATATTTCAACCTTCAGTGGTGTTTCATGCTTTTAATTTTATCAAGCATTTTTAAATCTTTATCAACCCAAACCATTTTTAAAAAGGTTTTTTATCTCATTAGTTAAAAATAAATAATCCGTGGTAAAAATATAAAGAAGAGGGTATTAGGTTACAAAAATCCCAGCCATTTTGATTAATAAATGACGATCCGTGGCTTATTTCATTTGGCGGGAAGAATGTAATTTTTCATTATGACTTAATGAATACCGTTAGCGACCGAATTATGTCACAAAAAGTAGGTATTAATAAATTCTTTCGGTCATTTTTTTGTGGGGAAAATATGGAATTTTGACTGACAACACTAAATCTTTATACATAGTTGCTGTCAATGAGTGATTCCATAAAATATGTACGAGTATGAAAATAGTGATATGTGTCAAACGAACAATAAAATCGAATCAACAGTCGAACGAATTTTGCTTACAAGTAGCTAGAATTAAAAAAAAAACAATCTACAGTTCAAACTATCTACTTGTAACTTTCATGCAGTTTTGTCCGAGTTGTATACAATTTGCCACTTGTATACAAGTAGCTCAAATAATGGAAACGCGGTCTTAAGTCAAGATCCGCTCAAATTCAACATTCAGTTGATTTTCCAATGAATTCATGAAAGGACGCCTTCGTAGCTGTCAGTCTAATTTCAATAATTGGAAAACAAACTTTGGGGCTTAGACAAACACGCGATTGGAAGTTTGGGAAGCAATGACGACGTAATTTGTTTGTGTGCCGCGGTACGCCAGCCACGCTCTCGTCTTGTTTATACGAGCTCCATAATATTTATACTGTTGGATCAAGTTGGTAATTTACATGAATGCTCTGTAGTTCTCTAGATGTCATTTAGATAAATGTCTGTTTTAAGCCGCGGATATGAAGTTATGTATGTTTATTGTTGTACAGTCACGAGGAATAACATGAACACCTAACTTCAACGCAATTTACTCGTAATACACTGGTTTCCTCTTTGAACCTCGTCTAATGAAAAGTCAAAAATTAATCAATATGTTGGCGGAACATCGCTTTTGAATACTGCTTAGTGTAAACATACTATTGCTTGTGACTGTACTGTACTGTTTTCACTTTGAAGACTAAAATCTACGCAAAATCGGTTAATTACTAATGTAGTACCTCTTTCGCAATTTGAATGTCTGTAACTAATCAACGACTAAATTTGTCTATCCGAGTCTTATTGATGTCCAATCACAAGCGGCCGTCAAAGAACACGGGATTAAGGTTTAGATTGAGACAATATTAATTTACGCAATAAACGTTGCGAGATTTTAAGATCCTTTGATAAAATAAACCCCGAAATTAAATACGGGTTAGACACCAAAAAGTCTCCACTAAGTGATTTTTAACAACTATAATAACCATCATAATAATTTCTACTTTATCGTCGTGGGTTTAAATAAAACCCGTTATCGTCCATGATTTATTGTAACATTCGGCTCTAAAACTTTATGTAATTTTGATTGCTTACACATGTGACAGAAATACCGACGCAAGCGCAACATATAATCATCTTATCTGTTCTGTAAGCGCAGCACAAAAACGCGTCTTTATTTAGAACATAAACACGAGAAAATTGCTTTCAGTAGACATCAAAGGATCTCAATAAAACCTTATTTAAACAGTTGCCGAGAGACACATCTGCTTCTAATAAAATAAATACATTACATAGAAATAAACGCAATACACTCGATTCCTCGTCATCTATCATTTTATATTCAGGACGGGGGTACTTATAAATTGATGGAAATTCAATTACCTGGCCATGTTTACGATTGATGAGCGCGGTAGGTATAACATTACCTTTTCTTATCATTCTTCTGAATATTAAGAAGGTAGCTTCACGAGCTCGTATATTATACAAATTCTGTATTCAATATTTACATTAGGAGTTAGCTCTCCTACCATGGAGCGACTGTCTATCTGACTTCCACCACCCAGTAAGTACTAACTAATACGATTCCCCTTGGTATATATACATTGGTTGTCAGACCTTCGGAACACTATATTTAACGAAGAAGCCAAAAATCTTCAAATGGCAGGGAATACCATGGAGAGCATGTAAGAAGGGTTACTCATCTTTAGATTGAACTTATTATAGCAAAAGATTTTTTTAAATAAAATACAAGCTCCTTGTAATTATTCTATTTGAGAATATTATTGAAACTTATTTACGAAAGTTAAAGCCTTTAATTTAGAAACATAAAAGGGTAATAAGACAGAAATCAAATCCAAACGCCAGATCATTACAACTTGGTTAAATATTAAACTGCCTGCGAGCCACCCGCGTCGTCTGTCTGCCGCTAAAACGTTTAATAGCAACACCAGATAAGACATCAAAAACGAATGAACCACTTACCTACAACCATTAATTGTACCTCCCATAACGATCAGGCATTTAAGAAATTAATTCGTTCAATGATTTTCACTGAGAGCAATATTAGAACTACCTCTACCTACCTCTTAATTTATCTATAGAGAAAAAATTTTAACAAAGATCCATAACCAATAAAACGAATAAAATTCTTATTTTAAAACGCAAGTCAAAATTGACTCATAAATAATCAAAAATCTCGAAAAAATAAACGAAATAGCGTAAAGCAGAAAATAAGTTCGAATGGCGCTTCGCCTTTCTATTGCATAAATCTTAAAGCAGTCTCTAATTGAATATTCTCTTTGCGTAATGCCGTCTTATTTCACCCTTTAAAATAAAATAAAGGCTGAAAGCGAAACATGTAAATTTTATCGTGTCTGGGCACGGCCGCCGGGACAGGCACGGATTTTTTTCCATCCGAGGTACCTATAGGAAAACTTAGCTCGTATTTTCAGCTAAAACTTCCCCCACTGCAATGCTCGTTGAGAAATACTTTTGTGACTTACGGAGCGAGTTATAAAAGAATGGCGTATTGTGAGGAGCGGGCAGGAACTAACAAATCATTTCAAACGCTCCGAACAAGAATTTGGGGCGGTCAGTGTGAAAGTAACTAGAGCGTATAGGTTGCGGGAAAAAGCGGCTTGATGTGAAATGTAACATTTCCCGGACAGTATTGCACAAACTTTGAATTTTAACGCCGGATGTAGAACAATGTTAAAAATACATAAAACAGTTTTATTTTTGCAATGTTTGCAACATTCATTTTTTGCATGAAAGTTTTCGTTTACATTACAACTACCTATAGATCTATATCAAATGAATTTTCATTTCCGCGGACTCTCTTGAAACAAAAAGTCTCGTTCACAGTCGGAACTCATTTCGGCATGACACGATTTTGTTTTGGGGCAGTTATTCGATGAGTTCATATTTCATTCGGCTGATAATAAAGTTCAATTAGGTTCGCATAATATTTTTATACAAACGACGTTATCGATTGTTCCTCAATATCCTATTTTTAATATTATAAAGGTGAAAGTTTGTATGTATGGATGTATGGATGTTTGTTACTCTTTCACGCAAAAACCACTGAACGGATTTGGCTAAAATTTGGTACACAGATAGTTTATAACCTGGATTAACACATAGGATAGCTTTTATCCCGATTTTATGTTCCCGTGGGATAATTTTCGAGTTGTTGCGGGTGAAGCCGCTGGCAACAGCTAGTAATTAATAAATAGATCAAAAGAGGTATTGTATTGCTAACAATACAAACTAATGGGTAACTCTTACTAAACTAGACCTACGTTATTGTAGGTAACTCTATTGTAACAATCTAATTAAGGATTCCTTTTATTGCCTCTGTTTACTTATAGAAACTGAGTTAGTAAGTAATTGTTAGTTTACGATCAATACATATTCATGACTTTCAATGCTTATGTATAATAAAGTCAATGGTAGAATATAAATATCCTACATAATAGGGTAAACTTAAAACGAGCAGATTAATTACCATTTCCTTATATACTTACATCTTTTACATTACCTTCTATCACTTTTCGATTTTTGTAATCAATTAATTTTTAAATCTCCTGGCTGTATCCAATTATATTTTTACTATAATTTTCATTAAGTTTGGTTCAGTAGTTTTTATTCTATGACGTTGGAATTTAATTCGTTTGGAATATTTTTCTTTCGAAAGTCGATGGCATAAAAGTCAATGAAATAAAAGACAAAGAAAAGTGTTAATAAATTATTAGTATTTTACACTGTTTTGTATTTGTTTTTGAACTCAAGTTAGTATTTTTTTAAGTTTTTGTTTTTCCGATATTATGGTATTTTTTCTGCAAAGGACATAATAGCTTCCTAGACATTATCTATATAAAGATCTATGTGTATAAAAGTGTGTAAAGTTTCCGTTCCATTCAAATATCAGAAGCAGAAACTTTCCTATTCTAAAACGACGAATGCATAAAATATTCATCACATTCAGATCATTAGGTAACTAGTTTAATATGGCGAATAGTGAATGCCACTTCCTTGCATATTCCGATAAAATATGCATCTAAAACTCACTGACCTAGTTATTGCATTCTGAATTTATTTCCTGAAGCAATTATTTTTTCTTTTATATAAATCTAACCAAATCATATTTGCGATAAGGCGGTCTTATCGCTTTATTAACCATAGAATTCGGTATATTCTATCTACCAAATCTTTGATCAGCTGCTGAAATAAACATCATGAAAACTTTCTACCGCCGATTATAAGGCTAGTGTATTGTTTTTTGTTTTTGTTTTTTTATCGACACCATAGGGCCAAAGGCTTAACATGAATGTGAAACCGCGGGCAGAGGCTAGTAAGTACAGAATATATTAATACAGATGCAAGAGTGTAAAGGTCCTGCTTATCCCGTTCTGAAAATTCATCAAACATCACAATTACCTATGCATTGCGATAAAGTTCGTTAAATAGAATAATCTATTCTATTGCTCAAGCAATAGAGTCGACAATAACAATTGATAAAGGACAGTTTTTCGCAATTTTATTATCAACATTGGTAAAGTGGCGTAAGATTCCTTGAGATTAATTAATGGGCGTTAAGAATTATTGTGGTGCCAGTGCCATTTATTGTACATAGTAAACCAACACTGACATGATATCATTATGTAGCTGTCTCACTAAGCCTCATATACATAAGTAAAGATTAAAGCACTATTCGCTATAACAGGCGCTGAATAATTTAAAGTTTAGACATTTTACATCAAAGAACTGAGAACCCAACCTAGTTTTCACTGGATCCTCCACTTAAATTTCATGACATGTAAAGCACCTTTTGTTAACTACATAATCCTCGCTGAGAGACCGTATAAATGAAACTCACGAAAACAAAGTCACTCCACATTAGAGACCGTATTTCATAATGCTTTAGGATTTAAGCACCAGAGCATTTCTATAAATAATTCTAAGCAGTCTACTCTCTTAGTCCTTCAACGAAAATACATGACCATACGAAAGTAACTTGTAACTTTAAAACCCCTTCTACACGATCAGACCCGACCGCCCGACAGAGGTGACCTTGGTCCAGTGGGTGTGAAAATCTACCGTGTAGACGTTGGTCGGGCGACCAAATATGGGCGGAGTCAATCGGGAGTGCAGCCGTCCCGACAGGCCGCGTCCGCGGTCGAACCCGACCGTCAGCCGACAGCGTTCCAGACGGTTGGGTACTGTTGACGCGACCAAGGTCACACCTGTCGGCGGTCGGGTCTGATCGTGTAGAAGGGGTTTTAAGTGAACTACTCCCTATTCATTCTGACAACAGATCGGGAGTAGAGACAACTGTCCAATCATATTGACACCAATTTTTAGTTTGTATCACTAAATTATGTCCGTAAATAATAAAGATTAAGAGCCGCCCGAAACGTCAGAAGCTTAGATAGTAGTACACCAGGATCCAACTGCTAAACAAAAGAGTTTAGAGTATTGTGAACACAGCAATGCCATTTACGCTCGGCTAAAAAAGCGGCTCAATTAAAATGAACCGTATCAAAAGCAGCGTAAAGTCCAAATTCAGAATCAGGTGATCTGAGTTCACTTCGTGGGTAGTGGTTTGCCTTTCACTCTGCTATTTTGTTGTTATACAGGCTTACGTATATCTGTAGACATAAGGTATGAACCTGAGTCGCTAGGATCGTTCCATTAGTGCAGTTACGGTACTGTTAGCTCACCGCCGAAATAGGTCAAAGTTTCAACTTGTTTCATATCCACGGCGCAAATCTGTCGATACCGGTTCACCTCACTTTCGATGTGACCGTTAGACTGTTTAGCTTCAAAACGAGACAATTTTATTCGCTCTGCGGTGCATGACCTTTTGAGGTTGATTTCGTAATAACTTTAGTTTCTTTATACGTGCTTTGGCAGCATCATAAAAGCTGCAATAAAACTACTTAACAGCTTGACTGAACGTAATGTACAACGCACTGTAATGAAGACGTAAATCTTTGATTTATTACAATTATTACTTTTCCAAGCTCAATTTAGTAAGTTATTATTATTATTAGTAACAATACATAATACAGCAATTTATTTTCTATTATAAATCAACTTTACAGCGTTTTATTACAATAAAACCGCTATCAATATCAAATCAAATAGTATGCAAATAAAAGTAAGTACCTACTTGTTTTGTGAAAAAAAGATTGTGAGTGTGATTAGTTTCTAATGACCAGAGGATCCGCGTAGAGCCGATAAGTACAGCCAACTTCAATATAGAATACTATGGTATAATTCATTCTACTCAAACCAGTGACGTTTTATTGAAAACAATAATGTAATGTGCAATATGTCAATTTAGTAGAAATAATCACTCAGTCCCTTCCTCCCCACCACTCTTCACTCCCACCTCCCCCAAAATCATAAAACTACATAACGTAAAACCTTTGTAGATTTTGGAGCGCATATTGTAATGTTACAGACTCTATATTTTTTTTCAAAGTAGATTAACTCTGAAACACCACTAATTATCTCCGAATATTTAACATGTAAGTACACAAAGTTAGTTCAAAATTTGTTTGTAAGCACTAATACATAGTTCTGTTTAATTTTCAAACCAATGATAAACAGAGGCACCGGTATTTTAGTTCTGTATTATTATTAAATAGATTACTTAAACAATCACGATGATAAAATAGCTTCTATCTACATTTTGAGTTTACATTTATGTTTTTGATGAGCCACTAAATGCATACACTTAGCAATTCTGCTAACGCAAGGTGTAGAGCGGAATGTGAAGAAAAAGATGGATGAAATACTGCAATTCGTACTTCATCCATCTTCTACACATCCCAGAATTCATTGTAGCGGAGATGAGGATGTTGAGATGGATGTGTGGAGGGATAAGAATGGATAAAGAAAGGAATGAGTATACAAGAAGAAGTTTGAAAGAGGCGCCTGTTACAGAAATGAAAGGACAGTCTTGGGTCTGAAGAAGGTGTGAGGACATGTGATGTGTAAGTATGACACTCATGTGACTAAGAGAGTGATGGGTATGACTGTTGATGGATGGAGAGAAAGAGGAAGGCCAAAGAAAACATCGATGGATTGTTTGAGGACTGATATGAAAGAAAAAAAAAACATACCAACCGAATTGAGAACCTCCTCCTTTTTTTGAAGTCGGTTAAAAAAGAGTAAATGATACTGTGACGTCTGATAGAAAAGAATGCAAAAAGATAACGTGCTGCGCCGATCCAAAGTAAACTGGGATAAGGGCAGGAAGATGATGATGATGTTGATGAAGAAGGTAACATGGATAAAAGGTACGTTACTAACACAAAGGTAAGATAGTAACTTGACAAGCAAGATGAAATTGAACAGTACACGTCTCAAAGTATCAAACAGTTCAAAATACCATTTTCAAAAAAACAAAAATTAAAAGAACCAAAATAGATATAAATAAAAAAATATATCATCAACTAATTATGAAGGAAAGAAAACCTTGTCCTAATTTGGATAAAGGCTCGTTAAAAGTTTCTCCAAAAGAATGACGTATCATTAATCAAAATTGGTACGAAGATCTGAGCTAAAAATAAGGGTAGCAACTCGCAATTATAAAATAATCGTGGGGATTGGCTAATGTTACCGTGCACCTAGAACGAAAAGGGCAATTGAAGAAACGACGACAACGATAGATTGTAGACAGTACAAGTCGCACAGCTTTCCGCTTCCAAAAGAGCGGGTGCACTCATTTGATGTTTTTTCCACCTAAAAAGTTTAGGTGTGTATAAAACATAGCTACATACATTTTTCTCAAAAGTACTATTGAGAAAATAAGTTAACCAAAAGGAAGATAGAAGCGACTGCCATATTAAAAACTGCCTGGTTACTTGACTGTGCAATGAAAACAAGCACAATGAAAAAAAGCACAAGTAACCAGGAAAAACTTTCACATAGAAACTAGAATAAAACTAGGTGCTAAAAGCATCGGATACATCGTAATTTTAATTTATGACTGGCATTTATGATGACGGCTTTATTTCAACTTCTTTTTGGGTCGTCCAAATAATTAAAATGCTGTAAAACGGTCACGTCAACATAAGGATTCTTGCACACTCGTTTTACAACCAATCAAACGTGTCGTATCAACACTGATGAACAAACATTCTTGTGTAGCTCGCTTTTTATTGTCAAATAAACACTGACGAAATGAGTGAATGGGATTTGTTGAAATAATAATCATTTTTATCAGACTTTTTATCAGCTTATAGTAACGAAATATAAAGCCTTTTTTTAATAATATAATTATATTTTATCATGTTTATTTATGTATTTGAACTGAATGAGCAAGAAATTTGAAACGCAGTGCACGCAAATTGTATGGCGGCTTAGCAAAAAGAATTATTTTGTGATTGCCCTGTATCCTCAGTATGGTGGATCAGTATGTCTCTAAGAACAATACAACTAACTAACAAAAATACTGTTAGTTCCAAATTAACGTTGATCTTATGCATAATTTATTTAATAAAGCCACCAAGTTTGTTTCAAGCAATCCGTGTTGACCCAGATCAAATAAAGCAATCACGGTTTTTTCCTTTGTAGCGTACGTGTGTAGTATGTTTATAGATCAAGGAGACAGATTAATTCGCAAAGCGCCAAACTTCGCCAGATGCCGGCGAAAAAACCCAACAGTAATGTTTATAGGCAATACTGCCTTCATGTAGCTACAATAATAAATATCTGTAAAACGATCAAACAAAAAATTGTCGGTTACTCAACAACATGTTCGCTCAGATTTCAATCACCAACAATATGGCGGGCAATTTGATGCAGCAACTACAATGAAGGTCGCTTCCGATGTTGTTTAAACAGCTGGCAAAGTTGGAACCATGTATCCATGTTTACATAAATTCAACTATTCAAAGAATGGTGTACAACATCAGAGAATAGGGCAAATATCACAACACGTAACACACGTAGGTACGAGAAAATATATTGAACATCAAACAAAATAAAACTTGAAATCCGATCTACGTAATGCTGTGATGAGAAGAAATGCTTACTGTTTCGTGTTAAATCTTTTCCTTGTAACTTTTTCTTTATCGAACACGGAGTTGAGTGAAAATTCAGGGATATAAAACGTGTGGCGTGCAGGCTTAGCGCGGTAGGCGTAGCGTTTACAAGTCGACGGGGTAAATTGGATCCCCCGGGATTTACTGACGCCTCCACGCAAACGTTCCGGGCTCCAGCCTTCAACGCTTACGTTGGCGCGTCAAATATTCAACGTCTTTGTCGATGTTATTTATAAGACGCTTCTTGGACAGATAAGAATATTTAGCATTTTATACGAAGCTGGGACGCTCAAATGGTAGTATTAAATTATTATTCAAGAGTACAGGGAACACAACTCGGGAGCAGGCGTACTCATACCTCTAATAACCTGGGTTCAGGATTAGTCTCCCGTAGATGGTTAGTCTACAGCGGTAGACAAAGCTGAGCATTGCTAATTGTTCATTCTACTGTTTGACGACAAATCCTTGAGGATGCAGGCACATGTGGGTACACAGACTAATGCCTTTCCGCCCATCATTGTTGAGGCGTTTGTATTAATTAGGTACCAGTAATTACCCTTTTACGATCTATATCATCTTACCTAGTCAACAAACATGTTTGTCGTCATAAAATACAAATACATATGAGATTTGAAGCATCACATTGTAAAAGCGCAGGTACACGGACTAGTAATTGGGCCCGCCTCCCGCAGGGCACCCTTTTCAAATCCTTAACGTGGGTCCGGATTACTTTAATGACGCATATGTTGGGAGCTTTTTGTGCCTCCTTAGAAACTGATCGTTGATAATAGAGTGAGCAAAAAAAGTTTAACGGTTTTAAAATTGACAAATTAAGTTGCATTTTTGGGTCGCAAAGTAGTAGCTTCCACGAAGATTCGGTGCAGCAGAATACATTTTAGAAAGCAACAAAAATATTGATCAAATTCATAAGATAAGATGGTTGAAAGGCATCATAAGTAAAAGACGATAAATATGACAGCTGTTCCCTCCACTGATAATAACTCAAACGTACGTCAATAGTAATATAGCCGTCGTTCACAAGAGCTTGCATTTCCGAGCGATTTGCGCTGTGACGTCACGTTAACAGTCAGCACAACGCAATCGCTGACGGGACGTAAATGCGAGATACGAGATGCGAGAAGCGAGAGGCGAGTGTATTTTGTCATTTATTATTCATCTGCTGGAAAGTGGGATATGTACAAAGTTGTACGTGACTTCACTTGTCAGCCGCATCTCATCGTAACCGCTTTATGCTTTCTTATTGTTGTGATCACTGCCATTGCCAACAGTTTCGTCTTACGTAAGAATGCCTTTGAAATTCCCTTTGTTTGAGAGATACTATAAACGTACTATCTTCAACAGTTTCACATTGTTCTTTTTTTTTTTTTTTTTTTTTAACGTGGTAAAATCATCAAATGAGTCCTCCCACCCCGGGCAGGGCGGGAGGGACTGTCAGACTTGTACTGACTAAAATCCACGGTGTCCTTCAGTAGCCCTTTATGTACCGGGGTCACGGTGAGGAAATAATCCCGCAACCCCGGCAGGCTTTGGCCCTCTGAGAGGGGGGCCCCGTCATTATGCTGACGCTCTTTGAGGCGCGCGTGGGACACAACGCGCCGTCGACCCGGGCATGGTCCTTGGTCGGGCAGCGAGTTGCCCTTTACTCGCTGCCCGCATGCCCGCGCCTACGGTGGCCGGAGATCATCAAGCGACGTCCGTCGCCGTGGGCGCCTACCACTGCGGCTGGGGCGGAGGGAGGACGCTGTCCTCTCTCGCTCGCGGCCTGCCTCCTCCTTGACGAGCATTACTGCCTCGCAGAAGGAGCTGACCGCTTCCCACTCCGTCTCGCCCCGCAGCATGGCCGCAACCAATGCCGGGCGCGAGAGGTCTCCGCCTATCGCAGCCGTGAGGACACGTCGGTGCTCCGCCCAAGCTGGGCAGTCTTGCACCGTATGCTCCACCGTGTCCTCCGGGCGATCTTCGCAGTGGTGACACCCAGGCGTCTCCTCCTTTCGCATCAGCCACAGGTACCTCCCGAAACTTCCGTGTCCGGTGAGGACCTGCGTCAAGCGGTAGGTCAGGACGCCATGACTTCTCTCCAGCCACTCCTCAAAGAGGGGTCTTACCGCCGCAATTGCGGCGTGCCCGGCCGTCGGTCGCGACAGTCGTTCCTTCCATACTGCCCTGAGATCACGCCGGAGGTCTTCGCGCCGCGCCTCGACTTCGCGAGGCAGCGGGGTCACGCCCCGGCGCTGCGCCTCCACGCGCCACTCATAGACGCGCTGGAGGGCAGTCGCCTCCAGATCCCAGGGCAGCAATCCGGCAAGGAGGTTGGCCGATTCGCCGGCGATCGTGCGGTATCCCCGGATCATCCGGATAGCCATGACCCTCTGGCATGCGACCAACTTCAGTGGTCGCGTCCGGATGCTCAGGGCCCACACAGGGGCCCCGTAGAGGGCCATGGACCGCACGATACCGGCGTACAACCTCCGGCAGGAGGTGTTTGGCCCGCCGATATTGGGCAGGAGTCGCCTGAGGGCGCCTGCTGCCCGGTTCAGCCTCGGGGCCAAACTCAGGAAATGCTCCCTGAAGTTCCATCGGCTGTCGAGGACGAGTCCCAGGTACTTCATCGTCCTCCCGACGCCGATGCGAACCCCTCCCACCGTTATGTGGGACTCTGACCGCGGCGCATTCAGACGGCCATGAAAGCACATGGCCTCCGTCTTGTGCAGCGCCACGTCGAGTCCCAACCGCCGGATCCTCTGAACGACTGTCGCGACCGCTTCCGTCGCCACGTCGGCCGCCGCCTGGTGCGACTCTCCCTGTGCCAGGACGAGCGTGTCGTCAGCGTAACATATTACGCTGACGCCATCAGGGAGGTCGCTGCGCAGCACCCAGTCGTATCCGATGTTCCACAGGGGCGGTCCCAAGACCGATCCCTGTGGAACACCGCACGACATCTCTCGCCGGTTCCACTCTCCCCGGTGACCGGGGTAGATGACGGCTCTGTCCGTCAGGTAATCCTCGACTATACGACGGAGGTAGGTCGGCACCCGGTGATACCGGAGTGCCTCCCTGATGCAACTCCAGGGCAGGGTGTTAAAGGCGTTGGAGATGTCCAAAGACACCGCCAAGACGACCCTGCCCCGGGCCACTGCATCCCCCGTCGTGAGGGCTCTAACGCGCATGATAGCGTCCACCGTCGAGCGCCCCCTGCGGAAGCCAAACTGGCACTCCGACAGGTTCGGGCCCACCCGATTTAGGTGCCCGACGAGGCGGTCTGCAATGACTCTTTCCAAGAGCTTGCCCACCTCGTCGAGCAGCACGATGGGCCGGAATGCGGACGGAGAGTCCGCAGGGCGCCCGTGCTTCTGGATCAGGACCAGTTTCCCCGTCTTCCAACGAAGCGGGAACTGGCCCCTCTCCAAGCATGCGCTAAAGAGCCCCCCCAGTCGAGGCCCGAGAGTCCCCGAGGCCAGGACCCAGGCTTTTCCTGGCAGGCCGTCGGGTCCCGGGGCGGTATTTTGGCTTTGAGCCGCTGTACCGCCACTCTCAGGTCTACCTCGGTCACCTCTGGAGCGTCGTAGACGTCGTCGTCGCTGTGGTCCGCGTTTGCGTCAGCTTCGTCCTCAGATTCCGTCGGAGACGGAGCCATAGGCGGGGGGGTATGCTCCCCCCGCGATGGGAACAGGGCGCTCACCACATCCTCCACGAACTGAGGCTGGAGACTCTGCGTCAACGGGGGAGCCCAGGGGCGGAGCTTTTCTCGCACCCACTTGTAGGGGCGGCCCCATGGGTCCCCGTCCAGAGACTCCAGCATCTCCTTGCGGGCCAGTTCCTTGGCCCGCCAGATCTCGTCGCGGAGGACGGTCTTCGCTGCCCTGTAGCCCTCGTACAGCTCCGCCTCCACAGCCGCCGCGTCCGGAGGTCGGGTGCGGCGCCTGCGGAATCTGGTGTACCGGCGGCGCGCGGCAACGCACGCTTCGCGCAGCGCTGCTAACTCGCGCGACCACCAGTACAGCTGACGCCGGGCGCGTCCTTGCCGGACCCGGGGCATGGCCACGTCGCAGATCTCCGACATGGCCTCCCGGAACCACTCGGCCTCGTCGTTTATGTCGGCAGGCCTGTCCGGTGATGACACCCAGGCCCGCACGATCGAGGCTTCCAGGAATAGCTCCCGGTCCAGCTGCTTCAGCGCCCATCGCGGACCACTTGGGTTCCGTCCACTTGGGACCGGCGCGTCTGAGGTCTGGGCGGAGACGTCGAACCGGATATACCGGTGGTCGGAATAGGTCTCCACCTCCTCCACAACACGCCAGTCGGTGACGCGCGGCGACAGGTCGGAGGTGGCGAACGTAATGTCCACCACCGACTCGCCCCGCATCCGCACGCACGTGGGGACAGAACCCCGGTTCTCGATGACCAGGCCATGTGCCCGGGCCCAGTGCTCGAGCATCCTGCCCCGCGTGTAGTCCGTGTACCGGGAACCCCAAGCCACATTCTTGGCATTGAAGTCCCCGAGGACGAGCGCGGGGAGGGAACCAAGGGCGACGACGACGTCTCCCAGCTCCACTAGGGAGTCTTGGAACTCGGCGAGAGATCGGTTCGGGGAGAAGTAAACGCCTACCACGGCGATCTCCCCGAACCGGGCTGCGACAATCCCGCGCCCTCTCTGTACGCGATCGAGAGGCGGGGTACCGGCGGCGGCCGACGAAATTAGGGTCACCGAGCCGTCCAGGTCCGCTACCCAGTCGTTCCTGGGCGGGACAAAATACGGCTCGGCGACCACGGCGACGTTTATCAACCACTGCGCCATGCTCTGGAGCAAAAGATCCTGAGCAGCGGCGCAGTGGTTGATGTTCGCCTGGAGGAAGCGCAATGGAGACATTATTCTGAATCCATTGCGGCCTCCTCCAGGGCCCCCTGCGAGGGCGCAGCCACGGCGGCGGCGGCGGCGGCAGCGGGAGCGGCGGCGGCGGCGGTGGCAGTGGCGGCGGTGACGGCGGCGGCAGAGGGCCTACCTCTGCGCCTGGCTTCAGTGGGTGGAGCGCAGGACTTTCCCCCAGCCCGGTGATCGGCCGGCTTGCCAGCCGCCTCACATGCGAAGCAGTGAGGCGGGGCGGAGCACGAGCCGGCCTTGTGACCGGGCTGACCGCAGCGGAAGCACCTATCGCTGCGGTCCACCTCCGAGGTGCAGACGCATGCCGCGTGGTTACCCACTTGGCAGCGGTAACACCTCAGGGGTCGGGGTTCCAGGATCTTTACCTGCGCCGACACCCATCCCACCAGGAGCCTTCGGCCCTCCTGTATCTTTTTGGCCGCCGTTACGGGGCAGCTAACCGTTACGGTTTGCAGCCCCGCAAATCCAGGACGCAGAGCGCCCGCCCTCACCTCCTCGGGAGAGCACCCCCCAGTCCTGGCAACGGCGGCCACCACTTCTTCCGCCGTCACTGAGTCGTCCAGACCCAGAATGCGCATGTCTGCGCGCTTGGTGGGTCTGGAGACGCGGGCCTCCTCCGCATTTAAGGACGCTCTGAGCCGTTCGGCCAGAGCGTCAGCGGTGGGGCCACTGGCCGCGCCAGGGAGCTCCAACATGCGGGCCCCCGTTGCAGTGACCCGCAGACGGAGGCCGCCGGTGATTCCGAGCTCCCCAAGGTTTACCGCCTCGCGCGCCTTCGCGAGCACGTCGCGGTACGACACGCCCTTCTTGACCGCGTCCGGCTGCAGCGTTATCACCACAGCCGCGGTCTTTGGGGCGCGCAATCGCGCCGCGACGTCGCGCTCCTTTCGCTGTCGCCGCCTCTCCCTCCGCTTCTTGGATCGGGCCGCCTTGGCAGCCTTTCTCCTCTCCCCGGCCACTTGCCAATCGGCGCCGGCCGGAGGAGCCTCTGGAGGAGGCTGCTTCTGCTGGGGCGGCCGGCGATCTGCCTGGGCCCTCCTTTTTGCCGCCAGTGTTGGCCTCGCTGGCGTCGAGGTCGAGGTCGGAGTCGTAGTCGGCCGCGCCGACCCCGAAGGGCCCGGCCTAGCCTGGCTGGGCGCGGCTGGAGCCGTCCTCGCCCCCGCCGGGGCCGACCCCGCCCCCGCAGGGGCCGTCCGCACCGGGGCCGTCTGCGCAGGGGCGATCCGCGCCGGGGCCGCCCTCGCCTGAGGCGGCCTCGTCGTCGGGGGGGAGTTCGACGCGGCCGCGGCCGCGTACGAAGACGCCAGCGGGGGCCTCAGCACGCGGCTCTCCAGCACGGAGAACCGCCGCTCAAAGGCGGCCAGCTCCTGCCGCACCAGGGTGAGGACTGGGTTCTCCCCCGGCGCTGGCGCTGGCCGGCCTTTCTCCTTGGGGCTCCCGGTGGTGCCCCCCGACGCCCGGCCGCCTGCATTCCGGCCAATTCGGCCCTCAGGGCGGCGTTCTCCTTTTGGAGAGCCCCCATGGCGGCGGTCAGGCGGGTGATCTCCGTCCGCAGATCGGACAAATCGTCCCTTGCGGACGGAGTTTCGCCATAAAGTCGCGCCGCCGCCACGATGGAGGTCATGGCCTCCGCGATCGCGTCCTCGCGCGTCTTCTTCCTTCTTTTCATGGCGACCACGCGCATCGCGGACGCCACGACCTCCTTCAGTTTGGCCTCATTCGAGGCCAGACTTGTGTTGGGCTCTCCAAGGGAGGGCCCCCTCCCCGAAGTCTTGCCTCGGCCCTTACCCCGCACGCTCGTGGGGATCTTAGGGGCCGAGGCAATCCCTTCCTCGGACGACGATATAGCGCCTTTAGTTCGTCGGCGCTTTAGGAACTCGGACCTTCGGTCCGACTCTCTCCGGCTCCTCTCGGCGCTAGAAGCCGAGCTCCGGGAGCTGGTGGCGTCCGAAGCAGAGTCAGACTCTGACTCTGCCACCATCGTTGCATCCTCATTAGGAGCGGCACCCTGTGCCCGCTCGTTATTCGGTGCCGGTGAGGAGGACGTGCTGGACAAGTCCAGCGACTCCTCCCCACAGGCACGTGAGCCACCTTGGCTCGCTGCGGCGACTGCCGGTGTATTGGGGTTTTCTTTAAAAAATTTTTCCATTTTGTTCCCACGAGTAATATTATGTTTCCAACCATCCAACCA
This sequence comes from Agrotis segetum, assembly GCA_036375495.1. Lineage (NCBI taxonomy): Eukaryota > Metazoa > Arthropoda > Insecta > Lepidoptera > Noctuidae > Agrotis > Agrotis segetum. The sequence goes on from JAQSVV010000032.1 coordinate 1,863,494, forward strand.
ATAAACAGGGTTCGCACTAACGGCTGATTTTACCCACAGCTACCCGTCAACCAAGCTGTCAACCTCCCTCGCGGTGCGCCGCCGCTTGGAGGTTCGGGGTAATTTTTTATAGAGGTTTTCTTCCTCGCGGCCCGGGCGGTTAAGCCAAGGCCCTCGACCCCCGTCGAAAGTCATAGACGTGATCATGACAATCTTCGGGGCTACGAGAATAGCGGTGGCAAGAGGAGGCGGGAGTGCAAGACCTCCTCTTGCCTGCCCGGTGGCAGGGTTAGTGCACGCCGGGCCCGCTCTTACTCCAACCACTGTGCCCTCTGATACACAGAGGAACACGTGGTGGAGCGGTGTATCCCTCTTGGTTGGTTTCTCCCTCTGAGCGCAGATGCCCAGAGATCATTGAAACCGCAAGCCCCACCACGACGGCAACGTGGAGATACGAAGGTTCGTGCTTTTTGAGACAGGCAGAGGTTAAATGGCAAAGTACAGTCGCAACCAATGTTGCTTAATAACGATCTACGAACAAGACTCCTCTAATTAGGTTGCGCAAGAGTTTAAGCAAATTGTGGCAATGCAAGTATGGTAATACTGTGGTAATGTCGCAAAAAACTGTTTGTTTATTCTTTTCCGTGATAGTAAGTGAGATGAGATGTATTTATGTGCAGTTTTTCTTAGGAAGATTAAACAAGATTAAACATGTTAGCGCAGCATTCAATCTACCTAAACATTTGGATAGATTGACTGTATGAAGAATTTAAAGTATCCAAAATGGACTACAACCATCTGCCTAGGCTTAGCCAATGTCAAGTCCTAAAGAAATGCATGAATGAGGATACCATTCCAGGAAAAGGATCCTAATATATCGATATAGTAATATCAATGTGATAACCAAACCCGATGCCAAGATTGTTTGTGTAGTGGTCTATTGAAGAGGCAATTTACAGCGGTATCCGTTTACGACTTTATTTGCTATCACGAAGCCTTGATACGGGTCCCTATATCGACTATATGTAATAACAAACTCAATAACATATGTATGTGCTAACTTTATACAGAATGCGTTAGAAAGGGGATGTCATACACAAAGATGTGACACAGTTTAACAAACATATATTATGTAGTATACTCTGTGTATTTAAAGGGCACCATAAAATCTATCTATAAACATTCACGCAGAGAAATGTATACGAAAACTTCTGGTAGCAAACGTGACAGCAAGACTCACTATTTGACTTTACAAAATTTCTAGTAATAAATACTAAGCCCTTGTTATCTCTACTACTTACCTAGTATTTATTACTAGAAAGTTTATAAAGTCAACTAGTGAGTCTTGCTGTCACGATTGCAACCAGAAGTCCTCGTACAGGTAGACATTAGACAGACATTTCTCTGCGTGTTTTCGGTTTGTATTTCGTTAAATTTGTTAATAAAACCTACAAAATACTTTTACAAAGGTTCTGGTGTGTATTAAACTTGACACTTACTTCACTCCGAGCGTCCATTAATTCACATCTCAGTTACATCTCGGACTGCGATTCAGCTCCCATTAAACAAACATAGGCACTCTTTTTGCTGTTTTTAAAGATTATAATAATAATAATAATATTCCACAACTATCACACAACGCCATTTAGTCCCAAGCTAAGCAGAGCTTGTGTTATGTGTACTAGACAACTGATAAACATACTTATATATTTCTAAATACATACATATTATAGATAAATTACACCCAGACACAGAACAAATGATCGTGCTCATCACACAAACATTTGTCCTGGGTGGGAATCGAACCCACGACCTCCGGCATAGCAGTCAGGGTCACTAACCACTAGACCAACAGGCCAGAACCCTTCGAGCCGACTCGCACTTTGTCAACTTTTTTTTCGATACGTTCGATATTATGTAGTAGAGCTATACTAGTACCCGTTAGTCCCACCGGATTTCATAACTATAACTGTTATTATCTCGAACTTGACCTCAATAAATAACTAACTTAATAAATGGGCAAAGTTCGGACTCCAGATTATTGAATGTTATAGAAATGTATAGCACAACTTTAATACTCACAATTATTAATGTTGGCTCGTGTATGTTTATTAAATATTTTGAATTAATTGGATTAATTCCGATTGAGAGGATTCAAAATAATTAGTTGATAATCCACTCACGTGACCTTTTTAATTAATTAAAGGATTTTCGTGTAATAAAACTCAATTAACAAAATTAACTCTGTTATAATTTATCAAAGCTACAACAGATATTTTATTTTACAATTAAAAAAGTGACGTGTCTTTATTCGCCTTGCGTAGCACCCGGGATGACGCAGCTACGGCGTAGCAAATATGCTACGGCCTACGACGACCCTCACACGCCAGTTTTATTGTCATATTATTATGTTTATCTTTGCATACATGCGCGCTACGTAAGTGTTTTGCACTTGATCTTTCTGAAGTATTTGTTAGCGAGAGTCAGCGTGGTTTATTCAAAGTGTTCTCCAAAATTCAGCCATTGAAAATTGTGAGCTACGAATTGATGTATTCAAAACCTCCTTTTTATTTCAGTGGGGATTACGTATTATATACCTTGTTTTTCTTTTACTATGGGCCATTCGAAAGCGCATCCTACGTATTTTCGGTAGCAAAAAGTAACTAGCGAAATAAAATCCAGCAAGAGGGTTGTTACTGTTTCGAAGAACAACGGTCGAATTTTTCAACTTTTCAACTCAAGTCTTTTGTTTTACGAAAAAAGTTCTTCAGCTGTTTTACTTTATTTCTGTAACTATGCAGGTTTTCGACTGTCACTAATGTTTTAGTGAATAGATTTTTGTTATTACAACGATCTCGTATTCTGCTCAGGGAATGAACAAAATGTATTTGCATTTTGTGCTGTTTAAAATATCAAAAGAATTTCTAATATTCTTCACAATTTTATTAATACACCAATAAAGAAATTCTTTTATCAAAGTGTTCTTCAAATAGCGCCCGCATAGCTTAAACGAGTTCATGAGTTCATCATAATAGTATTTTCAATTTCAACATGAAATTGCCTCTAGTAAATTTATTCGAGAGTGAATAACCGTTTGACCGTTCGATTTTAAAAGCTCGCGAAAGCAAAGTCGAAGGCCTTTGTGTAGTAAACTAAGTCAGTGCGCCACATTACGACCTTTTACCGGCCTTCGACACGCTCTCAGAGAAAATCTTTGTTACCGACAACAACCATTGTTACCGGCTTATCGGTAAACACTCTAATAATACAGCTAAATGAACTCGTTTTCCAATAATTCGTTAATTTTCCAGCCAATTGTATAATTCCATACTAACCAATTATTATTTCAATTTTGGTGCTCCTCTCACCAATTTAATTGATAAATAATATCCTCGTTCACATACCTGTAACAAATAAACTTCATTTAATATAATGTTGACACATACAAGGCGAATAATAATTATGCTGTATCATATTAAGCGCATATTATTGGAAAATATCTCAAATACAAGCTACTGTTGAAGTATTCCTCAAATTGCTGGTCGTATTTGGCAAACATTATTAAGTTGTTTACTGTTTACACGGTAAAACATGATATTTTACGAGTGCATATGCACCGAAACCGGTCTACCTAACTAAACACATATTATATGGATGTATTAAAGTTATGAAAAGCCAGAATATAATAAAATATGCTGCAGCTTATTTTTTATCCTTCATTTTATTTATAATAAACCGCATCTGTTGTAAATCACGAAATGTGCCATTTGCAGAAACAAGAAAAATAATTAATTAAGCTGAGCTTTGCAGAATTATTCAAATCACGTTCACCTCAGGCGACCTTCTCCCTTTTTAGGGACCAGTTTGAAATAACTCGAGTACTTACAAAAAAAAAAGATTGCAGTAGAGTTTCACGAACTCATAACGAGCAGACAAATTATGAAAATTTCGGTTGCGTTTATGTTAATCGATTTTTATTTGTTCACAGCGTGATTGACGGCTCTCGCTTTTCGTTGTGCCGCTTCTTGACATGCCATTCTTTGTAACTTTCCCACGGGCTTCAAGCAAATCGAAGCTCTGTCGTGTCGCGAGTCGCGATACACTTTGCCGCTATTTGCGCTGTATCTAAACGCGATGGAAAAGTTTGAAAAGTCGCATAACAATAGGAAGAATAGAGTCCATTTGGAATAGAACACAGGATTGTCATCACACTGGCTGAAGAGATTTGTGCAATACGACGTTGAAAGTGTTCCACAAGACGGAGTTTATGTTTTAATAAAGCAAACTGGGTTACTGCAGCAAGAGAGAAATAAAAGCTTATAAGAACACAAGGGGTTCATTGACAGTGCTGATGCGGGTACAGAACAGTTTGGCGGTCGTCAACTTCAGTATCTGTCAGTTGAAAGATCGATGAGACATCAGCTTTAAACATGCTAGAAGCTAGAAATAACTTTTTATCTTAAACTATCTTTAATCTGCTCTTCAATCCTATTCCATTTTAACACAATCGTCATTTTTATTAATTTAAAAATGACAATTGGATTAAAACATTGGAAATGACATTTATATTGTATTATTTCGGCTTCAAGTTTTTGATTTTGATAAGACACTAGGACAACTAAAAAAGGTCAATCTGGCTTTAAAATATCACATCTGTGGACCTTAATCTTTTAAGAAAAGGATTAATTTCACAACTTCCAAGTTCTAAGGGAAGCATCTATTAGCAGGGCATTGTGAATCGCTCACTGACCACTACCTTTAGTTGTGTGGAACTATGGAGCACTGGCCAACGTGCGTGAGCGCCGGTGTGGTCCAAGCGAACAGCGCGCCATCTGGTGGGCGAGCATCGACCTCACTCAGAATCGACCAAGTTGGCGGTTGACCACTATAACCCTTATGCTTACAACATTACGGTTGAAAAGTCTTTAACAGCCAATGTTCTCGAACCGTTACCGGTTTAGAAGACTCGCTGCAGTCTGCGCCCGCGCATTCACTTAGCATCTTATAGTAACTACTACTTCTCAATGTATGCACGCTCTGATTCAATTGTTTACGTGAGCGTGGCAACAATTTACTACGAAGATTAGATTTTAGGTTCCTATGCTGTTCTAGATTTTTATTTGCATTTTCGTGTTTTTTTTATAATATTGTGTGTGTGTTTCGAGATTAATATTTGTTTAACAATTAAAACTTAATGGGATTTACTTACCTACAATTTAGGAGACGATTTCAATCAAAATACATGAAAGTACTCTGAAAGTCTATCATTAAAAAAAAGGAAGCTCGCTTTGTGTTAACACAACTTGACATTCACGAACCAACGCTAAAGCATAAAGATTTTTTTTTCTAAAACGTCAAAGAAGATGAATAACCGAACAAAGGTCCTATGTATTCATCATTTGGTGTTGAATGGTATCCATGGCTACCGAGGCGTGATCGTTCCACAGACTTGTTCCTAGTTATTCGCCGGCAGTGCTGTTACGAAATCGCTGAGAAAAACGATTTACATAACGTGATTCACGTTATATCATGATGTAAAAAGCTTTGTAGGTATGAAAGGGAATAGAAGAAACAAGATACCTACTTTATTAAAACTTTGCCTTTAAATATGAAACACGAAAATAAGAAGTTCGCATTGCATTGGAAACAAAGGCCAATCATATAAGCTATAAAATGAAAGGAAGGACAGACACCTTGTTTCCATTGGTTTCCCACGATACTCGCGTGCGTAGGCACACGGTATTTCGTCTCATTTCAGGACCAAAGTTTAGTAAGAGGGGAAGCGAGACAAAAGACACGTATCGACAAGTTGCAACCAGAAAGAAAGGCGTCCTGGAGGAACAGGTTTCTGATAAAATTGAATTAGGGTCAAGGATTTCGTTTAAACTCTGGGAAGCATAATAATCTTTTAGGTCGAAAATAATCTAAAAAAACTAGAAATTCGATTCGCTGCGCATTTTAGTACAACAGTGGACAAAAGAAATGGAATCAATGACCGTAGTAGATACCCAAAGTAGTTAATTTCTAAATGTTGCTTTGTCCGAAATAACCTTGGCAGGTCTATGAGGCTTGTCAAGTGAGAAACGAGCCTCACAATAAACCAGGGGGACTAAAAGCATCCATTATGACTCGGAGAGTACTTACGCATTGTTACAATAAATCGGCCACAGCAGGTAGAAGCTATTGTAAGATAAACACCCGCCGGATGGGGATGACACAACGCAAATCGCCAAAACTGATATAAATCTGTTTCCCCAAGTGTTTTGTTACGAACTGCTATTGACATTACCCGTAAACTTTAACGTAATCAGAGATTTAGCCGAGTTCGAGGGTGTTTTATCTCCAATCAAAGTTCAATCGAATGTAAATTTATAAGGCAAGATTCTGATATTCCTATTTCTAGTTCACCATGTCTGTTTTCTTTGTCCGGCAAATTATGCTATCAAAAATTGTACCTACAACCTATCGGTAAAAATTTGACAGTTACATAAAAACTTCAATTTATTTTTGATCAATTTATGTTCACTTTAGTGTAAGAACTATCTACGCTATTCATTCACCGCTTAATTGATTTGTACAAAAGCGTAATATGTACCATATTTTCTAAACCAACTATGAACTAACCAAGCATACGAAGGTCCAGCGTAACATGAATAGGGAACTGTTGAATAAAGGTTATCAATACATTCTCGGGCTGCGTCCATTTCTATAGCAGGTAAAGGCCCCTGTCACATGAATGTTGCTCCCAACCACACGTGCGCACGGACTATAAATCACTGGTAGCTCACAATGATACTGTGTAGACAGAATATTATTACTTCTGAGATGAATTATTATTAGATATATTCTAGCAATTTTACTTTAAATAGGAAAATTCGAATGGATTTATGTTTCTTACTCACCAGAACTAATGAACGGAGCTGTATGAAATTCGGAATGTATTTGGTAGTATTTCAACCATCACAATGGTGAAGCTACTGGCAAAGGCTACTAATAAAGACCTCCCTATCTAAATCAGCGGTATTACCCAAAATACGCAAGCTGATTTACCCATTTCTATGTGTACAGACCTTTTGCAACGTTAATGCTTTGATTAAAGAAACAAAACACATTTATTTTCAAATACGAGGATCAACCCAATTGGTCCCAATAGACGTAGAAAGAGCAACAAATTAACTTTTATCATTTGCATAAAATACACAAAATTTGTTCCAATTTGTTCGTTCGTTGTAGCCAAACATTCCCTAGGCACGTTTTGCGTCAAACGTTTATTCCTGTTTATAATTTTCGGACAACTAACAGTTCGGAATTGTGATGCTGAATTTAGTGTTACGTTAAAACATTGTGACGTGGACAACAAATTCAATGTAAGTAATCCTTACCTGATACACCTGAGTCATCCTTTTATCGCTCCAGAAACCAGTTCCGAAAAAAAGATATGCCAAGTTGACCTGCGTTCCCGCAACAGAATACAGATACATAACGCGGCTGTGTGAGTGAAAGCGCTCGTGTAGTTCACTTGAGAAGCTGCATGTTTTGCGCCTGTGTGCGTTTAACGAGTTGTAACCTGTTCAATGTGGTTGAATGAAGAGTGGCACAGGAGGTAAGCTACTTTCTACCGGTCGGTCGACGCGTGTACCACGTGACAGCGTTGTTTACCGAATTCTACGGTATTTATTATCCGGTTTCTTGATTTTTGACCACTTTGATTGTAGTTCATTAAAGTATAATTTATTTGTGCACTAAGTCTACCTATTGCCCTATATTTTCGTTTATTTGTAGATAATATCACGTTCGAAAGTTATTTCGTCATCAACAAGGTCGTTTAATGTTACAACACTGGCATTTTTTTTACTTGATTTTTATGTATTCAATTAGTAAAGTTTGTACACGTTCAAAGCTTTGTAAAGCTTTCCATTTTATATTTTAGGAGCGCGTGACCCCGAATTAAATTTCGTGTTCAATCATTTCTCTTTTGTGTCTTCTACGTTTAACCTTTTGTACGAATACAGTCGTGTTTCTTAATACACGAACCGTATCTATCTTTCCTAACAAAACAAATCTTGTTTCGTATAGGGATTAGGAATATGTTCAATGGGTAAATAAACTATAATTTATTTCCTGTTCCGGATAACCCTCGGATCCTGGTCGTAA